>CM060922.1:384364298-384987580 GCA_030737875.1 Allium sativum
ACAACTAAACTATGGCAAAATCAATCCTCTCATGGCCTCCACTCTCTTCATAAAATTCCTAAATAGATTTCTATGAGATTTTCCATGCATACAAGTGTTTTCAAGCTTGTATGAGCATCATTAGCTTGCATTCAAGTCAAGTTTCTAGTTTTGCATCATAAAGCAAGGGTTTTGATCATTTTGGCTTAAGGGTTTTCTATTAAAAGCTTGCATTTTGGGTTTAATTGGTTGCATAAGGGCTTTGTCATATTTCCTAAGCATTGTAAGCCCTATTCTACTTTCATACTTAAACTCTAAAGTTAAATGTATGATATGCAAGTTTACTATGATGTGTTATGCAAGTTTACTATGATGTGATATGCAAGTTCATCAAGTTATGTTATGCAAGTTTGATATGCAAGTTGTCATATGATATGCAAGTTATGTTATGCAAGTTTGATATGCAAGTTTGCCATATGATATGCAAGTTATGTTATGCAAGTTTGGGTTGATCATTTGGCTCATGTCATCATGTTATGCAAGCTTATCTTGGGCTTATGAACATAAAGCTTCAAGCTTTATGCTAAAGGTTGCATTTTGGCAACATGTAAGTTATCATATCCCTTATGATAACTTGCATGTGAGGCTAAATGCGAACTTATGACCATTTTTACATGTCATTTATCACCATGTATCACCAATATGCTAAGTTTGGTTTTATGCATGCTTTTGAGGCCTAAAAATGTAATATGCAAGTGTATGAACATATGAACATTTCATATGCCACCATGTTAAACTTGTGGCTTCAATACCTTTATGTCATGATTATGCCAAGTTCCCTCTTTCTATCCTTTATGCGCTATTGCGATATGTAAGCGATGGGATTGCGTTTGGGGTTGGGAAAACTTAAAAGACATAAAAACATAAGCTTGGGAATTTACCTATTAAGTTAGGTCTACCCATTGGGAATTTACCTATTAAGTTAGGTCTACCCAATTGCTTGAAAATTTGTAACATGTTTTGGAAACATGATGGACATGACACTTAGAAAAGATAAGTGTGACCAACTCGAGGTTGGGTTGAGTTTGTAGCGTAAACCTACCCGGAATCGACCGGCTTAACTAGTTGCTACAAACAATAGGACCCAATGTGAGAAGTTGGCCATGTTGTACCTTGAACCCGAGGTTAGACCAAGTTGTGGTGTAAAGCTACCCGGACCCGCCCGGCTTAACTAGTAACCACAACAAGGTCTAATGTGAGAGGTTAAGGCGCATTAAATTAATTAATGCCTCGTGATTAGGGTTAAGTCATGGTCCACTTAATACTTAACCAATTTGGGCTTGGTAGATTAATCAGGGTTAAGTCGTGAACTCATCGTTACACTTAACCAAGTTAATCCATGATTAGCAAGAGGGTTAAACCGTACTTAACCCACTAGAAAATCCTAGCAATGGGGGCCCACTCCGCAGTAATCCCCAAAAATTGGTATCATTAAGGCCCTAGGGACTAGGCTAGGGAGGGGGCACGATTACTGGGCTGGAGGTAAGCGACCAAATAAACGACGGCCGGGTGGTACGCCGATGTAGTTCCGGACGGACTATGGTCATGCACGTAGTCCGTATTTGGAGAAGTCACCCATGGGTACCAGTAGATCGAGACTGTGCACTCATGTTTATGGTGTCCAGGGGTTGGCACCCTAGGGCTTGATACACCCGAAGGGTGGACCCGGCACAGTTCGACTACAATTATGTTTGGGCCGTATTGACACCAACACGTGACGAGTTAGGCTTAGGGAGCCGATCGACTAGACCGTTTGGTTGGACCTTGTATTAGGGTCATTTCATGTTATTGGGCCAAAGCTTGGGCCAAGGGATCAATACTTGTTTATTCAAGTCATGTTAGTTTGCTAGTACACCTGTGGTGCAAAACCTTAAACCTGATTATGCGATGACACCTTTATCTACCTTGTTGGCTAATCATCATGCTAGTATGTTGTTATCCTTATGATCATACCTGCTTCTCATGCCAGTTAACTTTATCAGTTTACATTGATTGTAGTAGGGCTTACTCAGTCTTTTTGACTGACCTGTTTTCTTTCGCCTCTTTTCTTCCGTTTCCCCCCCTAGGTTCTCAGGGAGGGAATATTGGAGCTTAGCTGGATTTCTGATCGCTTGCGTGTGGGATTTTAGCTCATGTACGGTCTTGACATGAAGCTAGCTATGGTTATCACTTATTTTGGGGATAATACTTATGTATTTCAGTTTTTTCAGTAATGTTGTTTTTATCTAGACTTGTGTATTTGGAAAGTTAACAATGTGTTGTACCAGACTTGTTTTGAAATGGTTTGAAAATCTTCCGCTGTTTTATCTATGTTATTTACTTTGCTTTCATATATACATATGTTCTTGTTCTGCCTTGATATATCATTATGCATGTTTACCTGATTCAAACGCCCCTCCAAAGTCAGAGTGCTTGCAAGAGTCACCCTAGCGGAGGTGGGGTGTTACAAGTGTAGAATCCACTTTGGTTGTTATTTGGATGCTTGATAATTATTTATCATGATTATTGATTACATGCAATATATGGTTGTTGATTGGGTCACATTCCAGCAAAGAATATTCTAGAAAAAGGATATTTTCAGAAAATATTTTAGAAAAAGGAATATATTTTAGAAAATACATTTTTATATAAATGGACTAGTTATTAACTAGAATTAATCATTAAATTTAGATTTAATGAAGTTTTCCAATTTGTTAATATTTAATTGAAATTAAATTAAATAAATTGGATTTGGGTTTGTCGTGAATAGTGTCTTCAATAACACTGTTCTTAAACCCGTATGAAAAGAATAATCTTTTAATTTAGATTATTAAAAGTTTCAATTACATTTAGTGATTGAAATAAGATGAAATGTGAGTTGGGTTTATTGTGAACTATGTTTTTGAGCGACATTTGTTCTTTAACTCAACTGACAGTGAAAAAAATATGATTTGGAATTTATAAATCTTTTATTAAGATTTAAAGAGGAATTTTTCAAAAAGCCAAGTTTCCCATTTAATATATTAAATGGGAGTTGAATGGAATTCGAATTAATAATAACCGAGATAAGCTTCTATAAAAGAAGATCAATACTACATATGGAATTTAAGAGGCTTTGCCGTTATTCCATTTATATTATTGGTCGGATACAAAAATTTATAACGATTATATATTGATATGATTTCTGTGAGGATTCCATATTTTATGGGAGATGATTTTTTGTTTACCGTGAACTATGTTTTAAATGACATTACTTCTTTAACCTAGTTAAAGATAAGATTAATTTCCTAAATTTAAATAATCACTGAATAATGATTTTTGCTATTTAAACCCAAATTGGAGTTTCGATAAATCTTCAAAGAAAGGATTTAAGGATAAGTTAAAGAATTTATCTTTGATAAGATAATGTGAATATTTTATTTAAAAGAATATTCTGAATTGGAATGAGACGTTGGATGTTCTTTTATAGTAATTGATTTTTATTTATAAAAATACGCGAGTTATTCGGAAAGACCGGGTTTAACCCATTCCGAATAATTACTACGATGATGAAGAGTCGAAGATGAAGACGGTGGTTGAAGACCGACGATCTTCACATCAAATGGACGAGTTGCTACTGAGACCCATGATGGGAGTAGCTACCTTGAAATGGGCTTCAGTGGTAGCCGTCCGGACTATTGTTGATTGTTTCAGATATACGAGGACCTCTCAGGTGTCTCCGGTTTCGTTCAGACCCAGAACGGACTTGTAAATGGATGCGTGTCTGACATTGGATTTGTGAATTAAATTGATTTTTATTAACGTATATCTGATTGGTGCTGGAGAATTTATTTTCTGCTTAACACCCCGGTATATATTAATAGTGATTGATCGCATGGCGTGAATTGTCAATGAGGCACGCCAAGATGCAATTGATCAAGGCTTTTGTTGAAAAGCATGGCCTTGTGGGATGATCAAAGTATAGCCTATCATGGCAAAGCTTTGTGTATAGCGTGACTTCGCGAGCCTCACACCCCGATATGAGTCAAAAATGGGATATGGACCGTAGGGAGTGCACAGGTTTCTTTCTAGCTAGGGGTAGTGTGACGGCAAAGAATCTCGCTCGGTCCGAACCAGTCGCTAAACCGATCCAGGCCGTTCGAAACGCCCTATCGTTTGAGAACACGACAAATCAGAACGCATACAGAAGAACATTTCATTGTATATTACAACAATGCATCAAATTACAAGAATATACAGAGTATAAATGAATATTACACAGAAATATCAGAGATTTAAATTACATTTAAATACATAGCAGCGGAAAATAATACAATACACAACTAGAAGGAGATATACGGATACAAAGCTTTCCGGATATCGTTCCAGCTGTAAACCAGGATCCTGTGAATATAAATCTGCAAAACCGAAACTACTAGCTGCCCGTGTCGAAAATAGGGGCACCCAGAGTTTAGGTTAAAACAATAAACTCCAGGTCAGTCATGTGACTGGTGTGAGAACTAAAACAGTTATTAATCTTTATTTTAAATCATTAGGTAAATCAAGGGACCACGCCGTATAACACGGAACGGGTTTCCTCCCAAGAATACCAGTGCATAGAACAAACAGCGCAATGCTAAATAAAGAAAAATGAAGCTGTTATAAGACCCAGGTCCTATCACACAATGCAAACGCAAGCCGGGGGATAGGGTTTTCCCTTATAACAGCCAAAGAATGCTTGATACGTTTAAAACAAATCGTTTGATACCATAATAAGTGCATAGTGTATAAAACAACTTCAAATCATAAGTATCAATCATAGGTGACATGAGCGTCCCATGCCACTATGTCGCCATATATAGGTTTACAAATAAAACCGCAAAGTCACGTATTTGGAAATTGGATTTCCGTCTATGAACCGAGGCTAGGGGCAAGATCCTCAACCGATTCGAGACTGTCTAGCCCGAGCCTCAGGAACAGCCGCAACTGCCCCTTGGATCGTCAGGGCCGGTCCACACGGAGTGGATTATTATGCCTGAACAATACGTCTCCCCACCCTATGGGGTGTAAGTGAGCCACTAAATGACTCCATCGGTTCGAGAACGACCGATCAATCCGAGGCGCCTCGCAACAGCAACAACCACATAAGTCAAACTCGTCAGGGCGTGTAAAACCACTGACGCCACTTCTAGCTAGAAAGAAACGCAAGTCCTCCCTGAGGTCCGTCTCCCGTTTTGGTTCATACCTGGTGTGAAACACGCGAGGTAAACGTTACACAAAGCTACGCCACAAAGGCCGTGCTTTGATCATCACCACAAGACTTTGCTTTTCAACAGAAGCCTTGATCATTTGCATCTTAGCATGCCACACAGGCAAACCATCCTATGCAACCAATATCAGTCACACAGAATGAAATCCGATGTCAGACACACAGTCCATTTACAAGTCCGTCCTGGGTCTGAACGAAACCGGAGGCACCTAGTACCCCGCATATCCATCGATCTCCAAGTACGTCTGGACGATCACTAACTGTTTCCATCTTCTTGGGTGTACAGCCCAATCAAGATCATCAGTAATTACCCAAACGACGTGAAGACCTCCGGTCTTCGACCATCGTCTTCAACTTCGACTTATCGTCGTATCAGTTACTCAGAATGGGTTAAACCCGGTCTTTCCGAATAACTCGCGTATATTTTAAATAAGTGTTACACAAACACAACATACGCCTCATTCCAATTCATTAGTCACTAACCGTAAATTAATCAAGAGAATAATTCCCCAAATATTAACCCCGAAGGCCGAAACCAACATCAGATCAATATCCAGAAAACCATTCTGCTTGGCTAACCGCCAGTTAGTTTCTAAATTTCACATTCAAATCTAATTAAAGATTTAACTATCGCCTGGAGCAAAACTGGTGATACTCCATTCTCGATCTTTTCAATCTAATTAAAGATTCATTAAAACTCCACTTAGTTTTAATCTGTGACTGGGTTAAAGAATCAGTGTCATTTAAAACACGGTTCACGATAAACCCAAAGTCACATCCCATTAATTATCGGGTTAAAGAACAAGTGTTATTTAAAACACTGTTCACGATAAACCCAAAAATCAATATCCATTCAATTCCAATTAAATATTATTTAATTGGTACATTTCATTAAATCTAAATCAAAAGATTTAATCTTTTCCCAGCTGGGTTCAAGAACAGTGTTAGTGAAGACACCATTCACGACAAACCCAAATCACATTCATTAATTATCGGGTTAAAGAACAAGTGTTATTTAAAACACTGTTCACGATAAACCCAAAAATCAATATCAATTCAATTCCAATTAAATATCATTTAATTGGTACACTTCATTAAATCTAAATCAAAAGATTTAATCTTTTCTCAACTGGGTTCAAGAACAGTGTTAGTGAAGACACCATTCACGACAAACCCAAATCACATTCGATATTCAATACAAGGCTCTGAATAGAAAATATATCGGCTTATATTCAATATCAAATTCTACGATTAACAAATGTCGTATTGGAAATAACGATATAAATATATATCTTTCAAATTTCCATATCAACATCTGTATAATCACGAATCCCAACATCGAAATATTCCGAAGACAATTTCGATTCAAATCCATTCCAATGCAATCATTGGAAATTTTGGTTATTCTTAAAACCCTTTTCGAATTCAATTTATTTATTTAAAAATAAATAGAATTATATTTCTAGTTCAAAACTAGTTCATTTCGATAAAAATCTATTTTTATCTTTTCAAATATGGAGTTTTTCATCCCAAGTCTTCACAAATCATTTCTTATGATTTTACACAAATTATTACTATTTTTAATAATTTTATCAAGGCCCGTACAGTCGATTTCCAACAATGGCCATCGAACTGCACTTACAGCGACCTTTTTCGAATTTGATTTGGACATAATTCCAAATCCAACCGTTAGATTTCAAATTTCTAATATTCGTTAGAAAGCTCTTTTCGATACGAACCCAACGGTTCCGGTTTTGGGAGAATCCGACGGTCGGATCTCCCGTAATGTCTGTTTGAAATAAATGGTCGAAATTCGCGAACTGCCGCGGCGCGGCGCGTTCTATTCAGGCCATTATATTATATATAATATATATATAATATATTTCGTCGATTTCTATTTAAAAACGAATTATATAAACAGTTTTAAATTCATTTCAAAATCTATTTCAACTTCCATTTCAATTCAAAGCAAAATTGAATTCTTCTTTATAAATTCGTTTCAAAATTCATTTCTGTTCAATTCAAATTTCAATTCAATTCGAATTCATATTCAATTCAATTCATTTCGAAATCGTTTTCAATTCAATTCATTTCGAAATCGTTTTCAATTCAATTCATTTCGAAATCGTTTTCAATTCAATTCATTTCGAAATCGTTTTCAATTCAATTCATTTCGAAATCGCTTTTCAATTCAATTCATTTCGAAATCGCTTTTCAATTCAATTCATTTCGAAATCGTTTTCAATTCAATTCATTTCGAAATCGTTTTCAATTCAATTCATTTCGAAATCGTTTTCAATTCATTTCGAAATCGTTTTCAATTCAATTCATTTCGAAATCGTTTTTCAATTCATTTCGAAATCGTTTTCAATTCAATTCATTTCGAAATCGTTTTCAATTCAATTCATTTCGAAATCGTTTTCAATTCAATTCATTTCGAAATCGTTTTCAATTCATTTTGAATTCGTTTTCAATTCAATTTATTTCGAAATCGTTTTCAATTCAATTCATTTCGAAATCGTTTTCAATTCATTTTGAATTCGTTTTCAATTCAATTCATTTCGAAATCGTTTTCAATTCAATTCAAAATCGATAAAATCGATATAAATATCGTTCACGTCAAAATGGCGTCAATCTAATCAACACGGCTTCATAAAGTTCTATTTTCAAATATTCTATTTCAAATATTTCTATTTCAAATATTTCTATTTCTAAACTGGAATGAGGCCCAATCGATTACCATATAAAATTAATTATATGGATTTTCATACAACACATGTATATAATAGCATTGAAAAATAATCAACCATCAACCAAAGTGCACTACACTGTATAAGCATCAAATAAAGATATCTAACGCTTATAACAGCATGTCAATCAATCGATCGACATATTTAATCAATCAGGATGAGTGAACTTCAAATTTCATCCTAACACCCGTGTGGGGTTTCAAACAATCAAACACAGATTTTAGTTGTGCAGTTGGGCGATGTGTAAAATTTATCGTCCCAATCAATGTCATTCAAATAAGTGTACATAAACAAACCATCTGGTTTGTAAATGAATATTTATTTATTCACTTCACTATTTTCATATTCACGTTAAAAATTATATTTTTAACGATAAAACATTTTATTTCAACCTATGAATTTCTATTCAATTCATTTATTCAATAAAATGATATTTTATTTTTCTAACATATTTTAGAAAATTTCGGCGGCATAACGGCACGATACTAGAAACGGGACAAGGCCTAGCCTTATCCCCGGTCTAGTGAAGGCCCACGCCATTCACTCATCAATCAAATAAATTTCATTTTGCAAACCACAAAATTTGGAGTAAGAGTCTAACCTAGCCTTACTCCTTCGCCTTATAACGGCGCACGTCTAATCCTAACCAATTTATCGATTCGATTTTTCACATCACAAACCACATTCAAACCAATATCGCAATCAATCACCAAACAATCAAACAAACAAGTCCATGGTCTGTGGACGATTGTGTCGGGTGCTACTAAGCACCGTCTGCATCCTAGTATATATATATAACTAGAAAAATAAATTGAAAGGTGAGGAATTCTCACCTATAGCTATCCTAGCTCCACGGCACTTCTAATGCAGAATTCTTCGTCGACCTCGCCTTTTTGTCGCTTTCGCCCGTATTCTCTACATATGTAAAAATCTCATTTTTACCTCGCTATTCAATATATAAAAAAAATCGAATTTTTACTTTGCTATTCAATATATAAAAATCGAATTTTTACTTTGCTATTCAATATATAAAAATTCCATTTTTCTATCGAAGTTCAATTTATAAAAAATTTATTTTTCTCTCGAAGTTCTATATATAAAAATTTTATTTTTCTCTCGAAGTTCTATATATAAAAATTTTATTTTTCTCTCGAAGTTCTATATATAAAAATCATATTTTTCTCTCGAAGTTCTATATATAAAAATCATATTTTTATCTCGAAGTTCTATATATAAAAATCATATTTTTATCTCGAAGTTCTATATATAAAAATCATATTTTTATCTCGAAGTTCTATATATAAAAATCATATTTTTATCTCGAAGTTCTATATATAAAAAATCATATTTTTATCTCGAAGTTCTATATATAAAAATCATATTTTTATCTCGAAGTTCTATATATAAAAAATCTAGTCTTCGACTTATAAAAAATCAAGTCTTTGGTATTCAAACCTTTTTCTAAAAATCAGTTTTTATAATGCTTTTAAAATCAGTTTTTTTCTTTTATTTTAAAATCAGTTTTAAAACTTAATAAAAAAAAA
The DNA here is from genome assembly GCA_030737875.1 of Allium sativum. Lineage (NCBI taxonomy): Eukaryota > Viridiplantae > Streptophyta > Magnoliopsida > Asparagales > Amaryllidaceae > Allium > Allium sativum. The sequence goes on from CM060922.1 coordinate 384,373,859, forward strand.
CAGTTTTTGAACACTTATAAAAATCAGTTTTAAACCTTTATAAAAACAGTTTTAAACATTTATAAAAACAGTTCAGTTTTATACTTTAAAAACGAAATCAGTTTTTATTTTAAAAAAAATCGAAATCAGTTTTATTAATCCTAAAAAAAAAAGGTTTATTTTCTGTTAATGTAAAAATAAAAATAAAATAAACTGTTAAAATAAAATAAATGAAAAAAAAAAAAAAACTCACGGGGGGTCCTCTTGCGTCGAACTGAGCAGCAGGGGAGGGGGGGTCGCCTTGTTCGCGGTCGAGGTGGAAGAGGCGGGGGGGGGGGGGTCGCCTTGTTCGCGGTCGAGGTGGAAGAGGCGGGGGGGGGGGGGTCGCCTTGTTCGCGGTCGAGGTGGAAGAGGCGGGGGGGGTCGCCTTGTTCGCGGTCGAGGTGGAAGAGGCGGGGGGGTCGCCTTGTTCGCGGTCGAGGTGGAAGAGGCGGGGGGGTCGCCTTGTTCGTCGGCGGCTCTTCCCCCTTTTTTTTCTTTTTTTTTTTTTTTTTTTTTTTTTTTTTATCACCGATCTGCAATTGAAAAGAGATTGGGAGGGGGGGCCTGGTTAAGGGAGAAGATATATTTTTTTATTTTTTTTATTTTTTTTATTTTTTTTTATTTACTTATTTATTTCATTTTAAAGTTGACTTTCTGTTTTAACTCGGAATCAAGCCCACCGACTGTCGCCCCTAGCCAATTACCCCTATTCCGAACACAATGGGATATGCATCGCAAGCTGAATCGACCGTTTCGATCAGTTTCCTTTTAATTTACATTTAAATCACTATATTGAATTTTAAACGTACATTTCAAATTACCGGGGCCACATACGAATTCTAAAAATGGCAGAAAAATATTTTCTAGCTTCGTATTGACGATACGGTCCTAACAAAACTAGTTTCGTTGAATTCTGAGACCGTTAGAAAAATGGCCAATTTCCAGTCGATTAAAATCAACTGAAATGGTCAAAACACGTTTTCCTTTGCCACGCTCACATATTGATTCGAAAAATTATGAAATTTGGAATCTAGCAATAACTCGACATCCCGGACCCAACAAAACTGGTTTCGTCGAAATCCGAGGTCGTTTGCAAAATGTCCATTTTTAAGGGCCTTATATATATAAAAATATATATAAATTCCACAGCGACTATTTCTAATTTTAAACTGGACATATCTTATCATTTCTAAAATGAAATCTCAGTTTGTTAACTTCGTTACAAAGATATAGTTATACAGATTCAAATATTTCTTGTTTCGCTCAATTCTGACTTATAACGAATTCTGTATATTCAATTGAAATTAGAAATCGAATTTTCGAACTACCGCGCCATTTCAGGCTCGTTATATAATTAAAATAAATTTATTCGTTTTAACTTCGTCGAAAATAAATTTTCTCGTCGATATTATTTAAAATAATTCATTTTAAATAATCAAAACTCGCTATAATTGCCAAAATAAAAATTTTAAACTGGCCCGGATTTTCGGGTTGTTACAATCTCCCCCACTTAAAACTTTTCGTCCCCGAAAAGGAACAAAGTCGAAAGTGGTTTGATTAATTCAGCTCTACGTTCGATCTGGCTTCCATTCTCCAACTCTTTAGTTTCTGAGAATTTTCAAAACTTCAAAAATTTGGCTAACACCCTAAATTTCCGAAAAATTTCGCCATAACCTCCCCTGCACCGGGAGCATCGGGGAATTTCAAATAGCTTCCCCGGTCCTTCAGATCTCAAAAAGAAAAAGAAAAAGCCAAGCGGCTAGCCAATAGGCTCACAAAATCATCATCACCCAAACAAAACAGGAAATTATGTAGTAAACATGTACCTATTTGTCGGGCAAACAAATTTTATTCTCTGCTCTAGCCTCCTTGCTATGACCTGTTCAATGTAAGTATATATATGCAAGCAAATGCGACCAATTTTCAATACAATTCAATATTTGGTGCTATTAGGCAAAATGGTTCCAAAATTAGCAAACAACTAAACAAACCACACAAACATCAATTAGTGAATTTAACGTTTCAAATTCATAATTTTGATATATAGTCAAAAATCAGATTTTTGATGCCAAATCACAACAATAAGCCCTATCTAATTTTTGGTTCTCACACCAGTCAATAGGAAATATATAAATATTACACGTTCGTCACTCGGATATAAACTCTGATGATGATATATCAATCATCAGAATCACCCCCGGGCGACTAGAGTATAATTCTATATCTATCCAGTATATTAAAATTTCGAATACACGCGGATCAGACGTATACGCAAAATCTATATATACTGGATTGTCCACGTCAATATAAATAAATAATCAAATACGAATAATTGATTTAAATTTTCAAAACAAAAATTTGTGTTCACTTTAAAATTTACTCTTCACACTCGTTCTAGGACACTACTGATCCCATCTCTAACGAGTCATTCTCGTTGGATATTACTAATCCAATATCTGATGAATTCTTTCGTATGGTTCTAATGTGTCTTGTTCTCTAGCTTTGTAAACCAAAGCTCTGATACCAACTGTGACGGCAAAGAATCTCGCTCGGTCCGAACCAGTCGCTAAACCGATCCAGGCCGTTCGAAACGCCCTATCGTTTGAGAACACGACAAATCAGAACGCATACAGAAGAACATTTCATTGTATATTACAACAATGCATCAAATTACAAGAATATACAGAGTATAAATGAATATTACACAGAAATATCAGAGATTTAAATTACATTTAAATACATAGCAGCGGAAAATAATACAATACACAACTAGAAGGAGATATACGGATACAAAGCTTTCCGGATATCGTTCCAGCTGTAAACCAGGATCCTGTGAATATAAATCTGCAAAACCGAAACTACTAGCTGCCCGTGTCGAAAATAGGGGCACCCAGAGTTTAGGTTAAAACAATAAACTCCAGGTCAGTCATGTGACTGGTGTGAGAACTAAAACAGTTATTAATCTTTATTTTAAATCATTAGGTAAATCAAGGGACCACGCCGTATAACACGGAACGGGTTTCCTCCCAAGAATACCAGTGCATAGAACAAACAGCGCAATGCTAAATAAAGAAAAATGAAGCTGTTATAAGACCCAGGTCCTATCACACAATGCAAACGCAAGCCGGGGGATAGGGTTTTCCCTTATAACAGCCAAAGAATGCTTGATACGTTTAAAACAAATCGTTTGATACCATAATAAGTGCATAGTGTATAAAACAACTTCAAATCATAAGTATCAATCATAGGTGACATGAGCGTCCCATGCCACTATGTCGCCATATATAGGTTTACAAATAAAACCGCAAAGTCACGTATTTGGAAATTGGATTTCCGTCTATGAACCGAGGCTAGGGGCAAGATCCTCAACCGATTCGAGACTGTCTAGCCCGAGCCTCAGGAACAGCCGCAACTGCCCCTTGGATCGTCAGGGCCGGTCCACACGGAGTGGATTATTATGCCTGAACAATACGTCTCCCCACCCTATGGGGTGTAAGTGAGCCACTAAATGACTCCATCGGTTCGAGAACGACCGATCAATCCGAGGCGCCTCGCAACAGCAACAACCACATAAGTCAAACTCGTCAGGGCGTGTAAAACCACTGACGCCACTTCTAGCTAGAAAGAAACGCAAGTCCTCCCTGAGGTCCGTCTCCCGTTTTGGTTCATACCTGGTGTGAAACACGCGAGGTAAACGTTACACAAAGCTACGCCACAAAGGCCGTGCTTTGATCATCACCACAAGACTTTGCTTTTCAACAGAAGCCTTGATCATTTGCATCTTAGCATGCCACACAGGCAAACCATCCTATGCAACCAATATCAGTCACACAGAATGAAATCCGATGTCAGACACACAGTCCATTTACAAGTCCGTCCTGGGTCTGAACGAAACCGGAGGCACCTAGTACCCCGCATATCCATCGATCTCCAAGTACGTCTGGACGATCACTAACTGTTTCCATCTTCTTGGGTGTACAGCCCAATCAAGATCATCAGTAATTACCCAAACGACGTGAAGACCTCCGGTCTTCGACCATCGTCTTCAACTTCGACTTATCGTCGTATCAGTTACTCAGAATGGGTTAAACCCGGTCTTTCCGAATAACTCGCGTATATTTTAAATAAGTGTTACACAAACACAACATACGCCTCATTCCAATTCATTAGTCACTAACCGTAAATTAATCAAGAGAATAATTCCCCAAATATTAACCCCGAAGGCCGAAACCAACATCAGATCAATATCCAGAAAACCATTCTGCTTGGCTAACCGCCAGTTAGTTTCTAAATTTCACATTCAAATCTAATTAAAGATTTAACTATCGCCTGGAGCAAAACTGGTGATACTCCATTCTCGATCTTTTCAATCTAATTAAAGATTCATTAAAACTCCACTTAGTTTTAATCTGTGACTGGGTTAAAGAATCAGTGTCATTTAAAACACGGTTCACGATAAACCCAAAGTCACATCCCATTAATTATCGGGTTAAAGAACAAGTGTTATTTAAAACACTGTTCACGATAAACCCAAAAATCAATATCCATTCAATTCCAATTAAATATTATTTAATTGGTACATTTCATTAAATCTAAATCAAAAGATTTAATCTTTTCCCAGCTGGGTTCAAGAACAGTGTTAGTGAAGACACCATTCACGACAAACCCAAATCACATTCATTAATTATCGGGTTAAAGAACAAGTGTTATTTAAAACACTGTTCACGATAAACCCAAAAATCAATATCAATTCAATTCCAATTAAATATCATTTAATTGGTACACTTCATTAAATCTAAATCAAAAGATTTAATCTTTTCTCAACTGGGTTCAAGAACAGTGTTAGTGAAGACACCATTCACGACAAACCCAAATCACATTCGATATTCAATACAAGGCTCTGAATAGAAAATATATCGGCTTATATTCAATATCAAATTCTACGATTAACAAATGTCGTATTGGAAATAACGATATAAATATATATCTTTCAAATTTCCATATCAACATCTGTATAATCACGAATCCCAACATCGAAATATTCCGAAGACAATTTCGATTCAAATCCATTCCAATGCAATCATTGGAAATTTTGGTTATTCTTAAAACCCTTTTCGAATTCAATTTATTTATTTAAAAATAAATAGAATTATATTTCTAGTTCAAAACTAGTTCATTTCGATAAAAATCTATTTTTATCTTTTCAAATATGGAGTTTTTCATCCCAAGTCTTCACAAATCATTTCTTATGATTTTACACAAATTATTACTATTTTTAATAATTTTATCAAGGCCCGTACAGTCGATTTCCAACAATGGCCATCGAACTGCACTTACAGCGACCTTTTTCGAATTTGATTTGGACATAATTCCAAATCCAACCGTTAGATTTCAAATTTCTAATATTCGTTAGAAAGCTCTTTTCGATACGAACCCAACGGTTCCGGTTTTGGGAGAATCCGACGGTCGGATCTCCCGTAATGTCTGTTTGAAATAAATGGTCGAAATTCGCGAACTGCCGCGGCGCGGCGCGTTCTATTCAGGCCATTATATTATATATAATATATATATAATATATTTCGTCGATTTCTATTTAAAAACGAATTATATAAACAGTTTTAAATTCATTTCAAAATCTATTTCAACTTCCATTTCAATTCAAAGCAAAATTGAATTCTTCTTTATAAATTCGTTTCAAAATTCATTTCTGTTCAATTCAAATTTCAATTCAATTCAATTCATTTCGAAATCGTTTTCAATTCAATTCATTTCGAAATCGTTTTCAATTCAATTCATTTCGAAATCGTTTTCAATTCAATTCATTTCGAAATCGTTTTCAATTCAATTCATTTCGAAATCGCTTTTCAATTCAATTCATTTCGAAATCGCTTTTCAATTCAATTCATTTCGAAATCGTTTTCAATTCAATTCATTTCGAAATCGTTTTCAATTCAATTCATTTCGAAATCGTTTTCAATTCATTTCGAAATCGTTTTCAATTCAATTCATTTCGAAATCGTTTTTCAATTCATTTCGAAATCGTTTTCAATTCAATTCATTTTGAAATCGTTTTCAATTCAATTCATTTCGAAATCGTTTTCAATTCAATTCATTTCGAAATCGTTTTCAATTCATTTTGAATTCGTTTTCAATTCAATTTATTTCGAAATCGTTTTCAATTCAATTCATTTCGAAATCGTTTTCAATTCATTTTGAATTCGTTTTCAATTCAATTCATTTCGAAATCGTTTTCAATTCAATTCAAAATCGATAAAATCGATATAAATATCGTTCACGTCAAAATGGCGTCAATCTAATCAACACGGCTTCATAAAGTTCTATTTTCAAATATTCTATTTCAAATATTTCTATTTCAAATATTTCTATTTCTAAACTGGAATGAGGCCCAATCGATTACCATATAAAATTAATTATATGGATTTTCATACAACACATGTATATAATAGCATTGAAAAATAATCAACCATCAACCAAAGTGCACTACACTGTATAAGCATCAAATAAAGATATCTAACGCTTATAACAGCATGTCAATCAATCGATCGACATATTTAATCAATCAGGATGAGTGAACTTCAAATTTCATCCTAACACCCGTGTGGGGTTTCAAACAATCAAACACAGATTTTAGTTGTGCAGTTGGGCGATGTGTAAAATTTATCGTCCCAATCAATGTCATTCAAATAAGTGTACATAAACAAACCATCTGGTTTGTAAATGAATATTTATTTATTCACTTCACTATTTTCATATTCACGTTAAAAATTATATTTTTAACGATAAAACATTTTATTTCAACCTATGAATTTCTATTCAATTCATTTATTCAATAAAATGATATTTTATTTTTCTAACATATTTTAGAAAATTTCGGCGGCATAACGGCACGATACTAGAAACGGGACAAGGCCTAGCCTTATCCCCGGTCTAGTGAAGGCCCACGCCATTCACTCATCAATCAAATAAATTTCATTTTGCAAACCACAAAATTTGGAGTAAGAGTCTAACCTAGCCTTACTCCTTCGCCTTATAACGGCGCACGTCTAATCCTAACCAATTTATCGATTCGATTTTTCACATCACAAACCACATTCAAACCAATATCGCAATCAATCACCAAACAATCAAACAAACAAGTCCATGGTCTGTGGACGATTGTGTCGGGTGCTACTAAGCACCGTCTGCATCCTAGTATATATATATAACTAGAAAAATAAATTGAAAGGTGAGGAATTCTCACCTATAGCTATCCTAGCTCCACGGCACTTCTAATGCAGAATTCTTCGTCGACCTCGCCTTTTTGTCGCTTTCGCCCGTATTCTCTACATATGTAAAAATCTCATTTTTACCTCGCTATTCAATATATAAAAAAAATCGAATTTTTACTTTGCTATTCAATATATAAAAATCGAATTTTTACTTTGCTATTCAATATATAAAAATTCCATTTTTCTATCGAAGTTCAATTTATAAAAATTTTATTTTTCTCTCGAAGTTCTATATATAAAAATTTTATTTTTCTCTCGAAGTTCTATATATAAAAATTTTATTTTTCTCTCGAAGTTCTATATATAAAAATCATATTTTTCTCTCGAAGTTCTATATATAAAAATCATATTTTTATCTCGAAGTTCTATATATAAAAATCATATTTTTATCTCGAAGTTCTATATATAAAAATCATATTTTTATCTCGAAGTTCTATATATAAAAATCATATTTTTATCTCGAAGTTCTATATATAAAAAATCATATTTTTATCTCGAAGTTCTATATATAAAAATCATATTTTTATCTCGAAGTTCTATATATAAAAAATCTAGTCTTCGACTTATAAAAAATCAAGTCTTTGGTATTCAAACCTTTTTCTAAAAATCAGTTTTTATAATGCTTTTAAAATCAGTTTTTTTCTTTTATTTTAAAATCAGTTTTAAAACTTAATAAAAAAAAACAGTTTTTGAACACTTATAAAAATCAGTTTTAAACCTTTATAAAAACAGTTTTAAACATTTATAAAAACAGTTCAGTTTTATACTTTAAAAACGAAATCAGTTTTTATTTTAAAAAAAATCGAAATCAGTTTTATTAATCCTAAAAAAAAAAGGTTTATTTTCTGTTAATGTAAAAATAAAAATAAAATAAACTGTTAAAATAAAATAAATGAAAAAAAAAAAAAAAACTCACGGGGGGTCCTCTTGCGTCGAACTGAGCAGCAGGGGAGGGGGGGTCGCCTTGTTCGCGGTCGAGGTGGAAGAGGCGGGGGGGGGGGGGGGGGGTTCGCCTTGTTCGCGGTCGAGGTGGAAGAGGCGGGGGGGGGGTCGCCTTGTTCGCGGTCGAGGTGGAAGAGGCGGGGGGGGGGGTCGCCTTGTTCGCGGTCGAGGTGGAAGAGGCGGGGGGGTCGCCTTGTTCGCGGTCGAGGTGGAAGAGGCGGGGGGGTCGCCTTGTTCGTCGGCGGCTCTTCCCCCTTTTTTTTCTTTTTTCTTTTTTTTTTTTTTTTTTTTTTATCACCGATCTGCAATTGAAAAGAGATTGGGAGGGGGGGGGCCTGGTTAAGGGAGAAGATATATTTTTTTATTTTTTTTATTTTTTTTATTTTTTTTATTTACTTATTTATTTCATTTTAAAGTTGACTTTCTGTTTTAACTCGGAATCAAGCCCACCGACTGTCGCCCCTAGCCAATTACCCCTATTCCGAACACAATGGGATATGCATTGCAAGCTGAATCGACCGTTTCGATCAGTTTCCTTTTAATTTACATTTAAATCACTATATTGAATTTTAAACGTACATTTCAAATTACCGGGGCCACATACGAATTCTAAAAATGGCAGAAAAATATTTTCTAGCTTCGTATTGACGATACGGTCCTAACAAAACTAGTTTCGTTGAATTCTGAGACCGTTAGAAAAATGGCCAATTTCCAGTCGATTAAAATCAACTGAAATGGTCAAAACACGTTTTCCTTTGCCACGCTCACATATTGATTCGAAAAATTATGAAATTTGGAATCTAGCAATAACTCGACATCCCGGACCCAACAAAACTGGTTTCGTCGAAATCCGAGGTCGTTTGCAAAATGTCCATTTTTAAGGGCCTTATATATATAAAAATATATATAAATTCCACAGCGACTATTTCTAATTTTAAACTGGACATATCTTATCATTTCTAAAATGAAATCTCAGTTTGTTAACTTCGTTACAAAGATATAGTTATACAGATTCAAATATTTCTTGTTTCGCTCAATTCTGACTTATAACGAATTCTGTATATTCAATTGAAATTAGAAATCGAATTTTCGAACTACCGCGCCATTTCAGGCTCGTTATATAATTAAAATAAATTTATTCGTTTTAACTTCGTCGAAAATAAATTTTCTCGTCGATATTATTTAAAATAATTCATTTTAAATAATCAAAACTCGCTATAATTGCCAAAATAAAAATTTTAAACTGGCCCGGATTTTCGGGTTGTTACAGGTAGGGTCAGTGCTTAAACTGGCTGGCATTTTACTTATGTGGATGATGGATTGAGGCACCTCGGATTTTTATAGGCCGTTATTGGTCATACTATAGGTCCAAAGGGACCGGGAAACGTGTGTTTAGGCATAATTAATCCACTACCGTTAGGTGGGGACCGGCCCTACCGCATCCAAGGGTTGCCCATAGGTGTGATCCTGAGGCATTTGCTAGAGTGTCTCGTATCGGAGAGGACGATCCCTAGCCTCGATTTCATGATGGAAAACCAACTTCCAATACGACACCATGCGGTTTTGATTGTAGAACTAGTATGGCGACATGATATATGGTACCCATGCCGTCTATGATTGATATATTATGATTGAAAATGTTTTTGAAACATATATACATAATGATAATATCAAATCCATTTTTTTCGTATCAAGCATTTTTGACCATTATAAGGTAAAACTCTATCCTACGGTTTGCGTTGCATTGTGTGATGGGACTTGAGTCTTATAATAGTTTCATTTTCCTAAAGAGCATTGCGTAGTTTAACATTTTACTTTATTTTATGCACTGGCAATCCAATGGAGTAAACCCGTTCCACGTTAGCGGCGTGGTCCTATGATTCGCCTTATTATTAGATTAGTTAAGTTAAGATTTCTCATACCAGTCCCATGACTGACCTGTAGTTTGTTTCACTGGCAAACTCGGGTGCCCATATTTTCCACACGGGCAGTCGAGTAGCTTTTTGCAGATATATTTACAGGATCCTGGTTTACAGCTGAAGCGGTATTCGGAAAGCTCTGTATCCATGTATTCCTTTCAGTTGTATATTTGTAATATTTTTATGCTTCTATTTAAGTGTAATTTAAATCTCTGATATTATTGTATTTCAATTGTGTAATAAGTATTCATACTCTGTGATTTTCTTGTACTCTGATGTAATTGTTGTAATCAGCAATAAAATGTTCTTCAGTTTGTGTTCTGATGTGTGTTGTTCTCAAAGCAATCTAGGCTTTCCTTTATGGGGAAGTTTGGGTCGTCACATGTGGTATCAGAGCTTTGGTTTACAGAGCACGAGAACAAGACACATTAGAACCGAATGAAAGAATTCATTAGAGATTGGATTAGTAATATCCAATGAGAATAACTCGTTAGAGATGGGATCAGTAGTATCCTAGAACGAGTGTGAAGAGCATTATTTTCTTTTAAATAAATGAAAACAAATTTTAGTTTTGAAAATTTTATCTAAAATTACGTATTTGAGTATATTGTTATATTTTAATTTGGACAATCGAGTATATAAAGATTTCGAATATACGAGTAATTAACAGATATTCAAAGTTTTGATATACTGGGTAGATATAGAATCACACTTTAGTCGCCCGGAGATGATTCTGGTGATCGGTGCACCATCATCAGAATTTAAGTTCGAGTTTCGAAGGTGGTATATCTATATATTTCCATTGACTGGTATGAGAACCAAAACTAGATAGGATATATTGCTGTGGTTTGCACTCAAAATATGATTTTTGACTATATATAAAAGTTATGTATATTTGAAAAGTTAATCACCTAATTGATTGCTGGTTGTGATGTTTGATAATTAGTTTCACTAATTAAAATATTATAATGATAATTAATTAAACCCATAAATAAAAATTTAAAGCTGAGTTGGATAATTAAAAACTTTTAGTTCCATTCCTTTTTTAGGACGAAAAGATTTTAAGTGGGGGAGATTGTAACAACCCGGAAAATTAGAACCAGTTTAAAAATTTATTAGGAAGTTTTGCGCCTGAATTTTTGTTTCAAGTAACATATTGTTTTCTTCATTTTGTTAAATTGAAACTAAATCTGTATAAGTAATATCGCAATGATTTATTTTAGACCATTGGTTTTATAACTTTATTTTGGAGTCTAACTTATAGATCCAAGATTCTGTGTTCATTTTAAAAAATAAAATTTTATCTTAAAGATTTATTTGAACTTTATGCTCAATTAGTTAAATGTTAAATTGGTTGTCCATGTTTTATCTTTCCTAATTAAGTGTAACACTAGACTGGATAGTTTATATATATGTTATATATATATATATATATTAATTTGATTTAACATTGAACCTATTAAATGTATGTATGAAATAAACTATGTCTCTTTTAAATTTAGTATTGACATTAATTGCCATTAATTGTATTAACTTAATTAAATATTGCTATCTAAGAATATTCCAGTAAAATTAATTGATTTAAATTTGAAACCATGAACTAAGGAAACACATGATTTTTAGCGTGTGGATTTAGAATCCAAATTTATCTGTATGCTATGTAATAGCAGGCACATTATGTTTCTTTTAATTGTGTATTAATGAAACTAATGAGAATAATTTTAATATATGGAGGCTAATGAATTTAATACCGTGACATATATATTATAAGATTTGACTGTTTTACCTTTTGTATTTATTAGTAGTTTTCTCATTTGTCATATTTCAAAATTGCCTATAAATTAATTCTAGTTCATTCATATGTACAGAGTTATCAATTAACCATACTTGCATACTATTAACTATTATGTCACACAATTGAGGAATGAACCTATTTGCTATATATACATAAATAAATATAAAAAAGTTTTTTTTTCAATATCTCAGCACTGTTTATATATTCACACAAATGGATTTATTTGATGCACCTTTATAATACCATAAATTAAGTTTCATTCAAGTTTTCAATTTAATCAATATACATGTTGTCCTTTATTTATTTCGTTTACTTATGTGATATGCCTTCTTATTACACTTACCTGCATGCTAATACGGTATCAATTTATACCATGAATAATTTTGATTAATAGCATTTATGAATCAATCAATACAAATTAAAGCAAAATATAAAAGGTTTCTTTCTCCATTTTGTGGAATTTATGTATTCAGTTAATTATTTCTTTAAGTGAAAGAAACTTAAAGTTTTTGTTTTCATATATATACTAGTTAGGATAAGTTTTCGGTCAAAACACAAAACCCTATTCTAAAATACGTAGCTGCCGCCTTTTACATTTTCAATGGCTGAAAACACACAAAAACAATTCGTTAATTCCTCCTAGTCTACCACAAATTAAAATATGAAATCAAGACAAACAATCAAGAGCAAAGCAAGATCTTTCTTCCTACGGGGATGATTAAATTTCATGAAGTATTCAGCATGGAAATCAAGCTCAGCCGTTAGCTGGCGTTTCTAGGGCTCAAGGGAGTTTCGAGTTTCACGCTATGGTGGGGGAAGGAAGGCGACGAGCAAGGCTTCGAAGTGGCGGGGTTGGATAGTGTAATAACCCGGAAATCTGGGCCAGTTTAAATTTTTTTTTTGGCACTTTTAGCGAATTTTGATTATTTAAAATGAATTATTTTAAATAATATCAATGAGAAATTTATTTTGAATATAATTCGAACGTATATATTCGTTTGAATCGACGATAGAATATAAATATTTATTTATATATAAAAGGAATTGAAAATGGCGCGGTAGTTCGATAATTCGATTTCAAAATTCAATGAACATACCGGGTGCAAAATAAACCGGATTTTAGTGAAACCAAAAATAATGGAATCTAATTGAAAATATCTTTCCAACGAATCCGGGAAATCAAAATTTCATAGCAGGAATCAAAAGATATGGTCAAATGAAAATTCTGAATAGTCGCTATGGAATTCAGGCCCTTAAAAATGGGAATTTTGCAAACGACCTCGGATTTCGATGAAACCACTTTTGTTGGATCCGAGGTGTAAAGTTATTGCTAGATTCCAAATTTCATAATTTTTCGAATCAATATGTGAGCGTGGCAAACGAAAACGCGTTTGACCAGTTTCAGTTGATTTTAATCGACTGGAAAATGACCATTTTTCTAACGTTCTCAGAATTCGACGAAACTAGTTTTGTTAGGACCGTATCGTTAATACGAAGCTAGAAAATATTTTTATGGAATTTTTAGAGTTCGTATGTGACCCCGGTAAATTGAAATGCGCGTTCAAATTCAATATATAGAGATATATGTTGATTTTGACGGAAACTGATCGTAACAAGCGAATCAGCTTACGATACATATTCCATTGTGTTCGGAATGGGGGTAATTAGCTATGGACGACAGGCGGTGGGCCTCGTTTAGGGGTCGTATGTAAAAGTCAACTTTTTAAAATTAAAATAATAAAAAAATTAAAACCTCTCTCCTCCACCTTACTTTCTCTCTGCCCCCCCCCCCCCCCCCCGTTGAAATTCATTTCAACAGAAAAAGAAAAAAAAAATTGATCCTCCAAAATCGATGGCGGAAGTCGTCATCGCCACCACCGCAGGGGGGGGCTCCGACCGACGCACCCACCCCCTCCTCCTCACTCCGACTCCAGCTCTTCCTTCCCCCTTGACGTGAAGAACCGCGACCCCCTCCACCAGAAAAGCCACCGCACCCCCCCAACCTCCTGAACTCGACGTCGACGCCACCCAGGCCACCGCCGGCGAGATTCCGATTTCCCCCACCCCCAGCGACGCAGACGAAGCTCCCCTCCTCCCTCTTCTTTCTTTTATCAACCGTGAGTTTTCCTTTTTAATTTATTATTTTATTTCTTTTCTTAAGAGTTAATGTAGAGATAACACCCTTGTTTAATTTCAGTTTTCAAATTAGAAAACATAGTGTAAAGATCATGTTTCGTTTTTCTATATATGACATTGCATGAAAAATTCGATTTTTCTATATTGAATAGCAAAGTAAAAATTCGATTTTTCTATATTGAATAGTGAAGTAAAAATTCGATTTTTCTATATTGAATAGCAAAGTAAAAAATTCGATTTTTCTATGTTGAATAGCAAAGTAAAAATTCGATTTTTATATATTGAATAGCATAGTAAAAATTCGATTTTTCTATATTGAACAGCGAAGTAAAAATTCGATTTTTATATATTGAATAGCATAGTAAAAATTCGAATTTTCTATATTGAATAGCAAAGTAAAAATTCGATTTTTCTATATTGAATAGCAAAGTAAAAATTCGATTTTTCTATATTGAATAGTAAAGTAAAAATTCGATTTTTCTATATTGAATAGCAAAGTAAAAATTCGATTTTTCTATATTGAACAGCAAAGTAAAAATTCGATTTTTCTATATTGAACAGCAAAGTAAAAATTCGATTTTTCTATATTGAATAGCAAAGTAAAAATTCGATTTTTATATATTGAATAGCAAAGTAAAAATTCGATTTTTATATATTGAATAGCAAAGTAAAAATTCGATTTTTCTATATTGAATAGCAAAGTAAAAATTCGATTTTTATATATTGAATAGCAAAGTAAAAATTCGTTTTTATATATTGAATAGCGAAGTAAAAATTCGATTTTTCTATATTGAATAGCGAAGTAAAAATTCGATTTTTCTATATTGAATAGCGAAGTAAAAATTCGATTTTTATATATTGAATAGCGAAGTAAAAATGTGATTTTTACATATGTAGAGAATACGGGCAAAGAAAGTGACAAGAGGCAAGAACGGCGAAGATTTCTGCATAAGAAGAGTCGTGGGATTGGATTTGCTATTCTATGAGAACTTCTCACCTTTTAACTTTGTTTTCTAAGTTAATAATATATACTAGGATGCAGACGGTGTTTAGTAGCACCTGACACCCGTCGTCCACAGACCATGGACGGCTTGTATGCTTGTTTGTTTGATTTTGATGTGTAGTTGATTGTGTGATGTAATGTGAAATAAAATAAAATATTTATATAGATGAAATAAAATATTGTATAGTGGAAAATACTTTATAGTTAAAAATAGAATTTTTAACGTGTATATGAAAGGAAATAAAAATAAACAGATCGGACAATTTGTTTATATACACACATTGACTGATATTGATTGGGATGATATTTGACGTACACTAATCCCTATTTTTTAGTTGTATGTTGATCGATTGATTGACAGTCTGTTATAAGCGTTGAATATTTATCTTTGATGCTTATACAGTGTAGAATGCACTTTGGATGATGGTTGATGATTTATCGTTGCTGTTATATACGTGTGGTAGAAAATCCATATAATTAACGTTATATGGTAATTGATTGGGCCTCATTCCAGTTTTGAAATAGAAATATTTGAAATAGAAATATTTGAAATAGAAATATTTGAAAAAGAAATATTTGAAATAGAATATTTGAAAATAGAAATATACGAAGCCGTGTTGATTAGATTGAGGCCTTTTTGACGTGAATGATATTTATATCGATTTTATTCATTTTATAATGAATATCGAAAGTGATTTCAAAATCTGATATTTTGAAAAGAATTGAAATTCGAATTAAATTGAATATAAATGAATTCGAATTGAAATTGAATATAAATGAATTCGAAATAAATTCGAATTGAATTGAAAACGAACTGAAATTGAATTAGAAATCCATTTGAATTGAAAACAATTTGAAATGAATTTAAAACGAATTTATAAGGAAATATTCAATTTTGATTTGAAATTGAATATGAAGTTGAAACCGTTTTGAAAATGAATTTAAAACGATTTATAAAGCACGTTCTGAATTGAAATCGACGAAGTATATATTATATATATAATATAACGGCCTGAATAGAACGTGCCGCGCCACGGCAGTTCACGAATTTCGACCATTGACTTCGAATGGATATTGCGGGAGATCCGACCGTCGGATTCTCCTAAAACCGGAACCGTTGGGTTTGTATCGAAAAGAGATTTCTAACGATTATTAGAAATTAGAAATCTAATGGTTGGATTTGGAATTATGTCCAAATCAAATTTGAAAAAGGTCGCTGTAAGTGCAGTTCGATGGCCGTTGATGTAAATCGACTCTACGGGCCTTGATAAAATTATTAAAAATAGTAATAATTTGTGTAAAATCATAAGAAATGATTTGGGAAAAATTAGGATGAAAAACTCCATATTTGAAAAGATAAAAATATATTTTTATCGAAATGAACTAGTTTTGAACTAGAATTATAATTCTATTTATTTTTAAATAAATAAATTGGATTTGAAAATAACCAGAATTTCCAATAATTTCATTGGAATGGATTTGAATCGAAACTGTCTTCGAAATATTTCGATGTTGGATTTCGTGGTTATACAGATGTTGTTATGGAAATTTGAAAGATATACATATATCGTTATTTCCAATACGATATCTGTTGGTCGTAGGATTTGATATTGAAAATAAGCCGATATATTTTCTATTCAGAGCCTTGTATTTAATATCAAATGTGATTTTGGGTTTGTCATGAATGGTGTCTTCATCAACACTATTCTTAAGCCCAGTTGAGAAAAATATTAAATCTTTTTATTTAGATTTAATGAAGTGTACCAATTAAATAATATCTTTAATTGGAATTGAATTGATATTGATTTTTGGGTCTATCGTGAACAGTGTTTTAGAGTCAAGAAAATCAGAAACTAACCGGGGATTGGTTAAGTTGAATGATTTCTGGGGTATTGATCTGATGTTGGTTTCGGCCTTCCTGGTTAATACTTAGGGAATTGCTCACTTGCTAATTTACGGTTAGGGACTGATTGAAGTGTGTTGTGATTTTGGGTTTATCGTGAACCGTGTTTTAAATGACACTGATTCTTTAACCCAGTCACAGATTAAAACTAAGTGGAGTTTTAATGAATCTTTAATTAGATTGAAATGATCGAGAATGGAGTATCACCAGTTTTGCTCCAGGCGATAGTTAAATCTTTAATTAGATTTGAACGTGAAATGGTAATTGAATTTGCCGATAACACCATGGTGTTAGATATGAAGTATTTCCAGTTTTACTTCATGGGATGAATAGGTTGGGATTGGGAAATAAAATAAATGATTACTTCGGTAAGGTTCGCTAGTCCCGACTAGTTTGAATTGATATTCAAAAGTGGATTAAAGAATAAATTTAAAGAATTTATCTTTGATAAAATTAATGGTAACCTTTCCCTAAGAATGTGAAATTTAGAAACTAACTGTAGGTTGGCTAAGCAGAGTGATTTCCTGGGTATTGATTTGATGTTGGTTTCGGCCTTCGGGGTTAATATTTGGGGGATTATTCTCTTGATTAATTTACGGTTAGTGACTGATGAATTGGAATGAGGCGTATGTTGTGTTTGTGTAACACTTATTTAAAGTATACGCGAGTTATTCGGGGAGACCGGGTTTATCCCATTCTGAATAACTGATACGACGATAAGTCGAAGATGAAGACGGTGGTTGAAGACCGGAGGTCTTCATGTCGTTTGGGTGATTACTGATGATCTGGATTGGGCTGTACACCCAAGAAGATGGAAACAGTTGGTGATCGTCCAGACATACTTGGAGATCGATGGATATGCGGGGTACTAGGTGCCTCTGGTTTCGTTCAGACCCAGAACGGACTTGTAAATGGACTGTGTGTCTGATATTGGATTTTAGTCTGTGTGATTGATTTCTATTAAATATATATCTGTTTGGCGGCGGAGAATTTACTCTCTTGCTTAACGCCCTTCTCTGAGACGTACGAGCTTAGGGGTTATATACTGATGGATATCAAACGCATAGAGTGAATTGCCTGTGTGGCATGCCTAAGTGGCAAGTGATCAAGGCTTCTGTTGAAAAGCAAAGTCTTGTGGTTGATGATCAAAGCACCGCCTGTGTGGCATAGCTTTGTGTAACGTGAATTCGCGAGCCTCACACCCCGGTTGTGAACCAGAAACGGGAGTGGACCTCAGGGAGGGCATGCGTTTCCTTCTAGCTAGGGTGGTGTGAGTGACCTACCAGCCCTGACATTTATATACTTTTCACCTGTGTGGTTGTTGCTGTTGCGAGGCGCCTCGGTTAGATCGGACGATCCGGGTCCGGTGGAGTCATTTGTTGGCTCATTTACGCCCCATAGGGCGGGGAGACGTATTGTTCAGGCACTATAATCCACATCGGTGGACCGGCCCTGTCGCTCCAAGGGGCAGTTGCGGCTGTTCCGGAGGCTCGGGCTAGAGAGTCTCGAATCGGTTGAGGACGATTCCTGGCCTCAGTTCACAGACGGAAATCCAATTTCCAAATACGTGACATTTGCGGTTTTAACTGTAGAACTAGTATGGCGACATGATATATGGTACCCATGCCGCCTATGATTGATACTTATGATTTGAAGTTGTTTTATACACTATGCACTTATAATAGTATCAAATGATTTGTTTTAAACGTATCAAGCATTCTTGGCTATTATAAGGTAAAAACCCTATCCTTCGGCTTGCGTTGCATTGTGTGATGGGAACTGGGTCTTATAATAGCTTCATTTTTCTTTATTTAGCATTGCGCTGTTTGTTTTATGCACTGGTATTCTTGGGAGGAAACCCGTTCCGCGTTAGCGGTGTGGTCCCTTGATATATCTGATTTAAAGTAAAGTTTTAAATAACTGTTTTAGTTCTCACACCAGTCCCATGACTGACCTGGAGTTTATTGTTTTAACCTAAACTCTGGGTGCCCTTATTTTGACACGGGCAACTAGTAGTTTTGGTTTTGCAGATTTATATTCACAGGATCCTGGTTTACAGGTGGAATGATATCTGGAAAACTTTGTATCCGTATATCTCTTCTAGTTGTGTATTGTATTATTTTCCGCTGCTATGTAATGTATTGTAATCTCTGATATTTATCGAATGTAATATTCATTTATACTCTGTATATTCTTGTAATCTGATGGAATTGTTGTAATATGCAATGAAATGTTCTCCCGTCTGCGTTCTTCTGTGGCTTGTTCTCGAAGTATCCGCTCTTTCCTTCACGGGGAAGTAACGGGTCTTTACAGTTGGTATCAGAGCTTTGGTTTACAAAGCTCAGAGAACAAGGAACATTAGAACCATACGAAAGAATTCATCAGATATTGGATTAGTAATATCCAACGAGAATGACTCGTTAGAGATAGGATCAGTAGTATCCTAGAACGAGTGTGAAGAGTATATTTTTAAAGTGAAAACAAATTTTTTTTGAAAATTTAAATCAATTATTCGTATTTGATTATTTATTTGTATTGATTTTGGACAGTACAGTATATAAAGATTTTGCATATACGCTGTAACGACCCGGAAAAATGCGATCTTGGTTATCCGATATACAACACATATCGAACATCCAAGGATCGAAAATAACCGAATAGTTAATGAAAGAAATTAGAAGGTGAGAATAGATAAGATAGAAACTTAGAATAGAAGAAGAAGAAGAACACAACATCAGAGTAACACAAACCTCACAGCGGAACGAATAACATATAATAGATAACATAACTTTGAAATATAACAGTTATGTATACAATAGCACTTATCAGAGTACAGCACTTACAACACAGCGGAAATAACTATAGCTATATGATCTTGAAGCCTCCTGCTCCACGCTCTTCCAGTATATCTGTAAATCCCGACTACTTGACTGCCCGTACAAATTTAGGCACCCAAGAGTTTAGGGAAAACAACAAAGTAAACTCCGGGTCAGTCATGGGACTGGTATGAGTAAAACAGTTTAAACAGGTATATGAACAAGTAAACGATATCTCATAAGACCACGCCGCAGAACGGAACGGGTTTTTCCCTTATGAGAATCCAAAATATCTTTATATCAAAACCCTTTTGATATTATAATAATGTCTATGTACAAATAGATATCAACTAGCAGAAACGCTTTCATCTCACGTTCTACATATATGGTATACAATCAAAATCGCAAGCACGTATTGGATAATGGATTTCCAACTATGACAAGGTATGGAACCACCTTCTGATCAGTGTACTCTAGGAACGATACACTGGAGTTCAACAAGAACATCTTGTAACTCAGCCACACATGACCGACCACTCATTTCGCTTGAGTGTATCGAATGTACATCACCAACGGTTGGGATCAGCAACCGTTCCCGTATATATATATGGGACAGCATTGATAGATTTAAGAAACAAATGAATATTCACTAGATAGGTGATTATACACCCTACTTCGGTGCGACCGACTTAGCCATGCTGCCTGCCCGATTTCTGTCATTTACCGGTTGATGAGGCTAGAAGCTACGCTTTATCATCACATCAGATTCACTTCGAATGCCACATTGTCAGATCCATCGAAAATCACTAATTGACGTCTACAACAATACATTACGTGTCAGCTAAAAGAAGTTCCATTCTCCGCTTCCACTCTTGGTACGGTTGAAGAAATCAATGTACGTGACCTTTCTGGAAATACTATGTCAGACATCCATCTTCATTCACTTAGAACGTCACATCGTCATACCCGCCAAATCACAAATTGACTTATTCAAAAATAACACGGGTATACAGCTAAGAGAAACGAATTCCTCCGCCACCAAACGTGAATACGTTTGAACAGATCAACTTACGCGATCCATTGGATATACTCCGTCAGACCCTCGTCCATACAAGTTGTCCTGGGACTGGACAAACCGAAGGCACTATTCTGTAAACAGGATAGCCCTTGCATTTTACTCCGTCTTCAATTATCTTTGGCATATATGATTCGCGACGCTTATGCCAATACAGAGTGGTTCTATGGATAATAATCGAACCGGTCTCTCCATATTAACAACGTTAAAATGGTCAAAACTTCGATAGTCTGTGATTTAACTATCAAATGAAAACATGTCCGTGTACAAACAACGATCTAAATTCCAAATGGAATGTCAATCGATCAATCATCATGTATATCTATACATATTTCCTTATTTTCTATATTTAGAAAATATTTGTTATCAACGTTGGAAAACATTTCCATTGTTTATTTACGTATCACTATCCTTCCACAACTATCAGACTCTAACTATAAACTAACAAGAGAACAACTTCCTAAGTATAAACCCCGAAGGCCGAAACCAACATCAGATCGATACCCAGGAAACCATTCAACTTATTAATCTCTAGTCAGATTCTAATTTTGCTTAACTCTGTATTCTTTAACTCCATTCGCTCAACTCTAGATCGCAGCGATCACAATGGTTACGCCTGATTCCCTCAGGAAACATCCAACCGCCGTAGGCTATTAACAGCCCTGCGAATTACGCTAGCAGTCGTGCTAAATGGCGACTCATCCTGAATAACTATGTTTGTTTTAACTCTAACTGTTTAACTCTAACTGTTTAATTCTAATTGTTTAATTCTAACTTGACTAACCCCTTTCGAATAACATATTCGATTAACTAACTTTCGAATACCATATTCAATTATCTAACTTCGAATACCATATTTGATTATCTAACTTCGAATACCATATTCGATTATCTAACTTCGAATACCATATTTGATTATCTAACTTCGAATACCATATTCGATTATCTAACTTTGAATACCATATTCGATTAACTAACTTCACTTTATAAAGATTTCCCTTTTTACAACGTTTTATTCATTTGAAAAGATTTACTTTTAAATAACGGTTCTACACTTTAAAAATGATTTCCCTTTTAAAACGTTTCCTTTTCAATTCTATTTGTAAATGGTTTACAAATATCCCCTTTTCAAATTTACTTTTGAAATATTCTAACTCCTTAAATTTTCGGGAAAATTCGCCATAACCTCCTTTGTATCGGGAGCATCGGGAAAATCCCCAAACCGCTACACAAGCCTTTTCATTCAAAAAGAAATGTTTTGAATTTATTTCCTTTTTGAATATCCCCTATTTATAAATATTTCAATTTATAAATATTCCTTATTTATAAATATTCCACTTCATAAATATTCTATTTTTCAATATCACTTTGAAAAATCTCCTTTATCTACATTTCGGTATGTCATGGTATTCAATCATATCAAATCACGATGTTCAATATCGTCCATACACACACAATCAACAACAGGTTATAATTCACATCATATATCAAAATATATGAAAAACAATAAAATAACTGTTGAGGAATCCAGTCGGATTCCTCCAACCTGTTTCCCTGCATCACAGATGTTAGACCGTATAGATAACATCACTTTCAGTTCTATATGATATATTCTGTTAAACCGAATCAATATAGAAATTTAACTAACTGACTAGCAGTTCAATCAAACAGTCAACATACAATCAATCAGTCCATATTTAACAGTTCTAAAAATATAACATGAAAATATAAACTGTTCAGAGTTAGTGAGATTTACTTACATTTGCGCGTTAACCGATAAATATCGGTTTGCGTTCATTGATTCAGTCGAACAATTTATTTCTCCATAAATTGTAACTTGCTCTGATGGACTTGCGGTCAGTGCCATTGTGTAGTGTCCGTCCATACGGTCCCAACGCAACTTACGGTTCTGAATTTCGTTCACGTATGAATTTGTTATGAATTTTACAAATCAATACACTTCAAATAAACAAACTTGAATTTAAATTAAAAACTTAACGGGCCTCACCCCTCCTTTGAACCGGCCCATTCCCTTTATACCCAACCCGCTCCATATATGGTTCTTCCCCAATTAAACATGCCGTGACCTGCTCTTGCTTCCACACCATTTTGAATTGCTTCCTCCACCGATCCTTCCCAAATCCTTCCACCGTTCATCGAACAGAAAACACCAATCTTTCACCCTTCACCTCCTCTCCGTCATCACCTTGGTCCCCACGAACTCGAGCTCGTCTGTGGAGTTGCGTCGACTGGTCATCTCGCGAAAATCAACTGCAGACATCGACAGTTTTTGTCGCGATTAAATCCCAGAAATTCAAACGAGGTGCTAAACAACCTCTCGGATCCAAGTCTAACCTTAAAAATCCGTATCGAAGCTCCTGGACTTCGAAATTCCTAACCCTAAGCCTGCGGTGATGTTTCCAGTAAATGGAAAAAGTGATCGAACCCTTTAAGAACTATATTGGATAGAAGAGCATTGCTTGTTGAACTCAAAAACACTTGAATTGGATTTTATTACTGAGGATTTGATTTTAAATTTTGGATTGAAGATCGAAAACTATTTTTCCTGGAAGAAGCTTGCGGCCGTAATGGTTTGACCTAAGGAGTGAGTTTATTAGGTTTAGGAAATTTTAAAGCTTATTTATAGGTAATTATAATATCTAGATATTTTAGTAAGGGAATATTCCCGGTATATTCCTTTTTTCTTAATTCGTTTTGCCTTCTAAAAATCGCTGTGATCACACACAGTATTCAAAAATCACGAAACTAGACAAGTAGCTAGAGTTCGACATTACGGTCCCAACGAAACTGGTTTCGTCGAATTTCGACTCCGTATGCTCACACAGCGTATTTTTAACTGTCAAAATACTGACTGTTTTGCACTCTAAAAATCCGTACGGCCACACAGTGTCTCTAAAAATCACGAAACTTAGCATCTAGCAAATATTTGACATTACGAATCCAACAAAATTGGTTTCGTCGAATTCCGACTTCGTATGCTCACACAGCGTATTTTTAAAGCTCTGGATGACCCATTTAAATATATAAATATATTTAAATATTATTAAATTAAATATTAATAAATTAATATTATCGTATATATCCATATACGATGTCGTCCGGCTCCAGAATATCACCTCAGATTTTATGACTTGATTTCCAGACTCCAGATTATCCCGATATTCAGTTCGTATCGAAAAAATCGATTTATAACGTATATAAAGCGTCGCAAATTATAAAGGAATTCTACAGCGACTTTTCTGAAATTTGATTTGGACGTACATCAAAATCTATACGACGAAATCCCGATTTTTCTCTTCCACTTGAAAGATATACTCCACCAGCTCCACGCGTTTCTTGTTTCATAGAAATCCGACTTAAAACGAATCCTGTATACTCAGTTGAAGTTCAAATCGCCAAATAGCGAACTGCAGCGCCATTTCGAGCTCGTTTATAAATATATTATAAAATATACGTTCAACTGTCGTCGATTCAATATATTCGTTATTATATTTCGAATCGAAACTCAACCACATCTCGTATACTATTCAATTCACACTCTATTGTGAATTCTACTATTTCTGACTATTTCGATATTTAAAATATTTTATTCATTATAAATATTAATTAAATATTCAATATTATTTAAAATATCTTTCCAACGAATCCGGGAAATCAAAATTTCATAGCAGGAATCAAAAGATATGGTCAAATGAAAATTCTGAATAGTCGCTATGGAATTCAGGCTCTTAAAAATGGGAATTTTGCAAACGACCTCGGATTTCGACGAAACCACTTTTGTTGGATCCGTGGTGTAAAGTTATTGCTATATTTCAAATTTCATAATTTTTCAAATCAATATGTGAGCGTGGTAAACAAAAACGCGTTTGACCGGTTTCAGTTGATTTTAATCGACTGGAAAATGGCCATTTTTCTAACGGTCTCAGAATTCGACGAAACTAGTTTTGTTAGGACCGTATCGTCAATACGAAGCTAGAAAATATTTTTCTGGAATTTTTAGATTTCATATTTGACCCCGGTAAATTGAAATGCGCGTTCAAATTCAATATATAGAGATATATGTTGATTTTGACGGAAACTGATCGTAAAAAGCGAATCAGCTTACGATACATATTCCATTGTGTTCGGAATGGGGGTAATTTAGCTATGGACGACAGACGGTGGGCCTCGTTTAGGGGTCGTATGTAAAAGTCAACTTTTTAGAATTAAAATAATAAAAAAATTAAAACCTCTCTCCACCACCTTACTTTCTCTCTGCCCCCCCCGGTTGAAATTCATTTCAACAGAAAAAGAAAAAAAATCGATCCTTCAAAATCGATGGCGGAAGTCGTCATCGTCACCACCGCAGGGGGGGCTCTGACCGATGCGCCCACCCCCTCCTCCTCACTCCGACTCTAGCTCTTCCTTCCCCCTCGACGTGAAAAACCGCGACCCCCTCCACCAGAAAAGCCAACGCACCCCCCCAACCTCCTGAACCCGACGTCGACGCCACCTAGGCCACCGCCGGCGAGATTCCGACTTCCCCCATCCCTAGCGACGCAGACGAAGCTCCCCTCCTCCCTCTTCTTTCTTTTATCAACCGTGAGTTTTCCTTTTTAATTTATTATTTTATTTCTTTTCTTAAGAGTTAATGTAGAGATAACACCCTTGTTTAATTTCAGTTTTCAAATTAGAAAACATAGTGCAAAGATCATGTTTCGTTTTTCTATATATGACATTGCATGAAAATTTCGATTTTTCTATATTGAATAGCAAAGTAAAAATTCGATTTTTCTATATTGAATAGCGAAGTAAAATTTTGATTTTTCTATATTGAATAGAAAGTAAAAATTCGATTTTTCTATATTGAATAGCAAAGTAAAAATTCAATTTTTATATATTGAATAGCATAGTAAAAATTCGATTTTTCTATATTGAATAGCGAAGTAAAAATTCGATTTTTATATATTGAATAGCATAGTAAAAATTCGATTTTTCTATATTGAATAGCAAAGTAAAAATTCGATTTTTCTATATTAAATAGCAAAGTAAAAAAATTCGATTTTTCTATATTGAATAGCAAAGTAAAAATTCGATTTTTCTATATTGAATAGCAAAGTAAAAATTCGATTTTTCTACATTGAATAGCAAAGTAAAAATTCGATTTTTCTATATTGAATAGCAAAGTAAAAATTCGAGTTTTCTATATTGAATAGCAAAGTAAAAATTCGATTTTTATATATTGAATAGCAAAGTAAAAATTCGATTTTTATATATTGAATAGCAAAGTAAAAATTCGATTTTTCTATATTGAATAGAAAAGTAAAAATTCGGTTTTTATATATTGAATAGCAAAGTAAAAATTCGTTTTTATATATTGAATAGCGAAGTAAAAATTCGATTTTTCTATATTGAATAGCGAAGTAAAAATTCGATTTTTCTATATTGAATAGCGAAGTAAAAATTCGATTTTTATATATTGAATAGCGAAGTAAAAATGTGATTTTTACATATGTAGAGAATACGGGCAAAGAAAGTGACAAGAGGCAAGAACGGCGAAGATTTCTGCATAAGAAGAGTCGTGGGATTGGATTAGCTATTCTATGAGAACTTCTCACCTTTAAACTTTGTTTTCTAAGTTAATAATATATTCTAGGATGCAGACGGTGTTTAGTAGCACCCGACACCCGTCGTCCACAGACCATGGACGGCTTGTATGCTTGTTTGTTTGATTTTGATGTGTAGTTGATTGTGTGATGTGATGTGAAATAAAATAAAATATTTATATAGATGAAATAAAATATTGTATAGTTGAAAATACTTTATAGTTAAAAATAGAAATTTTAACGTGTATATGAAAGGAAATAAAAATAAACAGATCGGACGATTTGTTTATATACACACATTGACTGATATTGATTGGGACGATAAATTTTACACATCGCCCAACTGCACAAATAAAATCTGTGTTTGATTATTTGAAACCCCACACGGGTATTGGGATGATATTTGACATACACTAATCCCGATTGTTTAGTTGTATGTCGATCGATTGATTGACAGACTGTTATAAGCGTTGAATATTTATCTTTGATTCTTATACAGTGTAGAATGCACTTTGGATGATGGTTGATGATTTATCGTTGCTGTTATATACGTGTGGTAGAAAATCCATATAATTAACGTTATATGGTAATTGATTAGGCCTCATTCCAGTTTTGAAATTGAAATATTTGAAAAAGAAATATTTGAAACAGAATATTTGAAAATAGAAATATACGAAGCCGTGTTGATTAGATTGAGGCCATTTTGACGTGAACGATATTTATGTCGATTTTATTCATTTTATAATGAATATCGAAAGTGATTTCAAAATATGATATTTTGAAAAGAATTGAAATTCGAATTAAATTGAATATAAATGAATTCGAATTGAAATTGAATATAAATGAATTCGAAATGAATTTGAATTGAATTGAAAACGAACTGAAATTGAATTAGAAATCCATTTGAATTGAAATCAATTTGAAATGAATTTAAAACGAATTTATAAGGAAATATTCAATTTTGATTTGAAATTGAATATGAAGTTGAAACCGTTTTGAAAATGAATTTAAAACGATTTATAAAGCACGTTTTGAATTGAAATCGACGAAGTATATATTATATATATATTATATATATAATATAACGGCCTGAACAGAACGCGCCGCGCCGCGGCAGTTCGCGAATTTCGACCATTGACTTCGAATGGATATTGCGGGAGATCCGACCGTCGGATTCTCCTAAAACTGGAACCGTTGGGTTCGTATCGAAAAGAGCTTTCTAACGATTATTAGAAATTAGAAATCTAACGGTTGGATTTGGAATTATGTCCAAATCAAATTTGAAAAAGGTCGCTGTATGTGCAGTTCGATGGCCGTTGATAGAAATCGACTGTACGGGCCTTGATAAAATTATTAAAAATAGTAATAATTTGTGTCAAATCATAAGAAATGATTTGGGAAAAATTGGGATGAAAAACTCCATATTTGAAAAGATAAAAATAGGTTTTTATCGAAATGAACTAGTTTTGAACTAGAATTATAATTCTATTTATTTTTAAATAAATAAATTGGATTTGAAATGGTTTTGAAAATAACTAGAATTTCCAATAATTTCATTGGAATGGATTTGAATCGAAACTGTCTTCGGAATATTTCGATGTTGGATTTCGTGGTTATACAGATGTTGTTATGGAAATTTGAAAGATATACATATATCGTTATTTCCAATACGATATCTGTTGGTCGTAGGATTTGATATTGAAAATAAGCCGATATATTTTCTATTCAGAGCCTTGTATTTAATATCAAATGTGATTTGGGGTTTGTCGGGAATGGTGTCTTCATCAACACTATTCTTAAGCCCAGTTGAGAAAAAGATTAAATCTTTTTATTTAGATTTAATGAAGTGTACCAATTAAATAATATCTTTAATTGGAATTGAATTGATATTGATTTTTGGGTCTATCGTGAACAGTGTTTTAAATAACACTTGTACTTTAACCTGATAATTAATGGAATGTGATTTTGGGTTGTCGTGAATGGTATCTTCAATAATACTGTTCTTAGACCCAAAGGAGTCAAGAAAATCAGAAACTAACCGGGGATTGGTTAAGTTGAATGATTTCTGGGGTATTGATCTGATGTTGGTTTCGGCCTTCGGGGTTAATACTTAGGGAATTGCTCACTTGCTAATTTACGGTTAGGGACTGATTGAAGTGTGTTGTGATTTTGGGTTTATCGTGAACCGTGTTTTAAATGACACTGATTCTTTAACCCAGTCACAGATTAAAACTAAGTGGAGTTTTAATGAATCTTTAATTAGATTGAAATGATTGAGAATGGAGTATCACCAGTTTTGCTCCAGGCGATAGTTAAATCTTTAATTTGATTTGAACGTGAAATGGTAATTGAATTTGCCGATAACACCATGGTGTTAGATATGAAGTATTACCAGTTTTACTTCATGGGATGAATAGGTTGGGATTGGGAAATAAAATAAATGATTACTTCGGTAAGGTTCGCTAATCCCGACTAGTTTGAATTGATATTCAAAAGTGGATTAAAGAATAAATTTAAAGAATTTATCTTTGATAAAATTAATGGGAACCTTTCCCTAAGAATGTGAAATTTAGAAACTAACTGTAGGTTGGCTAAGCAGAGTGATTTCTTAGGTATTGATCTGATGTTGGTTTCGGCCTTCGGGGTTAATATTTGGGGGATTATTCTCTTGATTAATTTACGGTTAGTGACTGATGAATTGGAATGAGGCGTATGTTGTGTTTGTGTAACACTTATTTAAAGTATACGCGAGTTATTTGGGAAGACCGGGTTTATCCCATTCTGAATAACTGATACGACGATAAGTCGAAGATGAAGACGGTGGTTGAAGACCGGAGGTCTTCACGTTGTTTGGGTGATTACTGATGATCTTGATTGGGCTGTACACCCAAGAAGATGGAAACAGTTGGTGATCGTCCAGACGTACTTGGAGATCGATGGATATGCGGGGTACTAGGTGCCTCTGGTTTCGTTCAGACCCAGAACGGACTTGTAAATGGACTGTGTGTCTGACATTGGATTTTAGTCTATGTGATTGATTTCTATTAAATATATATCTGTTTGGCGGCGGAGAATTTATTCTCTTGCTTAACGCCCTTCTCTGAGATGTACGAGCTCAGGGGTTATATACTGATGGATATCAAACGCATAGAGTGAATTACCTATGTGGCATGCCTAAGTGGCAAGTGATCAAGGCTTCTGTTGAATAGCAAAGTCTTGTGGTTGATGATTAAATCACCGCCTGTGTGGCATAGCTTTGTGTAACATGAATTCGCGAGCCTCACACCCCGGTTGTGAACCAGAAACGGGAGAGGACCTCAGCGAGGGCATGCGTTTCCTTCTAGCTAGGGTGGTGTCAGTGACCTACCAGCCCTGACATTTATATACATTTCACCTGTGTGGTTGTTGCTGTTGCGAGGCGCCTCGGTTAGATCCGACGATCTGGGTCCGGTGGAGTCATTCGTTGGCTCATTTACGCCACATAGGGCGGGGAGACGTATTGTTCAGGCACTATAATCCACATCGGTGGACCGGCCCTATCGCTCCAAGGGGCAGTTGCGGTTGTTCCTGAGGCTCGGGCTATAGAGTCTCGAATTGGTTGAGGACGATCCCTGGCCTCAATTCACAGACGGAAATCCAATTTCCAAATACGTGACATTTGCGGTTTTAACTGTAGAACTAGTATGGCGACATGATATATGGTACCCATGCCGCCTATGATTGATACTTATGATTTGAAGTTGTTTTATACACTATGCACTTATAATAGTATCAAATGATTTGTTTTAAACGTATCAAGCATTCTTGGCTATTATAAGGTAAAAACCCTATCCTCCGGCTTGCGTTGCATTGTGTGATGGGAACTGGGTCTTATAATAGCTTCATTTTTCTTTATTTAGCATTGCGCTGTTTGTTTTATGCACTGGTATTCTTGGGAGGAAACCCGTTCCGCGTTAGCGGCGTGGTCCCTTGATATATCTGATTTAAAGTAAAGTTTTAAATAACTGTTTTAGTTCTCACACCAGTCCCATGACTGACCTGGAGTTTATTGTTTTAACCTAAACTCTGGGTGCCCTTATTTTGACACGGGCAGCTAGTAGTTTTGGTTTTGCAGATTTATATTCACAGGATCCTGGTTTACAGCTGGAATGATATCCGGAAAGCTTTGTATCCGTATATCTCTTCTAGTTGTGTATTGTATTATTTTCCGCTGCTATGTAATGTATTTTAATCTCTGGTATTTATCGAATGTAATATTCATTTATACTCTGTATATTCTTGTAATCTGATGGAATTGTTGCAATATGCAATGAAATGTTCACCCGTCTGCGTTCTTCTGTGGCTTGTTCTCGAAGTATCCGCTCTTTCCTTCACGGGGAAGTAACGGGTCTTTACAGATGGTGGACTCGGTGGTCTTGGGGCGTGCGATGGGGGTAACTTGAGCGTGCGTTTTGGGTTTATTTCGAACGATCCAAGGAGAAGGACGAAGACGGCCGGTGTTCCCTTCACTAATCAATAATGCGATAAATTGGTGAGATATTCTATCCTTTTATTTATTAGTTAAATTTTGTTAATAATAAATGTAGTGTTACTCATACGCTATAATACTCTGCTGAATGCCACATATGGTTCGATCTGTGATTTGTGTATTCTGTCAATCAGTTAAGGTTAACATTTGTGAGATTTCTATAATTTATTAGAATTTAATTATTCTTTGCTATGTGAATTCCATATAAGTATGTCGTGAAATCTGAATTGATTGATGTTGTTACGTGAAATTATTGGTGTGATGGTTATTGTGCTGAAAATAAAATTGTTGAAACCAAATGGTTGAATCAAAGTATACCATTTTGTGAAGTTAATTTGTCAATATAAAATCCTTAGTTTTGTTATAACTAGAAAGAACAAATTTTGATCGTCATTTTGTTCGTAATTAAAAGAACAAATTTCATCGTCATTTCGGTTTGCATTAAAAGTAAATAAACAAAATCATCATTTTGGCTTGCATTAAAAGTAAATAAACAAAATCATCGTTTTTGTCAGCATCATAAGTTAACAAACAAATTTTCACTTTGTTTATATATTGGAAGTTAACAAACCAATTTATCATTTCGTTGTATTGAAGTTATCAACGAAATTAGTCATTTGTCGCATTGAAATTTATAAAATAAATTTGTCATTTTGTCACCTTAAAATAGACACAAAAATATATGCATTTCTGTAGAATAGAAGTTGATCTTTTATTTACATTCTTTCATGTAAATAAAACAATAATAAAAAAGAATGAATTATAAATGTATATCTTTATACATTTAGAAGAAATAAATTAAAACATTCACTTTGACACATTGATAAGCATTAGACAAAAGTAAACATTTTTGTTCAACAAAAAGAGTTGAATAAAAGAATAGATTTTTACTAGCATATTGAACACAATAAAAGTGTAGAATTAGAAATTTTGTTTTATGGTCATATGGATTACAATAAGAAGTGTAGGATTAGAAATATTCATTTTTATTAAAACATGATTAATGTTAAATTAGCATTTTTGTTAAAACATTTCTTTTTGTTCATTTTATAAGAATGAACATGAGACATTTCCTTTTTGTTCATTTTATAAGAATGAACAAAAAATATTTCTTTTGGGGCATTTTATAAGAATGAAAATAAAACATTCTTTTTGGCCATTTTATAAGAATAAAACAAAAACATTTATTTTTTTATTTTAAAAAGAATGAATATGAAAGGCTCATTTTCGTCAAATGTAAAGAATGAAATAAAAACATTCTTTTTATCGTTTGAAAATAATAAAGTAAAAATACTCATTTTGTTTATGTTGAAATGAATTAGACAAGACTATCATTTTGTTTACATCGAAATGAATTAGACAAGACTGTCATTTTGTTTACATTGAAACGAATTAGAACAAAATTGTCATTTTGTTTACAATGAAATGAATTAGATTAAAACATAATTTTTGTTAGAAAATGAAATGTAGGGTGAAATATACATTTTTGCTAGAAAATGTATATTAGAATAAAAAAGTACATTTCTGTTAGAAAATGTAAATTAAGATTAAAAGGACATTTTTGTCACTTTGAAATAAAGGAAATTAAAAGGACATTTTTGTCACTTTGACATGAATGAAATAAAAAGGATATTTTTGTACATTTAAAGATGAATGAAATAAAAATGTATAATTTCATGCATTAGAAGTTATGAGTTAAACATGTATATTTTCATATACATTAAAAAGGATGAGTTAAAAATGTATATTTTTATACATTAAGAAGAATGAATTGAAAATGTATAATTTTATACATTAAGATGAATAAATTGAGAATGTATATTTTTATACATTAAAAGGAATGAGTTAAAAATGTATATTTTTATACATTAAACAGAATGAATGATAAATTTTAGAATTGCTTTTTATTGTAATTTTATATGGAATAAAAAGGAGTAGACTTTAAAGCTGCATTCTTTTTGTAAATAAAAGAATAAATTCTTTTTGTCAAATAAAAAGAATGAATGTGAAAAGGACATTTGTGTCAAATAAAAAGAATGAATGTGAAAAGGACATTTTTGTCAAATAAAAAGAATGAATATGAAATGCTCATTTTTGGCAAAATAAAAAGAAGGAATTATAAATGGACATTTTTGTCACATTAAAAAGAAGTTGATCAAAATGTATAGTTTTTGTGTACATTAAAAGAAGCAGATCAAAATGTATAGTTTTTGTGTTCATTAAAAAGAAGTAGATCAAAATGTATAGTTTTTGTGTACATTAAAAAGAAGTAGATCAAAATATATAGTTTTGTTTACATTAAAAAGAGTTTAACCAAAATAGTCATTTTTGGTCATTTAAAAGAGTTACACCAAAATATACATTTTTGGTCATTGAAAGGGGATTACACAAAAGAGATAAAAGTTGATATTTTTATTGTCAATTAGTTACAATAAAAAGATTAGAGAAATAAAAGTTAATATTTTTTATTGTCGATTAGTTACAATAAAAAGATCACACGTTATAAATACGATATTAGCGATGGCTTGGAGTGTATGTCTGTGATGTTGAAATGTCTGTTGTGTTAAATATAATGTTTGTGTATTCAAACTGAATATTACACTTCCATTTACAAGTTATCCGACTTGTTTATGTGATTGGGTCGATAATTTTTACATATCGCCCAAGTGCACAAATAATTTATTATTTGCTTGTTGGATGAAACCCCACACGGGTGTTGGGATGATATTTGATCTACACTAGTCCCAATATTTAGTGTAGAATCCACTTTGGTTGTTATTTGGATGCTTGATAATTATTTATCATGATTATTGATTACATGCAATATATGGTTGTTGATTGGGTCACATTCCAACAAAGAATATTCTAGAAAAAGGATATTTTCAGAAAATATTTTAGAAAAAGGAATATATTTTAGAAAATACATTTTTATTTAAATGGACTAGTTATTAACTAGAATTAATCATTAAATTTAGATTTAATGAAGTTTTCCAATTTTTTAATACAAAATTGAAATTAAATTAAATAAATTGGATTTGGGTTTGTCGTGAATAGTGTCTTCAATAACACTGTTCTTAAACCCGTATGAAAAAAATAATCTTTTAATTTAGATTATTAAAAGTTTCAATTATATTTAGTGATTGAAATAAGATGAAATGTGAGTTGGGTTTATTGTGAACTATGTTTTTTGAGCGACATTTGTTCTTCAACTCAGCTGACAGTGAAAAAAATATGATTTGGAATTTATAAATCTTTTATTAAGGTTTAAAAGGGAATTTTTCCAAAAGCCAAGTTTCCCATTTAATATATTAAATGGGAGTTGAATGGAATTCGAATTAATAATAACCGAGATAAGCTTCTGTAAAAGAAGACCAATACTACATGTGGAATTTAAGAGGCTTTGCCATTATTCCATTTATATTACTGGTCGGATACAAAAATTTATAACGATTATATATTGATATGATTTCTGTGAGGATTCCATATTTTATGGGAGATGATTTTGGGTATACCGCGATCTATGTTTTAAATGACATTAGTTCTTTAACCCAGTTAAAGGTAAGATTAATTTCTTAAATTTAAATAATCATTGAATAATGATTTTTGGTATTTAAACCCAAATTGGAGTTTCGATAAATCTTTAAAGAAAGGATTTAAGGATAAGTTAAAGAATTTATCTTTGACAAAATAATGTGAATATTTTATTTACAAGAATATTCTAAATTGGAATGAGACGTTGGATGTGCTTTTATAGTACTTGATTTTTATTTATAAAAATACGCGAGTTATTCGAAAAGATCGGGTTTAACCCATTCCAAATAATTACTACGATGATGAAGAGTCGAAGATGAAGACGGTGGTTGAAGACCGACGATCTTCACATCGAATGGATGTGTAACAACCCGGAAAATGCGAGCCAATTTAAAATTTTTAAATTGGTTATTTTAAAAGAATTTAAACAATTGAAATAGAATATTTCAATAAAATAATGAATTGGAAATAGTGAGGCAGTTTGAAAATTAGAATTCAAACTTTGACTGACTGTACCGGGTGGAAAATATAACAGATTTTAGAGAAACCAAAAATATTTAAATCTGTTTATGAATAACTTTCTAACGAATCTGAAAAATCGAAGTTTCATAGCGGGAATCAAAAGTTATGGCCAAATGAATTTCCAGAAAGGCCGCTATATAGAATATATAGCCCTTGAAAATAGACATTTTCCAAACGACCTCGGAATTCGACAAAACCCCTTTTGTTGGATCCGGGATGTCAAACTATTGCTAGGTTTCAAATTTCATAATTTTTTAAGCTAGTATGTCAGCGAGGCAAAAAAAAATGTGATTGGTCGATTTCTGTTAAATTGGATTGACCAGAAAATGGCCATTTTTCAAACGATCTCAGAATTCGACGAAACTAGTTTTGTTGGGACCGGATCGTCAAAACATAGCTAGATTTATTTTTCTGAAATTTTTCGAATCAGTTTGTGGCCCTGGCAAATTGAAATGTACGTTCAAATTGAATATTAAATGTTTTATACTTTAATTTGAAAAATAACTGACTGTAACAGTCGAATTGGCCAACGAAACATATCCCATTGTGTCCGGGATGGGGGTATTTAGCCAGGGGCGACAGTCGTTGGGTTGAAATTGGTGTTCGTTTGTTCAAAAGGATATTTTCGAATTTAAAATTAAAATATAATGGGCCAACACCCTCTTTTCTCTCACTTATACTTTGACCGGTCAAACTCGATCAAACCCCCCCCCTTCGCGAACGATGGAAGTGCTCCCATCTTCCCGACCCAATCGTCGTCGCCACGTCCACATTCAGCGCCACCTCCAGTTAAGTTTTCCGTTCATCTCTCCCTCCTCTATAAATCCATACAACCCACGTTAGTTATAGTGGGGTATTGGCGTCGAATTTCCTCAAGGTAGACGCCGTCTTTGGAGCTCCGCCGTACACTATAGGGACCACCGAGTTGAGTGCCACCACCGGCGCTGGAGACCCTGTTCGAAGCTCTTCGACCTTGCAGCACCTGATCGTGACTACACTTCACGGATCGAGAGTAAATTTAAAACCTAGTTTTGAGGGTTTTCAGAGGTGAACAACTTTAATTTTTCTGATTTGAAAATAACACTTTTGTGTGTTGCAAACTTTGAAAAATCATATCTTTATGGTGTGTTAACGAAATTCGATGAATCAGGAAACATCGGGACCGCAAGGAGGCTCTCTACCATCTAGAAGAGACCGCGGATTTTTCTGAGCTATCTACGATTTTTAGCACCTCAAAAACCAATGTGATAACTCTAAATCAAAATGTGAATGAAATCGCGTTGTATAAATTATATAAGCAAAGTGTAAATTATATACGCATTGTATACCTCATGTACATGTGTTGTATAAGTTATATGAGCGATGTATAAATTATACAAGCGTTGTATGAAACATATATGCTTTGAATTGTGTTGAAATGCAAGTGAAATATAGAAATAATATATATATATATATATATATATATATATATATATGTAACACCCCATAATTCTGTAACGCTAAGATTCACAAATCAAGGCAGAATTAAAAGTTAAAATCAAAATCAAGGGAAACGGGCTGCGCCATTGCGTTCGTCTCGGAATTCTACATGAAAACTAGTCCGAGTTTGCGTGAATCGGAGTCCGTATGAGGAAGATATGTCCTTCGGAAGTTTCAACAAGGTTCAAATTTCAAAACAGACTCAGAAGCGGGCTGGGCGGGAAATTTCCCGCCCAGGACCCCAGGTCGACTGGGGAGTCGACACCCCCAGGTCGACTGGGGAGTCGACACCCCCAGGTCGACTGGGGAGTCGACCTGGGTGTCGACCCCCCCCCCCAGGTCGACTGGGGAGTCGACCTGGGTGTCGACCCCCCTGCTTTTTCCAGCTTTCTGAACCTGGTTCGTTTCTCTGTATCTAGATGCCATTCTGACCAGATTCGTTGACTTCTACGCTATATAAACAACCCTAGTCTCCTCCTCTATTCACAATTCTTCTCTACCCTTATGCTGCAAAGATTCTGAGTGAACATGGCTTCTTCTCCTCCACTTAAAATAAATAATAAATAGAATAATATATATATATATATAATAAATCAAGACGAGGAGATGCTGCTCAAAGACTTTCAAGAAGAGATTCGAATCAAGATTAAAGCTTCAAGATAAGGATCAAAGGCTAACGTCGCACGAATCATAGCAACGCCATCTTTCTTTTCAAATCTAAATTTCTGTAAGTCAGTTATTTCTAGATTTGAACGTTTTTCTCTGTTCGTGACATGAAATTAAAGGAATAAAAGAATATGCCAAATCTCTCTCTCTCTCTATTCGAATCAGTGCCTATACTCTTGAACCTAATTAAGAACTGTTATGATTCGAGGACAAATAAGACCATGACTATGAAACTATGGACCTTAAAACCATATGCTTATGACTATGAACATTTGCCTATGACTATGAACATTGCCTATGACTATGGACATTGCCTATGACTATGAACATTTGCCTATGACTGTGACTGTGACTATGAGGATTATTTTCTTGACTAAGCCTATGCCTTTGAGTAGGAAATATAAACTATTGCCTATGACATAACAAGGACATCTGTGATTATACACCTGTGATTCATGACTAGGAAAGTGTTGCTTAAGTTTTGTGACTATGAAATTGGGTATAAACCCGATCATCTATTCTGTCTATTCTTGGTTATCTTTGGTTATAGACCTTGGGAATTTACCTATTAAGTTAGGTCTACCCATGTTCTTGAACCTACGTCTCTATTCTATCTATACTTGGTTTTCTTTGGTTTTAGACCTTGGGAATTTACTAATTGACATCGAAATGTGTTTATTTTATGCTCTTATATCTTATCTTTTGTATATAAATAAATATTACTTGGGTATTGTTTTGTTATTTTTACAGATAGTCCAACCCAGCCCGCATGCAACCAGAAATGTAGAGAAATAGAGTTCAATTTGCTGTGTATTTGCATTTTGAAGAATTGTAGATGAAGATATCACATCTAGTTGCTGTTGGACAAGAAATGGAGTGATAAAAAGGCTTTGCACATCACAAATCAATGAAGAAATATCAAGGAAGCAAAAGGAAAAAGAGAAAAGGCCCAAATTTGCTTTATTTATCTAAGACCCATTTATGTTTCTCATTGTAAACTAATTAGTGATGTAATGACCAGGCCCAGTTATCATTAGGGTTAGGGTTAGGGTTTGGCTATCTACCCTATATATACCCTTGTAATGGCATTGTAGCCACCATCTCATCTCTTATTCCATTGTTCTAATAAAAGTTCTTCTTTCTCCTTTATTTTCTGCATTTTTTTTGTTTTCTTAGCAACTAGTGTTGTCTACACGATTAGATTCGGTAGAACACTATTTGTATTTTGCACTTATTTGCATTAGTGATTTACCGTCTGATTAGATTCAGCGGAAATCCTAATTTTAATTCTTGTTTGTTATTTCAATTTCTGCAATTTCAATTTCTGCTTTTTATTATTTTCTTAGGTCAAATGGGATTTGATTAGATTCAAATCTAATTCATAGTTTCATTGCTTTTCCATTGAAATTGTGATTTGATCGTCGGTTCAGTTAGATCTGTTCTGAATCAAATTACAGTTTTAATTTTGTTTTGTTTTGCAAAATCAACCTCCAGCTTCGTCTAACTCGCCCAAGGAATTATCTAAATAATTTAATTTTAATCTACCTCCCTGTGTTCGACCTGTTTGCTACACGAACTGTACGCTTGCAGAAATTTAATTTTAATATCGCGCTTTTCTAGTCGATAGATTAGCGTCGATCAAGTTTTTGGCGCCGTTGCCGGGGAGGTTTTTATTGGCCCACACTCTTCCGTGACGCTTTCGAATTTTGCTCTAAATGTGAGCGATGTCAAAGAACGGGTCGAATGTCTAAGCGAAACATGATGCCTCTCAACCCCATTTTAGTGATTGAGTTATTCGATGTTTGGGGCATCGATTTCATGGGACCATTCCCTAATTCATTTGGGAATCTTTACATCTTACTTGCGGTAGATTATGTCTCAAAATGGGTTGAAGCCATTCCGACCAAAACCAACGACAACAAGGTTGTTGTCAAATTCCTCAAAGAAAACATCTTTTCACGCTTTGGCACACCTCGAGCTATCATTAGTGATAATGGCACTCACTTCTGTAATCGTGCTTTTGAGTCCTTGCTCAAGAAATACTCAATCACACACAAGCTGTCGACCCCCTACCATCCACAAACGAGTGGGCAAGTAGAAGTTTCCAATAGACAAATCAAACAAATTCTTGAGAAAACCGTGAATTCCAATAGAAAAGATTGGTCTGTAAAACTGATTGATGCACTTTGGGCTTTTCGTACTGCTTATAAAACCAATCTAGGGATGTCACCATATCGATTAGTCTTTGGAAAGGCCTGTCACTTACCTCTTGAATTAGAGCATCGTGCTCTTTGGGCCATAAAATTTTTGAACTTTGACTTAGAAAAAGCCGGCTCACACAGGAAGTTACAAATTTCAGAATTAGAGGAATTAAGAAATGAGGCGTATGAAAATGCGAAAATCTACAAAGAAAGAACCAAAGCCCAACATGACAAAAACATACTTCGTAAGGAATTCAACATAGGTCAAAAAGTTCTTTTATACGACTCTAGACTTCACTTGTTTCCAGGGAAACTCAGATCTCGATGGACTGGACCTTATGTCGTGAAAACAGTATACCCTCATGGAGCGGTTGAAATTGAAAATCCTAGGGATGGAAAAGTCTTCAAAGTAAACGGTCAACGACTGAAACCATTTTTGGAATTCGAGCAATATGACGAAGACGACTCTATCGATCTGCATGATCATCCACCATGAAATCAGGTGGTACACGTTCTTCTTTTTTATTTTTCTTTTTCATTTTTTTTAATTAATTTTATTTTTGTTTTTCTGCCTTAGACAGTTGGGACACTGTCTGAATCAAGTGTGGGGGGGAGTCTGCATTTCATCCATTTTCATTTTTCTTTGTTTTTATTTCTTTTCATTTTTCAGCCATTTAAGTAGGACCATCATACATTTTAGATTGTAGTAACATACCATAATTTTTTTTTTTTTGAAAATACGACTCATTTTCAATTGATACAGCAAAATAAGT
Source organism: Allium sativum (assembly GCA_030737875.1). NCBI lineage: Eukaryota > Viridiplantae > Streptophyta > Magnoliopsida > Asparagales > Amaryllidaceae > Allium > Allium sativum. The sequence continues at coordinate 384,414,064 of CM060922.1, forward strand.
TTACAATTTTTAGCCAGTTGATAGTATTTTTCTCTCTCAACTTAGATCGAATAGGAAATATAATGAAAAGTTTAATTTTGAGGGATAATAGTGTAACCGGTACATCGGGAGATTCTTAGGTGATGGCCGTGAAATCTATTCTATATTGTAGACTTTGTTTAAATAAGTGGAGGACTTAAGATACTTATATTGGCTTTTCAAATCTTTAAAACTAAGTTGTGTTAAGTAGAATTCGCGTAACTCTCTTTTGTGCCTATATTTTCAATAATAATAATAATAGTATTCCAAGGGTATCCAACATTGCTTGTATATCGAGCGTTGGTGTGCAAACCCGCCAAGCTCTATCTGACACGTTGTTGACAAAGTCAAAGTTGGAATATCTTGGTCTCATTCTATGAGATTGGACACCTAAGGATTACCGACACGTTGTTGACAAAGTCAAAGTCGGCCTGCACAATCCGCCAAGCTCTTTACCTACTCTCCGTTAGTCCGCGAGGCAGTGCATGGGTGGTAAACCTTGGTCTTTTTAGTTAGGTGTATGTACTTGAACATAAATTTTAAAATTTTATAGAATAAAGAATAAGCGATGATGCCCAAACACTTCTTGACCTTATTGATTTGACTAGCCATACATGAGAAAATTAGAATACCACTTTGCAAACTATGCCAAGCAAACTAAGAATTTATTTCATGGCTGCACTATGTTATCTACCGAACTAACTGGCCAAACTGGAATTTAACATTTGAAAACTTGATTTATATTGAAAATTTGTGACAAGTCGAGGTATCTAAAATAAAATCAACTGGTTTGAAATTATTAAATTAATTTGTTGTACCACCTTCCTGAAACAAGTCGTGTTGTCATTTTTCGTTTTTATTTTTGCATATGTCCGTTGCATTCATGTAGTTTCATTAGAATCATAGCATACAGCATTTGGATTTTGTGGGTAGTATCCGCTGAAAACCCTCACGAGACACCACTCGTCCTACTAGGGACACCTAGAGGTTTAACGGCTTGTTGCATACGCTCAATGCAATCGTGTTTCCTACGAAAGTGTGACCTATCTAGTTTAGTTTTTCAATTTTTGTTTTACTCGAGGACGAGTAAAAGATAAGTGTGGGGGTATTTGATTGACATAGAAATGTGTTTATTTTATGCTCTTATATCTTATCTTTTGTATATAAATAAATATTACTTGGGTATTGTTTTGTTATTTTTACAGATAGTCCAACCCAGCCCGCATGCAACCAGAAATGTAGAGAAATAGAGTTCAATTTGCTGTGTATTTGCATTTTGAAGAATTGTAGATGAAGATATCACATCTAGTTGCTGTTGGACAAGAAAAGGAGTGATAAAAAGGCTTTGCACATCACAAATCAATGAAGAAATATCAAGGAAGCAAAAAGAAAAAGAGAAAAGGCCCAAATTTGCTTTATTTATCTAAGGCCCATTTATGTTTCTCATTGTAAACTAATTAGTGATGTAATGACCAGGCCCAGTTATCATTAGGGTTAGGGTTAGGGTTTGGCTATCTACCCTATATATACCCTTGTAATGGCATTGTAGCCACCATCTCATCTCTTATTCCATTGTTCTAATAAAAGTTCTTCTTTCTCCTTTATTTTCTGCATTTTTTTTGTTTTCTTAGCAACTAGTGTTGTCTACACGATTAGATTCGGTAGAACACTATTTGTATTTTGCACTTATTTGCATTAGTGATTTACCGTCTGATTAGATTCAGCGGAAATCCTAATTTTAATTCTTGTTTGTTATTTCAATTTCTGCAATTTCAATTTCTGCTTTTTATTATTTTCTTAGGTCAAATGGGATTTGATTAGATTCAAATCTAATTCATAGTTTCATTGCTTTTCCATTGAAATTGTGATTTGATCGTCGGTTCAGTTAGATCTGTTCTGAATCAAATTACAGTTTTAATTTTGTTTTGTTTTGCAAAATCAACCTCCAGCTTCGTCTAACTCACCCAAGGAATTATCTAAATAATTTAATTTTAATCTACCTCCCTGTGTTCGACCTGTTAGCTACACGAACTGTACACGTGCAGAAATTTAATTTAAATATCGCGCTTTTCTAGTCGATAGATTAGCGTCGATCATTTACCTATTAAGTTAGGTCTACCCATGTTCTTGAACCAACGTCGTTATTCAACCCTCTTTATGCCAGTTAGTATGTCTATCTGTTGCATAGCATCTTTGGTTCATTCCCTATTTTCTACGAACCTAGCTTTATTTATAATCTAGACTGAATCACGATTATACGAACGGTGGGAATGCGGTTTGGGCAAAACATGAAATTTACTAAAAACGTAGTTTAACTTGGAAATTGGCATAAATTGGGAACATGTATTATGGCATGTTCATAGGAATGCAAATTGGATAAATTTGACATAAATTATAAGATGTGTAATTTGAGTCTAGTATTGACGTGTAAATCTAGCATTTACATGAATAGTGAACTAGAGTAATAAGTCTAGTTTGACGTGAATTAGAATGTTGAATCGGAATTGGATTAGCTAATTTGGCACGGTAAGTATATTGGCATAAATGTGAAATTGGCCATAATTGGGAATAACTGTCAGGTTTAGAAAAATCATGGTTAGTGACACTTAATTTGGTATAGTTTACATACCAAAAAGCATAAATATGATATAGAGGAAAAAATGGGCCATAGAAATAAATGTAGACAGATTACATTAAAAGAGTAACTGGGAAATAAGTAAATTAGGAATAATTTACTTATAGAATTTGTCCTAAATGAGAGATGTAAATTTAGACAAATTAAAGATTTATTAACGACGTCTCTTTTAATGAAACACCAGAAAGTTCTAGGGTGACAGAGAGGATAGTGTCTAGGCTTGGGTTTGGAAAATACAAGTTTCCTGCTCTCCCTAGCTATCCCTAACTGATCCGACGGACGGGATGGTTACTTCCAAAACCTGATTTGAAAATTAATCAAAACCCTTTTGAACTTAGAAAACACGAATATGTCTAACCCGAGGTTAGACTGAGTTGTGATGTAAACCTGCCCGGAACCAACCGGCACATCCAGTATTCGCAACAATATCTGTCTAATGTGAGTGGTCGCGGCTTTAATCTATTTAGTTAAAGCTAGAACAAGAATGGTAGGGTTAAGTTAACTAAGACACTTAACCAGTTCAACATGATAACTAAACTGATGGGTGGGGATAGGTTCAGACTGACACTTAATACAGTTGAGCTAGAATGAGAGGGTTAAGTCCATAGGAACACTTAACCAACTTAACACAGTTAAGCTAGAATGGGAGGGCTAAGTCCATAGAGACACTTAACCAAACTCAAGGTAGAAAGACAAGATTTGTAGGGGTCAAGTAACTAAGAAAACACTTAGCCAAATTAACATGTTAACTAGACTAAGAAGGTGGGGTTAAGTAAAGTTAATACACTTAGCCAATTTGATATGTTAGCTGGGCTAGACCGTAGGGTTAAGTAAACTTGAACACTTAACCATCAGGTTGTGATAAAGGAATAAGGCTAAGTCTAAAACATGAAGGGACAATACTTAACCATTAATAACACGTTAGTGAAAACAGACGGGTAATGTTAAGTTAAAAAGGAACACTTAACCAATACAGGATAATGGGTAGGGTTAAGTAATAAGGAATACTTAACCAATATAACTTGGTTTGTGGTCGGGTTAAGTCAACATGAATTACTAATAACACTTAACCAGTTTAACAGGATAAATGAAAGGGGTTAAGTTAGCTTGAAGTGACTAATGACACTTAAACAATCCAAATTGACGGGAAAGAGAACTAAGTAGTAAACCTTAGTTAAGAGAACAAGGATTCTGGAAACTAAGTGGTAAATCTTAGTTAGTAAAACTAAGTCGTAATTCTTAGTATAACACGGGAAGGAGCGAATGTCCGTCTGAGTAATAAAGGAGGCTCCAACGAATTGGGTTACGAAGCCCGAGGCTTCGAGGGGACGGGAGGTTACTCTTGGTATCCCTCTATGAGGCTGCAGATGATCATCCTGGGCTCACAGAGGTTAAGGTCCGCGTAGAAGAACCAGGGGTATGCCTTGGTTGCAATACATGGCAACCTAAAGACCAGGATGGACCGACGTGATTCGGCGAGCAAATGGTAGCCCTGTGATAGCGACTCGTCGTCTACCATCCATCTTGAGTCAATCGAGATACGTGAAGCGGAAAGGCGGAGAACTCCAAAAGACCATATACTTGCTATCTAGTTATGGGTGAGGATGGCCATAGGATAGTGGGGCACCGGGGGCCGGCGTATAGTTCTCATTTTACAAGGTGTGCCTTTCATTAGTTGAGGGAGGGGTCAAGTGGGACCATAGCCACTGGAATAAAAACAGACCTTAGCATCTGCATCGGCAGATATCTGAAAGCTCTCGACCAAGTTCTGTAGTCCTTGATTTGCCCTGTCACAGGACTCGGACCGCACATTACAGGACATGTGCATCTAGACAAGCGATAACGATTCGCGATACATGCGTGGGGAAGTATAGGAACATATACCACTCTAGGTAGTATGTCCTAGACTTGGGGGCATCGTTCGACAGGTAGCGTAATCCCTAGTTGGACTAGGTGGCATAAACCCTGAACTCGAGAAGCGTTCAGCAGATAGCGTAAAACTCTAGTTAAATCTAGAAAGCACTTGATAGAAAAACCTAGATTAGATCTAGGTAATAAATAATAAATGTATTCCTGAAGGCAATGGAAACTACAGGGTTGGGATCACGTTATCGTTACTAGTTGGAACACTAGTTAGGTGGTGCAGAGATATAGAAACCAGTATAACAAGGAAATAGCGAAGCGGCGAAAGTATTAGAGCATATCCAGTTTATCTTATCTTAGCATATCTTGTGATTATCTTGTCTAATCTTGCTGACCCTATGGTCATGGTGTAATCTTGGATTCAGTTAATTCATGTCGTTTGTTTTTCCATGTTCACATGTTAGAAGTTACTAAACTTACTTAGGCTTTATGTATGACTCTGTTTTTCTTTCGTCTTCTTTTCTTCCGTTTCCCCCCCCCCCCAGGTAGTAGAGGAGGGAGTAGTATAGCTCAGGTTAAGTTGGACTGTCACTCTTTCCCAGCTTGAAGATTTGTCGAAGTTTTGCTTGGATTCTCTTTTCAGATGCTATGGCTGGTTCTTGCTACATTGGGGAATATAAATGTATTTTTATGCTTCTTTATTTTGTAAGACAGATGACACTCTGATATTGTAAAGAAATCTTTGTACAAACTATTTTATCAATAAAGCAAAGTTTTATTTTCCGCTGTTTAATTTCTGTCTGTCTTGTAATTTATCTGCATCTTTTACCCTAAATGCTCCACAGAACTTAGTGCATTCCCTTTGTGAGTGACACTAACGGACGTGGGGTGTTACAATATATATATATATATATATATATATATATATATATATATACACACACACACTCCCCTCGTCCACAAACCATGGACGATATTTATTGCTTGTGATTGGCGTTACAATATGTAGTATGACGAATGGTTGAAAATAATTGTTTGTGGTCAATATTGTGGTTGAAAAATACCTTTGTGGTTGAAAAAATACCCTCTTGTGGTTGAAACAATTTAGAATAGAATTGTGGAAATGGAAATAAAACTTGCCGCCTGCGTGCGAACTAGACGCATGAATCCCCATTGTCAAAAACCGCGAGGTTTTAAGGTAGAGCGAGGAGCCGTACTAGGGATAGTCCCGGTTTTAACTACCCTGCCGTTATGCTGCCGAAATTTTCTGAAATATTCATGTGTTAGAATAATTTCCATTTGTTGAAATTATTTTCATATGTTGAAACCGCATTCATGTGTTGAATAGAAATTCATTCGTTGAATAGAAATTCATGTGTTGAATGGTATTCGTGTTTTAAATAAATAGCTTTAACGATAAAAATCACATTTATATATATATATACAAACTATAAAGAACATTCGTGTGTTGAATAGAAATTCATTCGTTGAATAGAAATTCATGTGTTGAATGGTATTCGTGTTTTAAATAAATAGCTTTAACGATAAAAATCACAATTTTATATATATATACAAACTATAAAGAACATTCGTGTGTTGAATAGAAATTCATTCGTTGAATAGAAATTCAAGTGTTGAATGGTATTCGTGTTCTAAATAAATAGCTTTAACGATAAAAATCACATTTTTATATATATACAAACTATAAAGAACATTCACGTGTTGAATAGAAATTCATTCGTTGAATAGAAATTCATGTGTTGAATGGTATTCGTGTTTTAAATAAATAGCTTTAACGATAAAAATCACGTTTTTATTATATATATATATAAACTATAGAGAACATTCATGTGTTGAATTGAAATTCATTCGTTGAATAGAAATTCATGTGTTGAATGTTATTCGTATTTTAAATAAATGGATTAAACAATAAAAATTACCTTTTTATTGTGAATATGAAGTGTTAAAAACATTCACTTGTTAAATAAATATTTCTGATGATAAAAATATTACTTTTATCATGTATACGCTTCGCTAAATATACACACGTGTTGAAATAAATATTAGTTCGCAAGAAATATTATTGTTAGCTTTGTTCTGCATATATATACATGTGTCGAACAGGGAAAATGGATTAGCTGTAGAGTAAAGAAATTATTTGCGTGCCCGACCAATAGGTAAGCCTTGATGAGTTGGTTGCGCAATTTTATTTTATATCAACTCCTGTGAATGCCATTAGATGCGGAGTGCTGGTTATTCTATGTGTAATAATAAACATCGCCATAGGATAGTAACAATTAATTTTGAACTACACTACATGGCATACTTCCTGACGATAGGCATACTTCATCATATTCCACATAAGCATTTGGAGCTTGCGTGATGAGGTTGAAGATTTACCATACGAGCAAGAGGCTAGTATGGAGATGACTATATATTACAGGTTGAACTGATAACTGATATGGACCATATAAAATATAACGATAAATTGCCAGATTAATAAAAACCCCACACGGGTCTGGAGTTGACAATAATCACGTCTCTCTAGTTATTAGATACGACACATGGGTTATTTATTTCCCACACGGGACAAGGTGACGAGGATTTATCCTCTGGAGTAATTAAAAACACACTCCCTCAGGCTTTGACAGGGTGACGAGAATTTATTCTCTGGAGTTATTATCTATACACGCTCCCCTGTATACACCAGAATATATCACTATAAATATGTGTATGCTTTATAGGATTTATTGGGTACCTAATACGGCCCAATAAATTTCCAAACCCCTTCCCGTACAAAGGAGGTTATGGCGATTTTTTTCGAAATATAAAGGCGTTAGTGAAATATTTGAAGTGAAAACAATATTGAAATTACAAAATGAACTATATATATATATATATAAATATAAATAGAATTGAAAGGAATCGAGGTTGTGTAGTTCGTGTTTTGAAATCGTAACTTCAATCAATTAGTACGAGAAATCCGACCATAGGATTTCCCCGAAACCGCAACCGTTGGGTTCGCCTTGGAAACATCTTTGGCACCAACTTTGTAAAAATCCAACGGTTGGATTGTCTGGAATGTTTAATTCAAATCTAAAGAAAAATAGCGCCAAAATCATTTATATTTATATATAAATATAAATATAATTAAATTAAATCGAATAACGATGCTGCAGTTCATATTTTGAAACCGTAAGTTCAAACGACTAGTGTGGAAGATCCGACCGTCGGATTTTCATGAAACTGGAACCGTTGGGTTCACTTTGGGAATATCTTCCCAGTGATATAAACTTTGTAGAAATCCAACGGTTAGATTTCCCGATATGTGTAAAACAAATTTGGGGAAAAACAACGCTAGTGCCACGACACGACCTGAAACGTCGTTTAATTAAATATGGCCATTTTTAAATAAATAAAAATGGCGAAAAATCGTTATAAAATATTATAAGTGACATGGATTGGAAATAAACCAATTTTGCTTGATTTGCTAAATATTTGATGGTTGTATGTGTTTGACATGAAAATTACACTAAAGAACTGAAATGTGAATGTCGAATAATATAACCATGGAAAGAATTGATTTGAATTCTAATTATACATGAATTATTTGAAAAGGCCGAGCTAACCCTCATTTCAAATAATTGATCGAACGATTCAAAGTCGAAAATACAAAGACGGTTCAAGGCCGACGATCTTCGTATCGGATGGATGGGCGCTGCTGAGGTTCCTGATTGGAGTAGCTACCTTGAAGGAACGGAAGTAGTAGCCGTCTGAACGTATGTGTTGATTGTACAGATATACGAGGAATATGCTGCCTCCGGTTTCGTTCAGACCCAGAACGGACTTGTAAATGGACTATGTGTCTGACATTGGATTTTTTTCTGTACAGATTGATCTCTGTTAAATATATATCTGTTTGGCGGCGGAGAATTTATTCTCTTGCTTAACGCCCTTCTCTGAGACGTACGAGCTCAGAGGTTATATATCGATAGAAATCAGTCGTATGGAGTGGATTGCCTGTGTGGCATGCCAAGATGAAGTGATCAAGGCTTCTGTTGCAAAGAAAAGTCTTGTGTTCGATGATCAAAGCATGGCCTACGTGGCCTGGCTTTGTGTATAGCATGGATTCGCGAGCCTCACACCTCGGTATGAGTCAAAAATGGGATAAGGACCGCTGGGAGGACACGACGTTTCTTTCTAGTTATGATGGCGTCAGTGCTTAAACTGGCTGACATTTATATTACTTTCATCTTTGTGCTTGTTGGAATGCGAGGCGCCTCGATTTTAAGTCTGTAAGGACCGGGAAACGTGTGTCCAAGAATTGCCAATCCTCAAACGTAAGGGAGGACCGACCCAGCCGATTCCAAAGGTTACCCAGAGTGTGTAGTCCTGAGGCATTTGCTAGAGTGACTCGAAGCAGAGAGGAGCTTGCCCCTTGCCTCGACTCACGACGGAAAATCCAATTTCCAATACGAAATAACGGATTTGATTGTAGAACTAGTATGGCGACATAGTGGTATGGGGCACTTATGCCGTCTATGATTGATATTTGTGATGATATTCGTTTTGAAACATATATGCACTAGTAATAATATCAAATGATTTTCCTTTACACGTATTAAGCATATTTGGCCATTATAAGGTAAAAGTATATCCTCCGGTTTGCGTTGCATTGTATGATGGGACTTGAGTCTTATAACGGCTTCATTCTTTTTAAAAGCATCGCGTTGTTTCAAAGAATTTACTTTGTTTTAAATGCACGGGCAATCACTGGAGTAAACCTGTTCTGCGAAAGTGGTGTGGTCCTATGATTTTCCTTATTACTGTTGTTTAACCAGTTAAGTAGATTTCTCATACCAGTTCCATGACTGACTCGTTGTTTGTTTCACTTTGCAAAGTCGGGTGCCCTTATTTTCACATGGGCAGCCTAGTTGATAGATGACAGGTATTTTTGGCTTAGCACTGCAGTACGGAGTGCAATTTTGGCTTGATGGCGAGGATTAGATGTGTATTTTGGCTATTGACTTTCCGCTATCCTTACCTTATGTATATGATTCCGCCTATGGCGATGCAGACTGTTTTACTTCTAGTACTTATTATGTATATGTACCGCCGCAGGCGATGTAGACTGATACCTTTATTATGTATCACTGTATGTATATATTCCGCCGATGGCGATGTTGACTGATCATTCTCCTTTTATTTACTAAGTTATATCCTACGTTGTGCTATTCTGATGTTGTTACATGTTATGATTCCGCTGTCATATTTATGTCAAATTATTCTATTTATTGTTTTTGCTATTATCTGTACTCTGCTAATGATGATTAATGTGTTATATTGCAATGATTATCCTTAACACCGTCACACGGGTTTTGGGATCGTCACAGTTGGTATCAGAGCTTTTGTTAACCTTAGTTCTGGAATCTAACACATTAAACACCTCGTCAAAATAGAATCAGTAGTGTTCTAAGGCGAGAGGCTCATTATAGATAGGATTAGTAATGTCCTAGAATGAGCTAAGAAGATTAGCAAAACAATTTGATCAGTATATCATTACCTTTCCTTATGTTCTCCTGCTTTATCATATATGAAAGTTATCATTTCTGTGAGCTTGACTCTTTTCTTGCTTATACAGAACTTTACTTGATAGCTACACAAGCAGCTGCAGCAAGAGGCAGCCGAGGAGGCCGAGCAGGCAGAGCTGGAGGACGGGGGAATGTCCCCGTAGCAGAACAAGGGCCTATGATTCAGCCACCAGCACCCCAGGACTTCGATATAGATTGAGTAGCAAAGAGTTACAGAAACCTAGGAAGCAAACCCTTTTTTGGCATTGGCACCGTGATAGAGGCTTTGGCATGGTTGAAGACATGCGAGAAGATTTTTGCTGGCATGAGACTTGGAACCCACGACAAAGCGCTTATGGGCGCTTGGCTCTTACAGGAGGAGGCCGAGTTGTGGTGGGATGCCGTCACCACTGAGGATGAGGAGGATACTGTTATGACCTGGGAAGAGTTCAAGACCTTGTTCAAGGGGAAGTTCATCCCCGAGCAAGCATTAGAGCGTATGCGTGATGAGTTTGCTAATCTCCAGCAGGGAGACCGTTCCATTCAAGACTATCTAAACAAATTCACACAGCTATCACGTTATGCTCCAGAGCTTATTTTGACTCCAAAGCAAAGAACAAGAGGTTCATATTGGGGCTGAAGCGCAAGTACCAGGACCTGGCCATGAGCAACATCAAACTCCCATTTTCAGATCTGGTGGAGATGGCCTGCAACTACGAAGATTTGGATGAGAGAAACTCCATCTAGACCGCGCTAAAAGCCAAGCTGGAAACAAGCGCAAAGCTTCGGGAGATCAGCCCGAGTCCAGCAATGCAGCAGCCGCTACTTAGCAAGCTGGTAAGATCTCCAAAGGAAGCTGCTACAATTGTGGAAAGAAGGGGCATTATTCGAATGTGTGCACCGCCCCAAAGAGACTGAAGGAAAATCCAGAAAGCTCAAACCCGAACCCCCGCAGCTCAGCTGAATGCTACAACTGCCATCAGAAGGGGCACTATAGCAGGAATTGTCCTTTGAAGAAAAATGCACAGGTGGCACATGTTTATGACGGGGAAAACCCTCCAGCTATCACCGATGGATCAGGTAAACCCGACGTCTTGGGAGGTACCCTTACAATTAAAAATATTCCTGTTTCTGTACTTTTTGACACTTGTGCATCACATAGTTTCATTTCTAGTAACACTGTTCACAAGTTAAAATTGTATCAAAGGAAGCTTAAATAACCAATTAAAGTTCAAAACCCGATAGGGGGCCCTCTTGTTCTCAGTTCATATTGTAGAGTACCTATTTCTTTTTCTCGATACCGATTTCCTTTTGATTCGATCGTCATGGATTTCCGTGAGTTCGACATTATTCTGGGGCTGGATTGGTTAACGAAATATGAGTCAGAAGTCAAATGCGCTGAAAGAATCGTTAAAGTGAAAACAAAACTTGGATACATTATTATACCATGCCACGGCTCAGATCCAGATAGAAAAGAATTTTGGTCTGCTTTGGAAGTTATTCCTACTTCATTAGAAAAGATTCCGGTTATTAAAAACTATGCGGATGTGTTTGAAGAAGTCGAGAACTTACCTCCGCGAAGAGAAATTGAATTCAGAATAGATCTAATTCCGAATGCCCGACCAGTAGTACGTCCAATTCGAAGGATGGCCCTGAAAGAAAAAGAAGAGTTGGGCAGCCAAACTCGAGAATTGCTTTGGAAAGGTCTGATCAGGCCAAGCTTTTCAGATTGGGAAGCAGCAGTGGTGTTTGTCTCGAAATCAGACTGTACTCTACGACTATGTGTTGATTACCGAGATCTCAATAAGCAAACACTGAAGAACAAATACCCCTTGCCACGAATCGATGATCTGTTAGATCAATGAAATGGGGCAAGAGTATTCTCCAGAATGGACCTAGCTACAGGTTTCCACCAATTACATATAGCCGAAGACTGTGTTCCTTTGACAGCCTTCATGGGTCCCGATTTATTCTACGAATGGTTAGTAATGTCGTTCGGCTTATGTAGTGCTCCAGCATACTTCGTCGATCTTATGAATAGAGTGTTCCGTGGTGTCTTGAATAAATTTGTTCTGGTCTTCATCGATGATATCTTAATCTACTTCAAGTCAGAAGGCGAGCATGTGAAACATTTAGAACAAGTGCTGGGAATTCTGAGAAGAAATGTCTTGAAAGCTAAATTTTCTAAGTGTATCTTCTGGCAGGATGAAGTTAATTTCCTTGGCCATGTCGTATCAAAAGAAGGGATTGCTGTGGATCCAAGCAAAATTACAACGATTCAGGACTGGAAACCGCCTACTACCCCCACAGAAGTTCGAAGTTTTCTTGGATTGGCTAGTTACTATTGGAAATTCATTAAGAATTTTTCAAAGATATCCAGTGTATTAACAAAGCTTACAAAGAAGCATGAGAAATTCAAATGGACTCCCGAATGTGAGGAAGCTTTCCAGGAGCTGAAACTGAAATTGACAACTGCTCCAGTATTAACAATCATAGAAGGAAACCAGGACTTGACTGTATGGACAGATGCTTCTATTAGAGGGCTTGGCGCAGTAGTAATGCAAAAAGGCCAAGTGGTCGCTTATGCTAGTCGTCAGCTGAAGCCGCATGAAAGGAACTATGCAACTCATGATCTTGAGTTGTTAGCTATCGTGTTTGCTTTGAGAATCTGGAGGCATTATTTATTAGGTGAAAAGTTCGAGCTGTTTACTGATCATCAATCATTGAAGTATCTATTCACTCAGAAAAATTTAAACTTGAGACAACAACGTTGGTTAGAATTCCTTGCAGCATACGATTTTGAGATTCTATACGCTCCAGGGAAAGCCAATGTTATCGCAGATGCGCTCAGTAGAAAGAATGAAATCATCGCCAGTTTTATCATTACGTCTTCGTTGATTGACAAGATTTTGGTCCTTCAGAAAGACGATGAATTTATTCAGAGAATCAGTCAGAGAGTCAAGGGAGGTGAATCCACAAGTTTCCAGCTCGATGACAATGGAGTTCTTAGATTAAAGGGCAGAATTTGCATCCCAAATCTTCCAGAGCTTCAAAAAGAAATACTTGATGAATGTCATAAGTCCAAACTGAGCATCCATCCATGTGATGACCCCAAACTTCCACGGAATGAAAGTAAGGAATAATCATTTGGAATACAACATAAATACAATAATACATATCATAGATACAACGTAGCATAGGAAATTCATAGAGTAACAACATCATAGCAGCGAAAATATAATGTCATCAACCACAGAAAATCCACAGTCACAGAATTCTAACTTATTACATCAAGTTTGCAGAAAAAGAAATAAGTTCCAACTCCAACTTAAACAACGTGGAATAAACCAAGTTTAATGTCTGAAAAAAAAAGAAAAATGTAAAAGCAGCAAATGACAGATGTCTTCAAGCTTCTAGTCATCACCTCTCCACAAGCAAATCCAAGAAAAATAATAAGCAGCTCCAAAGAAAAGACTCCAAGTGAAGAATAAACCTGTTTACTTGGCTGCCCGTGTAGAAAAGAGGACACCCGAGTTTGCAAAAAGGTGGAAACAGACAACGGGTAAGTCGTGGGACTGGTGTGAGAATTCTTAACTAATTAATCACTATTAATTAGGCAAATCCAAAGACCACGCCGCTAACGCGGAACGGGTTTACTCTAATGGATTGCCGTGCATAAAAGTGTCAGAAAATAACTAATGAGTAGATCGTACAACAACGCTATGCTTTTTATAAAAATGGAATCACCATAAGACCCGGGTCCCATCACACAATGCAACACAAACCAGAGGATACGGTTTTACCTTATAGTGATTAAACATGCTAAATATGACAAATACGAGTTTAATATTATTATTAGTATATATCAAAACATTTTCAAAGTAAATGTATAAATCCTTGGAAGAATAGTATCCCATACTACTATGCCACCATACTAGTAATACAATCAAATTCGTAGGGTCGTATTTGGATTTTGGTTTCCATCATGAGTCAAGGCTAGGGAGGAGCTCCTACCGATTCGAGACACTCTAGCTAATGTCTCAGGATCCCCCACAGTGAACCCTTGGAAAGCTGTAGGGCCGGTCCACCATACGAGTTGCGGATTAGTTATTCCTGAGCACACGTTTCCCAATCCTATAGGACCTATCATCCGAGGCGCCTCATTCCATCATCCACATAAGTAAAATGTTGGGCCGTGTTAAAGCTCAATCACCACTTCTAGCTAGAAAGAAACGTGCTGCTCTCCCTGCGTTCCCTTCTCCCGTTTTAGACTCCGCCGGTGTGTGAGGCTCGCGAAGTCACGCTGAACACAAAGCTGTGCCTAAACAGGCTATGCTTTGATCGTCCCACAAGGCCTGCTTTTCAACAAAACCATGATCCTATGCATCTTAGCATGCCACATCATCACTCCATATCGCACTACCAATCCTTTGAAGAAATATATGAACGGGTGTTAAGCAAGAGAATAAATTCCCCGCCACCAAACATCCATACATTCGACAAAAGATCAATAACATGATATTTGATAGAGTATGATGTCAGACACACAATCCATTTATTAGCTTATGCTCTGGGTCTGAGCGAAAGCCAAACCCGTGAAATCAACACGTACGTTTGGGCAATGACCGTGACCCTTGAATTGGGAGCAAGTCAAATCAGGGCCTCGATCATTGTCCATTCGAGGGAAGATTTACGGTCTTCATACGCCATCTTTGTACTTCCATTAACGTCATTTGATTATTTGGAATGAGAGAACTTCGACTTCCCAAATAATCCTCGTATATATATAAAATCCTTCTTATACATTAATAATTATTTTTATTAACGATTCATTCCTATTTTAATTATTTAAAATAATTAAATTTTTATATAACGGTGCCTTAAGTCCATGGGCGACTATGGTGCTGCATTCAACCAATTTTGATTTTTACATTTATCAGAATCTAACCGTTGGATCTTAATGTAATATATATCGTTGGAAAGATTTTCCAAGACGGTCCTAACGGTTTCAGCTTCAAGAAAATCCGACGGTCGGATCTTCTCGTATAGTCGTTTAAAAGTACGATTTCAAAACGCGAACTACCACGCCCCATTCGTTTAATTTTAATTATATATATATATATAATCATTGAATCGTAACAACATCGTTTGATTAAAACAAAGGTCTACACAACTACCGATCCTTACTAAATTTTAATTCATTTGAAAATGAAGATAATATTACCGCATCCTAAATTCATTCTTTTACTTACATTGAAAATGTAAACTCCATCCCTTTTATTTACATAAATAAAAAGTGTAAATTCAATTCCTATGTGAATTCCTATTTTTTTTATTTACATGTAAACATGTAAATTTTGATACATTCAAATTCCTACTTTTAAACTACATATAAAAATGTAGGTTTCAACTTCAATGTACATTCTAAACTTACATATAAAAACGTAAGTTTAATTACAATGCAAACTCTACTTCTAATTTACATTGTAAAAATATGGTTTTTAATTACAATGCAAACTCTACTACCTATTTACATTGTAAAAATATGATTTTTAATTACAATGCAAACTCTACTTTCTATTTACATTGTAAAAATATGATTTTCAATTACAATGCAAACAATACTTTCTATTTACATTGTAAAAATATGGTTTTTAATTACAATGCAAACTCTACTTCCTATTTACATTGTAAAAATATGATTTTTAATTACAATGCAAACTCTACTTTCTATTATATTGTAAAAATATGGTTTTTAATTACAATGCAAACTCTACTTTCTATTTACATTGTAAAAATACAGTTTTTAATTACAATGCAAACTCTACTTCCTATTTACATTGTAAAAATATGGTTTTTTATTACAATGCAAACTCTACTTTCTATTTACATTGTAAAAATATGGTTTTTAATTACAATGCAAACTCTACTTTCTATTTACATTGTAAAAATATGGTTTTTAATTACAATGCAACCTCTACTTCTAATTCACATTGTAAAAATATGATTTTTAATTACAATGCAAACTCTTCTTCTAATTCACATTGCAAAAATATGATTTTTAATTACAATGCAAACTCTACTTTCTATTTACATTATAAAAATATGATTTTTACCTACAATGCAAACTCTACTTCTAATTTACATTGTAAAAATATGGTTTTTAATTACAATGCAACCTCTACTTCTAATTCACATTGTAAAAATATGATTTTTAATTACAATGCAAACTCTACTTCTAATTTACATTGTAAAAATATGATTTTTAATTACAATGCAAACTCTACTTCTAATTCACATTGTAAAAATATGATTTTTAATGTTCATTCTCATTCTACGTTACATATAAAAAAAATGTGAATTCTATCATACGATGAAAATGCATCCTTTAATTACATAGAAAAATGTAGTTTTATCATACGGTATAATTTCCTATAGACATTACATATAAAAATGTAATATTTAACATACAATGTTAATTCATGTTTTAATTACATATAAAAATGAAATTTTTATCCTATAGTGTAATTCCCTATATAATTTACATATAAAAATGTAAATTTTAACAAACGATGAAATTCACATGTTAATTACAAAGAAAAATGTAATTTTTGACATATGTCATAAATTCACTTGTAATTTACATATAAAAATGTAAATTTTAACATACAATGAAATTCACTTTATAATATACATATAAAAATGAAAATTTTAACATACGATGAAATTCACTTTATAATTACAAAGAAAAATGTAATTTTTGACATACGACATAAATTCACTTTATAATTTACATATAAAAATGTAAATTTTAACATACGATGAAATTCACTTTATAATTACAAAGAAAAATGTTATTTTTGACATACGGTGCGAATTCACTTTTAATTACAAAGAAAAATGTAATTATTAACATACGACATAAATTCACTTTATAATTTACCTATAAAAATGTAAATTTTAACATACGATGAAATTCACTTTATAATTACAAAGAAAAATGTAATTTTTAACATACAGTATAATTTCCTATATAATTTACATATAAAAAATGTAAATTTTAACATACGATGGAATTCACTTTATAATTACAAAGAAAAATGCAATTATTACCCATATGCAAAATCTACTTTAATTTAACATTATAAAAATGTAAATCCTCTACTTTAATTCACAATAGAAATAATGTAAATTGCATATTGATGTGAATTTCATAACGATATGAATTCCTACTTTAATTCACAATAAAATAATGCAAGTTGCATAACGATGTAAATTTCACAACGATGTAATACTTTAATTCACAATAAAAATAATGTAAGTTGCATAACGATGTAAATTTCACAACGATGTAAATTCCTACTTTATTTCACGTTAAAATAATGTGAATTGCATAACGATGTATATGATGATAGATTTATACATGATTCATATCCATAAGGCATACTTCAACAAATTTAAACGAGGAAAAATCTATTTTTTCCTTCCGATCTATGTTTTTAATTAACAGATCTATGATTAAAAATAACGGATCTAGAATCATAGCATCACAACAATTTGAATCCATCCCATGGCAACATTCATCGCAAATTCAATTGTGTTTGATTTTCAGTTCCACATAACGCAATAATAATAATTGAATTAATTAAATTTAGATAAAATAAATTCTCACCTAGCTCGGGGCTGGAATGAACGTTCGGATTCAATCAGATCTCGTGTTCAAGGTCACGGCAGTTTCAGATCTGAAAGATTTGAATTCAAAGTTCATACAAATAAATCAGAACTGACTTTTAACAACTGTCGCTGTAACGCTTAAAAGCGTCGCAAATCTGAAATTGATTTTACCTTTATATTTTCAGAAAGTTCAAAACTTTGGATCAAGAAATCGGGAGCTGTAGTCGACGGTTTTGCGAACGGTTTGCGGGAGATTGGAGAGCTACGAGAGGTGGATGTTCGACTGGAAGGGGGGAGGGTGCGGCTGCCCATGCTAGGGGTGGCGGCGGTTTTAATGTCGTGGGTTGGGGCTTGAAATTCGAGAGCTACAGGGCACGAGATCGAATGAAACTTGTCGAAGATTGGAGAGGAAGGGAAGAGCTTCAAAAAGTTCAACTACGGCTAAGTCTAATTGTGAGTGGATTGATGGGAAAATGGAGATGAAATTTCGAAGGGGAGTGGGGGCGGCTATGGGTTCGACGCGATCAGGAAGAAGAAGAACGATCTGTATTTATACGCGTATTCTCCACATATTTTCTATTTTATTTAATTTATTTAATTCCAGAAAATAGGGTTTTTCCGTTCGAACTCCAATTCGCGCTAAACGACTGTCGAACAATAGGTTTTGACGCCTTTTGAACGCAATGGCGCTAGTGCCGAGGTCTAATTCTGAAGTTTACAGTGTGTTTCTTTTATTTTCAAATTAATTTTTTTATTTTTAATTCGAACGTAATTTCTAACTTCACTGGGGTCACATACGAAGTCAGAAAAATCCAGAAAAATTATTTTTGGCTTTCTTATGACGATACGATCCTAACAAAATTTATTTCGTCGAATTCTGAGACTGTTTGAAAAATGGCTATTTTTCAGTCAATTAATTTTGACCGAAATTGACAAAACACGGTTTCTTTTGACACGCTCACATACCAGCTTCAAAAATCATGAAATTTGAAACCTAACAATAATTTTACATCCCAGATCCAATAAAAGTGGTTTCATCGAATTCCAAGGTCGTATGCAAAATGTCGATTTTCAAGGGCAATATATTTTCTATAGCGACCTTTCTGAAAATTCATTTGGCCATAACTTTTGATTCCCACTATGAAACTTCGATTTTTCAGATTCGTTAGAAAGATATTCATTAACAGATTTAAATATTTTTCGTTTCATCAAAATCCGGTTTATCCTGCATCCTGTGTAGTTAGTCAAAGTTCAAGTTTGACTTTTTAAACTACCATCCTATTTCTAATTCTTTATGTAACTTAATTGAATATATTTGTATTAACTTTGCTCAAAATAGATTTCCATTCATTTTTATTTGAAATAATTTATTTTAAATATTTAGACACCCCTAAAATCTCTAAAATGAAAATTTTAAATTGGTCCCAAATTCCGGGTTATTACAATCTCCTCCGCTTAAGAACTTTTCGTCCTCGAAAAGAAAAAGGGAAGAATAGAAGGGTAGGAACCAACATAAAGAATAGAAAATATTTTAAGCATACCTCTAAATAAAACTAATCGGGGATATCCACTCTGCATTTGGGATAGGCTTGTTTGATACTCTCCTCGGTTCCAATAATATTTTGCCCCATTGTTCTAACTCTAGCAGTTCTAGCAGCACAAGTACTCATTTTTAGTTAGTTCTGTATGATCAAGGAAAGAGTCAGAACAACTATAACGGTGATTTGAGGAGTTAATCAATATAAAAGGACGGATCGAAAGATGATGGTAGAGTGACTGACTATTATGTATCCACATGAAATGTTTGCCATAGAATATTGGGATTCTATGTAAACGAATTATCATAAATATGTTATATCCCAAAGCTAAGTTTAACCAAAGCTCTGATACCAACTGTGATGACCCCAAACTTCCACGGAATGAAAGTAAGGAATAATCATTTGGAATACAACATAAATACAACAATACATATCACAGATACAACATAGCATAGGAAATTCATAGAGTAACAACATCATAGCAGCGGAAATATAATGTCATCAACCACAGAAAATCCACAGTCACAGAATTCTAACTTATTACATCAAGTTTGCAGAAAAAGAAATAAGTTCCAACTCCAACTTAAACAACGTGGAATAAACCAAGTTTAATGTCTGGAAAAAAAAGAAAAATGCAAAAGCAGCGAATGATAGATGTCTTCAAGCTTCTAGTCATCACCTCTCCACAAGCAAATCCAAGAAAAATAATAAGCAGCTCCAAAGAAAAGACTCCAAGCGAAGAATAAACCTGTTTACTTGGCTGCCCGTGTAGAAAAGAGGGCACCCGAGTTTGCAAAAAGGTGGAAACAAACAACGGGTAAGTCGTGGGACTGGTGTGAAAATTCTTAACTAATTAATCACTATTAATTAGGCAAATCCAAAGACCACGCCGCTAACGCGGAACGGGTTTACTCTAATGGATTGCCGTGCATAAAAGTGTCAGAAAATAACTAATGAGTAGATCGTACAACAACGTTATGCTTTTTAGAAAAATGGAATCACCATAAGACCCGGGTCCCATCACACAATGCAACACAAACCAGAGGATAGGGTTTTACCTTACAGTGATTAAACATGCTAAATATGGCAAATACGAGTTTAATATTATTATTAGTATATATCAAAACATTTTCAAAGTAAATGTATAAATCCTAGGAAGAATAGTATCCCATACTACTATGCCTCCATACTAGTAATACAATCAAATTCGTAGGATCGTATTTGGATTTTGGTTTCCATCATGAGTCAAGGCTAGGAAGGAGCTCCTACCGATTCGAGACACTCTAGCTAATGTCCTAGGATCCCCCGCAGTGAACCCTTGGAAAGCTGCAGGGCCGGTCCACCATACGAGTTGCGGATTAGTTATTCCTGAGCACACGTTTCCCAGTCCTATAGGACCTATCATCCGAGGCGCCTCATTCCATCATCCACATAAGTAAAATGTTGGGCCGTGTTAAGGCCCAATAACCACTTCTAGCTAGAAAGAAACGTTCTGCTGTCCCTGCGTTCCCTTCTCCCGTTTTAGACTCCGCCGGTGTGTGAGGCTCACGAAGTCACGCTGAACACAAAGCTGTGCCTAAACAGGCCATGCTTTGATCGTCCCACAAGGCCTGATTTTCAACAATACCTTGATCCTATGCATCTTAGCATGCCACATCATCACTCCATATCGCACTACCAATCCTTTGAAGAAATATATGAATGGGTGTTAAGCAAGAGAATAAATTTCCCGCCACCAAACATCCATACATTCGACAAAAGATCAATAACATGATATTTGATAGAGTATGATGTCAGACACACAATCCATTTAATAGCTTATGCTCTGGGTCTGAGCGAAAGCCAAACCTGTGAAATCAACACGTACGTTTGGGCAATGACCGTGACCCTTGAATTGGGAGCAAGTCAAATCAGGGCCTCGATCGTTGTCCATTCGAGGGAAGATTTACGGTCTTCATACGCCATCTTTGTACTTCCACTAACATCGTTTGATTATTTGGAATGAGAGAACTCGGACTTCCCAAATAATCCTCGTATATATATATATATATTTAAAATCCTTCTTATACATTAATAATTATTTTTATTAACGATTCATTCCTATTTTAATTATTTAAAATAATTAAATTTTTATATAACGGCGCCTTAAGTCCATAGGCAACTATGGCGCTGCATTCAACCAATTTTGATTTTTACATTTCTCAGAATCTAACCGTTGGATCTTAACGTAATATATATCGTTGGAAAGATTTTCCAAGATGGTCCTAATGGTTTCAGCTTCAAGAAAATCCGACGGTCGGATCTTCTCGTATAGTCGTTTTAAAGTACAATTTCAAAACGCGAACTACCACGCCCTATTTGTTTAATTTTAATTATATTTATACATATATATAATCATTGAATCGTAATAACGTCGTTTGATTAAAACAAAGCTCTACACAACTACTGATCCTTACTAAATTTTAATTCATTTGAAAATGAAGATAATATTACCGCATCCTAAATTCATTCTTTTACTTACATTGAAAATGTAAACTCCATCCTTTTTATTTACATAAATAAAAAGTGTAAATTGAATTCCTATGTGAATTCCTATTTTTTTATATTTACATGTAAACATGTAAATTTTGATACATTCAAAATCCTACTTTTAAATTACATATAAAAATGTAGGTTTCAACTTCAATGTACATTCTAAACTTACATATAAAAACGTAAGTTTAA
Organism: Allium sativum; assembly: GCA_030737875.1. Lineage (NCBI taxonomy): Eukaryota > Viridiplantae > Streptophyta > Magnoliopsida > Asparagales > Amaryllidaceae > Allium > Allium sativum. The sequence continues at coordinate 384,436,086 of CM060922.1, forward strand.
TTACAATGCAAACTCTACTTCTAATTTACATTGTAAAAATATGGTTTTTAATTACAATGCCAACTCTACTTCCTATTTACATTGTAAAAATATGATTTTTAATTCCAATGCAAACTCTACTTTCTATTTACATTGTAAAAATATGATTTTTAATTATAATGCAAACTCTACTTTCTATTTACATTGTAAAAATATGGTTTTTAATTACAATGCAAACTCTACTTTTATTTTCAAAAAATTTGATTTTTAATTACAATGCAAACTCTACTTTCTATTTACATTGTAAAAATATGGTTTTTAATTACAATGCAAACTCTACTTCCTATTTACATTGTAAAAATATGGTTTTTAATTACAATGCAAACTCTACTTTCTATTTACATTGTAAAAATATGGTTTTTAATTACAATGCAAACTCTACTTCCTATTTACATTGTAAAAATATGGTTTTTAATTACAATGCAAACTCTACTTTCTATTTACATTGTAAAAATATGGTTTTTAATTACAATGCAAACTCTACTTTCTATTTACATTGTAAAAATATGGTTTTTAATTACAATGCAACCTCTACTTCTAATTCACATTGTAAAAATATGATTTTTAATTACAATGCAAACTCTACTTCTAATTTACATTGCAAAAATATGATTTTTAATTGCAATGCAAATTCTACATTCTATTTACATTGTAAAAATATGATTTTTTCTTACAATGCAAACTCTACTTCTAATTAACATTGTAAAAATATGGTTTTTAATTATAATGCAACCTCTACTTCTAATTCACATTGTAAAAATATGATTTATAATTACAATGCAAACTCTACTTCTAATTTACATTGTAAAAATATGATTTTAAATTACAATGCAAACTCTACTTCTAATTCACATTAATGTTCATTCTCATTCTACGTTACATATATTAAAAAAAATGTGAATTCTACCATACGATGGAAATGCATCCTTTAATTATATAAAAAAATGTAGTTTTTATCATACGGTATAATTTCCTATAGACATTACATATAAAAATGTAATATTTAACATACAATATAAATTCATGTTTTAATTACATATAAAAATGCAATTTTTATCCTATAGTGTAATTCCCTATATAATTTACATATAAAAATGTAAATTTTAACATACGATGAAATTCACATGTTAATTACAAAGAAAAATGTAATTTTTGACATATGACATAAATTCACTTATAATTTACATATAAAAATGTAAATTTTAACATACGATGAAATTCACTTTATAATTTACATATAAAAATGTAAATTTTAACATACGATGAAATTCACTTTATAATTACAAAGAAAAATGTAATTTTTGACATACGACATAAATTCACTTTATAATTTACATATGAAAATGTAAATTTTAACATACGATGAAATTCACTTTATAATTACAAAGAAAAATGTAATTTTTGACATACGGTGTGAATTCACTTTTAATTACAAAGAAAAATGTAATTATTAACATACGACATAAATTCACTTTATAATTTACCTATAAAAATGTAAATTTTAACATACGATGAAATTCACTTTTTAATTACAAAGAAAAATGTAATTTTTAACGTACAGTATAATTTCCTATATAATTTACATATAAAAATGTAAATTTTAACATACAATGGAATTCACTTTATAATTACAAAGAAAAATGTAATTATTACCCCTATGCAAAATTTACTTTAATTTAACATTATAAAAATGTAAATCCTCTACTTTAGTTCACAATAGAAATAATGTAAATTGCATATTGATGTGAATTTCATAACGATATGAATTCCTACTTTAATTCACAATAAAATAATGCAAGTTGCGTAACGATATAAATTTCACAACGATGTAAATTCCTACTTTAATTCACAATAAAAATAATGTAAGTTGCATAACGATGTAAATTTCACAACGATGTAAATTCCTACTTTAATTCACGTTAAAATAATGTGAATTGCATAACAATGTATATGATGATAGATTTATAGATGATTCATTTCCATAATGCATACTTCAACAAATTTAAACGAGGAAAAATCTAATTTTTCCTTCCGATCTATGTTTTTAATTAACAGATCTATGATTAAAAATAACGGATCTAGAATCATAGCATCACAACAATTTGAATCCATCCCATGGCAACATTCATCGCAAATTCAATTGTGTTTGATTTTCAATTCCACATAACGCAATAATAATAATTAAATTAATTAAATTTAGATAAAAATAAATTCTCACCTAGCTCGAGGCTGGAATGAAGGTTCGGATTCAATCAGATCTCGTGTTCAAGGTCACGGCAGTTTCGGATCTGAAAGATTTCAATTCGAAGTTCATACAAATAAATCAGAACTAACTTTTAACAACTGTCGCTGTAACGCTTAAAAGCGTCGCAAATCTGAAATTGATTTTACCTTTATATTTTCAGAAAGTTCATAACTTTGGATCAAGAAATCGGGAGCTGTAGTCGACGGTTTTGCGAACGGTTTGCGGGAGATTGGAGAGCTACGAGAGGTGGATGTTTGGCTGGAAGGGGGGAGGGTGAGGCGGTCTATGCTAAGGGCGGCGGCGGTTTTAATGTCGTGGGTTGGGGCTCGAAATTCGAGAGCTACAGGGCGCGAGATCAAATGAAACTTGTCGGAGATTGGAGAGGAAGGGAAGAGCTTCAAAAAGTTCAACTACGGCTAAGTCTAATTGTGAGTGGATTGATGGGAAAATGGAGATGAAATTTCGAAGGGGGGGGGGCTATGGGTTCGACGCGATCAGGAAGAAGAAGAACGATCCATATTTATATGCGTATTCTCCACGTATTTTCTATTTTATTTAATTCCGGAAAATAGGGTTTTTGCGTTCGAACTCCAATTCGCGCTCAATGATTGTCGAACAATAGGTTTTGACGCCTTCTGAACGCAATGGCGCTAGTGCCGAGGTCTAATTCTGAAGTTTACAGTGTGTTTCTTTTATTTTCAAATTAATTCTTTTATTTTTAATTCGAACGTACTTTCTAATTTCACTGGGGTCACATACGAAGTCAGAAAAATCCAGAAAAATTATTTTTGGCTTTCTTATGACGATACGATCCTAACAAAAATTATTTCGTCGAATTCTGAGACTGTTTGAAAAATGGCTATTTTTCAGTCAATTAATTTTGACCGAAATTGACAAAACACGGTTTCTTTTGCCACGCTCACATACTAACTTCAAAAATCATGAAATTTGAAACCTAGCAATAATTTTACATCCCGGATTCAACAAAAGTGGTTTCGTCGAATTCCGAGGTCGTATGCAAAATTTCGATTTTCAAGGGCGATATATTTTCTATAGCGACCTTTCTGAAAATTCATTTGGCCATAACTTTTGACTCCCGCTATGAAACTTCGATTTTTCAGATTCGTTAGAAAGATACTCATTAACATATTTAAATATTTTTTGTTTCATCAAAATCCGGTATATCCTGCATCCTGTGTAGTTAGTCAAAGTTTAAGTTTGACTTTTCAAACTACCATCCTATTTCTAATTCTTTATGTAACTTAATTGAATATATTTGTATTAACTTTGCTCAAAATAAATTTCCATTCATTTTTATTTGAAATAATTTATTTTAAATACTTAAACACCCCTAAAATCTCTAAAATGAAAATTTTAAATTGGCCCAAAATTCCGGGTTGTTACAATCCAGGGGTGAGCAAAATGTACAATGATATCAAGCGCACATTCTTGTGGAGGTCAATGAAAAGAGATATTTCATTATATGTTAGCAGATGCTCCACTTGTCCGCTAGTCAAGAGCGATCAACATAATTTGGCTGGATTATTACAACCATTAGATATTCCAGGATGGAAGTAGGAGCAGATTTCCATGGATTTCATAGATGGTTTGCCTAGAACGAAGAAAGGAAGCGACAGTATTTGGGTGAGCGTAGATCGCTTCACGAAGACTACCCATTTCATACCTGTTAGATCCAACAGAACGGCTCAAAGTTTAGCACATATTTACTTCAAAGAAATAGTTAAACTGCATGGAGTGCCGCTCAGTATAGTCAGTGATAGAGATCCCCTATTTACTAGCAAATTCTGGGAAGCATTCCGGACAGAATTGGGAACCAAATTGAATCTAAGCACCGCTTATCACCCTCAGACATATGGCCAAACTGAGCGGGTGAATAGAATTCTAGAAGATTTACTGTGGGCTTGTATTATTGATTTTGGCGGGTCATGGGAGGATCACTTACATTTGGCGGAATTCTTTTATAACAATTGCTATCAAGCAAGTTTGGGAATGTCGCCATTTGAAGCGTTATACGGTTGACCGTGTAGATCTCCCGCATGTTGGGTAGAACCTGGCAACAGACTTGTGTTGGGGCCCGATATGATTCGAGAAGCATCAGATAAAGTCGACTTCATCAAGAAGCGATTGAAAACCGCGCAAAGCCGATAGAAAAGTTATGCTGATGCGAGAAGAAGGGATTTGTCATTTGCTGTTGGCGATTATGTTTATTTAAGAATTTCTCCGATGAGGGGAGTAATCAGATTTGGCAAAACTGGGAAGTTGCACAGAGATTTATTGGTCCCTTTCCTATTGTTGAACAAATTGGAACTCTTGCTTATTGGGTTTCATTACCTGATTGGTTGTCTGGGGTGCATGATGTGTTCCACGTATCTCAACTCCGAAAACATGTGCATGATCCGGATTTTGTTATAGAAGAAGCAGCGCAACAGGAATTGGAAATTACTCCAGAATTGGCAGTCAGAAGAGAGCCATTAAAGATTGTTGGCAAAGAAACTAAAGAGCTCAGGAGCAAAAAGGTTCATTTAGTTAAAGTGCAGTGGAGCTGTGATCCTAGAGACTTTACTTGGGACACTGAGGAAAGCATTAAGCAAGCCTACCCCAAATGCTGAGTGGACATCTCTGACTAACTCCGGTGCAACGTACCTTTACAATACTTTGCATTTACATTTTGTTTCCTACTGTACTGCTGTTTCCTTTTCGGGGACGAAAAGTTTTAAGTGGGGGAGATTGTAACAACCTGGAAAATGCGAGCCAATTTAAATTTTTAAATTGGTTATTTTGAAAGAATTTAAACAATTGAAATAGAATATTTCAATAAAATAATGAATTGGAAATAGTGAGGCAGTTTGAAAATTTGAATTCAAATTTTGACTGACTGTACCGGGTGGAAAATATAACAGATTTTAAAGAAACCAAAAATATTTAAATCTATTTATGAATACCTTTCTAACGAATCTGAAAAATCGAAGTTTCATAGCGGGAATCAAAAGTTATGGCCAAATGAATTTTCAGAAAGGTCGCTATATAGAATATATAGCCCTTGAAAATAGACATTTTGCAAACGACCTCGGAATTCAACGAAACCACTTTTGATGGATCCGGGATGTCAAACTATTGCTAGGTTTCAAATTTCATAATTTTTGAAGCTAGTATGTGAGCGGGGCAAAAGAAAATGTGATTGGTCGATTTTTGTTAAATTGGGTCAACCAGAAAATGGCCATTTTTCAAACGATCTCAGAATTCGACGAAACTAGTTTTGTTGGGACATATCGTCAAAACATAGCTAGATTTATTTTTCTGGAATTTTTCGAATCAGTTTGTGGCCCTGGCAAACTAAAATGTACGTTCAAATTGAATATTAAATGTTTTATACTTTAATCTGAAAAATAACCGACTGTAACAGTCAAATTGGCCAACGAAACATATCCCATTGTGTCCGGGATGAGGGTATTTAGCTAGGGGCGACAGTCGTTGGGTTGAAATTGGTGTTCGTTTGTTCAAAAGGATATTTTTGAATTTAAAATTAAAATATAATGGGCCAACCCCCTCTTTTCTCTCACTTCTACTTTGACCTATCAAACTCGATCAACCCCCCCCCCCCTCGCGAACGACGGAAGTGCTCCCATCTTCCCGACCCAATCGCCGCCGCCACATCCACTTTTAGCGCCACCCCCAGTTAAGTTTTCCGTTCATCTCTCCCTCCTCTATAAATCCATACAACCCTCATCAGTTATAGTGGGGTATTGGCGCCGAATTTCCTCGAGGAAGACGCCGTCTTTGGAGCTCCGTCGTGCGCTACAGGGACCACCGAGTTGAGTGCCACCATTGGCGCTGGAGACCCTGTTCAAAGCTCTTCGACTTTGCAACACCTGATCGTGACAACACTTCACGGATCGAGAGTAAATTTAAAACCTAGATTTGAGGGTTTTCAGAGGTGAACAACTTTAATTTTTCTGATTTGAAAATAACACTTTTGTGTGTTGCAAACTTTTAAAAATCATATCTTTATGGTGTGTTAACGAAATTCGATGAATCAGGAAACATCGGGACCGCAAGGAGGCTCTCTACCATCTAGAAGAGACCGCGGATTTTTCTGAGCTATCTACGATTTTTAGCACCTCAAAAACCAATGTGATAACTCTAAATCAAAATGTGAATGAAATCGCGTTGTATAAATTATATAAGCAAAGTGTAAATTATATACGCATTGTATACCTCATGTACATGTGTTGTATAAGTTATATGAGCGATGTATAAATTATACAAGCGTTGTATGAAACATATATGCTTTGAATTGTGTTGAAATGCAAGTGAAATATAGAAATAATATATATATATATATACTCTCCTCGTCCACAAACCATGGACAATATTTATTGCTTGTGATTAGCGTGACAATATGTAGCATGACGAATGGTTGAAAATAATTGTTTGTGGTCGATATTGTGGTTGAAAAATACCTTTGTGGTTGGAAAAATACCCTCTTGTTGTTGAAACAAATTAGAATAGAATTGTGGAAATGAAAATAAAACATGCCGCCTGCATGCGAACTAAATGCATAATCCCTATTGTCAAAAACCGCGAAATTTTAAGGTAGAGCGAGGAGCCGTACTAGGGACGATCCCGGTTTTAACTACCCTGCCGTTATGCTGCCGAAATTTTCTGAAATATTCATGTGTTAGAATAATTTCCATTTGTAGAAATTATTTTCATATGTTGAACCGCATTCATGTGTTGAATAGAAATTCATTCGTTGAATAGAAATTCATGTGTTGAATGGTATTCGTGTTTTAAATAAATAACTTTAACGATAAAAATCACATTTATATATATATATACAAACTATAAAGAACATTAATGTTATGAATAGAAATTCATTCGTTGAATAGAAATTCATGTGTTGAATGGTATTCATGTTTTAAATAAATAGCTTTAACGATAAAAATCACATTTTTTTATATATACAAACTATAAAGAACATTCATGTGTTGAATAGAAATTCATTCGTTGAATAGAAATTCATGTGTTGAATGGTATTCGTGTTTTAAATAAATAACTTTAACGATAAAAATCACATTTTTATTATATATATAAACTATAGAGAACATTCATGTGTTGAATTGAAATTCATTCGTTGAATAGAAATTCATGTGTTGAATGTTATTCGTTTTTTAAATAAATGGATTAAACAATAAAAATTACCTTTTTATTGTGAATATGAAGTGTTAAAAACATTCACGTGTTAAATAAATTTTTCTGATGATAAAAATATTACTTTTATCATGTATACGCTTCGCTAAAAATACACACGTGTTGAAATAAATATTAGTTCGCTAGAAATATTATTATTAGCTTTGTTCTGCATATATATACATGTGTCGAACAGGGAAAATGGATTAGCTGTAGAGTAAAGAAATTATTTGCGTGCCCGACCAATAGGTAAGCCTTGATGAGTTGGCTGCGCAATTTTATTTTATATCAACTCCTGTGAATGCCATTGGATGCGGAGTGCTAGTTATTCTGTGTGTAATAATAAACATCGCCATAGGATAGTAACAATTAATTTTGAACTACACTACATGGCATACTTCCTGACGATAGGCATACTTCACCATATTCCACATAAGCAATTGGAGCTTGTGTGACGAGGTTGAAGATTTACCATACGAGCAAGAGGCTTGTATGGCGATGACTATATATTACAGGTTGAACTGATCACTGATATGGACCATATAAAATATAACGATAAATTGCCAGATTAATAAAAACCCCACACGGGTCTGGAGTTGACAATAATCACGTCTCTCTAGTTATTAGATACGTCACATGGATTATTTATTTCCCACACGGGACGAGGTGACGAGGATTTATCCTCTGGAGTAATTAAAAATACACACTCCCTTAGGCTTTGACAGGGTGACGAGAATTTATTCTTTGGAGTTATTATCTATACACGCTCCCCTGTATACACCAGAATATAAATATGTGTATGCTTTATAGGATTTATTGGGTACCTAATACGACCCAATAATTTCCAAACCCCTTCCCGTACAAAGGAGGTTATGGCGAAATTTTTCGAAATATAAAGGCGTTAGTGAAATATTTGAAGTGAAAACGATATTGAAATTACAAAATGAACTATATTTATATATATATATATATATATATATATATATATATATAAATATAAATAGAGTTGAAAGGAATCGAGGCCGTGCAGTTCGTGTTTTGAAATCGTAACTTCAATCGATTAGTACGAGAAATCCGACCATCGGATTTCCCCGAAACCGTAACTGTTGGGTTCGCCTTGGAAATATCTTTTCAACGGCACCAACTTTGTAAAAATCCAACGGTTGGATTGTCTGGAATGTTTAATTCAAATCTGAAGAAAAACAGCGCCAGAATCATTTATATTTATATATAAATATAAATATAATTAAATTAAATCGAATAACGATGCTGCAGTTCGTATTTTGAAACCGTAACTTCAAACGACTAGTATGGAAGATCCGGCCGTCGAATTTTCATGAAACTGGAACCGTTGGGTTCGCTTTGGGAATATCTTCCCAGTGATATAAACTTTGTAGAAATCCAACGGTTACATTTCCCGATATGTGTAAAACAAATATGGGGAAAAATAACGCCAGTGCCACGACACGACCTGAAACGTCGTTTAATTAAATACGGCCATTTTTAAATAAATAAAAATGGCGAAAAATCGTTATAAAATATTATAAGCGACATGGATTGGAAATAAACCAATTTTGCTTGATTTGCTAAATATTTGATGGTTGTATGTGTTTGACATGAAAATTACACTAAAGAAATGAAATGTGAATGTCGCATAATATAACCATGGAAAGAATTGATTTGAATTCTAATTATACGTGAATTATTTGAAAAGGGCGAGCTAACCCTCATTTCAAATAATTGATCGAATGGATGGGCGCTGCTGAGGTCCCTGATTGGAGTAGCTTCCTTGAAGGAACGGAAGTAGTAGCCGTCTGAACGTATGTGTTGATTGTACGGATATACGAGGAATATGGTTCCTCCGGTTTCGTTCAGACCCAGAACGGACTTGTAAATGGACTATGTGTCTGACAATGGATTTTGTTCTGTACTGATTGATCTCTGTTAAATATATATCTGTTTGGCGGCGGAGAATTTATTCTCTTGCTTAATGCCCTTCTCTGAGACATACGAGCTCAGAGGTTATATATCGATAGAAATCAGTCGTATGGAGTGGATTGCCTGTGTGGCATGCCAAGATGCAGTGATCAAGGCTTCTGTTGCAAAGCAAAGTCTTGTGTTCGATGATCAAAGCACGGCCTACGTGGCCTGGCTTTGTGTATAGCGTGGATTCGCGAGCCTCACACCTCGGTATGAGTCAAAAACGGGATAAGGACCGCTGGGAGGACACGACGTTTCTTTCTAGTTATGATGGTGTTAGTGCTTAAACTCGCTGACATTTATATTACTTTCATCTTTGTGGTTGTTGGAATGCGAGGCGCCTCGATTTTAGGTCTGTAAGGACCGGGAAACGTGTGTTCAGGAATTGCCAATCCTCAAACGTAAGGGAGGACCGGCCCAGCCGATTCCATGGGTTACCCAGAGTGTGTAGTCCTGAGACATTTGCTAGAGTGTCTCGAAGCGGAGAGGAGCTTGCCCCTTGCCTCGACTCATGACGGAAAATCCAATTTCCAATACGAAATAACGAATTTGATTGTAGAACTAGTATGGCGACATAGTGGTATGGGGCACTTATGCCGTCTATGATTGATATTTATGATGATATTCGTTTTTGAAACATATATGCACTAGTAATAATATCAAATGATTTTGCTTTACACGTATTAAGCATATTTGGCCATTATAAGGTAAAACTCTATCCTCCGGTTTGCGTTGCATTGTATGATGGGACTTGAGTCTTATAACGGCTTCATTCTTTTTAAAAGCATTGCGTTGTTTCAAAGAATTTATTTTGTTTTAAATGCACGGGCAATCACTGGAGTAAACCCGTTCCGCAAAAGTGGCGTGGTCCTATGATTTGCCTTAATACTGTTGTTTGACCCGTTAAGTAGATTTCTCATACTAGTCCCATGACTGACTCGTTGTTTGTTTCACTTTGCAAACTCGGGTGACCTTATTTTCACATGGGCAGCCTAGTTGATAGATGACAGGTATTTTTGGCTTAGCACTGCAGTACGGAGTGCACTTTTGGCTTGATGGCAAGGATTAGATGTGTATTTTGGCTATTGACTTTCCGCTATCCTTACCTTATGTATATGATTCCGCCTATGGCGATGCAGACTGTTTTACTTCCAGTACTTATTATCTTATGTATATGTACCGCCGCAGGCGATGTAGACTGATACCTTTATTATGTCTCACTGTATGTATATATTCCGCCTATGGCAATGTTGACTGATCATTCCCCTTTTATTTACTAAGTTATATCCTACGTTGTGCTATTCTGATGTTGTTACATGTTATGATTCCGCTGTCATATCTATTTCAAATTATTCTATTTATTGTTTTTGCTATTATCTGTACTCTGCTAATGATGATTAATGTGTTATATTCCAATGATTATCCTTAACACCGTCACACGGGTTTTGGGATCGTCACAGGATGAGTTGCTACTGAGACCCATGATGGGAGTAGCTACCTTGAAGGGGCTTTAGTGGTAGCCGTCCGGACTATTGTTGATTGTTTCGGATATGCGAGGACCTCTCAGGTGTCTCCGGTTTCGTTCAGACCCAGAACAGACTTGTAAATGGATGCGTGTCTAACATTGGATTTCGTTCCATGTGAAATAAATTGATTTTTATTAATGTATATCTGATTGGTGGTGGAGAATTTATTCTCTGCTTAACACCCCGGTATATATTAATACCGATTGATCGCATGGCATGAATTGTCGATGTGTCACGCCAAGATGCAATTGATCAAGGCTTTTGTTGAAAAGCAGGGCCTTGTGGGATGATCAAAGTATAGCCTATCATGGCAAAGCTTTGTGTATAGTGTGACTTCGCGAGCCTCACACCCCAGTATGAGTCAAAAACAGGATATGGACCGTAAGGAGTGCACACGTTTTTTTCTAGCTAGGGGTAGTGTCAGTGCTTAAACTGGCTGGCATTTTACTTATGTGGATGATGGATTGAGGCGCCTCGGATTTTTATAGGCCATTAGTGGTCATACTATAGGTCTAAAGGGACCGGGAAACGTGTGTTCAGGCATAATTAATCCACTACCGTTAGGTGGGGACCAGCCCTATCGCATCCAAGGGTTGCCCATAGGTGTGATCCTGAGGCATTTGCTAGAGTGTCTCGAATCAGAGAGGACGATCCCTAGCCTCGATTTCATGATGGAAAACCAACTTCCAATACGACACCATGCGGTTTTGATTGTAGAACTAGTATGGCGACATGATATATGGTACCCATGCCGTCTATGATTGATATATTATGATTGAAAATGTTTTTAAAACATATATACACTAATGATAATATCAAATCCGTTTTTATTGTATCAAGCATTTTTGACCATTATAAGGTAAAACTCTATCCTCCGGTTTGCGTTGAATTGTGTGATGGGACTTAAGTCTTATAATGATTTCATTTTCCTAAAGAGCATTGCGTTGTTTAACGTTTTACTTTATTTTATGCACTAGCAATCCAATGGAGTAAACCCGTTCCGCGTTAGCGGCGTGGTCCTGTGATTCGCCTTATCATTAGATTAGTTAAGTTAAGATTTCTCATACCAGTCCCATGACTGACCTGTAGTTTGTTTCACTGGCAAACTCGGGTGCCCATATTTTCCACACGGGAAGTCGAGTAGCATTTTGTAGATATATTTACAGGATCCAAGTTTACAGCTGAAGCGGTATTCGTAAAGCTCTGTATCCGTGTATTCCTTTCATTTGTATATTTGTAATATTTCTCCGCTGCTATTTAAGTGTAATTTAAATCTCTGATATTACTGTATTTCAATTGTGTAATAAGTATTCATACTCTGTGATTTTCTTGTACTCTGATGTAATTGTTGTAATCGACAATAAAATGTTCTTCAGTTTGTGTTCTGATGTGTGTTGTTCTCAAAGCAATCTAGGCTTTCCTTTATGGGGAAGTTTGGGTCGTCACATCAATTATACTTCAGTACTACTTCGATTACTTCAATGAATTTCATTTAAGAAATAATTCCTTAAATTTTTATTAATTAAAAACTATAATTCCCTTTTTCACTAACTGGGAATAATATTAAATTTCTTTTTAATATCTTATTAAATTAAACCACTATTTGTTAAATTATCTCATTGGATTAATCGGCACAAACTAATTTAATTTAATAATCAAATTTTAGTTGAAACAATTGGCTTGGTCCATTTAAAACATGATTAACTCATTTATCAACCCTAACTCGTCTTCTCATTTAAATTAATAAATAATATTATTAATTAGTTTAAATAATCCATTTTAAAATAATCTTATTATAATTGTTTGTTAAAAACAATTAATCGTAGTTATAATCGTTTCACGTTTGCTTAACAATCTTATTAATACAAGAATTTTCTTTGTAAAAGATAAAGCACGTGCTTCGCACACGGTCGATTTTGGTACGAAAAATGGTGATTTTTGGTTAAACAATTTACATATTGGTGGTTAGTTTATTTTCTTTATATAAACTACATTTTAAAATAATATATTTTAAAATATATATTTAGTTATAAAGTAAATTTCATCGCTTCATTTTTGTCGATTTACCTGACGGTAAATCAATCCTTATAAAACAGTTTGTGTTTTAGTCATCTGCTATAAATTCCTTAACCAATATCACCCATTGGTTAATAACCAAACAAATGTTGAATTTGGATTCAACAATCAATGACCAATTCAACGGTCCAATCATATGGGTTCAACAGTTCATATAATATTCATATGAAAATAAATAATCAATTCAACTAGTAGCGGTCTACCAAAATAATAATTCAAGCATCCAATTTAATTTAAATATGTTTATATTGTTATAAACGTAACCAACAACGTAAGTTACCCTGTTTGGAAATCATCGTTAAATATAACGATGTCATTTCATTTAAATTAAACGACCGTTAAATTTAATTAATCGATATAACAATATTTAACAACATCAACCAATCAAATCAACCAACAATTAGCAAACATGGCATACAAGTAATAAACCCGACTTATAATAATTATAAGTGGGAAAACTGAGTGAGTTTAACTCACCTTGGTCTTCATTCGGTTGTTGAAATACATGTTTTTAACTAAATTAAACAGCTGTTTAATTTAGTTAAAAAATTACGGTTGCTTCCTGCCTTGGTCAGAAAACCTCCATCTCTCGAAGCTTCCGTCCGTATGGTTCCAACCGACCGTGCGTCAACTGGTAATACACGTACGAGATATTACTTTAATACAATTATAAAAATATTTAATTTAATTAACTTTAAATTTAATTTATAAATGGTCTCACCCTTAAACACTTGATCCATGCCGGCGTACCCTCACGGTAACTGGTTCGAAGAAATTTCCGCAGTTTCGTATACATTTATCAGGCCCTAATTTTTTTCCATGAAATGACCCCACAGTCCACGTCCCTGACTGCCTTCCCCACCCTTTCAAACTTTCATCCTCATACATAAAGACTCCAGTTCATCTTTCACCATGCATGCTTCGTTCTATTGTCTTCCGCACATGCTGTCTTCATGTAAAACTGCCCATCACGTAAATCCATGTGCGCTGCTTCCTCTCATCTTGAACGCAGCTCCCCTGTTTGCGTTGTATTTTCCCCCATACAGTTATGTTTCTACCTTTCTTTTTTCATCTCTTCATAATTTTTTTTATAACTTAATGGCCCAAATCTGCGCCCCTTAAAGCCCATGAAACCCCAAACCGCTCGCCATGTATTCTGACTCTTCTTTCCCAACTCCTCCTGAAACTGTTCCCATTTATTTCTCCTACTACTATCCGCGTTAAACTGGTACCTCCTCCCATTTTCCTACCTGCCCATATTACGAACTGTACCCCAAGCTTCCTTTCATTTTTTCCGCATGCAATGGGTACAGGCCCCATATATTAGTAACAGCTCCTCCCCCCTTTGTTCTATTTTCCTCCTTGCCATAATATATACTTCAATGTTTTTGTTTAATCTTCCTTCTTCATGCTGCACTCTCGAAATCGCTCCAGACCCACTTGTGGCCATCACCAACCATCTCGCTCACCGAGGCTCTCCAAAACGGAACCCAGTACCTTCCCATCCACTGACCATCTCGCTCTCACCCATGCGCAAGCCTCCCTTCGTCACCTACTACATGCTGACGCAATACCCATTCATGAAATAACATCGCTCACCATCTCTTCCTACTCCACTCCGCCAGCCTTCAATGTAAAACCGAGCACCAACTCCACTTATCTCCGGCCCCTCTCGGCAACAAAAAAAATCCACTGGTGAAACTCGTCACTACTTCATACACAAAAACGCTTATCGATCACTGTTCCCCATCGCCACCTCCACCGAACAATACCGTTTGGCTCCAAACTGGAAAATTATCAATAACTAGCCCTACATATTCCAATTAAAATTCATTTCGTTGGAAATGGAAGTCATTTTGAAAAATAAACATTTATACGGCTTGTGTAATACCATAAAAATATAAATGTTCCATCGTCGTTTTATAAACCAATTAAATATTAAAACCATTAATACTTCTAATATAATATTTAAAACCAATTTAAATATTTAAATTCAAATGACCGAAAAACCGGGTCATTACACTTAGGCTATAAATAAGACCTTAATCCCATTGATTTATTCATCCAAATCAATGGCGACAACGAGGTGCTGCCCTAACTCAATCTAAAATAGCCTATTCTTCTTCACCAACAAGTTATTCATACTCAAGAGATTTGTGCTTCCACATCTGCAATCAAATCTTCTGTTCTTTAGATCCAATCACAATGAGTCTATGTCATATTTAGGTATAAACTCTTAAAATGTAATCTCGACATGCCTATAAGTTTGGATCTAAGCCTATGCCTATTAACAATCTGAAATCACAACAGATCTGCTATTACTTGTAAATCTAATTCATCGTTTAGATCTCAGTATGCCAATTCATGATATCCCTATTTTGTTAGTCTACCTAATCATGTCACCGTATGCCTATTATGTTGGTTCGCCTAATCATGTCACTATGCCTATTTTGTTAATATGACCAGTTCTATCATCATATGTTAGTTTTTATTTGCTATGCCTATTCTAGTTCCTTTCTTCCCCTTTTTCCCTTTTTTTATAGCTAGGCTACCTTCGAGCCTAGACATATCGCTGAAATATGCGAATGCACGAAATTGGGAACGATTGGGAATGATAATTTGGGGCATAGTACTTATTGTAAAACATGATTGTGTATTTTGGGCATAACTTGTACCTTGAGCCCGAACTTGGTATTTGGGACATAATCTATATCTAAATCTGGGGAATAACTTGTATCATAGAACGGATGGGAATTTTGGGCATAATAGACATGAAAATTGGTTAATAATGAAAATGCCTAGATTTACAGTAATTATAAACTGTAACCGTGCTTAGACATGAGGTTAGATTGCATTTGTGAAGAAGTCTGCCTGGAACCACCCGACATATCCAGCGTCCACAAGTGGTGAATTTAATATGAGGCATCTAAGTGTATAAACACGTAGCATGCTAAGACGCGAGGTTAAGTCGGACTTGTGGTAGAAGTCTGCCCAGACCCAACCGGCATATCCAACATCCACAAGTTGTAGGCTTATATAATAACACAGTATAAAAATGTGCTTTTTATACAAAATAACTTTGTGTTAAAAATGTGAATTTTCAAATATGAATTTTTATATATGTAAGTATTGTTTTAAAAATAGGATTTTTAAAAATAATTAAACATTGTTTTCAAAGTATGGATTTTAAAAATAATTAGACACTATTTTAGAAATATATATAACGTTGTAAAAATATGATTTTTAATATATATACCGTGTGAAACGGATTGGGATGGAACAGACTGGAAACAAAGCGGAATCCAAAACCGTCCTTTAAAGACTGGCGGACTTGAACCCAACGTGAGAACTCCTTCTCACTCACATTATTTTATATTTAAATATATCCTAGGTTGTAGACGGGGCTTAGTAGCCCCTGACACTATTTATTGTACAAATCATGGATGTTTGGTTGGATTGATTGTGGTTGTGAAATTGACTGTATTGTGGTTGTAAATATTCATGAGGTGAATAAAATATATATGCGATGTGAAATATATATATATATATATATATATATACGATGTGAATAAAAAATATATATATATATGAGATGTGAATAAAATATATATATGTGATGTGAATAAAATATATATGCAATGTGATGCATTGTAATATATATATATATATATATATATATGCGATGTGAAAATTATATATGCGTTGTATTAAAATATAAATGCATTGTGAAATTATATATATGCATTGTGAAATATATATATGCGATGTGAATAATATATATATATATGTGATGTGAATAAAATATAGATGCGATGTGATGCATTGTAATATATATATATATATATATATATATATATATATATATATGCAATGTGGAATTTATATATGCGTTGTATTAAAATATAAATGCGTTGTGAAATTATATATATGCATTGTGAAATATATATATGCGATGTGAAAATTATATATGCATTGCATTAAAATATACATGTGCTGTGAAATTATCTATATGCATTGTGAAATAAAATATACATATGCATTGTATAAAATTATATATGCAATATATAAAATTGTCATGGATTGAAATAATTATTTATTCGTTAAAAATATAATTTTTAACATGTATATAGACTGTATAAAATTGTCATGGATTGAAATAATTATTTATTCGTTAAAAATTTAATTTTTAACATGTATATGGAATGTATAAAATTGTCTTGGATTGAAATAATTATTTATTCATTAAAAATATAATTTTTAACGTATATATATATGCACTGTATAAAATGGTCATATAATGGAATATTCAATTTTGATTTAAAATTGAGAATGAAGTTGGAATCATTTTTAAAACGAATTTATAAAATATGACTTGAATGGAAATCGATGAAATATTATTATATATTGTTTATATATATTTAAATGGATTAAACAGAACGCGCCGCGTAGCGACTATTCACGAATTTCAACCATTCACTTCAAATTGATGTAATGGGAGATCCGAACGTCGGATTCTCCTAAATCTGAAACCGTTGGGTTCGTATCGAAAAGAGCTTTCCAATGAATATAAGAGATTTAAATGTGAATGGTTGGATTTATAATTATGTCCTAATCAATTTCAGAAAAGGTCGCTATAAATGCAGTTCGATGACTGTATGCGGAAATCGACTGAAATGGCGATAATAAAATTATTAAAATATAGAAAAATTATGTAAAATCATAGAAAATGATTTGGAAAGAGTTTGGATGAAATATTCCACTTTTGTAAAGATAAATGATATTTTTATCAGAATGAACTAGTTAACAACTAGAATGAAGAACTGGAAAGAATTGAAATGGTTTTAATATAGCCAGAATTTTTCCAATGTATGAATTGGAATGGATTTGAATAGTAATCATCTTTGGGATATTCCGATATTAGATTCCGTGATTATATGGATATTATTAAGGAATTTGGAAGATATATATATATAAATATATACACCGTTGTTTCCAAAACGATACTTTTTGGTTTCAGAATTTGATATTGAATATAAGCCGATATAATTTCTATGTAGAGCGTTATATTTAATATCGAATTGGTTTTTGGGTTTGTCGTGAACTATGTTTTAAATAACATGTGTTCTTTAACCTGGTTAACAATGAATTTATGATTTGGAATTTATAAATCTTTTAATTAAGATCAATGGAATTTTCCAAAGAAATTACTTTAACCTATTAAATTGGAATTGAATGGAATTCGATTTGGTTATAATCGAGATGAGCTTCTGTAAAGGAAGACCATTACTATATTTGTAATTTAAAAACCTTTGCCGTTATTCCATTTATAGTATTGATTTGATACCAAAATTTATATCGATTATATATTGTTATGATTTCCGTGAAGATTCCATTTTTATGGAAGATGAATTTGGGTTTATCTTTAATTAGATTTGAATGAATAAATGGTAATTAAATTGTCCAAAACATGAAATGTGATATAAACCAAATACACTTAGTTGTAGATATTGATTGTGATTGATTGGTTGTCTGGATTGTGCTCAACCAATGTATGAGCAAGATATGCTTTTACATTTAGCATTAGGTAGGGTAGAAATATTTGTATGCTGACATCTTGTGAAACACTTCACAATTTGACTATGAGATGGTTAGCGATGTTGTTTAGTTCATTTCAAATTTAATGAATGACTTTGAAATGATATTTTCTTAAGTGAAAAGAAATGTTTTCCCGATTTAGGATAGGGAATGTTTTATAAAATAGAAAGGATTTTGAGGGCTAGACCCAATGATTTCTAAATGATTTGGAAAAGTATTATGGTTTTACATTGTGGTTCACATGTAACGGATTAGTTGCTATTAGTGATGTATCTGCTTGGTGGCAGAGAATTTATTCTCTTGCTTAACACACTTCTTTGAGATATACGAACTCAAAGGTTATGTGATTAATAATGACTAGTCATATGTGTGAACTGCCAATGTGAAGTACTATATTTTGAAAGTACTTCTGATTATTGTGTTGTGAAATGATTTCCCCACTTTGGGATATAAAATGATTTAGCAAGTATGTGGCTAAAGATTCGGGTAACTCGAGAGTGACTAAAAGTATGAGGGCGGTGTAGTTCCCCAGAGTGTGGAATGGAGCATCGTCAGTGTTGCCTACTCCATAGTGGGAGGTGCACGCGCACATGCGCACACACACACACACAAGTATATATATATATATATATATATATATATATATGTGTATGTGTGTGTGTGTATATATATATATATCGAGTTGGAGGAGCGCGTACTGCCTGGTCTGAGGGTCGTCCACGATATTTTGTTGCATACTTGTTTGTATGTATTGTTATGTTTTGGAATTTATATTTCCAAAGATTTTGGTTTGAGATCCCGAAGTGAAATATACTTTGATATAAAGCTAGATATGTATTTCAAATGATTTGAAATAAGAATCGGGGTTAAGCCTAAATGGGTAGATTGGAAAACTGCATGTTATTTGATGCATGGTAGATTCATAAGTTTATTATTAGTTGTTTTTTTATGCACTGGTATTCATAGGGGATAAACCCATTCCGTGTTATACGGTGTGGTCCCGTGATTTACCTAACTTTAAAATGAAAGCTAATAACTGTCTTAGTTCACACACTAGTCCCATGACTGACTCAGAATTTATTGTTTCTACCTAAACTCTAGGTGCCCCTATTTTCCACACGGGCAGCTAGTAGTTTTGGTATTTGCAGATATTATATTCACAGGATCCTGGGTTTATAGTTGAAGTTATATTCGGAAAGCTCTGTATCCATGTATTTCTTTCAGTTATGTTATGTAATATTTTTCCGCTGCTTTGTAATTTAATCTCTGATGTTTTTCTGATGTACATTATTTAACTGTACTCTGTTATATTCTTGTACTCTGATGTAATTATTGTAAGAACAATGAAATATTATTCTGTTTACGTTCTGATTTGTCGTGTTCTTAACTCAATTCGGGATTTCCCTTACGGGTGAGTTTGGGTCGTGTCAGAATATTCTATAAAAATGTTTTATAAAACAGGAAGGATTTCGAGGTCTAAACCCGATGTTGTCGAAATGATTTCGAAATGTATTATGTGTTTGACATTGTAGTTCATCACATAACCGATTAGTTGCTATTGATGATATATCTATTTGGTGGCGGAGAAATTATTCTCTTTCTTAACACCCTTCTTTGAGATGCAGGAGCTCAAAGGTTATGTGATTAATAGTGATTGATCATATGTGTGAATTGCTAGTGTAAAGTACTATAGTTTAAAATTACTTGTGATTATTATGTTGTGAAATGATTTTCCATACTTCGGGATATGAAAATGATTTAATATGTAGCAAAATATTCTGGTAACCCGGATGACTAAAAGTATGAGTGAGATGGCGGTGTAGTCCCCGAGGGCGTGGGATTGTGCATCGCCAGTGTAGCCTGCTCCATCGTGGGAGGTGCACATATATATTGAGTTGGTGAGGAGCGTACCCTTTGCCTCGTCAGAGGGGAGCCCGATATTTGGTTGCATACTTGTTTGTATGCATTGTTATGTTTTGGAATTCATATTTCCAAAGATTTTCGTTTGAGATCCCGAAGTGAAATCTACTTTGATATAAAAATTAGATATGTATTTCAAAATGATTTGAAATAAGAAATCGGGAAATAAAGCCCAAAGAAATAATTTCTGTAAAGTGAATTGGATTTGGAAAAATCTAAATTTGGGATTAAGCCTAAATGGGTAGGTTGAGGAATTGCATGTCGTATGATGCATTATAGATCCATATGACTGTTATTAGTTGTTGTTTATGCACTAATAATCATGGGGGTGAACCCGTTCCATGACATATGGTGTGGTCCCGTGATTTACGTTATTTTATCGTAAAGTTTAATAACTGTTTTTAGTTCTCACACCAGTCCCATGACTTACTCGGAGTTTATTGTTTCTACCTAAACTCTAGATGCCCATATTTTCCATATGGGCAGCTTGTAGTTTTGGTTTTGCAGATTATTTCATTTAACGGGATTCTGGATCGAAGCTTAAAGTGGTGTCCAGAGCATTGATTGTCTTCCGCTGTGTTAGTTTATTTGTTTCCACTGCATTGTATTACATTAGCTGTAAATTTATTTTCCATTGTGTATTATTTTTGATACTCTGATATTCTATACTCTGATGTACCATTATTATTATGTTTATAAAAGTCTTTTTTTGTTTGTTATGATGTGTTTTGTGCCCAAAGTTAGCTTATCCGCCTTTTTGATTTGATTTAAGTCGGTTTAACGATCGATTTGGATCCACCGAGAAGGAGGGTCACTACACTAACTCTGCCCAGTTTATATTTTTATAACGTATTTTTAGAATTTATAAATGATGGTTGATTGCTGTGTGTTGTTTGTCTAGATGAACTGTTAATTAATTGGTTAAGATTATAGATCTAGTTATATATATCGTTAACCGAATATTGATTTTGTTTATCTGAATATTTCATATTGATATGAAATTGATGTTATTTATGTTTAACAACTATGGATGCGGGGAAATAGGTTGGAGGGATCCAACTGGATTCCTCAATATTTATAATACTATTTTTCATATATTATGATATAAGATATGGTATATAATCTGTTTTTGATTATGTGTGTTTGGATGATGATTGATCCTTTTTGTTTGGTATTTTGAAGTACCATAAGTGATATCAGAATATATAAAAGGAAATTTTAAAATGGATATTGAATATAAGTATTTTATAAAATCAATGGATTTTATAAAAGGAAATATTTGGAAAATAATTGAATTATGAAAAGTGATTGACATGTGAATGTGTTTATTTTATGCTCTTATATCTTATCTTTTGTATATAAATAAATATTACTTGGGTATTGTTTTGTTACTTTTACAGATATTCCAACCAGCCCGCATGCAACCAGAAAAGTCGAGAAATGGAGATCTGATTGCTATATATTTACATTTTGAAGAATTGTAGATGAAGATCCCACATCTAGTTGCTGTTGGACAAGAAAATGATTGATAAAAAGGCCATGCACATCTCAAATCAAGGGAGGCTTGTCAAAGAACCAAGAGGAAAAGAAGAAAGGCCACAAATTTAATAGATTTAACTAAGGCCCATTTGAGATTCTCATTGTAAACTAATTAGTGATGTAATGGCTAGGCCCATTTGTAATTAGGGTTTGGTTATCTCCTATAAATACCCTTGTAATATCATTGTAGCCACCATCCTATTTTCTCTTCTTCTCCATTAATAAAGTTTCTAGTTCTCTTCTATTTTTCTGATTTTTTTTATTTTCTTAGCAACTAGTGCCATCTACGCAATTACGTTTGGTAGAGTACTAGTTGTATTTTGCACACCTTTTCATTAGTGATTGACCGTCTGATTAGATTCAGCGGTAATCCTAATTTTAATTCCTGTTTGTTATATTTTATTTATGCAATTTCAATTTCTGTTCTTTTTACTACATCCTTAGGTCAATTCGATTGAATATAGATTTGATTAGATTCAGAACTGATTCAATTCAATAATAGTTTAATTACAGTTTCAATTTCGTTTGCTTTCAAAACCAATCTCGAAGATTTGTCTAACTCGCCCACGAAATTCTATAAATAATAATTTTTAATTTTTCCTCCCTGTGTTCGACCTATATGCTACACACCTGTGCGCTTGCAGTATTATTTCATAAATCTCGCTTTTCTAGTTCTTAGGAAAGCGACGATCAAGTTTTTGGCGCTATTGCTGGGGAGATAACGATTAAATTTTATTATTTATTTAATTCCCGATTGAAGTTAGTTTTTATTTTATTTGTTTTACATTTATTTTCTTGAATATATAGAAGAAAATTCTTAATTAGTTGGTTTGGTATTAACTATTGATACTATAATCTTCTATACAAGAGAAAAAAAAATCTTGCTAGTTTTTCTTTGATTTCTTTCCTTTTTATTTCTCAATCCCCTTCTTTTCTTTTACAAATCCTTCCTTCTTTTCAACAATTTCCTTGCTACTCCCTTTTCAAATTTTTCTCCTTTTACAGTTTTCTTCCCTCTTTCACAACAATTTAGAAAAAAAAACCTTATTTTAATTTCCTACCTCTGTATTCCCCCTTTCCAATTTTCGCTACAATTAACTGATTATTCTTTTACAAGCCTTCTTCTGGAAAAAAAATAGAAAATACAAAGATTCCTTTCCGTTTCAATTTGACAGTCAACCTTTATCATCTCAAATTCATCCCCTCCATCACCTTCACACAATCACCCTACTGCCTTCCCATTCAAGCCACAAACGTCCCAATCCCTCCACCACAATCTCCATCCAAAACCACGCACAAACAGCAAAATCACCCTAGACAACTATCACCGACACCCACTGCAAATTCATCCGTATGTTCAGCCACCCCAAGCTCGTTGACCATCAGTCTTCCGGCCACATAACTCCACACTTCTTCATCCATCACCGTTTCCCTACCCACGTCCGATCCCCAAACACCCATCCACATACACAGCACCAATTGGCACTAAAGTCCCTTGCGTTTAACCCTCAACAAACCATCAAACCCCCTCATCAACATCCACCAAAGCCATTAGATCCGCCATTACACCTCAAACAGTACCCGTCCACAGTCAATTCAAATCACATCTCCCCTACCTCCAGTTGTAAGTCCACCACAACTCCCTGTCAATCCAAATACCCCTCAGTCAACACCACCCTCAAACCGCAACAGACCTGATACTTCTGCCAAAATCGCCACCATCTTCCTGTACCCCAATTCGAAGCAACCAACCTAGATCATCAGCACTTAACGCAAGCATCCATCCAATTTGCGCACTGTCTGAACACCATCACCAATTCCCTACCATACAGTTCTCCACCACTTAGCACCCACGTCAGAACCACCTCCTAATCATCCACTGTATCACCAAAGATTCACACCTCGGCACACCCAAATCGATCATACCTTAACAGCCAAAAAACCCTTCTTCATCTAAACATCATCATTCAACCATCCTATATTCACGCCCATTAACCCACTATGCCTCACTTCCCTATTCGATTTCGAACCACTAAAAACCGCATCCGCTAACCCTATCACAGATCCGTTCAAAACCCTATCTTCGATCCACATACAAAAACCGAGCCACGACAAACATCTCCGTTCAAAACCACTCCACAGTCACAACCGTTATCCACCTCGCAAATCCAGTTCTGCAAACCTCATCATCCGCCGATTTCAGATCAACTTCTCCACCGGCAATAACCAACATCACCCTTCTCGATCACCCTCTCGCAATCTCAACCGTACAACACTTCACAAATTCCAATTTTGAACACCCAAGCGCCAGTACACCTCAGCCACAGTTCGCAATTGAGTAAGTACCCTAAAATCGAATTCACCAAGAACAATTCTTGAAGCCTCAAAACCCTTGCCGATTTTTGTGATGAGATTTAGTGACGGTAGTGTTTTGGTTTTGAAAATTGTTTGAGTTTTTGTTTTGGTTTTGAAAGTTTTGATTTCAGACCGTATATTATATTTGGATGCGTAATTTATTTAGAGAAAGGCTGCGTGCAAGTAGAAAGAAGAGAAAATAAGGGGAGAGATTTGTTTTATAAACAAGAAAAACATTTTGCCTGATTTGTTTCCTGATAAAGGGGCGTGAGTTTTCTTCTGCGAATTCGTGGCCTTAGTTTGAATGGTGCTTTGGCATCTTGACTGAACGCATTTAGTTGAGTCTAGTTATTTTCTTTTGTTGTTTTGTGTCCACTTAGTTTTTTTTAATAAGTTGATTTTTAATTGTCATTGAGTCCAATTTTTCTTTCATTTTTTTCTTTTGTTTTCTCATATTTTTATTTTATTAATTGCTTAATTTAGTTTTTTTTATTTGCTTTCAAAAAAAAAAAAAAACAGAACTCACATGTAACAACCCGAAAATCTGGGCCAGTTTAAAATTTTTATTTTGGCAATTTAGCGAATTTTGATTATTTAAAATGAATTATTTTAAATAATAACGATGAGAAATTTATTTTGAATAGAGATTCGACGTATATATTTATATATGTCATCGTTAGAATATAAATAATTATTTTTATTATATAAGGAATTGAAAATGGCGCGGTAGTTTGATAATTCGATTTCAAAATTCAAATGAACATACCGGGTGCAAAATAAACCGAATTTTAGTGAAACCAAAAATATTTGAATCTAATTGAGAATATCTTTCCAACGAATCAGAAAAATTGAAATTTCATAGTAGGAATAAAAAGTTATGTCCAGTTGAAAATTCTGAATAGTCGCTATGGAATTTCGGCCCTTAGTAAATGGCCATTTTGCAAACGACCTCGGATTTCGGCGAAACCATTTTCGTTGGATCCAGGATGTAAGGTTGTTGCTAGGTTTCAAATTTCATATTTTTCCGATTCAATATGTGAGCGTGGCAAAGGAAAACGCATTTGACCAGTTTCGGTTGATTTTAATCGACTGGAAAATGGCCATTTTTCAAACTATCTCAGAATTCGACGAAACTAGTTTTGTTAGGACCGTATCGTCAATACGAAGCTAGAAAATATTTTTTGGGAAATTTTCTAGTTAGTATGTGACCCTAGTAAATTGAAATGTACGTTCAAATTGAATATATAAGGATTTATATTTTAATTTCAACGGAAACTGATTGTAACGATCGAATTGGCCTTCGTGACATATCCCATTGTGTTTAGAATGGGGGTAATTAGCTAGGGACGACAATTGGTGGACAATTGGTGGATTCGATTTCGAGTTGAAAATAAAAAGTTGCTTTTAATAATTTTAAAATAATTAAATAATATAATTCCCCTTATTTCTCTCCCTCTCCATTATCAGTCAACCCCCACTTCTAACTGTTCAGTCAGAAATTGAATAAAAAAAACTAAACTAAATCCTCCCGTCGCTGACCCGCCACCACGTCGTAGCCTCCCCCACGCCCTGGTCCGCCGTCGATCGGCCTCCCCAAACCCCCCACCTCGTCGACCACCCTCCACCAAGCCTATGCCCCTCTCGATAGCCCAAAACATCCACCCTCACCTCGAACCCTAGCCGCGAGACAGCCGTCGCCGCCTCCTAGCCCACCGCACCACCTCTGCAGACGCCTGCGGTCCCCTCCCGACCACCAGCAACGCTCAACATCACCCTACACTCCTCCCCTTCCGAAAGCCAAAGGTGAGTTTCTTTGTTTTGTTTGCTTCATAAATTTCCTTAGATTTAAAACTGAATTTTTATTTGATTTAAAACGGAATTTTCATTAGTGTAAAACTGATTTTTATTTATGTATGATAGGATTTTTATTTTAGAAAAGATAGGATTTTTATATATTGAATAACAAAGTAAAAATTCGATTTTTATATATTGAATAGCAAAGTAAAAATTCGATTTTTATATATTGAATAGCAAAGTAAAAATTCGATTTTTATATATTGAATAGCAAAGTAAAAATTCGATTTTTATATATTGAATAGCAAAATAAAATTTCGATTTTTATATATTGAATAGCAAAGTAAAAATTCGATTTTTATATATTGAATAGCAAGGTAAAAATTCGATTTTTATATATTGAATAGCAAAATAAAAATTCGATTTTTATATGTTGAATAGCAAAGTAAAAATTTGATTTTTATATATTGAATAGCAAGGTAAAACTTCGATTTTTATATATGTAGTGAATACGGATGACGAAAGTGATGAAAGAAGAAACGAAGGAGATTTTCTACATAAGAAGAGTCGAGGCGTTTGGATTAGCTAGCCGGTGAGAACTTCTCACTTTGAATTTTCTTTTCTAGTTAATAATATATACTAGGATGCAGACGGTGTTTAGTAGTACCCGACACCCGTCGTCCACAGACCATGGACGGCTTGTATGATTGTTTGTTTGATTTTGCTGTGTAGTTGATTGTGCAATGTGATGTGAAATGAAAATAAAATATTTATATAGTTGAAAATATTTTATAGTTAAGAATAGAATTTTTAACGTGTATGTAAAATGAAATAAAAATAAACAGATCGGATGATTTGTTTATATACACACATTTGGCTGATATTGATTGGGACGATAAATTTTACACACCCAACTGCACAAATAAAATCTGTGTTTGATTGTTTGAAACCCCACACGGGTATTGGGGTGATATATGACATATACTAATCCCAATAGTTAGTTGTATGTCGATCGATTGATTGACGGACTGTTATAAGCGTTAAATATTTATATTCGATGCTTATACAGTGTAGAATGCATTTTGGGTGATGGTTGATTATTCATCGTTGTTATTGTATACATGTGCTGTAGAAAATCCATATAATTAACATTATATGGTAATTGATTGGGCCTCATTCCAGTTTTGAAAAAAAAGAAAGTTTTGAAATAGAAATATTTGAAAAAGAAATATTTGAAATAGAAATATTTGAAATAGAATATTTGAAATGGAAAAATACGAAGCCGTGTTGATTAGATTTACGCCATTTTGACGTAAACGATATTTATATCGATTTTATTCATTTTATAATGAATATCGAAAGTGATTTCAAAATCTGATATTTTGAAAAGAATTGAAATTCGAACTGAAATTGAATATAAATGAATTCGAATTTAAACTGAATAGAAATGAATTCTAATTGAAATTGAATAGAAATGAATTCGAATTGAAATTGAATAGAAATGAATTCGAATTAAATTGAATAGAAAGGAAATTCGAATTAAATTGAATAGAAATGAAATTCGAATTAAATTGAATAGAAATGAATTCGAATTGAAATTGAATATAAATGAATTCGAATTGAAATTGAATATAAATGAATTCGAATTGAAATTGAATATAAATGAATTCGAATTTTAACTGAATAGAAATGAATTCGAATTGAAATTGAATAGAAATGAATTCGAATTGAAATTGAATAGAAATGAATTCGAATTGAAATTGAATAAAATGAGTTCGAATTGAAATTGAATAGAAATGAATTCGAATTGAAATTGAATAGAAATGAATTCGAATTGAAATTGAATAGAAATGAATTCGAATTGAAATTGAATTGAAATCAATTTGAAATGAATTTAAAACGATTTATAAAATACGTTTTAAAAAGGAAATCGACGAAGTATATAATATATATATATTATATATATAATATAATGTCCTGAATAGAACGCGCGGCGTAGCGGCAGTTCGCGAATTTCGACCATTGACTTCGAACAGATATTACGGGAGATCCGACCGTCGGATTCTCCTAAAACCGGAACCGTTGGGTTCGTATCAAAAAGAGATTTCTAACGAATATTAGAAATTAGAAATCTAACGGTTGGATTTGGAATTATGTCCAAATCAAATTTGGAAAAGGTCGCTGTAAGTGCAGTTCGTTGGCCGTTGATGGAAATCGACTGTACGGGCCTTGATAAAATTATTAAAAATAGTAATAATTTGTGTAAAATCATAAGAATTGATTTGTGAAGATTTGGGATGAAAAACTCCATATTTGAATTGATAAAAATAAATTTTTATCGAAATGAACTAGTTTTGAACTAGAATTATAATTCTATTTATTTCTAAATAAATAAATTGGGTTCGAAATGGTTTTGAAAATAACCAGAATTTCCAATATTTATATTGGATTGGATTTGAATCGAAATTGTCTTCGGAATATTTCGATGTTGGATTTCGTGATGATACAGATATTGTTATGGGAATTTGAAAGATATATTTATATCGTTATTTCCAATACGATATTTGTTGGTCGTAAAATTTGGTATTGAATATAAGCCGGTATATTTTCTATTCAGAGCCTTGTATTTAATATCAAATGTGATTTGGGTTTGTCGTGAATGGTGTCTTCATTAACCCTGTTCTTGAACCCAGTTGAGAAAAAGATTAAATCTTTTATTTAGATTTAATGAAGTGTACCAATTAAATAATATTTAATTGGAATTGAATTCGAATTGATTCTTGGGTTTATCGTGAATGGTGTTTTAAATAACACTCGTTCTTTAACTCGATAATTAATAGAATGTGATTTTGGGTTGTCGTGAATGGTATCTTCAATAATACTGTTCTTAGACCCAAAGGAGTTAAGAAAATCAGAAACTAATTGGAGATTAGTTAAGTTGAATGGTTTCTGAGGTATTGATCTGATGTTGGTTTCGGCCTTCGAGGTTAATACTTAGGGAATGACTCACTTGCTAATTTATGGTTAGGGTCTGATTGAAATGGAATGTGATTTTGGGTTTATCGTGAACCGTGTTTTTAAATGACACTGATTCTTTAACCCTGTCAAAGGTTAAAACTAAGTAGGAGTTTTAATGAATCTTTAATTAGATTGAAAAGATCGAAAATGGAGTATCACCAGTTTTACTTCAGGCGGTAGTTAAATCTTTAATTAGATTTGAACGTGAAAAGGGTAATTGAATTTACCGATAACACCGTGGTGTTAGATATGAAGTATTACCAGTTTTACTTCATGGGATGAATAGGTTGGGATTGGGAAACTAAAACAAATGATTACTTCGGTAAGGTTCATTAATCCCGACTAGTTGAATCAAAATTCAAAAGAAGATAAAAGAATAAATTCAAGGAATTTATCTTTGATAAAATTAATGGGAATCTTTCCCTATGAATGTGAAATTTAGAAACTAACTGTCGGTTAGCTAAGCAGAATGGTTTTCTGGATATTGATCTGATGTTGGTTTCGGCCTTAGGGGTTAATATTTGGGGAATTATTCTCTTGTTAATTTACGGTTAGTGACTGATGAATTGGAATGAGGCGTATGTTGTGTTTGTGTAACCCTTGTTTATTATATACGCGAGTTGCTCAGAAAGACCGGGTTTATCCCATTCTGAATAACTGAATCGACGATAAGAAATCGAAGATGAAGACAGTGGTCGAAGACCGGAGATCTTCACCTCGTTCGGATGGTAACCGAGGTCCTGATTGGGAGGCATCCCGAAATATGGATAATAAGTGGTGATCGTCCAGACGTATGTGGTGATCGATGGGTTTGCGAGGTATTTAGTGCCTCTGGTTTCGTTCAGACCCAGAACGGATTTGCAAATGGAAATTGTGTATGACATTGGAATTTATTCTGTGTGATTGATAGCCATCAGTTGCACGGTGTGAATTGCCTGTGTGGCATGCTAAGATGCAGTGATCAGGGCTTCTGTTGAAAAGCAAAGTCTTGTGGTGATGATCAAAGCACCGCCTACGTGGCATAGCTTTGTGTATAACGTGAAATCGCGTGCCTCACACCCCGATATGAACCAGAAACGAGAGAAAGGACCTCAGGGAGGGCCTACGTTTCCTCCTAGCTAGAAGTGGCGTCAGTGGTTTTACATGCCCTGACAAGTTTGAATTATGTGGTTGTTGCTGTTGCGAGGCGCCTCGGTTAGATTGGACGATCCGGGTCCGATGGAGTCATTTGTTGGCTCGCTTACGCCCCAAAGGGCGGCGAAACGTAGTGTTCAGGCATTTTAATCCACATCGGTGGACCGGCCCTAACGATCCAAGGGTCACTCGAGCTCTGATCCTGAGACTCGGGCTAGGCAGTCTCGAATTCGGTAAGTACTATCTTTTTCCTTGGTTCATGATGGAAATCCAACTTCCAATACGGGACGTTTCGATTTTAGTTGTAATCCTATATATGGCGACATAGTAGGATGGGGCGCTTATGCCGCCTATGATTGATACTTATGATTAGAAGTTGTTTTATACACTATGCTCTTATAATAGTATCAAATGATTTGTTTTAAACGTATCAAGCATTCTTGGCTATTATAAGGTAAAAACCCTATCCTCCGGCTTGCGTTGCATTGTGTGATGGGAACTGGGTCTTATAATAGCTTCATTTTTCTTTATTTAGCATTGCGTTGTTGTTTTATGCACTGGTGTTCTTGGGAGGAAACCCGTTCCGCGTTAGCGGCGTGGTTCCTTGATTTACCTAACTTTAAAATAAAGATTAATAACTGTTTTAATTCTCACACCAGTCCCATGACTGACCTGTAGTTTATTGTTTTAACCTAAACTCTGGGTGCCCATATTTTGACACGGGCAGCTAGTAGTTTTGGTTTTGCAGATCTATATTCACAGGTTCCTAGTTTATAGCTGGAACGATATCCGGAAAGCTTTGTATCCGTATATCTCTTTCAGTTGTGTATTGTATTATTTTCCGCTGCTATGTAATGTATTGTAATCTCTGATATTTATCGAATGTATAATATTTGTTTATACCCTGTATATTCTTGTATTCTGATGAACTGTTGTAATATACAATGAAATGTTCTTCCGTCTGCGTTCTATTTTGTCGTGTTCTCAAAACAATTAGGCGTTTCGAACGGCCTAGATCGGTTTAGCGACTGATTCAGATCGAGCGAAATTCCTTTTCGTCACAGTTGGTATCAGAGCTTTGGTTTACAAAGCTCAAAGAACAAGGCACATTAGAACCATACGAAAGAATTCATCAGATATTGGATTAGTAGTATCCAATGGAATAACTCGTTAGAGATGGGATCAGTAGTATCCTAGAACGGGTGTGAAGAGTATATTTTTAAAATGAAAACAATTTTTGTTTTGAAAATCTAAATCAATTGTTCGTATTTGATTATTTATTATATATTGATTTGGACAATCCAATATATAGAGATTTTGCATATATGTCTTGCAAACGTGTATTCGAAGTTTTAATGTATTGGATAGATATAAGATCCCTCTAGTGCCCGGGGATAATTCTGGTGACAGGGCACCGTCGCTAGTATTTATTTTCGAGTTTCGAAAGTGAGATTTCTATATATTTCCAATTGACTGGTGTGAGAACCGAAACTAGATAGGGCTTATTTTTGTGATTTGGCATCAAAAATCTGATTTTTTGACTATATATCAAAATTATGAATTTGAAATGCTAATCAACTAATGGATTGATGGTTGTGTTGCTTGATTATTGTTTGATTAAATTAAATGTTGAACGTTTAGCCAAATTGTATCAAATAGTGAATTGTATTGAATTTGGTCGCATTTGCTTGCATACATGTACTTACATTGAACAGGTCATAGCAAGGAGGCTAGAGCAGAAGAATAAAATTTGTTTGCCCGACAAATAGGTATATGTTTACCATAATTTACTGTTTTGTTTGGGTGATGATGATTTTATGAGCCGATTGGCTAGCCGCTTGGCTTTTTCTTTTTCTTTTTGAGATCAGAAGGCCTGTATGGCAATTTCGGGATTTTCCCGTGCTCCTGGTGCAGGGGAGGTTATGGAGAAATTTTTCGAAAATTTAGGGTGTTAGCCAAACTTTTGAAAAATTTGAAAAGTTCTTAGAAACAGAAAAGTTGAAGAACTTAAGCCGTAGTCAAAATAATGAAAGTTGAGTTGATTTATGAAACAACTTTCGGCCTCTTTCCTTTCCGGGGACGAAAAGTTTTAAGTGGGGGAGATTGTAACAACCTGAAAATCTGGGCCAGTTTCAGTTGATTTTAATATGTGAGCGTGGCAAAGGAAAACGCGTTTGACCAGTTTCAGTTGATTTTAATCGACTGGAAAATGGCCATTTTTCAAACGGTCTCAGAATTCGACGAAACTAGTTTTGTTAGGACCGTATCGTCAATACGAAGCTAGAAAATATTTTTCGGGAATTTTTCTAGTTAGTATGTGACCCTAGTAAATTGAAATGTACGTTCAAATTGAATATATAAGGATTTATATTTTAATTTGAACGGAAACTGATTGTAACGATCGAATTGGCCTTCGTGACATATCCCATTGTGTTCGAAATGAGGGTAATTAGCTAGGGACGATAGTCGGTGGATTCGATTTCGAGTTGAAAATAAAAAGTTGCTTTTAAGAAATTTAAAATAATTAAATAATATAATTCCCCTTATTTCTCTCCCGCTCCATTATCAGTCAACCCCCACTTCTAACTGTTCAATCAGAAATCGAATAAAAAGAAAATAAAACCTAAACTAAATCCTCCCATCGCTGACACGCTACCACGTCGTAGCCTCCCCCACGTCCTGGTCCGCCGTCGATCGGCCTCCCTAAACCCCCCACCTCGTCGGCCACCCTCCACCAAGCCGATGCCCCTCTCGATAGCCCAAAACATCCACCCTCACCGCGAACCCTAGCCGCGAGACAGCTGGCGCCGCCTCCTAGCCCACCGCACCACCTCTGCAGACGCCTGCGGTCCCCTCCCGACCACCAGCAACGCTCAACATCACCCTACACTCCTCCCCTTCCGAAAGCCAAAGGTGAGTTTCTTTGTTTTGTTTGCTTCATAAATTTCCTTAGATTTAAAACTGAATTTTTATTAGATTTAAAACGGAATTTCCATTAGTGTAAAACTGATTTTTATTTATGTATGATAGGATTTTTATTTTAGAAAAGATAGGATTTTTATATATTGAATAGCAAAGTAAAAATTCGATTTTTATATATTGAATAGCAAAGTAAAAATTCGATTTTTATATATTGAATAGCAAAGTAAAAATTCGATTTTTATATATTGAATAGCAAAGTAAAAATTCGATTTTTATATATTGAATAGCAAAGTAAAAATTCGATTTTTATATATTGAATAGCAAAGTAAAAATTTGATTTTTATATATTGAATAGCAAAGTAAAAATTTGATTTTTATATATTGAATAGCAAAATAAAAATTCAATTTTTATATATTAAATAGCAAAGTAAAAATTCGATTTCTATATATTGAATAGCAAGGTAAAAATTCGATTTTTATATATTGAATAGCAAAATAAAAATTTTATTTTTATATATTGAGTAGCAAAGTAAAAATTTGATTTTTATATATTGAATAGCAAGGTAAAAATTCGATTTTTATATATGTAGTGAATACGGATGACGAAAGTGATGAAAGAAGAAACGAAGGAGATTTTCTACATAAGAAGAGTCGAGGCGTTTGGATTAGCTAGCCGGTGAGAACTTCTCACTTTGAATTTTCTTCTCTAGTTAATAATATATACTAGGATGCAGACGGTGTTTAGTAGCACCCGACACCCGTCGTCCACAGACCATGGACGGCTTGTATGCTTGTTTGTTTGATTTTGCTGTGTAGTTGATTGTGTGATGTGAAATGAAAATAAAATATTTATATAGTTGAAAATATTTTATAGTTAAGAATAGAATTTTAAACGTGTATGTAAAATGAAATCAAAATAAACAGATCGGATGATTTGTTTATATACACACATTTGGCTGGTATTGATTGGGACGATAAATTTTACACATCGCCCAACTGCACAAATAAAATCTGTGTTTGATTGTTTGTAACCCCACACGGGTATTGGGGTGATATATGACATACACTAATCCCAATAGTTAGTTGTATGTCGATCGATTGATTGACAGACTGTTATAAGCGTTAAATATTTATATTCGATGCTTATACAGTGTAGAATGCACTTTGGGTGATGGTTGATTATTCATCGTTGTTATTGTATACATGTGCTGTAGAAAATCCATATAATTAACATTATATGGTAATTGATTGGGCCTCATTCCAGTTTTGAAAAAAAGAAAGTTTTGAAATAGAAATATTTGAAAAAGAAATATTTGAAATAGAAAGTTTTGAAATAGAATATTTGAAATGGAAAAATATGAAGCCGTGTTGATTAGATTTACGCCATTTTGATGTGAACTATATTTATATCGATTTTATTCATTTTATAATAAATATTTAAAGAGATTTCAAAATCTGATATTTTGAAAAGAATTGAAATTCGAATTGAAATTGAATATAAATGAATTCGAATTTAAACTGAATAGAAATGAACTCGAATTGAAATTGAATAGAAATGAATTCGAATTGAAATTGAATAGAAATGAATTCGAATTAAATTGAATAGAAAGGAAATTCGAATTAAATTGAATAGAAATGAAATTCGAATTAAATTGAATAGAAATGAATTCGAATTGAAATTGAATATAAATGAATTCGAACTGAAATTGAATATAAATGAATTCGAATTGAAATTGAATATAAATGAATTCGAATTTAAACTGAATAGAAATGAATTCGAATTGAAATTGAATAGAAATGAATTCGAATTGAAATTGAGTAGAAATGAATTCGAATTTAAAATGAATAGAAATGAGTTCGAATTGAAATTGAATATAAATGAATTCGAATTGAAATTGAATAGAAATGAATTCGAATTGAAATTGAATAGAAATGAATTCGAATTGAAATTGAATTGAAATTGAATTGAAATCAATTTGAAATGAATTTAAAATGATTTACAAAATACGTTTTAAAAAGGAAATCGATGAAGTATATATTATATATATAATATAATGGCCTGAATATAACGCGCCGCGCCGCGGCAGTTCGCGAATTTCGACCATTGACTTCGAACAGATATTACGGGAGATCCGACCGTCGGATTCTCCTAAAACCGGAACCATTGGGTTCGTATCGAATAGAGATTTGTAACGAATATTAGAAATTAGAAATCTAACGGTTGGATTTGGAATTATGTCCAAATCAAATTTGGAAAAGGTCGCTATAAGTGCAGTTCGATGGCCGTTGATGGAAATCGACTGTACGGGCCTTGATAAAATTATTAAAAATGGTAATAATTTGTGTAAAATCATAAGAAATGATTTGTGAAGATTTGGGATGAAAAACTCCATATTTGAAAAAATAAAAATAGATTTTTATCGAAATGAACTAGTTTTGAACTAGAATTATAATTCTATTTATTTCTAAATAAATAAATTGGGTTTGAAATCGTTTTGAAAATAACCAGAATTTCCAATATTTATATTGGATTGGATTTGAATCGAAATTGCCTTCAGAATATTTCGATGTTGGATTTCATGATGATACAAATATTGTTATGGGAATTTGAAAGATATATTTATATCGTTATTTCCAATACGATATTTGTTGGTCGTAGAATTTGATATTGAATATAAGCCGGTATATTTTCTATTCAGAGCCTTGTATTTAATATCAAATGTGATTTGGGTTTGTCGTGAATGGTGTCTTCATTAACCCTGTTCTTGAACCCAGTTGAGAAAAAGATTAAATCTTTTATTTAGATTTAATGAAGTGTACCAATTAAATAATATTTAATTGGAATTGAATTCGAATTGATTCTTGGGTTTATCGTGAATGGTGTATTAAATAACACTCGTTCTTTAACCCGATAATTAATAGAATGTGATTTTGGGTTGTCATGAACGGTATCTTCAATAATACTGTTCTTAGACCCAAAGGAGTTAAGAAAATCAGAAACTAACTGGAGATTAGTTAAGTTGAATGGTTTCTGAGGTATTGATCTGATGTTGGTTTCAGCCTTCGGGGTTAATACTTAGGGAATGACTCACTTGCTAATTTATGGTTAGGGTCTGATTGAAATGGAATGTGATTTTGGGTTTATCGTGAGCCGTGTTTTTAAATGACACTGATTCTTTAACCCTGTCAAAGATTAAAACTAAGTAGGAGTTTTAATGAATCTTTAATTAGATTGAAAAGAACGAAAAAGGAGTATCACCAGTTTTACTTCAGGCGGTAGTTAAATCTTTAATTAGATTTGAACGTGAAAAGGGTAATTGAATTTACCAATAACACCGTGGTGTTAGATATGAAGTATTACCAGTTTTACTTCATGGGATGAATAGGTTGGGATTGGGAAACTAAAACAAATGATTACTTCGGTAAGGTTCGTTAATCCCGACTAGTTGAATCGAAATTCAAAAGAAGATTAAAGAATAAATTCAAGGAATTTATCTTTGATAAAATTAATGGGAATCTTTCCCTATGAATGTGAAATTTAGAAACTAACTGTCGGTTAGCTAAGCAGAATGGTTTTCTGGATATTGATCTAATGTTGGTTTCGGCCTTCGGGGTTAATATTTGGGGAATTATTCTCTTGTTAATTTACGGTTAGTGACTGATGAATTGGAATGAGGCGTATGTTGTGTTTGTGTAACACTTGTTTATTATATATGCGATTTGCTCAGAAAGACCGGGTTTATCCCATTCTGAATAACTGAATCGATGATAAGAAATCGAAGATGAAGACGGTGGTCGAAGACCGGAGATCTTCACCTCGTTCGGATGGTAACCGAGGTCCTGATTGGGAGGCATCCCGAAATATGGATAATGAGTGGTGATCGCCAGACGTATGTGGTGATCGATGGTTTTGCGAGGTATTTAGTGCCTCCGGTTTTGTTCAGACCCAGAACGGACTTGCAAATGGAAAGTGTGTCTGACATTGGAATTTATTCTATGTGATTGATAGCCATCAGTTGCACGGTGTGAATTGCTTGTGTGGCATGCTAAGATGCAGTGATCTGGGCTTCTGTTGAAAAGCATAGTCTTGTGGTGATGATCAAAGCACCGCCTACGTGGCGTAGCTTTGTGTATAACGTGAAATCGCGAGCCTCACACCTCGGTATGAACCAGAAACGAGAGAAAGGACCTCAGGGAGGGCCTACGTTTCCTCCTAGCTAGAAGTGGCGTCAGTGGTTTTACACGCCCTGACGAGTTTGACTTATGTGGTTGTTGCTGTTGCGAGGCGCCTCGGTTAGATCGGACGATCCGGGTCCGATGGAGTCATTTGTTGGCTCGCTTACGCCCCAAAGGGCGGCGAAACGTAGTGTTCAGGCATTTTAATCCACATCGGTGGACCGGCCCTGACGATCCAAGGGTCACTCGAGCTCTGATCCTGAGACTCGGGCTAGGCAGTCTTGAATTCGGTAAGGACTATCTTTTGCCTTGGTTCATGACGGAAATCCAACTTCCAATACGGGACGTTTCGATTTTAGTTGTAATCCTATATATGGCGACATAGTGGGATGGGGCGCTTATGCCGCCTATGATTGATACTTATGATTTGAAGTTGTTTTATACACTATGCTCTTATAATAGTATCAAATGATTTGTTTTAAACGTATCAAGCATTCTTGGCTATTATAAGGTAAAAACCCTATCCTTCGGCTTGCGTTGCATTGTGTGATGGGAACTGGGTCTTATAATTGCTTCATTTTTCTTTATTTAGCATTGCGTTGTTGTTTTATGCACTGGTGTTCTTGGGAGGAAACCCGTTCCGCGTTAGCGGCGTGGTCCCTTGATTTACCTAACTTTAAAATGAAGATTAATAACTGTTTTAGTTCTCACACCAATCCCATGACTGACCTGGAGTTTATTGTTTTAACCTAAACTCTGGGTGCCCTTATTTTGACACGGGCAGCTAGTAGTTTTGGTTTTGTAGATTTATATTCACAGGATCCTGGTTTACAGCTGGAACGATATCCGGAAAGCTTTATATCCGTATATCTCTTTCAGTTGTGTATTGTATTATTTTCCGCTGCTATGTAATGTATTGTAATCTCTGATATTTATCGAATGTATATTATTTGTTTATACCTTGTATATTCTTGTATTCTGATGAATTGTTGTAATATACAATGAAATGTTCTTCCGTCTGCGTTCTATTTTGTCGTGTTCTCAAAACAATCAGGCGTTTCGAACGATCTAGATCGGTTTAGCGACTGATTCAGATCGAGCGAAATTCCTTTTCGTCAGTTCACAAAAAAAAATCAAAAAATCAAGGGTAAAGCGAAGGAAGAAAGAGGCAAGTAGATCAAATAAGGAAATTTGGAGGTCAATCAATTTTCAAACAGTTGGAGTTGAATTATCAGCATCATTCGATAGCTCTGGACGGACAGCCATACCCCACTGTAATATTTTCTGAACTCTACAGGTGCTCTGCTGCAAAAATAAATAAATAAATAGAAATTGCTTGTAAAAATCTTCTGCACGGGCAGCGACTTGTTTGCACAATTTTTAATTATTGTTTGATTGTTGTTCTTGGCGGTTATTTCCATAACTGAAATTAACTGAAATTTTCATTCTCATTGTTTTCAACAATAAAAATAGACATTGCAAAATAATATAATTGAAAAGTGGTGCTTTGTGAAGTTGATTGTCTCATATAATTGGATCGCGGATATATAGTAGTTCAATTTATTAAACTATTAGCAAAAGAGGTTGCATACTACCCGTAAAACATTGATCGTATCCCTTAGTATTTATACTATACGTGAACGGCCATAAGACCCTCTTCTCCCTTCTAATTGAGTCAGTTAACTAATAGAGAACAATTCATTCTTTTATATTATTTTAAACTAAGAATAATTTCTATCTTGTCTTGATTTCATTTCAAATGTCTGATTCAAAAAAATCCTTGAGAGAATTGTGGGATAATAGTCGGAGTAGACGTCCGCTTGAAGAATATGAGTATGAATTACAACTCATGAGGCAAGATTTTCCAAAATTTCGTGGGACTAATGTCGACAATTTTCAAAATTTTCCAACTGATCAACATTTTCAAAATCATAGTAATGATCGAAATTGCGATTTCAACCCAAATTTCAATAATTTCGATTATGGGCGATATCCACATCAAAATGGCTTTGAATCCCAATATAGCTTTGATCCACATCAATATGGGGTTGTAAACCAAAATTTTCAAAATTATAGCCCATATCAACATCCTAAAAATAACCAAAATCACCCAAATTTTAACTCAAATTTTAACAGTTTTGGTTACGAACATAATTTTTATGATCAAAATGATCTCTAATATCATTGCCATTTTTATGAAAATTCAAACAACCACCACATTGGAAATAATTTTGATTGTGAAATTGATGTGGACTATAATTTTGAGAATCAAGAAATCTAAAATGAGAGCTCTCAAATCAACGATTATGAAGAATGTCATTTTGATGAGAGGGAAGAAAGGCTAAATAAAAAGATGGATGAACTTCTTTGTTTAATGGCATCTTTAAAAGAACAACGAGAGCAACAAAATCAAATTCAAACAAGCGATGAATCAGATAATAATCCATTGTTTACTGATAGTGAAAATTTTCAAATAACAACTTTCAAAATTGAGAATAACGATCTAAATAAAGTTGTTCACAATTCAGTAAATGATTTGGACTTCAATTCTTTTCAGGAAAAAGATGCAAGCTTAGATTTTGATCTCTCTCCTTCAGGCTGGGAGAAACTTGAAATTTTTGAAATTGAACAAAATGAAAATGTTGAATTTTTCAATTCAAATTTGGAAAACGATTTTAACGAACATGAATTCTTTGGATTGTACGAGGATGAGTTGTCAAATGAGGAAGAAGTAGATTCACATCACGAGTTCGAAAATTTTAACTTTGAGAAAATTTCAAACGAACTTGAAATTGTCAGTGTCGAAAATACGTTGTCAGTTAATGATGAGAAATGTGATCACATAGTCTTGAACAACACTCAGAATTTAAATTTCACGATTGCAACTGAGTTTATATACGATCACAATTTTTTGAATAATTACACTGATAAATTTGTGGAACACATGAATTATTTTTGGAATGTTAGCTTGGTCGAAAAACTTCATGTTATAATGACCCTGGAAATTTATCTGTTGAACTATAAATCTAGGTATAAAGATGAGATGGTTTTCAAAAACCTTTGTTTACTAGAAAACATGCCTAGACATAGTGGGAATGGGATTCATCGGGCTAGAACCAAGTGTGGGGGAAAAAGTTGGTGGCATTCTTTGCGTTGCATGCATCGCAAACACATATATCATCATACGTATGATTATCATTCACATATAGTGGCTAAACTTCATTTCATTTTACAAATAATTTTACAACTCATTCACCTTTGGGTACGAACTTTCAAATTTAGGAAACGTTCACAGTGTAGACATGGTTTTGTCCAAGTGTGGGGGGAGTCTGCATTTAATTCGTTTTCGTTTTTTCTTTATTTTTTGTCTTTTCATTTTCAGCCATTTAAATAGGACTATCATGCATTTTAGATTGTAGTAACATGCCATTTTTTTTAAACATGACTCATTTTAGATTGATACAACAAAATAAGTTAAGGATTGTTAATCGGTTGATAGTATTTTTTTCTCTCAACTAAGATCAAATAAGAAATATAATGAAAAGTTTAATTTTGAGGGATAATAGTGTAACCGGTATATAGGGAGATTCTTAGGTGATGGCCATGAAATCTATTCTATATTGTAGTCTTTGTTTAAATAAGTGGAGGACTTAAAATACTTATATTGGATTTTCGAATGTTTAAAACTAAGTTGTGTTAAGTTCAATTCGCGTAACTCTCTTTTGTGCTTATATTAATCCAAGGGTATCCAACATTGCTTGTATATCAAGCATTGGTGTGCAAACTCGCCAAGCTCTATCCGACATGTTGTTGACAAAGTCAGCATTGGAATATCTTGGTCTCATTTTATGAGATTGGACACCTAAGGATTACCGACACGTTGTTGACAAAGTCAAAGTCGGTCTGCACAATCCGCCAAGATCTTTACCCACTCTCCGTTAGTCCGCGAGGCAGTGCATGGGTGGTAAACCTTGGTCTTCTAAGTTAGGTGTATGTACTTAATCATAAATTTTAAAATTTTATAGAATAAAGAATAAGCGATGATGCCCAAACACTTCTTGATCTTACTGATTTGACTAGCCATACACAAGGAAATTAGAATACCACTTCACAAACTGTGACAAGCAAACTAAGAATTTATTTCATGGCTACACTATGTTATCGACTGAACCAACTGGCTAAACTGGAATTTAACATTTGAAAACTTGAATCGTGTTGAAAATTTGTGACAAGTTGAGGTATCTAAAATAAAATCAACTGACTAGAAATTGTTAACTTAATTTGTTGTACCACTTTCCTGAAACAAGTCGTGTTGTCATTTTTGTTTTTTGTTTTTTGTATATAACCATTGCAGTCATGTAGTTACATTAGATCCACACATACTGCATTTGGATTTTGTGTGTAGTATCCGCTAAAAACCCTCATGAGACACCACTCGTCCTACTAGGGACACCTAGAGGTTTAACTGCTTGTTGCATACTCTCAATGCAATCGTGTTTTCTATGAAAGTGTGACCTATCTAGTTTAGTTTTTCATTTCTTGTTTTACTCGAGGACGAGTAAAAGATAAGTGTGGGGGTATTTGATTGACATAGAAATATGTTTATTTTATTCTCTTATATCTTATCTTTTGTTTATAAATAAATATTACTTGGGTATTGTTATGTTACTTTTACAGATATTCCAACCCAGCCCGCATGCAACCAGAAAAGTAGAGCAATGGAGATCAAATTGCTATATATTTACATTTTGAAGAATTGTAGATGAAGATCCCACATCTAGTTGCTGTTGGACAAGAAAATGATTGATAAAAAGGCCATGCACATCTCAAATCAAGGGAGGCTTGTCAAAGAACCAAGAGGAAAAGAAGAAAGGCCACAAATTTTATAGATTTAACTAAGGCCCATTTGAGATTCTCATTGTAAACTAATTAGTGATGTAATGGCTAGGCCCATTTGTAATTAGGGTTAGTGTTTGGTTATCTCCTATAAATACCCTTGTAATATCATTGTAGCCACCATCCTATTTTCTCTTCTTCTCCATTAATAAAGTTTCTAGTTCTCTTTTATTTTTCTGTTTTTTTTTAATTTTCTTAGCAACTGGTGCCATCTATGCAATTAGGTTTGGTAGAGTACTAGTTGTATTTTGCACACCTTTTCATTAGTGATTGACCGTCTGATTAGATTCAGCGGTAATCCTCATTTTAGTTCCTGTTTGTTATATTTTATTTCTGCAATTTCAATTTCTGTTCTTTTTACTGCATCCTTAGGTCAATTGGATTAAATATAGATTTGATTAGATTCAGATCTGATTCAATTCAATAATAGTTTAATTGCAGTTTCAATTTCGTTTGCTTTCAAAACCAACCTCGAAAATTTGTCTAACTCGCCCACAAAATTCTATAAATAATAATTTTTAATTCTTCCTCCCTGTGTTCGACCTGTATGCTACACACCTATGCGCTTGCAGTATTATTTCATAAATCGCGCTTTTCTAGTTCTTAGGAAAGCGACGATCAAAAAGGGAATTGGCGGGATATAAAAAAATTATGAGAAGTTTCATATAAAGTGGATTTTAAAAAAAATCTATTTTAATGGAAAAATTGAGAAGATCAATTTATAAGCGATACTTATAAATTAATTAAAATATTTATTATTGGATAAAGTGAATATATATATAAGTAGGAATTTATATTGAGTACTAAAATCGGTTCTAACACCGATAATTGAAAATGGAATGTAAACTTAACATTTATAAAGGGGATTATAAATAAAGGATGAAATATGAATTTGAAAAGGTGAAATTTATTTTAAAAATAGAAATGGAATTTTGAATGGCTAGAAATAAACAACTTGTTTAATAAGAAAAAAAAGTAGTGTGATTTATAAACAATGTTTATAAATGAAATAAAAATAATTATAAGTGGATAATTTGGATTGTAAATTCAGCAGTGAATTTAAAAGGGGAAATTGGGAGTTGTGTTAAAAAGGAAATGTTGGAATTTATTTCGATGTTCTAAATGTGAATAGGATTTAAATAAAATCCATAAAGATTTGTAATTAGAATTCAACTAGGCCAAACGTTATAAATTTATTTATTTTAAGAAATTATATATTGAATAAATCGGGATTTGACAAGATAATTAATATTCGACTTGAAACCGATATTTTATAATCGAATATAAAGGCAATAGAGAATTACAGACTTATTAGATAAAATCAACTATGAAGTTGACATGTAAACCGAGATTTGATAAATAAAATGGAAATAGAATAAGAAGTTATAAAATGACTCGATAATTGGAGTTTAAACATGTGTTAGTATTTAAATTATGAAATCAAGTTTTGATTTGATAAAACGAGTCTAGTTTTCTGTAAAGTAATAAAATTCACGTTTTAAAGTGAATAACGATTTAAATGCAAACATTTTGCAGCATTAAAACAGTTATAAAAGGAAATTGGTTATTTTTGGGAAGTACTAAATTCAAAAATGAATTTAGAAATAGAGTTGATTCGAAAGGGTAAAATATGCTGGAGTTCGTGACATAAATCGAATATAGTTTATTCGAAAAAGAGATTACGAATATAGTTAATTCGAAAGAGAGATTATCGAATATAGTTTATTCAAAAGAGAGATTATCAAATATAGTTTATTCAAAAGAGAGATTATCAAATATAGTTTATTCGAAAGAGAGATTATCGAATAGTTTATTCGAAAGAGAGATTATCGAATAGAGTTTATTCAAAAGAGAGATTATCGAATATAGTTTATTCGAAAGAGAGATTATCGAATAGAGTTTATTCGAAAAAGAGTTATCAAATACAGTTTATTCGAAAGAGAGTTATCAAATAGAGATTATTCGAGAGAGAATTATACATTAGGATCTGACTACATCGAATGAAGGAAAGTACTATTTACTTCCCGGTTTTTAATTCAAGATTTATTTATTGAATAAATAAATAAATTATTATTTATTCAAA
Organism: Allium sativum; assembly: GCA_030737875.1. Taxonomy (NCBI): domain Eukaryota; kingdom Viridiplantae; phylum Streptophyta; class Magnoliopsida; order Asparagales; family Amaryllidaceae; genus Allium; species Allium sativum. The sequence continues at coordinate 384,480,595 of CM060922.1, forward strand.
ATAAGGAATAGAAATTATATTTTTAAGTTAGATATTTCGGAAGTACGGATTATAACGCTATCGTTATAATAAGTTTTTTTCATAAAAGAATTGGATTCGTAAACTGAATCCGAGAGTTACGTAAGCAATGATTTGATAAGAAGATAAGAAATGGAGTTAAGGAAACTAGAAACTGACTGGAGATTAATTATGTTGAACAACTTTCTGGGTATCGATCTGATGTTAGTTTTGGCCATCGAGTTGATATTCAGGGAATTGTTCTCTTACTAGTTTACAGTTAAAAACTGATAGATGTGGGAGAGTATTGATGCGTGAATAAGAAATGGAAACGTTTTCCAATGTTCGTAACATATATTTTCTAAATTTAGAAAATAAGAATTTATGAATATATGGAAACGGAAAATGGAGAAATGAATAAATTAATGATAAATTAATTAAAGAGGAAAAATGTTGATTGACGATTGGTCGACAAAATTTCCATTTGGAAATAAGATCGTTGTGTGTATGAATGTTTCCTTTGATAGTTAAATAACTGACCATCAAAGTTTTTACCATTTTTCCATCGTAAATACAGAGAGACCGGGATCAGATTTATTATCTGAAAACAACTCTGTATCGGCATTAGAGTTGCGAATCAAATATGATGAAGATAATTGAAGAAGGAGTTTATGCAAGGGATGTTCTAGCAAATCCTAGGTAGAAATTGCCCAAGAAGGGTTTACAGAATGGTGACTTCAGTTTGTCCTGTCTCAGGACAACCTGTATAGAAGAATGTCTGATAGAGTATATTTAATAGATCACATAAGTTAATCTCTTCAAACCTATTTACATTTGGTGGCGGAGGAATTTGTTTCTCTTAGCTGTATACCCGTGGTATTTTTGGGGAAATCAATTAGTGATTTGGCGGGTATGACGATGTGACACTCAAAGTAAATAAAGGTGTGATTTGTATGTTATGGCCTTTAGCCTCACAACCGAGAAATGGTATAAAACCGGGTAGGTCGCATGGCTAAGTGGGTAGCTCCGAATCAGGGTATATTTTCACCTGATCTAGAGAAATCCCATTTACTTCTTTAAACTATTTCGATGCTGCCCATTTCGTGAAACAGTTGCTGATGCCAACCGTTGGTGATAATACATTCGGTACACTCAAGCGAAATGAGTGAGTGGCCATGTTTAGCCTGGGTTACAAGATGTTCTTATTGATCTTGGTTTATTCCTCTCTAGAGATACACTGTAGGAAGTTGGTCCCATGCCATTCTAGTTGGAATCCATTACCCAATAAGCGCCCGCGGTTTTTGATTATATATTATATATATGTGGAACGTGAGATGAAAGTGTAACAACTCGGAAAATCAGAACCAATTTAAAAATTTATTTTAAGGAAATTTTAACAAAAAATTGGCCAGAATTTAAAAAATTCCATTTTCAAATAACAACAAAGCCCTTAAAAATAGCCATTTTGCAAACGACATCCGTTTACGACGAAACTACTTTTGTTGGATCCGGAATGTCAAATTATAGCTATATTTAAAATTTCACAATTTTTGGAACTAATATGTGAGCGTGGTAAATAAAACACGTTTGGTAATTTTAGTTTGAATTGGATCGACCAAAAAAAGACCATTTTACAAACGGTCTCTGAATTCGATGAAATTAATTTTTTTAGGACCGTATCGTAAAAACATAGCTAGATTTATTTTTCGGGAATTTTTGGAATTATTATATGGCCCCGACAAATTAAAATGTACGTTCAAATTCAATGTTGAATGTTATATATTTTAATTTAAAGAAAACTCACCGAAACAATCGAATGGGCTTACGAAACATATTCCATTGTGTCCGAAATGGGGGTATTTAGCTAGGGGCAACAGTCGCTGGGTTTGATTTGGAGTTCGTATGGACTAATGGGTATTTTTGGAATTAAAAGAATAAAAGAATAAAATATATAAATATCACCTAACCCTAAAAGTTTATTGCGCAATCAAAACCTGCCGCCTCCAGTGTAAAACGAATGAAGATTATCGTTCAAACCTTTCTCTTCAAATAACTTTCGATTTACTCAATGAAATCGCTTGCTTCTTAAGGCAAATTGATGGAGAATCTAGTCCTCTTCAAATCCATATGTGTTTCAGGACTCATCGTTGTGTATTGGAGGCGAATCATCTCTTCAAAGTTGCGCCGCATCACCTCAATTTCCTCTGCCATCGCTAGTGCGAGTTCAACGAGGTTGGCACACCCAGGCGGGCCTCTCCTAGCTCTTTTACGTGGCAGTAGTCGATCGTCTTCAGGAGCAACAGTTCGAACGAAGAATCGAAACCTAGTTTCGAACAAAGTCTGAAGGTAACAACTTTTATATTTTTAATTAATTACAACATTTAAAAAGCGTGGCTAATTAGATTTATTTACAAAAATAATATCTTTTTGGTACGATGTCGAAATCCGATGAAACATGAGGCGTTGGACTCGTGACATCGTCCACTACATTGTAGAAGTGACCGGAGGAATTTTAGAGCTAGCCATCAAATTAGAAGTAGTGGAAACCAATGTGATATTTCTAAATTCAAATTGGAATGGAAAAGCATTGTATAAATTATATAAGCGATGTATACATTATATAAGCGTTGTATATATCATATATAAACGTTGTATAAATTATATAAGCGATCTATTAATTGTACATATGTTGTATAAATCATATATGCGTTGTATGAGATTGAAATGGAAATATATATATATATATATATATATATATATATATATACCTCCCCGGTCCATAGAATATAGACGATTTAAATTGATTGTGATTGTGATATTAATATATAGATATATATATATATATATACACACACACACACACGCTATATAAAATACATATATGATTTGTATAAAATTGGGATCGATTGATTGTGGTTGTGATGAATTGTTGGATTGAATTATGGAATTATTGAATGGAATGATTATGTATAGTGCAAGCCTAGGTTAGCAGAGGAGCAGTGCTCAGACACTGTGCCGGTGCTACAACACCCTGTAGTTATAATGCTGAAATTTTCTGAAATAAACTATATAAAAATATCCATGTGTTGAATAAATTGTTTGAACAATAAAAATATCATTTTTATTGTATGTATGAACCACTAAAAATATTCATGTGTTGAATAAATTGTTTGAACAATAAAAATATCATTTTTATTGTAGGTATGAACCACTAAAAATATTCATGTGTCGAATAAATTGTTTGAACAATAAAAATATCATTTTTATTGTATGTTTGAACCACTAAAAAATATCCATGTGTTGAATAAATTCTTTGAACAATAAAAATATAATTTTTATTATATGTATGAACCATTAAAAATAAACATATATTGAAATATATTTTTGTTCACCAAAAATATTATTTTTACATGTATATGAACTATATAAAAATAACTATGTGTTGAAATAAATATTGTTTGCCATAAATATTATTTTTAATGGGTATATGTACTGTATAAAAATAGTCATGTGTGTAAATATATTTTTGTTCGCTAAAATTATTATTTTTAACATGTGTGTGAAGTAATAACAATAGTCATGTGTGGAAATATATTTTGTTTGCCAAAAGTATTATTTTTAACACGTATATGAAGTAATAAAAATAGTCATCTGTGTAAATATATTTCGCCAAAAATATTACTTTTAACATGTATGTGAAGTAATAAAAATAGTCATGTATGGAAATATATTTTTGTTTGCCAAAAATATTATTTTTTACATGTATGTGAGGTACTAAAAATAGTCATGTGTGGAAATATATTTTTGTTTTCCAAAAATATTATTTTTAACATTTATGTGAAGTAATAAAAATAGTCATGTATGGAAATATATTTTTGTTCGGCAAAAATATTATTTTTAACATGTATGTGTAGTAATAAAAATAGTCATGTGTTGAAATATATTTTTGTTAGCCAAAAATATTTAATATGTATATGAGGTGTTAAAAATAACCATGTGTTGAAATAAATATTTGCTAGCTAATAATATTATTTTTAGCTTAGATATGCATATATATATATATATATATATATATATATATATATATATATATATAGACACACACATGCTAAACATGTAAATTGGTTCTCTGTTTAGTAAAGAATTTATTTGCGTGCCCGACAAATAGGTACACCTTAATGAGATGGATACACAATTTTATTATTATATAAACTCCTGTGAATGCCATTGGATGCGGTGTGCTGGTTGTTCTGTGTGAGATTATAAACTACGCCATTGGATAGCAACAATTAATTTTGAACTACCCTACATGGCATCCTACTTGAAGATAGCATACTCTATCATATATCATATAGCATTTGGTGCTTGTATGACGAGGTTAGAATTACCATACAAGCGAGAGACTTGTATGGCGATGACTACGTTTCAGGTTGAACCGAAGAAGAACTATTGATGTCATAGTATATCATATTCCATATAAGCATTTGGAGCTTGTTTGACGTTGTTGAGATTACCATACAAATGAGATGCTTGTATGGCGATGATCGAATTGCAGGTTGAACTGAGGACTGATATGAACTATATAAAATACAACGGTAAATGGTAGGATTAATAAAAACCCCACATGGGTCTGAAGATGACAACAATTTATGTTTCTCTTGATTTTTAGATACGACACATGGGTTATTTATTTTCCAACACTAGTGTAATGACCCGGATTTTTGCAACTTTGGTTATCGACATAATCTCAATGACGGCTAACCAGACAAAGAAAAATACTGGTAGTTAATGAAAGAAATTAGAGGGTGAGGATAGATAAGATAGAAACTTAGAATAGAAGAAGAAGAAGAACACAACATCAGAGTAACACGAACCTCACAGCGGAACGAATAACATATAATAGATAACATATCCTTGAAATAAAAGATTTGTACTTGAATATACGTATCATTATCAAATATAGCACTTACAACACAACGGAAATAACTATAGCTATACAATCCTGAAGCCTCCTGCTCCAAGCTCTCCATATCTGTAAATCCCGACTACTTGACTGCCCGTACAAATTTAGGCACCCAAGAGTTTAGGGAAAACAAAACAAATAAACTCCGGGTCAGTCATGGGACTGGTGTGAGTAAAACAGTTTGAGCCATTAAACGATATCTCATAAGACCACGCCGTATAAAGGAACGGGTTTTTCCCTTATGAGAATCCAAACTAATCTTTATATCAAAACTCTTTTGATATTATAATAATGTCTATCAACCGCAATAATAATAATAATCATCTAGCAGAACGCTTTCATCTCTCGTACTACATATATAGTACACAATTAAAACCGCAAGCACGTATTGGATAATGGATTTCCAACTATGACAAGGTATGGAACCACCTTTCGCTAGTGTACCTCTAGAAAGGAATACACTGGGTTCAACAAGAACATCTTGCAACCCGGCCACACGTGACCGACCACTCATTTCGCTTGAGTGTATCCAATGTATATCACCAACGGTTGGGATCAGCAACTGTTTCCCGAATGGGACAGCATCGACAGTAGATTTTTAGAAGTAAATGAAGCTCTAGATCAGGGGATTATTGAGACGACCCCAAACCCCGTATTGACGGTGGCAAGGGTAATCCGTGGAATATAACATAGAAACAGATAATAGCAGAACAGAATTAAATAAATACACCAGATAATGAACAATAGAATATACTGGATAAAAGTAATCATCAGAGTTACAGGGTATACAGGATCATACTTAGTAAAAATACAGTTCAGCTATACATAAATGTCTACAGCGGAAAACAAACATAATATGTACAATAGGGGCTGAACAGCATAAAAAGAGATAAATGATAGAATCCATCTTCAGCTCCAGCTATCCAGAAAGAACCAGCTAAACCTGAATACAAGGCTGCCCGTGTAGAAAAGGGGCACCCGAGTTTGAAAGTGAAACAAACTACGAGTCAGTCATGGGACTGGTATGAGAAATCTACTCAACACATATATAATTCGGCTAATCACAAGACCACGCCACTTTCGTGGAACGGGTTTTCTCCATTGGATTGCCAGTGCTTTAAAACAAATCTTTCTTTTAAACAACGCAATGCATTTTATAAAAATGAAGCCATTATAAGACTCAGTTCCCATCACACAATGCAACACAAACCGGAGGATAGAGTTTTTACCTTATAACGGCCAAAATATGCTTGATACGAATAAAACAAAGGCATTTGATATTACTACTAGTGTTTATATGTTTCGAAAAACAATTTCAAATCATAACTATCAATCATAGACGACATGAGCGTCCCATGCCACTATGTCGCCAAATATCTATACAATCGAAACCGCATGATCACGTATTTTGAAATTGGATTTGCATCACGAACCAAGGCAAAAGATAGTCCTTACCGAATTCGCGACTCTCTAGCCCGAGCCACAGGACCCAGACTCAGGTGGGCCCTTGGAGCGACAGGGCCGGTCCACCGATGTGGATTAATATTCCCGAACAACACGTTTCCTTGCCCTTTGGGGCGTAAACAAGCCAACGAATGACTCCATCGGACCCGGATCGTCCGATCAAACCGAGGCGCCTCGCAACAGCAACAACCACATAGGTGAAAAGTATATAAATGTCAGGGCTGGTAGGTCACTGACACCACCCTAGCTAGAAAGAAACGCATGCCCTCCCTGAGGTCCTTCTCCCGTTTTTGGTTCATACTGGGGTGTGAGGCTCGCGATTTTTCGTTGTACACAAAGCTACGCCACACCGGCGGTGCTTTGATCATCCCCACAAGACTTTGCTTTTCAACAGAAGCCCTGATCACTGCATCTTAGCATGCCACACAGGCAATTCATGCCATGCGACTGATGTCCATCGATATACAACCTCTGAGCTCGTGCGTCTCAGAGAAGGGCGTTAAGCAAAAGAATAAATTCTCCACCACCAAACAGATGTATATTTAATAGAGATCAATCAACACAGAATAAAATCCAATGTCAGACACACAGACCATTTACAAGTCCGTTCTGGGTCTGAACGAAACCTGAGGCACTAAATACCTCGCAAACCCATCGATCACCACGTACGTCTGGACGATCACCACTCATTATCCATATTTCGGGATGCCTCCCAATCAGGACCTCGGTTACCATCCAAACGAGGTGAAGATCTCCGGTCTTCGACCATCGTCTTCATCTTCGACTTTCAATCATCGGTCAATTATTTGAAATGAGAATTAACTCGGCCTTTTCAAATAATCCACGTATATTTAGAATTTCAAATCTATTTATTTCAATGGTTAAATCATTCGACAACACCAATTTTGTTCTTTAATGTAATTTTCACACCAAACACATCCAACCATCAAATACCACATAAATCGAGCAAATTCAGTTTATTTCCATTCCATATTGTTTATGATATTTTATAACGATTTGTCGCTATTTTTATTTATTTTAAAATAGCCAATTTATTCAAAACGACGCTTCGGGCCATAACGTGGCCGTGGCGCTGTTTTTCTTCAGATTTGATTTACACATATCTGAAAATCTAACCGTTGGATCTTCACAAAATTTACATCATTAGAAAGATCTTTTCAAAACGAATCCAACGGTTCCAGTTCCGGGAAAATCCGACGGTCGGATCTCCCGGTACAATCGTTTGAAGTTTCGATTTCAAAATACGAACTGCAGCGTCGTTATTCGATTAAATATAGTTATATTTATATATATATATAAATATAATCGTTTTTGGCGCTGTTTTTCTTCAGATTTGAATTAAACATTCCAGACAATCCAACTGTTGGATTTTTACAAAGTTGGTGCCGTTGGAAAGATTATTCCAAAGCGAACCCAACGGTTGCGATTTCAGGAAAATCCGATGGTCGGATCTCCCGTACTAATCGTTTGAAATCACGGTTTCAAAACACGAACTGCACGGCGACGTTTCATTTTAATTTTATTTATATTTATATATTTATATAAACATAGTTCATTCAAAAATTCCTATATCGTTTTCACTTCAAATATTTCACTAACGCCTTTAAATTTCAGAAAAATTCGCCATAACCTCCTCTGTACGGGAGGGGCTGGGAAAATTCCCAAATAGCCACACGGGCGTCTCATGTCAAAAAGAAAAAGAAAATGCCAAGCGGCTAGCCAACAGGCTCATAAAATCATCACCCAAACAAAACAGTTAATGTGTACCTATTTGTCGGGCACAAAATTTTATTCCCCTTCTCTAGCCCCTTTGCTATAACCTGTTCAATAAATATGCATGTACATATATATAGTTCTTATCACTTATCATTTTCCATTCAACTTCATATTTGATTCCATTTGGTTTAAAAACACCATTCATTCTAATGTTGCATGCACAGGCAAAAATCATATCATTAGCTAATTAATGAATATTTCAAATCATGCATATTTATTTGAACGAGTTGCTATTTTTAACACTACACATTTCAACAATTCATGTATATAATAAAAATGTGATTTTTATTGTAAAACAATTCATTTCAAAACTCTATTATTTTATATGGTTTATATAGTTGATAAAAAGGTGACTTTTATTATAAAACAATCTATTTCAAAATGTGAATACCATTGAACACATGAATTTCAATACAACGAATGAATATCGATTCAACACATGAAGGTTTCTATAGTTTCTATATATAGATAAAAATGTGATTTTTATATTTAAAACACAAATACCATTCAACACATGAATTTCTAATCAACGAATGAATATCGATTCAACACATGAAGGTTTTCTATTCAACGAATAAATATGGTTTCAGCAAATGAAAATAATTCAAACACATGAATATTATTCAAAATTTCGGCAGTATAATGGCAGGGTAGTTAAAACCGGGACCGTCCCTAGTACGGCTCCTCGCTCTACCTTAAAACCTCGCGGTTTTTTGACAATGGGGATCATGCATCTAGTTCGCACGCAGGCGGCATGTATATATTTATTTCATTTCCACAAACTAATCCTATGTGGTTTCAACCAAATATTTCTCAACCACAAATGGGTATTTTTCAACCACAATCAATAAATATCAACCACAAACAATCCAAACAACCATTCGCTATCAATCAATTTTCACACCAGTCACAATCAATAAATATCGTCCATGGTTTGTGGACGAGGGGCCTATATATATATATATATATATATATATATATATATATATATATATATATATATATAGCAATTCACTTCTATTTCAACACATATATAATTTTTACAACGCATATATAACTTATACATCGAACATACAACTTATACAACGCTTATACAAGAGGTGTACAACGCTTATATAACTCATACATCGACTATATAATCTATACATCGTTCTTATCCATATTGTTTATAAATTAGAAATCTCACATTGGGTTCCACTCCACCAAAAATAGCAGAAGGCTCAGAAAAATATGCGGTCTCTTCTAAAATGTAGGAGACGTCCACACGAGTCCACTGTCTCTTGTTTCACTGAATTTCGACCACATAGCAAAAAGATATAATTTTTTAAAGTTTGCAACGGTTTTAAAGAGTTGAAACCAGTTTTAAATTAAACAGCCAATTACCTTTCAAAATCTTCAAAACTAGGTTTGAATTTTTCTCTCAATCCGAAGCACGATATGTCGATCAGCCTATGCCACGTCGACGAGCTTGGAGAGGCGCGCCTGCACCCCTGACAACAGCGAACTCGGCGGCGGCGAGGAGGAGGAAATCGGCTGCGAACGACACAACTTTGGGGGCTTGTATCTCGACGAACACGCGATGGTAAGGGACGAGGCTTATACGGATTTGAAGAGCTCGGAGGGATCTACAAAAAGTTCAACTGGGCCATGGCGTTTCGGTGATCGGAGCGGCCAGAAAAGAGGGGAGAAGGTGGCGAAAGGGTTCCGCCTGTTAACGGATGTCGGGGAGAGAGAAAATTAAAGGATTTTTTTTTTATAAAAATTTTGATTGGCCGATGGGTTTTATAAGGGGTTTTCTGACGCGACCACCAATCTAAACCCAACGACTGTCGTCCCTAGCATTTTACCCCCATTCCAAACACAATGGGATATGTTTCGTATGCCCATTCGACTGTTTCAGCCAGTTTTCCTTCAAATTAAAATATATAACATTCAATATTTAATTTGAACGTACATTTCAATTTACCAGGGCCACAAACTGATTCGAAAAATTCCAGAAAAATAAATCTTGCTATGTTTTGACGATACGGTCCCAACAAAACTAGTTTCATCGAATTCTGAGACCATTTGCAAAAAGGCCTATTTCTGGTCGATCCAATTTAACCGTAATTGGCCAAAACACGTTTTCCTTTGCCACGCTCACATACTAGCTTCAAAAATTATGAAATTTGAAACCTAGCAATAACTTCACATCCCGGATCCAACCAAAGTGGTTTCGAAGAATTCCGGGGTCGTATGCAAAATGGCCAATTTCACGGGCTATATAAATTCCATAGCGACCTTTCTGAAAATTCATTTGGCCATAACTTTTGCTTTCCGCTATGAAAATTCGATTTTTTAGATTCATTAGAAAGGTATTCACTAACAGATTTAAATATTTTTTGTTTCGCTAAAATCCGTTTTGTTTTGCACCCGATACAGTCCGACAAAGTTTGAATTCAATTTTTGAAACTGCAGCGCCATTTCAGGCCTTGTTTATAATTAAAATTAATTATATTCGTTTTCAATTGTCGATTCAAACTCACTTTTCATTGCCATTATTTTAAATATTTAAAATCCATTATTTTAGCCAATTAAATTTTTTTAAATTGGTTCAGATTTTCTGGGTCGTTACAATCTCCCCCACTTAAAACTTTTCGTCCCCGAAAAGGAACAAAGTCAAAAGTGGTTTGGTTAATCAACTCTACGTTCGATCTGGCTTCAATTCTCCAACTTTTCAGTTTCTGAGAAATTTCAAATTCTTCAAAAATTTGGCTAACACCCGGAATTTTCGAAAAATTTCGCCATAACCTCCTTTGTACGGAGAGAGGTTTGGAAATTTATTGGGCCGTATTAGGTACCCAATAAATCCTAATAAGCATACACATATTTATAGTGATATATTCTGGTGTTTACAGGGAAGCATGTATTGATAATAACTCCAGAGAATAAATTCTCGTCACCCTGCCCCGTGTGGGAAATAAATAGTCCATGTGCCGTATCTAATAACTAGAGAGACGTGGTTATTGTCAACTCCAGACCCGTGTGGGGTTTTTATTAATCTGGCAATTTAATCGTTACAATTTAAATAGTCCATATCCGTCATCGGTTCAACCTGTAAAATATAGTCATCGCCATACAAGCCTCTCGCTCGTATGGTAAATCTTCCACCTCGTCACACAAGCTCCAAATGCTTATGTGGTATATGATGAAGTATGCCTATCTTCCAGAAGTTTGCCATGCAATGTAGTTCAAAATTAATTGTTACTATCCTACGGCGACGTTTATTATTTCACACAGAATAACCAGCACTCCGCATCCAATGGCATTCACAGGAGTTGATATAAAAATAAAATTGCGCAGCCAACTCATCAAGGTTTACCTATTTGTCGGGCACGCAAATAAAATCTTTACTCAACAGCTAATCCATTTACCTACTCAAATGTATATAATGCACAAGTATATATATTTCCATCTATTTTTAAATTAGTTCAATGTGTGATTTAATCGAATAAATTCTACCATTCAATCTCCTATTAATTAAATTAACTATCGTTTCAATAATCTAATTAATCTAATTTACTATCACACAACACTACCAACAAGCAATTTGTTTTTAACTTTTCAAAACCATTTAAATTAATTCCTATTCTCCTTTTAAAATCATTCAGACTATAGAGCTAAAAGTGCACATCCATGGAAAGAAAATAACAATAGAATAGAGAATTAAATGGTGATGTAAAGTATGGTAAATATACCTTGCACCGGAGTCAATCAGAGATATCCACTCGGCATCTAGGATAAGCTTTCTGAATGCTCTCCTCAGTTTCCCAAGTACAATCTCGCGGATCTCCACTCCACTGCACTTTGACTAAGTGAACCTTCTTGTTTCTCAGCTTTTTGGTTTCTTTGCCGATGATCTTTAGCGGCTCTCGTCTCACAGCTAATTCTGGAGTAATTTCAATATCCTGCTGAGCTGCTTCTTCCACGATCAAGTCTGGATCATGAACGTGCTTTCGGAGTTGAGATATGTGAAATACATCATGAACTCCAGGCAACCAGTCAGGCAATTTGACCCTATAAGTGAGAGTTCCGATCCGTTCCAGAATAGGAAACGGACCAATGAATTTGGGCGCCAACTTTCCAGTTTTACCGAACCGGATAACTCCTCTCATCGGCGATACTTTCAAATATACGTAGTCGCCAACAACAAAGGATATATCTCTTCTTCTTCTATCGGCATAGCTCTCTTGTCGGCTTTGAGTGGCGAGTAATCGCTTCTTAATAAAATCGACTTTGTCGGCAGCTTCTCGAATCATATCAGTACCCAACACAAGTCTATTACCTGGTTCGACCCAACAAGTAGGAGATCGGCACGGTCTACCATACAATGCTTCGAATGGTGACATTGTCAGGCTCGCAGGGTAGCTGTTATTGTATGAGAACTCAGCCAAATGTAGGTGGTCTTCCCATGATCCACCGAAATCTAGAACACAAGCCCGCAATAGATCTTCTAAAATACGATTCACCTTCTTAGTCTGACCGTCTGTCTGAGGATGATAAGCGGTGCTTAAGTTTAACTTTGTTCCCAGTTCTACCTGAAATGCCTCCCAGAATTTACTAGTAAATATTTTATCTCTATCACTGACTATACTGAGCGGCACTCCATGTAGTCTAACTATTTCCTTGAAGTATATCTATGCCAGACTCTGAGCAGTTCTGTTTGATCTGACAGGTATGAAATGGGCGGTCTTCGTGAAGCGATCTACAATCACCCAAATATTGTCATTCCCTTTTCTGGTTCTGGGCAAACCATCAATGAAATCCATAGAAATATGTTCCCACTTCCAACCAGGAACTTCTAGCGGTTGTAATAATCCAGCTAGTTTCTGTTGGTCGCTCTTGACTAGTTGGCAAGTAGGGCATCGACTAACATATATCGAGATGTCTCTCTTTAACGACTTCCACCAGAATGTGCGCTTGATATCGTTATACATTTTACTCACACCTGGATGGATACTGAGCTTAGTTTTGTGGCATTCATCAAGCACATCTCTTCTGAGTTCAGGAATTTTTGGGACACAAATTCGTCCTTCTAACCTCAGAATCCCTTCGCTGTCGAGGTGGAAATCCGAAGCATTGCCTTCACGAATTCGCTGACTCATTCCTTTAATAAATTGGTCGTCTTTTTGGAGGGTCGATATCTTGTCAATCAACGAAGTCGCAATGATAAAGCTGGCGATCATTTCATTCTGCTACTCATACTAGGATATTACTGATCCTATCTATATAGAGTTGCCCGTCCTAGAACACTACTAGTTCTATTTCTGACGAGTTCGTTCAAATGTTATATTCCAGAACTAAGCTTAACCAAGGCTCTGATACCAAATGAGACGACCCCAAACCCCGTACTGACGGTGGCAAGGGTAATCCGTGGAATATAACACAGAAACAGATAATAGCAGAATAGAATTAAATAAATACACCAGATAATGAACAGTAGAATATACTGGATAAAAGTAATCATCAGAGTTACACGGTATACAGGATCATACTTAGTAAAAATACAGTTCAGCTATACATAAATGTCTACAGCGGAAAACAAACATAATATGTACAATAGGAGCTGAACAGCATAAAAAGAGATAAATGATAGAATCCATCTTCAGCTACAGCTATCCAGAAAGAACCAGCTAAACCAGAATACAAGGCTGCCCGTGTAGAAAAGGGACACCCGAGTTTGAAAGTGAAACAAACTACGAGTCAGTCATGGGACTGGTATGAGAAATCTACTCAACACATATATAATTCGGCTAATCACAGGACCACGCCACTTTCATGGAACGGGTTTTCTCCATTGGATTGCCAGTGCTTTAAAACAAATCTTTCTTTTAAACAACGCAATGCATTTTATAAAAATGAAGCCATTATAAGACTCAGTTCCCATCACACAATGCAACGCAAACCGGAGGATAGAGTTTTTACCTTATAACGGCCAAAATATGCTTGATACGAATAAAACAAAGGCATTTGATATTACTACTAGTGTTTATATGTTTCGAAAAACAATTTCAAAACATAACTATCAATCATAGATGACATGAGTGTCCCATGCCACTATGTCGCCAAATATCTATACAATCGAAACCGCACGATCACGTATTTGGAAATTGGATTTCCGTCATGAACCAAGGCAAAAGATAGTCCTTACCGAATTCGCGACTCTCTAGCCCGAGCCACAGGACCCAAACTCAGGTGGGCCCTTGGAGCGACAGGGCCGGTCCACCGATGTGGATTAAAATTCCTGAACAACACGTTTCCCCGCCCTTTGGTGCGTAAACGAGCCAACGAATGACTCCATCGGACCCGGATCGTCCGATCAAACCGAGACGCCTCGCAACAGCAACAACCACATAGGTGAGAAGTATATAAATGTCATGGCTGGTAGGTCACTAACACCACCCTAGCTAGAAAGAAACGCATGCCCTCCCTGAGGTCCTTCTCCCGTTTCTGGTTCATACCGGGGTGTGAGGCTCGCTATTTTTCGTTGTACACAAAGCTACGCTACACCGGCGGTGCTTTGATCATCCCCACAAGACTTTGCTTTTCAACAGAAGTCCTGATCACTGCATCTTAGCATGCCACACTGGCAATTCATGCCATGCGACTGATGTCCATCGATATACAACCTCTGGGCTCGTGCGTCTCAGAGAAGGGCGTTAAGCAAAAGATTAAATTCTCCGCCGCCAAACAGATGTATATTTAATAGAGATCAATCAACACAGAATAAAATCCAATGTCAGACACACAGTCCATTTACAAGTCCGTTCTGGGTCTGAACGAAACCGGAGGCACTAAATACCTCGCAAACCCATTGATCACCACGTACGTCTGGACGATCACCACTCATTATCCATATTTCGGGATGCCTCCCAATCAGGACCTCGGTTACCATCCAAACGAGGTGAAGATCTCCGGTCTTCGACCATTGTCTTCATCTTCGACATTCAATCGTCGGTCAATTATTTAAAATGAGAATTAACTCGGCCTTTTCAAATAATCCACGTATATTTAGAATTTCAAATCTATTTATTTCAATGGTTAAATCATTCGACAACACCAATTTTGTTCTTTAATGTAATTTTCACACCAAACACATCCAACCATCAAATACCACATAAATCGAGCAAATTCAGTTTATTTCCATTCCATATTTTTTATGATATTTTATAACGATTTATCGCTATTTTTATTTATTTTAAAATAGCCAATTTATTCAAAACGACGCTTCGGGCCATAACGTGGCCGTGGCGCTGTTTTTCTTCAGATTTGATTTACACATATATGAAAATCTAACCGTTGGATCTTCACAAAATTTTCATCATTAGAAAGATCTTTTCAAAACGAATCCAACGGTTCCAGTTCCGGGAAAATCCGACGGTCGGATCTCCCGGTACAATCGTTTGAAGTTTCGATTTCAAAATACGAACTGCAGCGTCGTTATTCGATTAAATATAATTATATATATATATATAAATATAAATATAATCGTTTCTGGCGCTGTTTTTCTTCAGATTTGAATTAAACATTCCAGACAATCCAACTGTTGGATTTTTACAAAGTTGGTGCCATTGGAAAGATTATTCCAAAGCGAACCCAACGGTTGCGATTTCAGGAAAATCCGATGGTCGGATCTCCCTTACTAATCGTTTGAAATCACGGTTTCAAAACACGAACTGCACTGCCATGTTTCGTTTTAATTTTATTTATATTTATATATTTATATAAATATAGTTCATTCAAAAATTCCTATATCGTTTTCACTTCAAATATTTCACTAACGCCTTTAAATTTCGGAAAAATTCGCCATAACCTCCTGTGTACGGGAGGGGCTGGGAAAATTCCCAAATAGCCACACGGGCGTCTCATGTCAAAAAGAAAAAGAAAAAGCCAAGCGGCTAGCCAACAGGCTCATAAAATCATCACCCAAACAAAACAGTAAATGTGTACCTATTTGTCGGGCACAAAATTTTATTCCCCTTCTCTAGCCCCTTTGCTATAACCTGTTCAATAAATATGCATGTACATATATATAGTTCTTATCACTTATCATTTTCCATTCAACTTCATACTTGATTCCATTTGGTTTAGAAACACCATTCATTCTAATGTTGCATGCATAGGCAAAATTCATATCATTAGCTAATTAATGAATATTTCGACTCATGCATATTTATTTGAACGAGTTGCTATTTTTAACACTACACATTTCAACAATTCATGTATATAATAAAAATGTGATTTTTATTGTAAAACAATTCATTTCAAAACTCTATTATTTTATATGGTTTATATAGATGATAAAAAGGTGACTTTTATTATAAAACAATTTATTTCAAAATGTGAATACCATTCAACACATGAATTTCAATTCAACGAATGAATATCGATTCAACAAAGGTTTTCTATAGTTTCTATATATAGAGAAAAATGTGATTTTTATATTTAAAACACGAATACCATTCAACACATGAATTTCTAATCAACGAATGAATATCGATTCAACACATGAAGGTTTTCTATTCAACGAATAAATATGGTTTCAACAAATGAAAATAATTCAAACACATGAATATTATTAAAAATTTCGGTAGCATAACAGCAGGGTAGTTAAAACCGAGACCGTCCCTAGTACGGCTCCTCGCTCTACCTTAAAACCTCGCGGTTTTTTGACAATGGGGATCATGCATCTAGTTCGCACGCAGGCGGCATGTATATATTTATTTCATTTCCACAAACTAATCCTATGTGGTTTCAACCAAATATTTCTCAACCACAAATGGGTATTTTTCAACCACAATCAATCAATATCAACCACAAACAATCCAAACAACCATTCGCTATCAATCAATTTTCACACCAATCACAATCAATAAATATCGTCCATGGTTTGTGGACGAGGGGCGTATATATATATATATATATAGCAATTTACTTCTATTTCAACACATATATAATTTTTACAATGCATATATAACTTATACATCGAACATACAACTTATACAACGCTTATACAAGAGGTGTACAACGCTTATATAACTCAGACATCGACTATATAATTTATACATCGTCGTTTTCCATATTGTTTATAAATTAGAAATCTCACATTGGGTTCCACTCCACCAAAAATAGCAGAAGGCTCAGAAAAATATGTGGTCTCTTCTAAAATGTAGAAGACGTCCACACGAGTCCACTGTCTCTTGTTTCACTGAATTTCGACCACATAGCAAAAAGATATGATTTTTCAAAGTTTGCAACGGTTTTAAAGAGTTGAAATCAGTTTTAAATTAAACAGCCGATTACCTTTCAAAATCTTCAAAACTAGGTTTGAATTTTTCTCTCAATCAGAAGCACGATATGCCGATCAGCCTATGCCACGTCGACGAGTTTGGAGAGGCGCGCCTGCACCCCTGACGGCGGCGAACTCGGCGGCGACGAGGAGGAGGAAATCGGCTGCGAAGGCGCAACTTTGGGGGCTTGTATCTCGACGAACACGCGATGGTAAGGGACGAGGCTTATACGGATTTGAAGAGCTCGGAGGGATCTACAAAAAGTTCAACTGGGCCATGGCGTTTTGGTGATCGGAGCGGCCAGAAAAGAGGAGAGAAGGTGGCGAAAGGGTTCCGCCTGTTAACGGATGTCGGGGAGAGAGAAAATTAAAGGATTTTTTATATATAAAAATTTTGATTGGCCGATGGGTTTTATAAGGGGTTTTCTGATGCGACCACCAATCTAAACCCAACGACTGTCGTCCCTAGCGTTTTACCCCCATTCCGAACACAATGGGATATGTTTCGTAGGCCCATTCGACTGTTTCTGCCAGTTTTCCTTCAAATTAAAATATATAACATTCAATATTTAATTTGAACGTACATTTCAATTTACCAGGGCCACAAACTGATTCGAAAAATTCCAGAAAAATAAATCTAGCTATGTTTTGATGATACGGTCCCAACAAAACTAGTTTCGTCGAATTCTGAGACCGTTTGCAAAAAGGCCCATTTCTGGTCGATCCAATTTAACTACAATTGGCCAAAACACGTTTTCCTTTGCCACGCTTACATACTAGCTTCAAAAATTATGAAATTTGAAACCTAGCAATAACTTCACATCCCGGATCCAACAAAAGTGGTTTCGTCGAATTCCGAGGTCGTATGCAAAATGGCCAATTTCACGGGCTATATAAATTCCATAATGTAACACCCCACTCCCGCTATGATCACTCACTAAGGGAATGCCATAGCATCGGTGGAGTATTTTAGTGAATATAGAACAGAAAAATTACAACAAGACAGATATAAATAGTACTTGAAATTTAAAACATCATCTCATAACATCGGAAGTAAAATATGTCTGGTTACATCATAAAACCACAATAAAAGCCAAGTACAATATCCATCAAAATAAAGAAGTACATAATCCCACTCTCATACAATAGCCATGACAAAAGAAAAGATAACTGGGTAACTGGAGCTTTACATCTATCCATGCTCCTAAAGACTGGAACAGCAATCCGATCAAGCTCCACTACTGCTAGGATCCACCGTAGGACCTGAGGGTTGGGAAAAAGATAAAAACAACGGGGTCAGACATAAGTCTGAGCGAGTCCTATAACTTTAACAATACAATCGTTAAAGTAACCAGAGAAGACATAAACTGATATACGGTAACTAATGGGGATGAATGGCTACACTAAGCAGTCAACTAAACTAAGATAAAAGATAAAGACGCATCTACCCTTCCAAAGGTAAATTACTAAACTGCACCACACCAGTCATTCCTAACTTAAAGGTTGATCCCACCCATGGACTTATAAAATTAACTTAATAGTTCTCGCGTACCCCTAGGTGACTAAGTAGACGCCACGGGGCCCTACAATCCACTAGGTGTACACACTACTCCCCATTCGATCGGCTCCCTAACATAGATACCCGTGCTGGCCCCACCGTGGGGTGTACCATTCCCCAACGTGGCAACTTGATAAAACTAACGGTGCACGGCTTATATCCACACGATGCAACAACGTCTTATTTACCAGCCCGGGTCCACACACGCATATGAAACCCGTTGGTCATGCGTTGCCACCGCTAACCCATTTTGGCCTCTTATAGTCAAGCCCAGTATGCGTGTCCCGTCCTCGACATGGGTCGAGCCCACTAAGATACGTATGGGTTACTGGTTGAAATGGGCCCCCAGCACAAGCCATCCCCCTAAGCTTGGCCCACCCACTAGTGTTTCCCACTTAACCCTTTAATCATGTTTAATTACATGTTTCATGTTGGTTAAGTATTTTATCATATTTTCTATTGGCAACCACTAGCAATTTCCACATACCACCCAAGGTACCCACTTAACCCCCATGCCCCACTACATGCTTATCTGGTTAAGTGTTTCTTAATTGATTAACACCGTAACCGTGTAAAGGACCCCTCACATTGGACCGTCATTTGTAGATGCCTGGTTAAGCCGGTAGGTTCCGGGCAGTCTTACACTACAAACGGGTCCAACCTCGTGTCATTTACCCTTGTTACGTATTTAATTTATGATTAAGACCCCTCACATTGGACCGTCATTTGTAGATGCCTAGTTAAGCCGGTAAACTCCGGGCAGTCTTACACTACAAACGGGTCCAACCTCGTGTCTTAATCGATTAATTACTCCTCATTAATCACCCCCATAATTTGTGTTAATTATCATGTTTATTTTAGGAATATGGGTGCACCTAACTTAATAGGCAAATTCCCAACTCCGAAGTGTGGGTACACCTAACTTAATAGGCAAATTCCCAACACATAGTATGGGTACACCTAACTTAATAGGCAAATTCCCATACTATGTTCATTTATTTTATGTTATGCATAATTATATTAATTTCACACAATCTTATTAACATATGCATTTAATTAACCCCATCGTTCCCACGTAATTTCGTTCTCATGACATAACACATATAAAAGGTGTCAACTTGCATATGTATGAACATGTTTCAAAGGTGCCATCTTGCATATTAACAAACACATAACTTGCATATGAACTTGCATAACATGTCACATAACTTGCATATAATCTTGTATAACATGTCACATAACTTGCATATGAACTCATAAACTTGCATATGAACTTGCATAACATGTTACATAAACTTACATATTAACAAATACATGACTTGCATATGAACTTGCATAATATGTCACATAACTTGCATATGAACTTGCATAACATGTTACATAACTTGCATATGAACTCATAAACTTGCATATGAACTTGCATAACATGTTACATACTTGCATATGAACTCATAAACTTGCATATGAAGAAACATACAACTTGCATAATTATCATACAAGTAACTTGCATATTATCATACATGTAACTTGCATATTAACATATGATCACAAAGCACAAAACTTGCATAACCCACATACATTAGCAAACTAACATCATGTCATATGACTTAAAACCCATTAATCCACAAACAAAACCATATGATCTCATCATATCTCATCTACTTAGTTTAGCAATTGATCATTAGAGTGATAGAAACTCACTACTAGCCAATTTGCACTCCAAATGAAGAAGATTAAGATGCTTAGAATGGATTAGAGGTTGATTAGAGAGTGATTAGCTTGCAACCCTCATCATAAATTAGTGGAGGCTCCTTCTAAGATTTAATTTGGCGGGATGTAGCCCTCAATTCTATTTTTAGTATGGATTAGGGTAGGTTTAGGGTGTATTTATAGATTAGGTGAGTGTTTTAGGCCCTTAGATTAACCCTAAATTAGATTAGGACCCTTAGATTTCGGAACCTTCCAGAAACCAGCCCTAAGACCAAGCCCAAACCCCAAACTGGTGCACCCAACCACAGAACTCTCTAGAAACTGTGCAGGTTTCCTGTCCCGACATGGGCGCACTTCCCAAGTGCGCCAGTGTATTTTTGTGCTGGCGCACTTCACAAGTGCGCCAGTGCATTTCTGGCCTGTTTCGGGTTTTTCTGCCTAACTTTGTTCGTCCATATCTCTTTCATACGGTACCCGTTTTACGCAAACTCGGACTCTATTTCGCGTATTTTTCCGAGACGAATGCAATGACGCAGCCCGTTTCCCCTGATTCTCACATCTAAAATTAATTATACTTTAATTACTAACCATTAGTGTTAATTGAAATTCGGGGTGTTACATTCTCCCCTACTTAAAGGATTTTGTCCTCGGAATCTCTAAGTCAAGAAGAACGAATCCTACCAACCAAACAACCATCTACTAAACTGTAACAACCCTGATTTTTGGGGGTAATTTTAAAATTTATTTTAATGAATTTTAATGAGTTTAATATAATTATATTATTTATTTTAAATAATATGGATGATAAACTTATTTTATTTCAACAACGAACTTAAAGGTTATATGAATTCTATTCCGAGCCTGAAATGGCGCGGTAATTTCAGTTTTGAAATTCCAACTTTGAAAAATTATATAAAATAAAATATAAATCGGAATTGGACGAAACAAGAAACGCTAGGACCATATCGAAAATATCTTTCCAAAGAGTTTCAGAAATTAAGATTCCAGTTTATAAATTGTAAGTTATGAGAAAATTAAATTTTAAGAAAAACGCTATGGAATTCGTATATATAAGATTAAAGGCCCGAAACACAAAATTTTTGCTGAATAAGGAAATAGGACTCGAAACCACCTCCATTGGTTTCAGAATGTTGTTTACATATAAAAATGACTATAAAGACTTATGTTTTTGAGTTTCGGAAAAAAATTTCATTATTTTAATTATTTTTAATATTAAATATATACGCGCCAAAAATAGGATTTTTGCAAACGACCTCCAAATCCGACGAAACCAGTCTCTATGGATCAAGAATATTTAAATATAGTTAAAAAACCAAAATTCATAATTTTCGGAGTTAATCTGTGGACTGTATTAATTTTTAATTAGAAAACAGTCAATTTTCAGACTTTAAAAATTCATAATAAATTCATACGGACTCAGAAAATTACGAAATTAGGTTCTTTGGATTCGTAACATCAAATATTATTTATGTTTAAAGTTTCATTAATTTCGGAATTAGTATGTGAACGTAGTAATTTTTAAACGGTCAAAAATGCAAGGAATTGGATAAATAAACAAGTAAAAAGTATTGGGCCCAAGCTAAATTACAACCCAACCTATTTAATACATTTTTCTCAGCCTTTAGCAACCCTAATTCATTTCTCTAAACATAACATCAGCCTACACCTTCATCTCTCAACAATGGTGTCTTCTTCCTCCACTCAAAAAAAAAAAAAAAAAAACACATATGATTTTTCCCAATCCTCACCAAAACATATCAAATTATATATCAAAATGAAGGTATCAACGATACGAAGCTACTGGTGTCGTCGGTTTCATCAAACATCGCACGGATTTGACGAAAACTTCAATTAAACGTTTCAGAATTCGAAATTCAAAAGCCAAAACAAGGTGAGAACTCCTATTTACCGAATTTATTTGAAATTAATTATTTTCGTGATTCGAATGATATTATCTCTGATCCGCAATTAAATGTAGTTATTATCTCCAGATCTGTTTTTAAAGATCTAATTATACGTGCTGTTATTCTCTTTCAATATTATTATTATACGCGCTGTTATTCTCTTTCACGCGCTGTTATTCTCTCTCAATATTGTTATTATACGCGCTGTTATTCTCTTTCAATATTGTTTACATTTTTAATACAAATTAAAAAGCGATATTTTGAACATGGAACTTTATGGTCATTTTTTTATAGAATTAGAAGATAAGGTTTTGACACAGAATATTGTTTTCATTGTTAATAGAATTAAAAGATGAGATTTTGTTTTAAAAATTAATCAAATGTTTAATTAATTATTGATTAATCAAAGTTCAATTGGATTTATGATTATGATCATATTTGCGATGTCTTGTGCTTGGATTTTGTTGTTGTATGTATTGTGATATTTGGGATATCAATGATTGTGCAGATCTATGTCATTCAATAAAAATTCGTATTTGTTTAGATCTATAAACACCGTTTAAATTAGGTATTGTTTATTTCAAAAAGATCCAATATTTTTAATATTGATTGTTTACATAAAATTGTTTTAATGAAAAAGATTCAATTTTTAATATTGATAGTTTACATAAGATTGATTTCATTATAAAGATTCAACTTTTATTATGTATTAATTTGAATTATGTTATTAATGTCGATATCAAAATTTAGAATATTGTTACATTTAGCATTGTGGAAATTTATATCATATGTTGACACCAAAGTTATATGTCATCACATGTATTGATAGGAGTAGTTGACATCATTATGGACACCAAAACATTATTCAATATCACATGTAGCAACTCGAATATGACATGGAAAATGAAAACATAACATATTTGTCAAAATGCATTAATTAGAATGAAAACGTGTCTTATTTGTTAAAATGCGTTAATTTGATTAAAACATGTCAATTGTGTTAGGATGTTTTAATTAGATTAAAACATGTCATGTCATTTCTGTTAGGATGTATTAATGGGATTAAGATATGTCATTTTTGTTAAATTAGAATTGACATAACAAACGTATTGTTTTTGTTAAAGTAGAATCGTTAAAATAAAAGTGTCTGTTTATTTATCTTGTTAGAATAGAATTGTCCAAAATAAAAATATCATTTATTAGTTTTATTTTAATCGAACCAATGTGAGAACTCTTTCCTCACTCATTGTTAATGTTCAGTAATTATTTATTTTTATAAATAAATATATTTTAATGCCTGAGATGATTTGTTTGTGGTTTAATTCCATATTATGCATGTTTGGTTATGAATGGATGTTGGGATTGCTATGAAAAGTTTGAAATTTGGAATATTGTAACTTAGGGATTAATTTATTATTTCTTATGGTAATTCCAATTATATTACACTGCCACATATGGGTTACCTGACTCATATGTGTTGATTGGGTTGATATTTTCACACGTCACTCAAAAGCACATTTAATATATTATACATTGAATGTTGTATGAATATGATATGTTGGTTGTTCGATTGCTATTGTGTAATTTGAATGTCATTGAATGTTGTACTGGACTGTCATTGAATGTCATTGAATATTGAACATTGTTTGGAACCCCATTATTTAATTGTATTGAGTCGGTCTCATTCCAAAAAAAAAAACAAAAAAAAAAAGAGAGGAAGGTTTGAAAACTTTCAAAATGGTTTTTCCATTGAAGATTAATTTTGATTTTTATGATAACATTTAATGCAATTTAATGTAAATTAAGCCGTTAGGGTAATTTGCGGTATTTTTACGTTCATGGGTATTACCATGAATTTCATTGATTATATATTAATCAATTAAGTTTTGAAATTTGAAAATTATCAATTTTACATTTATTTTAATATAATTAAATAAATAGATTTTGCTTGACCCGAGGTTAGATTGAGTTGTGGTATAAGACTGCCCGGACCCGCCCGGCATATCCAGCAACCGCAACAATACATATCTAATGTGAGAGGTTAATGCAGAATTAATTAAGAAATTAATATAGGAAGTTTTGAAATTCAAAAGGTAACATTTTGGAAATGTAATGATTAATGCAGAATTAATTAATTAATGTTGGAGATTTGAAATTCAAAATATATATTTTGGAAAAGTTAATATTTCCTTTAATAGTATAAACATAAATGCAGCATTAATGAATGATAAATGCTGAAAGTTAAATTTCAAAAGTTAATGTTTTTGAAAATAAAAGTAAACCTTTTATTTAGGTATGACATTAAATATGTTTTAATAATAAAAGTAAATCTTTTATTAAAATTTATGGCATTGAAGATATTTTGTTAATAAAAGTTATTTTTTTTTTAAGATTAAGAACGTGAGAGATATTTTGATAATAAGGGTTATTCTTTTTATTAAGAATGATGAAATATTAATTATTAATTAATATTTAAGAATTGAATTTCAAAAAGAGGTATTTATTGAGAATAAATACAATATTAATGATTGATTAACATTAAGGAGTAATTAATATTATTTTGAATATTATAAATGAAATATTAATTATGAATTAATATTAAAGATTGAATCTCAAAAGTATTTCTTTTGACAACTTTATTTTGAATATGGTAAGAATGAATGTCGAATTAAATGATACTTTTTGATTTACATATGAACCTTGTTTCAGTGTAGTAAATTATATTTTGAACGACATGTCAATACATTGAAAATGGATTAACGTTTAGAAACTTTTTTTTATAAAGTTTATTATTGTTTATGTAAAAACATTAAAGAAAATAATGTATTACTTAAAATGACATAGTTATTTATTCATATAAACATGACTTTGGGTTTAATTATGCGGAAAATAAAAGTTAGTCTTTTATTTAAAAAAATAAAACGTGGAAAATAAAAGAGATTCTTTTATTAAGAATGAACGTGCAATGTAAATTATTCTTTTATTAGAGAATGAACGTGCAATGTAAATTATTCTTTTATTAAGAATGAACGTGCAATGTAAATTATTCTTTTATTAAGAATGAACGTGCAATGTAAATTATTCTTTTATTAAGAATGAACGTGCAATGTAAATTATTCTTTTAATAAGAATGAACGTGTAATGTAAAGTATATCTTTTATTTTATGAAATGAATAATAAGACGATAATAAAAGTTCATTCTTTTATTAAGTATAAGATGTGATTTTCATTTAATAACTGAATTTATTAAAATGCACGAAATTGTTAAGGGTCAAGAACAATATATTGAAAATGAAATTTGAATCCAGGATCCATTAATCTTTTAAGGGAATATTTCCAAAAATGAGGTTTCCTAATTTAATGTATTAAATTAGAATTTAATGGAGATTTAATAAAGGAGGAGTTTCTTAATTCAGAGTTGTAAATTTGAATTAATGATTTCCTAAAGTGAATTAAATCATTAAGTAATGATTTATGAAAGAAGTAAGTTTAAATGTGATTTAAATAAATCTTTAATTAGATTTAAACAAAAATAAATTAACATCCTTGATTTGGAATGAGACGTTGTTTGTGTTACTTTAACACACGTTTTTTTTTAAATTGCGCGAATTATTCGGAAAGACCGGGTTCAACCCATTCCGAATAAATTCATACGATGATTGAAGATCGACGATGAAGACGGTTATTGAAGAACGGGAAATTTCCATATTGAATGAATGATTATTGATATCTTGATTGGACCGTACACCCAAGATGAGGGAAAGTTAGTGATCATTCAGACGTATTTGGGAATTCTACCGGATATAGTTTCGTTCAGACCCAGAACGGACTAGTAAATGGATTGCGTGTCTGACATGGTATTCCTTTATATTGTACTTGTTGATCTCTGTTTTACGTATAACTGTGTGGTGGTGGAGAATTTATTCTTCGCTTAACACCCGGTTATATATTGGTAGATGATCAATGATATGGTATGGTCTAACAATGTGGCACGCCAAGATGCATTGATCAAGGCTTTTGTTGAAAAGCAGGCCTTGTGGGTATAACGTAACTTCACGAACCTCACACCCCGGTATGAGTCAAAAACGGGATATGGACTGCAGGGAGTGCACACGTTTCTTTCTAGCTAGAGTGGTGTCAGCGACCTACCAGCCCTGACATTTTACTTATGTGGATGATGGATTTTGAGGCGCCTCGTTATTTTTATAGGCCGTTGGTGGTCATACTATAGGTCCAAAGGGACCGGGAAGCGTGTGTTCAGGCATAACTAATCCACTGCCCATAGGCGGGGACCGGCCCTGAAGATCCAAGGGTTCACTGCGGGGGATCCTGAGGCATTTGCTAGAGTGTCTCGAATCGGAGAGGATCTTGCCCCTAGCCTCGACTCATGATGGAATCCAAATCTCCAATACGACCTTGCGGTTTTGATTGTAGAACTAGTATTGGCGACATGCTATATGGTAACCATGCCGTCTAGGATTGATACATTTATTTTGAATTGCTTTTAAAACATATACACACTAATGATAATATCGGTTTAACGTATTTATCATCTTTTGATCATTATAAGGTAAAACCCTATCCTCTGGTGTGCGTTGCATTGTGTGATGGGACCTGGGTCTTATAATGGTTTCATTTTTCCAAAAATCATTGCGTTGTTTAACAATTTACTTTAATTTATGCACCGACAATCCATTGGAATAAAACCCGTTCCGCATTAGCGGCGTGGTCCTTGGATTTGTCTTATTAGCTAAATTAGTTTTGAGTTCTCATACCAGTCCCATGACTGACCTGGAGTTTATTGTTTTAACCTAAACTCTGGGTGCCCATATTTTTCCACACGGGCAGCTAGTAGTTTTGGTTTTGCAGATATTATATTCACAGGATCCTGGTCTACAGCTGAAGCGATATTCGGAAAGCTCTGTATCCGTGTATCTCTTTTAGTTGTAATTTTGTATTATTTTTCCGCTGCTATTTAAATGTAATTAAAATCTCTGATATTGTATTTATCAAATGTAAAGTATTCATTTGTATTCTGGAATATTCTTGTACTCTGATGTAATTGTTGTAATAGCAATGAAAATGTTCTGTTGTTCTGTGTTCTGATGAGTATTGTTCTCAAAGCAATCCGGGTTTCCTTTACGGGGAAGTTTGGGTCGTCACATTTGGTATCAGAGCTTTGGTTTACAGAGCTCGAGAACAAGACACATTAGAACCGAACGAAAGAATTCATCAGAGATCGGATTAGTAATACCCTATAAGGATAACTCGTCAGAGATAGGATCAGCAGTATCCTAGGATGAGTTTAAAGAGTTCTTTTTATAAAAATATAATAAAAACACAAAAATAGGTTTTGAAAATTTTAAATTATTAAGCCTATTTGAATATTATATTTTAATGTATTTTGGACTATCAGGTATTAGTAGATTTTGCATACACGCCTTGCAAACGTGTATACGGAATCTCGATATACTGGGTAGATATAGGGATCACACTCTAGTAGCCCGGAATGATTCTGATGATGAGCATGACATCATCAGTATTTATGTTCGAGTTGTGAAAGTGGGATTTCTATATATATTTCCACATTTACAAGTATGAGAACTCAAACCTTAGGATTTGTTGTGACTTGGCACCAAACACAAGATTTTTGTATATATTTACATATATAAAGTTATGCATTTATAATTTAATCACTCAATTGATTGATGGATGTGTTGTTTGGTTGTTTGTTGATGTATTAATAATACTGGAATATGAAACCAAAGTAGAATGAATTATAAGTTAAGACAAATCAAACAATAATATTGGAATGAATGTAAAATTTGTTTGGAATTGCATACGCGTATATATATGTACTGAGCAGGTCAAGCAAGGAGGCTAGAAGCAGAGGAATAAAATAATTTGCCCGACCAATAGGTACACATTTACTTTGTTGTTTGGGTTTTTGATTTTATTAGCCGTTGGCTAGCCGTTGCTTGGCTTTTTCTTTCTTCTCTCCTCTCTTTCTCTTTTTCCTTTTTGTTTTATGAGAGCCTTTCATGCCAATTTCATTCTTACGATACTCTCCGTACAAAGGAGGTTGTGGCGAAATTTTTCAAAGATTTAGAGTGTTAGCCAATTTTTTTTTGGAAAATTAGGAAAAATTTATTAATTGAAAAATTGGGGACTTAAGCTGTAACAAAAATAATGAGAGATGGGTTGGATTATTAAAATAATTCTAGCTTCGTGCCTTTTCGAGGACGAAAAGTTTTTAAGGGGGGGATATTGTAACAACCCTGATTTTTGGGGGTAATTTTAAAATTTATTTTAATGAATTTTAATGAGTTTAATATAATTATATTATTTATTTTAAATAATATGGATGATAAACTTATTTTATTTCAACAACGAACTTAAAGGTTATATGAATTCTATTCCGAGCCTGAAATGGCGCGGTAATTTCAGTTTTGAAATTCCAACTTTGAAAAATTATATAAAATAAAATATAAATCGGAATTGGACGAAACAAGAAACGCTAGGACCATATCGAAAATATCTTTCCAAAGAGTTTCAGAAATTAAGATTCCAGTTTATAAATTGTAAGTTATGAGAAAATTAAATTTTAAGAAAAACGCTATGGAATTCGTATATATAAGATTAAAGGCCCGAAACACAAAATTTTTGCTGAATAAGGAAATAGGACTCGAAACCACCTCCATTGGTTTCAGAATGTTGTTTACATATAAAAATGACTATAAAGACTTATGTTTTTGAGTTTCGGAAAAAAATTTCATTATTTTAATTATTTTTAATATTAAATATATACGCGCCAAAAATAGGATTTTTGCAAACGACCTCCAAATCCGACGAAACCAGTCTCTATGGATCAAGAATATTTAAATATAGTTAAAAAACCAAAATTCATAATTTTCGGAGTTAATCTGTGGACTGTATTAATTTTTAATTAGAAAACAGTCAATTTTCAGACTTTAAAAATTCATAATAAATTCATACGGACTCAGAAAATTACGAAATTAGGTTCTTTGGATTCGTAACATCAAATATTATTTATGTTTAAAGTTTCATTAATTTCGGAATTAGTATGTGAACGTAGTAATTTTTAAACGGTCAAAAATGCAAGGAATTGGATAAATAAACAAGTAAAAAGTATTGGGCCCAAGCTAAATTACAACCCAACCTATTTAATACATTTTTCTCAGCCTTTAGCAACCCTAATTCATTTCTCTAAACATAACAGCAGCCTACACCTTCATCTCTCAACAATGGTGTCTTCTTCCTCCACTCAAAAAAAAAAAAAAAAAACACATATGATTTTTCCCAATCCTCACCAAAACATATCAAATTATATATCAAAATGAAGGTATCGACGATACGAAGCTACTGGTGTCGTCGGTTTCATCAAACATCGCACGGATTTGACGAAAACTTCAATTAAACGTTTCAGAATTCGAAATTCAAAAGCCAAAACAAGGTGAGAACTCCTATTTACCGAATTTATTTGAAATTAATTATTTTCGTGATTCGAATGATATTATCTCTGATCCGCAATTAAATGTAGTTATTATCTCCAGATCTGTTTTTAAAGATCTAATTATACGTGCTGTTATTCTCTTTCAATATTATTATTATACGCGCTGTTATTCTCTTTCACGCGCTGTTATTCTCTCTCAATATTGTTATTATACGCGCTGTTATTCTCTTTCAATATTGTTTACATTTTTAATACAAATTAAAAAGCGATATTTTGAACATGGAACTTTATGGTCATTTTTTTTTATAGAATTAGAAGATAAGGTTTTGACACAGAATATTGTTTTCATTGTTAATAGAATTAAAAGATGAGATTTTGTTTTAAAAATTAATCAAATGTTTAATTAATTATTGATTAATCAAAGTTCAATTGGATTTATGATTATGATCATATTTGCGATGTCTTGTGCTTGGATTTTGTTGTTGTATGTATTGTGATATTTGGGATATCAATGATTGTGCAGATCTATGTCATTCAATAAAAATTCGTATTTGTTTAGATCTATAAACACCGTTTAAATTAGGTATTGTTTATTTCAAAAAGATCCAATATTTTTAATATTGATTGTTTACATAAAATTGTTTTAATGAAAAAGATTCAATTTTTAATATTGATAGTTTACATAAGATTGTTTTCATTATAAAGATTCAACTTTTATTATGTATTAATTTGAATTATGTTATTAATGTCGATATCAAAATTTAGAATATTGTTACATTTAGCATTGTAGAAATTTATATCATATGTTGACACCAAAGTTATATGTCATCACATGTATTGATAGGAGTAGTTGACATCATTATGGACACCAAAACATTATTCAATATCACATGTAGCAACTCGAATATGACATGGAAAATGAAAACATAACATATTTGTCAAAATGCATTAATTAGAATGAAAACGTGTCTTATTTGTTAAAATGCGTTAATTTGATTAAAACATGTCAATTGTGTTAGGATGTTTTAATTAGATTAAAACATGTCATGTCATTTCTGTTAGGATGTATTAATGGGATTAAGATATGTCATTTTTGTTAAATTAGAATTGACATAACAAACGTATTGTTTTTGTTAAAGTAGAATCGTTAAAATAAAAGTGTCTATTTATTTATCTTGTTAGAATAGAATTGTCCAAAATAAAAATATCATTTATTAGTTTTATTTTAATCGAACCAATGTGAGAACTCTTTCCTCACTCATTGTTAATGTTCAGTAATTATTTATTTTTATAAATAAATATATTTTAATGCCTGAGATGATTTGTTTGTGGTTTAATTCCATATTATGCATGTTTGGTTATGAATGGATGTTGGGATTGCTATGAAAAGTTTGAAATTTGGAATATTGTAACTTAGGGATTAATTTATTATTTCTTATGGTAATTCCAATTATATTACACTGCCACATATGGGTTACCTGACTCATATGTGTTGATTGGGTTGATATTTTCACACGTCACTCAAAAGCACATTTAATATATTATACATTGAATGTTGTATGAATATGATATGTTGGTTGTTCGATTGCTATTGTGTAATTTGAATGTCATTGAATGTTGTACTGGACTGTCATTGAATGTCATTGAATATTGAACATTGTTTGGAACCCCATTATTTAATTGTATTGAGTCGGTCTCATTCCAAAAAAAAAAAAACAAAAAAAAAAGAGAGGAAGGTTTGAAAACTTTCAAAATGGTTTTTCCATTGAAGATTAATTTTGATTTTTATGATAACATTTAATGCAATTTAATGTAAATTAAGCCGTTAGGGTAATTTGCGGTATTTTTACGTTCATGGGTATTACCATGAATTTCATTGATTATATATTAATCAATTAAGTTTTGAAATTTGAAAATTATCAATTTTACATTTATTTTAATATAATTAAATAAATAGATTCTGCTTGACCCGAGGTTAGATTGAGTTGTGGTATAAGACTGCCCGGACCCGCCCGGCATATCCAGCAACCGCAACAATACATATCTAATGTGAGAGGTTAATGCAGAATTAATTAAGAAATTAATATAGGAAGTTTTGAAATTCAAAAGGTAACATTTTGGAAATGTAATGATTAATGCAGAATTAATTAATTAATGTTGGAGATTTGAAATTCAAAATATATATTTTGGAAAAGTTAATATTTCCTTTAATAGTATAAACATAAATGCAGCATTAATGAATGATAAATGCTGAAAGTTAAATTTCAAAAGTTAATGTTTTTGAAAATAAAAGTAAACCTTTTATTTAGGTATGACATTAAATATGTTTTAATAATAAAAGTAAATCTTTTATTAAAATTTATGGCATTGAAGATATTTTGTTAATAAAAGTTATTTTTTTTTTAAGATTAAGAACGTGAGAGATATTTTGATAATAAGGGTTATTCTTTTTATTAAGAATGATGAAATATTAATTATTAATTAATATTTAAGAATTGAATTTCAAAAAGAGGTATTTATTGAGAATAAATACAATATTAATGATTGATTAACATTAAGGAGTAATTAATATTATTTTGAATATTATAAATGAAATATTAATTATGAATTAATATTAAAGATTGAATCTCAAAAGTATTTCTTTTGACAACTTTATTTTGAATATGGTAAGAATGAATGTCGAATTAAATGATACTTTTTGATTTACATATGAACCTTGTTTCAGTGTAGTAAATTATATTTTGAACGACATGTCAATACATTGAAAATGGATTAACGTTTAGAAACTTTTTTTATAAAGTTTATTATTGTTTATGTAAAAACATTAAAGAAAATAATGTATTACTTAAAATGACATAGTTATTTATTCATATAAACATGACTTTGGGTTTAATTATGCGGAAAATAAAAGTTAGTCTTTTATTTAAAAAAATAAAACGTGGAAAATAAAAGAGATTCTTTTATTAAGAATGAACGTGCAATGTAAATTATTCTTTTATTAGAGAATGAACGTGCAATGTAAATTATTCTTTTATTAAGAATGAACGTGCAATGTAAATTATTCTTTTATTAAGAATGAACGTGCAATGTAAATTATTCTTTTATTAAGAATGAACGTGCAATGTAAATTATTCTTTTAATAAGAATGAACGTGTAATGTAAAGTATATCTTTTATTTTATGAAATGAATAATAAGACGATAATAAAAGTTCATTCTTTTATTAAGTATAAGATGTGATTTTCATTTAATAACTGAATTTATTAAAATGCACGAAATTGTTAAGGGTCAAGAACAATATATTGAAAATGAAATTTGAATCCAGGATCCATTAATCTTTTAAGGGAATATTTCCAAAAATGAGGTTTCCTAATTTAATGTATTAAATTAGAATTTAATGGAGATTTAATAAAGGAGGAGTTTCTTAATTCAGAGTTGTAAATTTGAATTAATGATTTCCTAAAGTGAATTAAATCATTAAGTAATGATTTATGAAAGAAGTAAGTTTAAATGTGATTTAAAGAAATCTTTAATTAGATTTAAACAAAAATAAATTAACATCCTTGATTTGGAATGAGACGTTGTTTGTGTTACTTTAACACACGTTTTTTTTTAAATTGCGCGAATTATTCGGAAAGACCGGGTTCAACCCATTCCGAATAAATTCATACGATGATTGAAGATCGACGATGAAGACGGTTATTGAAGAACGGGAAATTTCCATATTGAATGAATGATTATTGATATCTTGATTGGACCGTACACCCAAGATGAGGGAAAGTTAGTGATCATTCAGACGTATTTGGGAATTCTACCGGATATAGTTTCGTTCAGACCCAGAACGGACTAGTAAATGGATTGCGTGTCTGACATGGTATTCCTTTATATTGTACTTGTTGATCTCTGTTTTACGTATAACTGTGTGGTGGTGGAGAATTTATTCTTCGCTTAACACCCGGTTATATATTGGTAGATGATCAATGATATGGTATGGTCTAACAATGTGGCACGCCAAGATGCATTGATCAAGGCTTTTGTTGAAAAGCAGGCCTTGTGGGTATAACGTAACTTCACGAACCTCACACCCCGGTATGAGTCAAAAACGGGATATGGACTGCAGGGAGTGCACACGTTTCTTTCTAGCTAGAGTGGTGTCAGCGACCTACCAGCCCTGACATTTTACTTATGTGGATGATGGATTTTGAGGCGCCTCGTTATTTTTATAGGCCGTTGGTGGTCATACTATAGGTCCAAAGGGACCGGGAAGCGTGTGTTCAGGCATAAGTAATCCACTGCCCATAGGCGGGGACCGGCCCTGAAGATCCAAGGGTTCACTGCGGGGGATCCTGAGGCATTTGCTAGAGTGTCTCGAATCGGAGAGGATCTTGCCCCTAGCCTCGACTCATGATGGAATCCAAATCTCCAATACGACCTTGCGGTTTTGATTGTAGAACTAGTATTGGCGACATGCTATATGGTAATCATGCCGTCTAGGATTGATACATTTATTTTGAATTGCTTTTAAAACATATACACACTAATGATAATATCGGTTTAACGTATTTATCATCTTTTGATCATTATAAGGTAAAACCCTATCCTCTGGTGTGCGTTGCATTGTGTGATGGGACCTGGGTCTTATAATGGTTTCATTTTTCCAAAAATCATTGCGTTGTTTAACGATTTACTTTAATTTATGCACCGACAATCCATTGGAATAAAACCCGTTCCGCATTAGCGGCGTGGTCCTTGGATTTGTCTTATTAGCTAAATTAGTTTTGAGTTCTCATACCAGTCCCATGACTGACCTGGAGTTTATTGTTTTAACCTAAACTCTGGGTGCCCATATTTTTCCACACGGGCAGCTAGTAGTTTTGGTTTTGCAGATATTATATTCACAGGATCCTGGTCTACAGCTGAAGCGATATTCGGAAAGCTCTGTATCCGTGTATCTCTTTTAGTTGTAATTTTGTATTATTTTTCCGCTGCTATTTAAATGTAATTAAAATCTCTGATATTGTATTTATCAAATGTAAAGTATTCATTTGTATTCTGGAATATTCTTGTACTCTGATGTAATTGTTGTAATAGCAATGAAAATGTTCTGTTGTTCTGTGTTCTGATGAGTATTGTTCTCAAAGCAATCCGGGTTTCCTTTACGGGGAAGTTTGGGTCGTCACATAAACCATCAACCACAAGCAACCATTATCCTTAGAAACTTCTAATGATGTATGAACATATGCAGAAAGTGTGTGTATATGTCCGTATACTAATGCAAAATCAGGCGGTCTACTGATTCAGTCGACCTCCTTAATGCAAACCATGATAGTGCCATGCATCCAATATGTATGCGAAACCCTATTGACACATACAATTTCTATATGCGTGCACAACCATACACAAAAATGCATCATCCACATGATAACACAGCCATGATACATCCATCAATCTAACTACCACATCCATTTTTGCGATATGCAACATGAAGTGACTGAGCCGATCTAGTGCCTAATGTGTGTGTATATGCATCCACGAGCAACCACTAGCAAACAATTGCATCCACATGCATCCATCAACCATAACATGTTTCAAACACATGTTTCAACCATAGGTTTTACCCTATCTAAAGGTCACAGGTACTAGCGAGAGGATATACTAAAGATAAGATAAGTACTAGACAAGCGATAAAGGAGAAGTTAAAAGACATACTCTCAAAAAGAAATGGGTACAAAGAACGCATCTTCGCTATCTCCCAAGTAGCATTGCTTTCGTTATCTCCCCATTGCACTTTAATTAGCTGAACTTCTCTGTTCCTCAACTTCCTAGTTTCTGACCCAAGGATGCGAGTAGGAGCTCGTCGAATCGTCGCATCACGCTCTACCTCTACATCTCTAAGCAAGCTCGGCTCTACCACCTCTGTGGTCTCATGTAAGCACTTCCTCAAATGTGATACATGGAATACATCATGAACACCACTAAGTCTGTCGGGCAACTCCACCCTATATGCCATCCGTCCAATCCTTTCCTTAACAGGAAACGGCCCAACAAACCTCGGTGCTAACTTCCCAATGGACCCAAAGCGAACAACATTTCTCCACGGAGATACTTTGACAAAAACCATGTCCCCAACCTCAAATTCAAGATCCGTCCTTCTCCGATCCGCATAAGATTTCTGTCTATCTTGCGCTGCTTTCATCCTTCTTCGAATCAAATCAATCTTCTCTGAAGTCTCTCTAACCATATCTGGCCCAAGCAAGATCTTATCCGTATATTCCCACCAACATGTAGGAGATCGACAAGGCCTTCCATAAAGAGCTTCGAAAGGTGCCATGCCAATACTAGACTGAAAGCTGTTATTGTATGCGAACTCCACCAAAGGAAGATGTTCTTCCCATGTACCTCCAAAATCCAAGATACAAAGCCTCAAGAGATCTTCTAAGATACGGTTCACCCTCTCGGTCTGACCGTCCGTCTGAGGATGATATGCGGTGCTCAAACACAACTGAGTCCCTACCGCCTCTTGCAAACTTCTCCAAAACTCACTAGTGAAGATAGGATCTCGATCACTCACAATGCTGGATGGTACGCCATGCAATCAAACAATCTCTCTAACATAGACTGAAGCAAGCCATGGAGCGGTCCTCTTACTCTTCACGGGTATAAAATGGGCACTCTTGGTAAGTCTGTCTACCACAACCCAAATTCCCGTATTGCCCTTCCTCGATCTCGGTAACCCATCGATGAAATCCATCGAGACACTATCCCACTTCCATTGCGGAACTTCCAATGGGTGTAGCAACCCACCGGGTTTCCTTTGCTCCGCTTTAACTTGTTGGCACACTAAGCATCTAGCCACATACTCGGCCACATCTTTCTTCATACCGGCCCAGAAGAAAACTCTCTTCATGTCTTGGTACATTTTGTCTCCACCGGGATGAATAGTCATCCTTGAACGATGTGCATCATCCAAAATAGCCTTCTTCAAACCCTCATCTTGCGGTACACAAAGTCTACCGTCTCTATGCAACCATCCCCTATCATCTATGGTGTATCTACCCAAATGGCTGGACGACTCCCCCCTTATAAGCTTCTCTACCAACTCAACCAACTGTGGGTCGTCTCGCTGAGCCTCGCCAATCCGTCCCAAAAGAGTAGGTCTAACCTCCAAGGATGCTAACAAACCAGGTACAAAGTCAACAGAAGGTCTGAAGTCGAACAAAGAAAGAAACTCCAAGCTTCGCCGTTCCACGAACAATGGACTCAAAGATAGCCTTTTTCTACTCAAGGCGTCCACCACCACGTTACCCTTGCCAGGGGTATACGCTATCTCAAAATCATAGGATGCTAAGAACTCCATCCACCTTTGCTGTCTTAAGTTTAAATCCTTCTGAGAGAATAAGTATTTCAAAGATTTATGGTCAGTGAACAACTCGAATCTCTCACCAAGAAGATAATGGCGCCAAGACTTAAGTGCGAAAACAATCGCGGCCAACTCTAGATCATGGGTAGGGTAATTCTTCTCATGCACTCTCAATTGCCTCCCTCCATAGGCTATTACCCTTCCCTCCTGCATCAAGACTGCGCCTAATCCTGTCCCACAAGCATCGGTATAAACAACAAACGGCTTACTCCCATCTGGAAGCACTAAAACTGGAGCGGTGGTCAAAGCTCTCTTTAACCGTCGGAAAGCATCATCACAATCTACGTCCCATGAGAAAACCAGATTCTTCTTCGTCAAGCGGGTTAATGGGGCTGATATCTTCGCGAAGTCTTTGATGAACTTCCTATAATATCCTGCCAACCCCAAGAAACTTCTTACTTCGGTAGCATTTCTAGGAACTTTCCAATCCTGGATAGATACTATCTTTGCGGGATCCACAGCTATCCCTTCCTTAGAGACCACATGCCCTAAGAATCGCACTTCTCTTCTCCAAAAATGACATTTAGAGAATTTAGCTTTAAGACTATGTGCTCGAAGAGTCTCCAACACTTCTCTGAGATGTAAGGCATGCTCTTCTTCACTCTTGGAAAAGACCAAGATGTCATCCACAAAGACCACTACAAACTTATTCAGATACTCTCTGAACACTCTACTCATCAGATCAACAAAGTATGCAGGGGCGTTTGTCAACCCAAATGGAATCACAAGCCACTCATAAAAACCATCCGGAGTCCGGAAAGCAGTCTTCTCTATACTGTCCTCCGCCACTCTCAACTGATGAAACCCTGTAGCTAAGTCCATCTGCGAAAACACTGAGGCGCCAACCAACTGATCAAAGAGATCATCTATCCTCGGTAATGGGTGTCTATTCTTCTTCGTGAGCTTATTAAGTTCTCTATAATCCACACAAAGTCTGAGGGACCCATCCGCCTTCGTGGCAAACACTACTGGAGCTCCCCACTCCGATATACTTCGCCTTATGAACCCCTTCTCAAGCAACTCCCCTACTTGCTTATGAAGTTCTCTTCTCTCACGAGGAGCCATGTGGCGCACTGGCAAAGACACTGGTTTGGCATTATCCACCAAATAAATTCGGAAATCTATCTCCCGCTTAGGAGGCAAACCCTTCACCTCTTCAAACACATCCGGATATTCCCGGACCACTCTGACAGAACGCAAACTCTCGACCGAAGCATCGAGCGATTCAAGATAACTTAGCAAAACAGATTCCATGGGATTACAAGAGATCTC
The DNA here is from genome assembly GCA_030737875.1 of Allium sativum. NCBI lineage: Eukaryota > Viridiplantae > Streptophyta > Magnoliopsida > Asparagales > Amaryllidaceae > Allium > Allium sativum. Next base: position 384,519,501 of record CM060922.1, read on the forward strand.
GAGAGTATTACCCAAGCGGGTCATAAGCCTGACAACTCTCCTTTCACAATCAAGAACGGCACCATTACTGGATAACCAGTCCATGCCCAAAATCAACCCATAGCCCGTGAAGCCCAATACAAAAGCATCACATCCAAACTCAACGCTAAGTATAGAAATCTTCAAACCCAAACATATCATAGACAGATATATGGAGCCCCCAATTGGGTTTGAAACAACCAAGGGATCATCAACTAGACTGGTGTCTAAGTGCAGTGACTCAACTAACGATGATGAGATAAAAGAATGTGATGCGCCAGAGTCAAACAAAGTATGAACTGGATGATCAAACAGAAAAACCAGACTTTCAACGGAAATAGTTCTACCTCTCTGCTGAATCGGTGGAACTGAGAGAGCCTGAACTTGCCCCCCTGCCTGAGCTGGTGCCATAAGAGCTTGCACCTGACCTCCTGAGGTAGACCCCGTCTTCTGCCCCTTCTTTGGGCAGTCCTTCACAAGATGTCCTGCTTCACCACAATGGAAGCAACCGGTCTTCTTCTTTTTGCGACAATCCTTGCTGAGGTGGCATGGGGTCCCACAATTGAAGCACTTCTTCTTCTTCTTCCCCTTGTCACCATTGCCTTTTCCACCCTTGCCTTGTTGTTGTTGTTGTTGCGGTTTCTTCTGATCCCCCTTCTTCTCTGGTGCTTTAGAACTCTTATCATCCTCATGCATAAGTGCCATGTAGACAAGCTTCTCAAAGGTGGCCCCCATAGGAATGTGAGTCATAGCTATTCCTTGCAATGGTTCGTTCAAGCCTCTAACGAACCTCAAAGCCTTCTTCTCCGGTGTATTCACCAACTCTATGCCAAACCTTGCTAATTGATTGAATTTGTTGACATATTCTTTCACCGTGAGATTCCCTTGCTTCAAATTCAAGAACTTCTCCATAAACAGATTCTCTTCCGCCCTTGAGAGAAACTTAGCCCCAAACCTTTGCTTGAAATCTGCCCAAGAGTCAACAGGGCGTTCTCCATTAGTGACCTCCCACCAGAATGAGGCCTCTCCCTTCATTAACCAAGCCGCCAACTTGACTTTCTTTCCCTCTTCCACTTCAAAGATATCTAGCAACTCTTCCACTTCCTTAAGCCAATCTCTAGCCTCTACGAAAGTCTCTGAACCTAGAAAAGGTTTTCCTCCTATAGCCTTGAACTCCTTGCAAATCTTTGCAAAATTATCCACTCTAGGCTGAGGAGAAGGAGCGGTTGCCTCTGGTATAGTAGCATTGGCTGGACCCGCAGCCGCGGCCCTAGCCTCTTGTAACCTCCTATACCATAGTGGTATAACTAAGCCCTCCGGGATGTTAAGATCTTCAGCCATGCTGAAACGAAAGAGGAAAGATTCAAAAAGGAGATTCCGAAAGATAAAGATATGGCTATTGGGGATTATGCTTTTCTTTTTCAAAAACTTTTCTCTTAAAAGACATGTTTTTGAAAATACTTTTTCCAAAAATAATACCTTTACTATTTTCTAAAAAAAAAAAGTATTTTTCTCAAAAATTTATCTGTTTCGGTAACCTTCAGCTCTGATACCACGTGTAACACCCCACTCCCGCTATGATTACTCACTAAGGGAATGCCATAGCATCGGTGGAGTATTTTAGTGAATATAGAACAGAAAAATTACAACAAGACAGATATAAATAGTACTTGAAATTTAAAACATCATCTCATAACAGCGGAAGTAAAACATGTCTGGTTACATCATAAAACCACAATAAAAGTCAAGTACAATATCCATCAAAATAAAGAAGTACATAATCCCACTCTCATACAATAGCCATGACAAAAGAAAAGATAACTGGGTAACTGGAGCTTTACATCTATCCAAGCTCCTAAAGACTGGAACAGCAATTCGATCAAGCTCCACTACTGCTAGGATCCACCGTAGGACCTGAGGGTTGGGAAAAAGATAAAAACAACGGGGTCAGACATAAGTCTGAGCGAGTCCTATAACTTTAACAATACAATCGTTAAAGTAACCAGAGAAGACATAAACTGATATACGGTAACTAATGGGGATGAATGGCTACACTAAGCAGTCAACTAAACTAAGATAAAAGATAAAGACGCATCTACCCTTCCAAAGGTAAATTACTAAACTGCACCACACCAGTCATTCCTAACTTAAAGGTTGATCCCACCCATGGACTTATAAAATTAACTTAATAGTTCTCGCGTACCCCTAGGTGACTAAGTAGACGCCACGGGGCCCTACAATCCACTAGGTGTACACACTACTCCCCATTCGATCGGCTCCCTAACATAGATACCCGTGCTGGCCCCACCGTGGGGTGTACCATTCCCCAACGTGGCAACCTGATAAAACTAACGGTGCACAGCTTATATCCACACGATGCAACAACGTCTTATTTACCAGCCCGGGTCCACACACGCATATGAAACCCGTTGGTCATGCGTTGCCACCGCTAACCCATTTTGGCCTCTTATAGTCAAGCCCAGTATGCGTGTCCCGTCCTCGACATGGGTCGAGCCCACTAAGATACGTATGGGTTACTGGTTGAAATGGGCCCCCAGCACAAGCCATCCCCCTAAGCTTGGCCCACCCACTAGTGTTTCCCACTTAACCCTTTAATCATGTTTAATTACATGTTTCATGTTGGTTAAGTATTTTATCATATTTTCTATTGGCAACCACTAGCAATTTCCACATACCACCCAAGGTACCCACTTAACCCCCATGCCCCACTACATGCTTATCTGGTTAAGTGTTTCTTAATTGATTAACACCGTAACCGTGTAAAGGACCCCTCACATTGGACCGTCATTTGTAGATGCCTGGTTAAGCCGGTAGGTTCCGGGCAGTCTTACACTACAAACGGGTCCAACCTCGTGTCATTTACCCTTGTTACGTATTTAATTTATGATTAAGACCCCTCACATTGGACCGTCATTTGTAGATGCCTGGTTAAGCCGGTAAACTCCGGGCAGTCTTACACTACAAACGGGTCCAACCTCGTGTCTTAATCGATTAATTACTCCTAATTAATCACCCCCATAATTTGTGTTAATTATCATGTTTATTTTAGGAATATGGGTGCACCTAACTTAATAGGCAAATTCCCAACTCCAAAGTGTGGGTACACCTAACTTAATAGGCAAATTCCCAACACATAGTATGGGTATACCTAACTTAATAGGCAAATTCCCATACTATGTTCATTTATTTTATGTTATGCATAATTATATTAATTTCACACAATCTTATTAACATATGCATTTAATTAACCCCATCGTTCCCACGTAATTTCGTTCTCATGACATAACACATATAAAAGGTGTCAACTTGCATATGTATGAACATGTTTCAAAGGTGCCATCTTGCATATTAACAAACACATTACTTGCATATGAACTTGCATAACATGTCACATAACTTGCATATAATCTTGTATAACATGTCACATAACTTGCATATGAACTCATAAACTTGCATATGAACTTGCATAACATGTTACATAAACTTACATATTAACACATACATGACTTGCATATGAACTTGCATAATATGTCACATAACTTGCATATGAACTTGCATAACATGTTACATAACTTGCATATGAACTCATAAACTTGCATATGAACTTGCATAACATGTTACATACTTGCATATGAACTCATAAACTTGCATATGAAGAAACATACAACTTGCATAATTATCATACAAGTAACTTGCATATTATCATACATGTAACTTGCATATTAACATATGATCACAAAGCACAAAACTTGCATAACCCACATACATTAGCAAACTAACATCATGTCATATGACTTAAAACCCATTAATCCACAAAAAAAACCATATGATCTCATCATATCTCATCTACTTAGTTTAGCAATTGATCATTAGAGTGATAGAAACTCACTACTAGCCAATTTGCACTCCAAATGAAGAAGATTAAGATGCTTAGAATGGATTAGAGGTTGATTAGAGAGTGATTAGCTTGCAACCCTCTTCATAAATTAGTGGAGGCTCCTTCTAAGATTTAATTTGGCGGCATGTAGCCCTCAATTCTATTTTTAGTATGGATTAGGGTAGGTTTAGGGTGTATTTATAGATTAGGTGAGTGTTTTAGGCCCTTAGATTAACCCTAAATTAGATTAGGACCCTTAGATTTCGGAACCTTCCAGAAACCAGCCCTAAGACCAAGCCCAAACCCCAAACTGGTGCACCCAACCACAGAACTCTCTAGAAACTGTGCAGGTTTCCTGTCCCGACATGGGCGCACTTCCCAAGTGCGCCAGTGTATTTTTGCGCTGGCGCACTTCACAAGTGCGCCAGTGCATTTCTGGCCTGTTTCGGGTTTTTCTGCCTAACTTCGTTCGTCTATATCTCTTTCATACGGTACCCGTTTTACGCAAACTCGGACTCTATTTCGCGTATTTTTCCGAGACGAACGCAATGATGCAGCCCGTTTCCCCTGATTCTCACATCTGAGATTAATTATACTTTAATTACTAACCATTAGTGTTAATTGAAATTCGGGGTGTTACACATAGCGACCTTTCTGAAAATTCATTTGGCCATAACTTTTGCTTTCCACTATGAAAATTCGATTTTTCAGATTCGTTAGAAAGGTATTCACTAACAGATTTAAATATTTTTGGTTTCCCTAAAATCCGTTTTGTTTTGCACCCGGTACAGTCCGACAAAGTTTGAATTCAATTTTTGAAACTGCAGCGCCATTTCAGGCCTTGTTTATAATTAAAATTAATTATATTCGTTTTCAATTGTCGATTCAAACTCACTTTTCATTGCCATTATTTAAAATATTTATTTTAAATATTTAAAATCCATTATTTTAGCCAATTAAATTTTTTTAAATTGGTTCAGATTTTCTGGGTCCTTACAATTATACACCCTACTTCGGAGCGACCGACTTAGCCATGCTGCCTGCCCCATTTATGTCATTTACCGGTTGATGAGGCTTGAGGTTACGCTTCATCATCACATCAGATTCACTTCGAATGCCACATTGTCAGATCCATCGAAAATCACTAATTGACGTCTACAACAATACATTACGTGTTAGCTAAAGAAGTTTCCTTCTCTGTTTCCACTCTTGGTACGGTTGAAGAAATCAATGTACGTGACCTTTCTGGAAATACTCTGTCAGACATTCATCCATACAAGTCACCCAGGAACAGGATTAACCGAAGGCACTATTCAGTATATCCATCTTAGGTACTGTTATCTAAGATTTATACAATAGCCCATGCACTTTACTCCGTCTTCAATTATCTTTGGCATATATGATTCGCAATGCTTATGCCAATACAGAGTGGTTCTTTGGATAATAATCCAACCGGTCTCTCTATATTAACCACGTAAATTGGTCAAAACATCGATAGTTTGTGATTTAACTATCGAAGGAAAATACGTGTGCAAACAACGATATCATTTCCAGATGGAAATTATATCGATCAAACATCATTTAACATTTATCTCCTTAGTTCATTTTTCATCTCATGTTTCTTTATATTCAACATTTCTTATTTTCTAAATTTAGAAAATATATGTTATTACCCTTGGAAAATATTTCCATTTCTTGTTTTCTACATCAGAAAATATTTCTGGTTCTTATTTGGAAAACATTTCCAAAACTCCTTCAATGGGCTTAGACAGATGTTTTAAACAAACCATCGCGATGCCAACTCAAACCATTACGCTTATTAACTAAATTCCTTTAACCAACCTTCACTATCGAACCTTAACCATTTCTTAGTTAAAAATAGAGTCAATCAAGTTGGGGTAATACTACCTCTCAGACCTTAACTGAACAACGTTTCTAACCTTGAAATAGACAAAGTTCACCCTTTTAATTCTTTACAACTTCCTTATGTAACTCTCCTTCGAATCATCTCTATTCGATAATTCTTTCCTTCGATAAGGTATATTCGATAACTCTATTCAATTTACTCTATTCGATTAACCCTTATCAATTAACTCTATTGGACTAACACTATTGGGTTAACTCTATTTGATTTAACTCTAGTCGATAGCTCCTTTAACTCTATTCGAATAAACCAACTTCGATTAACTCCTTTAATTCCATTCGAATAAACTATATTCGATTTATTCCTTTAACTCCATTTAACTCTACTCGAATAACTAATATTCGATAACTCTATTTAACTCTTATTCGAATAACTAATATTCGATAACTCCTTTTACTTTATTCGAATCACTAATATTCGATTAACTCAATTGATTCTATTCGAATAAACTATATTCGATTAACTCCTTTATTTTAACTCTAATTGATTACTCCATTGAATAACTAAATTCAATAGCTCCTTCGAATAACCAATATTTTATAACTCACTTCGATTAAAAAAATCGATAACTCTTTTCGATTAAACTATAATCGATAACCCCTTCGACTAACTAATAATTGATAACTCCTTTCGGTTAACTAATAATCGATAATTCCTTTCGATTAACTAATAATCGATAATTCCTTTCCTTTAACTCTATTCAAATAAACTAATATTCGAATAACTAATATTCGATTAACTCCTTTTCGAATAAACTATTCATTTATAAAGATTTACTTTTAGTAATGGTTCTTCACTTTACAAATGATTTACTTTTTAGTAACGTTTTCCTTTTTATAATGTTTTCCTTTTTATAACATCCTATTCGGTTATAAACAAATTTCCCTTTTTATAACTCTATTTATTTTCTAAATATTTCCTTTTTAATTCTATTTGTAAATGGTTTTGCAAATATCTCCTTTTCGATTTCATTTGTAAAGGTTTTACAAATATTCCTCTTTCGATTTCATTTGTAAAAGTTTTACAAATATTCCCTATTCAATCTCATTTGTAAATGGTTTACAAACATTTCTCTTTCTGATTGATTTGTAAATGGTTTACAAACCTTTCTCTTTCTATTTGATTTTTAAATGGTTTATAAACATTTCTCTTTCTAATCTATTTGCAAATGGTTTGCAAATAATCCCTTTAGGGTTTTATTTCTAAGTATTTTCTATTTATAAATAATCCATTTATAAATAAATTTCTATTTATAAATATTCTATATATAAATATTCTCTTTTTAGTATTCACTTTGACAAATTTCCCTTTTCTCCAAATCCCGGTATGTTATGGTGTTTAACATATCAAATTATGTCCAATATCGTCCATACACATATAATCAACAACATATTATAAATCACGTCATATATCACAATATATGAATCACAGTAAAATAAATGTTGAGGAATCTAGTTGGATTCCTCCAACCTGTTTCCCTGCATCACAGATGTTAAACAATATAGATAACATCACTTTCATTTCCATAGGATATATTTTGTAAAATAGAATCAATATAGAAATTCACTAACTGACTAGCAGTTCAATCAAACATTCAACACACAGTCAATCAGCCAGTATTTAACAGTTCTAAAAATACAACATGAAATTATAAACTGTTCAGAGTTAGTGAGATTTACTCACTTTGGCAGTTCATCGTTGAAGAACGATAAACTATGAACTATAAACTGTTGTTTGATTTGAATCAAACAGTTTATTTCTCCATAAATTCATACGAGCCCCAATCCACACCCAGTAAGTTCCATTGTGTAGCGCTCGTCCATACGATCCTAACGCAACTTACGGTTCGTTAATCTGACTCTATATGTGCTAGATATCGTATTTCTAAGTTAATACAAGATTTAAACTATAATTAACTTAACAATTAAATTAAAACAACTCACCCCTCTCACTCACGTGTCTGGCAAATCATCTTCCCCAAAAATCCACTTTATAATACCGCACCTCCCAGTATTTAAAATACCCAAACCCGCTACTCCCAATCCCCATTGACCCACCTTTGACCATCCTTCACTCCTCCTCTGGCCACCTATTCTAAGAGCCACCACCACCATTTCGTTCTCCATACAAATCTCCACCCGACAGCACCCTCCATACCACACTCGACCCCCGAGCAAAATAGTGACCTACTGCCTATCCCCTTCGCTACCATCCTGTCGGTTCCCACCGTCGACGACCGGAGTCACTCCAACCTCCACCAAACGAAGCGTCGTCCCACCAGAAAGACACGCACCCCTCGCTCCGACCAGACTCCATCAATGTTGATGCCAATACCCAACCCTAGCTACGGTTGGATCGAAATGGATAACCCTTTAATATTGTCGCATGAAATCTTGGGTACCCGAGATTGAAGTACTCAAGCTTACAAAGCTAATGAATCGAACATCCCAGCATTTCGTTGCGTTCTGTGTTTGATTTTGATAACTGAAATTTGAAGGAGGGAGGCGGCTTATCTTTTGATTTCAACAGACTGATCTAATTAGGTCTTAAGAAATAAAAAGGGGGGTTATTTATAAGGTTTTTGTTTTGAAGGTCAAGAGTTTGTGTGGCTGAAATGAATGGATCGTGGCTCCCTTTCGATCAATGAAAACGAAAGGATAAGGGATGGGTATATTTTCATTTTATTAAGTTATAAAGGTTCACATACTTCGCTATATACAATTATATTCATGTATGTATGCTACGGACTGAAATAAAGATGTCGTTGTGATTAACACCGTCTCACGATCCCAAAAATATAATAATATTGGTAGGTCAACTCATTTTGTGAAACCTCAAAATGTTGATTACAGGGTGCAAAATACTTCAAACAAAAAGTCGCTTATTTAATTAATTAAAAATTACAATAAATTTCTAAAAATTATTTTATCGTTATGTCTCAAAAGAACCTTGTCTAAATTCAAACCCGATATTCAAATATTTTTAAATAACTGTTATGGCCACAAACGAATATACCGCTATTTTTCTGAATATTTGATTTGGACATAAATCAAAATCTACAGGACGAAATCCCGATTTTTCTCTTCCACTAGAAAGATATACTCCACCAGCTCCACACTTTTCTTATTTCACAGAAATCTGGCTTAAAACGAATCATGTACATTCAGTTGAAGTTCAAATCGCCAAATTGCGAACTGCAGCGCCATTTCGAGCTCGATTTTAATTATAATATAATTATACATTCAAACTGTCATTTATATAATATATTCGTTATTCAAATTCAATTCCAAGCTGAATTAAATATCACAGATGATCCAGTTCACACCATATCGCCATTTCAGCCAATTCTGATTATTTCAGAATTAAATATATTATTTAATTTATAATTTTAATTAACTATTCATCATTATTTTATTCCACGACCATTTAATTCACTATATCACTATTTATATAATTAAATAAATTAATTATAATACCTCTGCAAATGCGGGTCATTACATTCTTCCCCACTAAAAAATAATTTCGTCCTCGAAATTGCTAAGGTAGAAAACGACCCTATCGACTGGTCAAAACATATTTGTTCACTTCTTAACTTCAGTTTCCAACTAAACCAATTTAATTTCAATTAAATTATTAATTAATTCTTACCAACGAAAATTTTCAAAAATCCTGAAAATTTTCTAACTCCTTAACTTTTCGGAAAATTTCGCCATAACTTCCTTTGTACTGGTCAATACGTCAAACTCCTACTCACCTCTCTGGGCCATCCCCAACCCAAAAGAAATATAAACAGCCAAGCGGCTTGCCAATTCAGCTCATAAATCTTATATCCAATAGAAATATAAACTTATACCTTTTGTCGGCATATCATTATATCCTTTCCACTTGTTATCAATTCATCGGATACAAGGGTCATCCCAATCAAATTTCAATCTGCTTTTACCCATAACACAACCATTCGCTTATATCCGAGCCAAATATCATTCAACTCGAGTTTCTTCTCGATTCCCAACTCTTAACTTGATTATCACATTACACTTAAAATTTGAATCTCACAATCCAATTTGTCTTGATATCATTCTAATTCAACCTCAGTTACCTCTTTACTGGCTTTACTTTAATTCAATTTTGCTTTCAAAAATTTCTGTTAAATTTGTTTTTAATTCAAACAGTCTTTCCCTGGGAGTTTTTAAACAGTTTACTCTTTTCAAAAATCAAATTTTCCTTTTGAACATGTCACTGAGCCCTTAATTAATATTCCATTAGTTAAATTACTTCTCTATTTCTTTATCAACATTTGTTAACCAAATATTTTCAATAACCATATTGGCCTTTTACGTTATTTGGAAAACATTTCCGAATATCGCTTTCCTTTATTTTCTAAACTTTAAAAAATATATGCTATTTATAATTGGAAAATATTCCAATTACTTATCTCTTTTCTGATCTCGTTTATTTCTATACTTAGGAAATATTCTTTATTATATTTCCAAGCTTACACTTATTTGGGTTAAAATGGATGTTGTGTAAAACATCATTACGACAACCCAAATACTATATTCAACGAACTCTTATTCAACATTGATCTTCGAGCCTGAAATCTTACTATTTATTTGTTAATAATGAAACCAATCAAGTTGGGGTATAACTACCTCTCAGACCTTGACTGAATAACATTTGTAAATCAAAACAGATATGACTACTTACTCGAATAATCAATACCATACAACTACTTATTCACTTTTAAACACGTATACGCTTCCTCTTTCTATTCTTACTAGATTTTATTCTTAGTCTTCCTTTTTGATTTTACTATTCTATTTCTAAGTTCGTTTCCTTATCGACTTATATATATATATCAATACGTTGATTTCTAACTATCAAATTATCTTAAAAATATTCTAACTCCTTAAATTCCCAGAAAAATTCGCCATAACCTCCTTTGTACCAGGAGCATCGGGATATTTCAAATAGCCTCCCATGGCCCTCACCAATCCAAACGAAAAAGAAAAAGCCAAGCGGCTAGCCGATACGGCGTTTAAAATCTCATATATGAATTAAATACATACCTTTTTGTCGAGCATTCTATTTATATACCTTCATACCTTATCCATACCTATCTCATGTATATTTATACCTGCCCAATCTATTTTAACTATACCTGATCATTTTAACTCAATTCGTTAATTAACTCTTTAGTCTATTTCACTTTAATATTTGAACATGACATGTTCAAATATATTTTAACTTGCTTATTAACTAATTTGAATCCAAATTTCAAATTTAAGTTCTATATTCGATTTCGAATATCCATTTACAAATCCAATTCACCTTTCAAAATTCAACTTCAAATTCAAAACTCGATTAACTAATTCCTCTTCGACTTAGTTAATTCTATTCAATTTCTATTCAAATTTTATATTATAAATCCCATTTGAATTTCCATATTCAAATTCTATATATCAAATTCTATTTAAATTCTATATTATAAATCCCATTTGAATTTCTATATTCAAATTCTATATATCAAATTCTATTCAAATTCTATATTATAAATCCCATTTGAATTTCTATATTCAAATTCTATATATTCAAATTCTATATTATAAATCCCATTTGAAATTCTATATTCAAATTCTATATATTCAAATTCTATATTATAAATCCCATTTGAAATTCAACACAACTTGTCTTTCCCAAAACAAATTCAAAACAGTATCTCTGATAGTAATTCGTCACTTACAACTCGAAAATGAATACTGATGATGCAGCTTTCATCATCAGAATCTATTTTCCAGCGATCGGAGTGAGTTCAATACTATAAAACCATTTCTAACCATTCCCACTTTGAAATTCATTTCAAAATATAATTCACACTGCTTGTAAAACAATTTAAAATCTCCCAGGATCTTAAATTTTCCTTATTTTTAATCCAAATCCATTTTCAAACACTTATCCAATTTTCTAGAGTTTTAACTCAATTTCTAATTTAAAATTTCAGATTCAACTCATCTGATTTCACTTATTTCACTTTATGAATTCTGATTGGTAATTTACATAACCATTTAATTTATAATTTTACTCGATTATAATAACAACCAATATATCCACTATATTATAATCATTCCAATATAAATCCTTTATATCAAAATATAATTTGGGGCAAAAATTATTTCGTTTACCCTCTTTCAAGACATACCATGACGGTTCATCGTATTCAAGTGTTTAGTAACTCCTACCGATACAGTGGATCAAACTGATCGACCAGAACTCATAAACAACTCAACCAATGAATCTCCACAATATAAACCACTTTATATCAAATTACAAATATGTTCACTCGTATATATACACTCAACTCAATCTAGGGTATTACTAACCCTATCTCTACTTAGTCACGCCACAGAGCCAAGGTAATTACTTAACTTAAGCTCTGATACCAACAGTAACGACCCGGATTTTTGCAACTTTGGTTATCGACATAATCTCAATGACGGCTAACCAAACATCGAAAAATACTGGTAGTTAATTAAAGAAATTAGAGGGTGAGGATAGATAAGATAGAAACTCAGAATAGAAGTAGAAGAAGTACACAACATCAGAGTAACACGAACCTCACAGCGGAATAACATATAATAGATAACATATCCTTGAAATAAAAGATTTGTACTTGAATATACATACCATTATCAAATACAACACTTACAACATAGCGGAAATAACTATAGCTGTACAATCCTGAAGCCTACTGCTCCAAGCTCTCCATATCTGTAAAATCCCGACTACTTGACTGCCCGTACAAATTTAGGCACCCAAGAGTTTAGGGAAAACAAAACAAATAAACTCCGGGTCAGTCATGGGACTGGTGTGAGTAAAACAGTTTGAGCCATTAAACGATATCTCATAAGACCACGCCGTATAACGGAACGGGTTTTTCCCTTATGAGAATCCAAACTAATCTTTATATCATAACTCTTTTGATATTATAATAATGTTTATCAACCACAATAATAATAATCATCTACCAGAACACTTTCATCTCACGTTCTACATATATAGTATACAATCAAAACCGCAAGCACGTATTGGGTAATGGATTTCTAACTATGACAAGGTATGGAACCACCTTTCGCTAGTGTACCTCTAGAAAGGAATACACTGGGTTCAACAAGAACATCTTGCAACCCGGCCACACATGACCGACCACTCATTTCGCTTGATTATCGAATGTATATCACCAACGGTTAGGATCAGCAACCGTTTCCCGAATGAGACAGCATCGACAATAGATTTTTAGAAGTAAATGAATCTCTAGATCAGGTGATTATACACCCTACTTCAGAGCGACCGGCTTAGCCATGCTGCCTGCCCGATTTCTGTCATTTACCGGTTGATGAGGCTTGAGGTTACGCTTCATCATCACATCAGATTCACTTCGAATGCCGCATTGTCAGATCCATCGAAAATCACTAATTGACATCTACAACAGTACATTACGTGTTAGCTAAAGAAGTTTCCTTCTCCGCCTCCACTCTTGGTACGGTTGAAGAAATCAATGTACGTGACCTTTCTGGAAATACTTTGTCATACATTCATCCATACAAGTCACCCAGGAACAGGATGAACCGAAGGCACTATTCAGTATATCCATCTTAGGCATTGTTATCTAAGATTTATACAACGGCCCTTGCACTTTACTCCGTCTTCAATTATATTTGGCATATATGATTCGCAACGCTTATGCCAATACAGAGTGGTTCTTTGGATAATAATCCAACCGGTCTCTCCATATTAACAACGTAAATTGGTCAAAACTTCGATAGTCTGTGATTTAACTATCGAAGGAAAATACGTGTGCAAACAACGATATCATTTCCAGATGGAAATTATATCGATCAAACATCATTTAACATTTATCTCCTTAGTTCATTTTTCAACTCCTGTTTCCCTATATTCAACATTTCTTATTTTCTAAATTTAGAAAATATATGTTATTACCCTTGGAAAACATTTCCATTTCTTGTTTTCTACATCAGAAAACATTTCTGGTTCTTATTTGGAAAACATTTCCAAAACTCTATTCAATTTACTCTATTCGATTAACCCTTATCAATTAACTCTATTAGACTAACACTATTGGGTTAACTCTATTTGATTTAACTCTAGTCGATAGCTCCTTTAACTCTATTCGAATAAACCAAATTCGATTAACTCCTTTAATTCCATTCGAATAAACTATATTCGATCTATTCCTTTAACTCCATTTAACTCTAATCGAATAACTAATATTCGATAACTCTATTTAACTCTTATTCGAATAACTAATATTCGATAACTCCTTTTACTTTATTCGAATCACTAATATTCGATTAACTCAATTGATTCTATTCGAATAAACTATATTCGATTAACTCCTTTATTTTAACTCTAATCGATTAACTCCATCGAATAACTAAATTCAATAACTCCTTCGAATAACCAATATTTTATAACTCACTTCGATTAAACAAATCGATAACTCTTTTCGATTAAACTATAATCGATAACCCCTTCGATTAACTAATAATTGATAACTCCTTTCGGTTAACTAATAATCGATAATTCCTTTCGATTAACTAATAATCGATAATTCCTTTCCTTTAACTCTATTCGAATAAACTAATATTCGAATAACTAATATTCGATTAACTCCTTTTCGAATAAACTATTCATTTACAAAGATTTACTGTTAGTAATGGTTCTTCACTTTACAAATGATTTACTTTTTAGTAACGTTTTCCTTTTTATAACGTTTTCCTTTTTATAACATCCTATTCGGTTATAAACAAATTTCCCTTTTTATAACTCTATTTATTTTCTAAATATTTCCTTTTTAATTCTATTTGTAAATGGTTTTGCAAATATCTCCTTTTCGATTTCATTTGTAAAGGTTTTACAAATATTCCTCTTTCGATTTCATTTGTAAAGGTTTTACAAATATTCCCTATTCAATCTCATTTGTAAATGGTTTACAAACATTTCTCTTTCTGATTGATTTGTAAATGATTTACAAACCTTTCTCTTTCTATTTGATTTTTAAATGGTTTACAAACATTTCTCTTTCTAATCTATTTGCAAATGGTTTGCAAATAATCCCTTTAGGGTTTTATTTCTAAGTATTTTCTATTTATAAATAATCCATTTATAAATAAATTTCTATTTATAAATATTCTACTTATAAATATTGTCTTTTTAGTATACACTTTGACAAATTCCCCTTTTCTCCAAATCCCGGTAAGTTATGGTGTTTAACATATCAAATTATGTCCAATATCGTCCATACACATATAATCAACAACAGATTATAAATCACGTCATATATCATAATATATGAATCACAGTAAAATAAATGTTGAGGAATCCAGTTGGATTCCTCCAACCTGTTTCCCTGCATCACGGATGTTAAACAATATAGATAACATCACTTTCAGTTCCATAGGATATATTCTGTTAAACAGAATAAATATAGAAATTCACTAACTGACTAGTAGTTCAATCAAACAGTCAACACACAGTCAATCAGCCAATATTTAACAGTTCTAAAAATACAACATGAAATTATAAACTGTTCAGAGTTAGTGAGATTTACTCACTTTTGCAGTTCATCGTTAAAGAACGATAAACTATTGTTTGATTTGAATCAAATAGTTTATTTTGCCATATATTCATACAAGCCCCAATCCACTCCCAGTCAGTTCCTTTGTGTAGCGCTCGTCCATACGATCCTAACGTAACTTACAGTTCGTTAATCCGACTCTGTATGAGCTAGATATCGTATTTCTAAGTTAATACAAGATTTAAACTATAATTAACTTAACAATTAAATTAAAACAACTCACCCCTCTCACTCACATGTCTGGCAAATCATCTTCCCCAAAAATCCACTTTATAATACCGCACCTACTAGTATTTAAAATACTCGAACCCGCTACTCCCAATCCCCATTGACCCACCTTTGACCATCCTTCACTCCTCCTCTGTCCACCTATTCTAAGTGCCACCACCACCATTTCGTTCTCTATACAAATCTCCACCCGACAGCACCCTCCATACCACACTCGACCCCCGAGCAAAATAGCGACCTGCTGCCTATCCCCTTCGCTACCATCCTGTCGCTTCCCACCGTCAACGACCGGAGTCACTCCAACCTCCACCAAATGAAGCGCCGTCCCACCAGAAAGACATGCACCCCTCGCTCCGACCAGACTCCATCAACGTTGATGCCAATACCAGACCCTAGCTACGGTTGGACCGAAATGGATAACCCTTTAATATTGTCGCATGAAATCTTGGGTACCCGAGATTGAAGTACTCAAGCTTACAAAGCTAATGAATCGAACATCCCACCATTTCGTTGAGTTCTGTGTTAGATTTTGATAACTGAAATTTGAAGGATGGAGGCGGCTTATCTTTTGATTTCAACAGACTGATTTAATTAGGTCTTCAAAAATAAAAGGGGGGTTATTTATAAGGATTTATTTTGAAGGTCAAGAGTTTGTGAGGCTGAAATGAAAGGATCGTGGCTCCCTTTCGATCAATGAAAACGAAAGGATAAGGGTTCGGTATATTTTCATTTTATTAGGTTATAAAGGTTCACATACTTCGCTATATACAATTATATTCATGTATGTGTGCTACGGACTGAAATAAAGATGTCGTTGTGATTAACACCGTCTCACGATCGCAAAAATATAATAATATCGGTAGGTCAACTCATTTTGTGAAACCTCAAAATGTTGATTACAGGGTGCAAAATACTTCAAACAAAAAGTCGCTTATTTAATTAATTAAAAATTACAATGAAATTCTAAAAATTATTTTATCGTTATGTCTCAAAAGAACCTTGTCTAAATTCAAACCCGATATTCAAATATTTTTAAATAACTGTTATGGCCATGAACGAATATACTGCTGTTTTTCTGAATAATTGATTTGTACATAAATCAAAATCTACACGAAGAAATCCCGAATTTTCTCTTCCACTAGAAAGATATACTCCACCAGCTCTACACGTTTCTTATTTCACAGAAATCCGGCTTAAAACGAATCCTGTACATTCAGTTGAAGTTCAAATCGCCAAATTGCGAACTGCAGCTCCATTTCGAGCTCGATTTTAATTATAATATAATTATACGTTCAAACTGTCATTTATATAATATATTCGTTATTCAAATTCAATTCCAAGCTGAATTAAATATCACAGACGATCCAGTTCGCACCATATCGCCATTTCAGCCAATTCTGATTTTTTCAGAATTAAATATATTATTTAATTTATTATTTTAATTAAATATTCATCATTATTTTATTCCACGACCATTTAATTCACTATATCACTATTTATATAATTAAATAAATTAATTATAATACCTCTGCAAATGCGGGTCATTACAACAAGACAAGGTGACGAGATAAAATCTCTAGAGAAATGATCTTTACAATCTCCCTTGGGCATCGATAGGTCACTAAAAATTGTGTATGCTTTTTCTGAATTTATTGGTTGCCTAAAACGGCCAACAACTTTCCAAAACGCTCTAAGAACAAATGAGGTTATGGCGAAATTTTACGAAATTTAAAGACGTTAGCCAATTATTTCAAGTATTAAATGGTTTTGAAGTCATCGAATAAATTATATAATTTGTATATAATATAAATTAAAATTAAACGAATCGCGCGCGGTAGTTCGCGTTTTGGAATCGTGACTTTGAACGATTATACCAAGAGATCCGACTGTCAAATTTTCCCGAAACTGGAACCGTTGGGTTCACCTTGGAAAAATATTTCCAAGATATTTAATTGGTTAAGATCCAACGGTTAGATTTTAAGAAACGTGTAATTCAAATTCGAGTAAAAACAGCGCCAGGGCCGCGCAATGACCTGAAGCGTCGTTTATTTTAAATGGGGTATTTTTATATAAATCAAAATAGTGATAAATCGTTTTAAAATATTATAAACAATGTGGAATGGAAATAAACCCAATTTACTTGGTTTATCAAATATTTTTGATGGTTAGATGACATGAAATCATTATATTGAATTGGAACGTGAATGTCAAATAGTTTAACCACGGAAAGAATTGATTTAAATTCTATATATACATGAATTATTTTAAAAGGCCGAGTTAATTCTCATTTCATTGAACGACGACTAAAAGTCGTAGATAATGAAGACGGTGCAAGACCGGTAATCTTCACATCGAATGGATTACTACTGATGCCTTCAATATGGGTAGCTCCCTTGATGAGGTTACAATGGTTGTGGTCCGGACGTATTTGTTGATTGTCAGGATATGCGAGGACCTCTCTTCCGTATTGGACATATGGAACTAGGAATAAGGTGCCTCCGGTTTCCTTCAGACCCAGAATGAACTAGTAAATGGATTTGTGTACGACATTGGATTTTATTCTATGTTGATTGATTTCTACTAAAAATATACCTGTTTGGTGGCGGAGAATTTATTCTCTTGCTTAACACCCTTCTCTAAGACGTACGAGCTTATAGGTTATATATCGATAGACACCAGTCGCATGGCATGGAATGTTAATGTGGCATGCTGAGATGCAAATGCTCAAGGCTTTTGTTGAAAAGAAGAGTCTTGTGGTTGATGATCAAAGCATGACTTTAAATAACATAGCTTTGTGTGTAGCGTTAATTCATGTGCCTCACAACCGGTATGAGTCTAAAACGGGATAAGGGACCCAAGGAGTGCACGATGTTTCTTTCTAGCTATGGTTGGTGTGATGGTATGGAGCTCATACATTTATTTATTTTTACCTATGTGGATGATGGAATGCGAGGCGCCTCAGATATTGGTCCCTAGTGGCCAAGTGATTGATTCGATAGGACAGGGAAACGTGTGTTTAGGAATAACTAATCCTCAAACGTAAGGGAAGACCGGTCTTGCAGGATCTAAGGGTTCACTGTGGGGAATCTTGAGGCATCTGCCAGAGTGTCTCGAAGCCGGCGAGGAGTACATCACTTGCCTTGATTCATGACGGAAATCCAATTTCCAATACGTGAGATTTTGGTTTTAATTGTAAACAAGTAAGGTGACATAGTATGTGGTAGCTATGCTATCTATGATTGATACATTATGATTGATAAGTGTTTAAACTGACTAGACACTAGTAATAATATCAAATGACTTTGTTTTATACGTATCAAGCATATTTTGGCCATTATAAGGTAAAACTCTATCCTCCGACTTGCGTTGCATTGTGTGATGGGACCTGAGTCTTGTAATGGCTTCATTTTTCTAAAAGGCATTGCGTTTTTTAAATGATTTACTTTATTTATGCACTGTCAATCCATTGGAGTAAACCCGTTCTACGTTAGCGGCATGGTCTTATGATTAGCCTTATTATTAAATAAGTTAAGTAAGATTTCTCATATCTGTCCAATGACCGACTCATAGTTTGTTTTCACTTACAAACTCGGGTTCCCTTATTTTTACCTGGGTAGCCAAGTAACAGGTAGCTGGATTTATGTTGGCTTAGCACTATAGCTTGGAGTGCACTTTTGGCTGAAGTCAAAGACTAGCTTTTATTTGTATTTTGGACTATTAACATTGCCGCCTGTACTATCTTATGTATATGCACCGTTGATCTCGGTGTAGACTGATCATTTCTTTTATGTACTATGTAGTATCCTGTATATGTGTAACTCTGATGATGACATTTATGATTCTGCTATGATGATGATGACATTTATGATTCTGCTATTATGATGATGATGTATATTATTCCATGATTTCATGTATTATGCTACTATCTGTAATATGCTGATGTGATAAATGTGTTATATTCTAATGATTATCCTTGCCACCGTGGTACAGGGATTTGGGTTGTCACAGAAAGCGTTCCACTAAATTGCTATTTATTTGATTTAGACATTATTATAATATCATAAGAGTATGGATTTGAAAGAAATATTTTGGGTTATCGTAAGGTAAAAATCATTCGGGTTTATGTGTGGATTGGTCTTATGATTATTCTTTCTTTTAAAAGGATTTTAAAAGTTAAACAAGTGGTTGGAGTTTACTCACACCAGTCACATAACTGACCCATAGTTTAATTTGTTTTGTTTTCCCTAAACTCTTGGGTGCCCAATTTTGTACGGGCAGTCAAGTAGTCGGGATTTTTCAAATATATTAGGAGAGCTTAGAGCAGGAGGCTTCAGGATTATATAGCTATCATTTATTTCCACTGTGATGTTATGTGTTGTACTCTGAAATGGTATGTATATATAGTTATAAGATTGTATTTCAAAAGTTATGTTATGTAATATATTTTATTCGTTCTGCTGTGATATTCGTGTTTAGACTGATTCTGTTCTGATGTGATCTTCTTCTTCTTCTTCTTCTTCTTCTATTCTAACTTTCTCACTTGTCTATTTCTCACCCTCTAATTCCTTTCTATTGACGTTCCGGTATGTTCGATGCTCGAATAGTTGACATGGGTTTTATGTTGATTTTCTGGTTCGAAAATCCCAAATCGTTATAGTGGTATCAGAGATGAAGGTTAAGTGATTACCCTGGCTCTGTGGCGTAACTCAGTAGAGATGGGGTTACTAATGCCCTAGATTGAGTTGAGTGTATATATATACACGAGTGAACGTATTTGTAGATTTTATAAAAAAAATGTTTTATATTATGGAGATTTACTGGTTGAATTGTTTAAGTGTTTCGGTCGATCGGTTTGATCCACTGTATCAGTATGGGTTTATAAACACTTGAATACGATGAACCGACACGGTATGTTTTTAAAAGAGGGTAAATGAGATAATTTTACCCAAATTATACTTTGATATAAAAGAATGTTTAATATTGGAATTATTATAGTATATTAGATGTGTTGGTTGTTATATCAATCGAATAAGATTAAAATTGAGTTGGTTATGCGTATATAACCAAATAAAATTCACATAAGTATTATGAAATGTATTAAAGCTGGTTTTAACCAAGAATTGGAAATAAAAACTTTGAAAGTTGAAGAAATGTCCGTAAATGGTTTTGGGTTAATTATATGGAAATTTTAAGTTCTTGGGAGATTTTAAATTGTTTTACAAACATTGGAAGGATATTTTGAAATAATTTCAAATTGGAAATGATTAAAAATGGTTTTGAAAAGTGATATAGTATTGAACTCACTTCAGTCGCTGGGAAATAACCCTGATGATGCTGGCTACATCATCAGTGTTCATTTTCGAGTTCCAAGTGACGGATTACTACCAAAGATATTGTTTTTGAATTGTTTTGAGGAAACGAGTTGATTTGAATCATGAAAAAAAGTTTGATTTTTGATATGGTAAACTATTTAAAATTCCAGGGAAGAATTTTTTTAAATTAAATAGAAATTTGTGGAAGTAAATTGGAATTAAAATTAAAGCCAGTTAAGGGGAAATTGAATTGAAAACAGAAGGATACTGTGTAAGATTGGATTTGAATATAATTTGACTCAGGTAAGTAAATGGATTGATTTTTGAAATAAAAATCATATTTGAGCTATGAGATAAAGATAACTAATTAGAGGAATTAATTAGTTAATGAAATATGGAAAGGTAACTTAACTTGGTTAAGTACATTGGGTTAGTGTGTTAAGAATTTTTAAACCGAAAGTGGGATTTGAGATTGAGAATGAGATTTGGTTTGGGTATAGAATGATTGGATTTAACGACGGATGATTGAAGATTAACTGGAATGACATTGGTATATGCTGAAGTGGTAGCAGAAGGAAATAATAAAAAGATATGCCCGACAATGAGGTACAAGTTTAATTTTATATGTGTTTGGTGATTTATGAGCCTATTTGCCAACCCACTTGGCTGTTTGATTTTCTTTTGGATTGGAGAAAGCCCAAAGAGGCGAGTTGTAGTTGTACCGATTTGGCCGTACAAAGGAGACGCTGGCAATTTTTTTTGGAAATTTAAGGTGTTAGAGATTTTTCAGAATTTTTGAAGATTTTATCTATCAGAATGAATTAATATTTTAATTAAAATTAATTGATTCGGTTGGAATTGATGTTACGAAGTAAACAAATAATTTTTAACCCAGTTAATAGGATTTGTTTTCTACCTTAGTAATTTTGCGGACGAAATTCTTTTAAGGGGAATGAATGTAACATCCCGTATTTTTTACGGACAGATAATTAATTTTATTTAATTATTTAAATACTTATTTGGAAATATAAATAACTCAAGTGAAATAGATTTTGATTATTTAATTGTTATAAAATTTGTGTTTTGGTTTCAAAATTTTCTCACTAGGTAAATACACTGGGAATAAATGTAATCATGAAATTTAAAATGTGAGGGACTGAAATGGGTGGCACCGATTGTGTACTTGGTTTGAGACTTTAATACGATGAGTGTAGATAGTGTATTTAAAATGAAGTAACAAAGTAATGTTACTCATAAAATCGTTTGTGTAGATGTTGAATTTTTCACATTCGACTATGTAACCAACCATTAAAATTCTGTTATTGGAATACAATTGAAGTATGTATTGATAAAACCATTATGCTAGTCGTAATCGCATTTGTCTAGCAATAATCATTAAAAATCTCGATCAATAACATTTACATTTACATTTACTGTATTTTATAATGGTTAAATATCTAATGTTAAAGATGAAAGTAAAACTGGTAAACAACAGTTAAATCAGAATCAATGTTGGGAAACTTATTATTTCTCAAAATTTATTAATAAAATAGAAAATACAAATTCAAGTACTTTACCTTGCAGTGTCTTATTTGATTAACAGAGTTGCTAACAACGTTTGATAAATATCCTTTGTGTTCACTGCCAAAGATAGCACTATAGCAGGTAGTTAGACACATATAATTCGATCATTTGCAGATTTATGTATTGAACTTGCATGACAATTATCTCACCAATTACCACATGATATCTTATGTCCATAGTTCCAAACCCAAACGACACCTTATTCTGAACTTTATTTCAAAAAAAACTACACTTTGCATGACATGAACTAATACCAATATCCTAGAAACTTTGAACACCGTCATTATTTTGAAGTTCAGGACCGAGTGAAATTGAAACAACCCAAACTTCCCCTTACGGGAAAGCCCGGATTGAGTTGAGAACAACTCTCATCAGAACACAATCTGAAGAACATTTCATTGTTATTACAACAATTTACATTAGAGTAGAAGAATATAACAAAGTATGAATAAATAATATACAACAGAAAAATATCAGAGATTTAAATTACATTTAAATAGCAGCGAAAAATAATACAAAATACAACTGAAAGAAATACACAGATACAGAGCTTTCCGAATATCGCTTCATTTGTAAACCAAGATCCTATGAATATAATATCTGCAAAACCAAAACTACTAGGTGCCCGTGTGGAAAATAAGGACACCAAGAGTTTAGGTTAAAATAATAAACTCCAGGTTAGTCATGGGACTGGTGTGAGAACTAAAACAGTCATTAACTTCTTTAATTTAATAGTGGGAAATCATGTGACCACGCCGTATAACACGGAACGGGTTTACTACACATGAATCTTGGTTTAAAATAAAACAACGCAATGCTTTTTGGAAAAATAAAGCTATTATAAGACTCAAGTCCGATCACACAATGCAACGCAAGCCGGAGGATAGAATTTTCCCTTATAATAGCCAAAATATGACTGATACGTATAAAACAAATTATTTTGATATTATAAGTGCATAGTGTTTAAAAACAACTTCAAATATAAATATATCGAACATAGACGGCATGGGTACCATATATCATGTCGCCATACTAGTTCTACAATTAAAACCGCACAATGTCATATTGGAATTTGGATTTCCATCGATGAACCAAGGCAAGGGATCATCCTTACCGAATTTGAGACAATCTAGCCTACCATGTCTCAGGTTACTGCCGCAACTGCACCTTGGAGTGCCAGGGCCGGTCCACACATACTTCAGTGGATTGGCAATTCCTGAACAATACGTTTCCCTGCCCTATAGGGCATAAAATCTGAGCCACTAGGGACTCAATATCCGAGGTACCTCTCTTTCCATCATCCACATAAGTAAAAATGTCTGGGCCCCATACCATGACACCTCTTCTAGCTAGAAAGAAACGCATGTCCTTGGTGTCCTCTCCCGTTTTTGGTTTATACTGGGGCGTGAGGCTCGCGAAGTAACGCCATACAAAAAGCTATGCTAATTAAAGCTGTGCTTTGATCATCAACCATAAGACTCTTCTTTTCAACAAATTCCTTGATCATTTGCATCATGGCATGCCACACTGACAATTCACACCATACAACCGATGTTTATCAATATATGACCTCTAAGCTCGTACTTCTCAGAGAAGGGTGTTAAGAAAGAGAATAAATTCTCCGCCACCAAACAGATATATATTTAATAGAAATTAATTAGCATGGAATGAAATCCAATGTTAGACACACATCTATTTACAAGTCCGTTCTGCGTCCGAATGAAACCGGAGGCACCCTATTCCTCGTCTCATATGTCCAATACAGGAGAGAGGTCCTCGCATATTCATCGATCACCAAGTATGTCTGGATGATCACCACTTATTACCATATCTTGGGTGTACAGCCCAATCAAGACATCAGTAATTATAAAAATGATGTGAAGAACTACGGTCTTAACCCACCGTCTTCATCGCCGACTTTTGGTCGTCGTATTAATTATTCAGAATGGGTTAAACCTGGCCTTTCCGAATAATCTGCATATGTTATAATCAATAATAAAGTGCTATAAAAACACATCATACGCCTCATTCCAATTCAGAATATTCTATTAATACAATATTTACATTATTATGGAAAGATTCCCATTAATTTTATCAAAGATAAATTCTTGTAAATTTATTCTTAAATCTTCTTTTGAATTTCATTTCAAAAGATTTTATTAACTAGTCGGGATTATCGAACCTTATTGCAGTAATCATTTATTATTTTCCAATCCCAACCTATTCATCCAATGGAACAAAACTGGTAGCACTCCATATCTAACACCCACTGTGTTTTGAGTAAAATTAATTACCCTTTTACGTTCAAATCTAATTAAAGATTTAATTATCACTTGGAGTAAAACTGGTGGTACTTCGTTTTTGATCATTTCAAGTATTCGATAAATTTAATTATCTCATTCCATTAAATCTAATAAAAATTTATTAAAACTCAAATTTGGTTTTAATATCAAAAATCATTCCCTTATGATTATTCTAATTTAAGAAATTAATCTTATCTTTAACTGGGTCAAAGAATATATGTCATTTAAAACATAGTTCACGATAAACCCAAAATCATCTTGCATTAAATACGGAATCTTCACAGAAATTAGTTCAATATATTATCAATATAAATTTCCGTATCAGACTAATAATATAAATGGAATAGCGGCAAGGCCTTCTAATTTCCATATATAGTAACAGTCTTCATTCACAGAAGCTCATCCAATTTTTACCAAATCGAATTCCATTCAATTGCAATTTAATATATTAAATTGGAAACTTTACTTTGAAAATTTTCCATTTAAATCTTAATAAAAGATTTATAAAGTCCAAACTATATTTTCACTGTTAATTGGGTTAAAGAACAAATGTCGTTTAAAACACTGTTCTCGATAAACCCACAATCAACTTTCATTTCAGTTCCAATTAAATATTAATTAATTGGTAAACTTATCTAAATCCTAATTAAAAGATTTAACCTTTTCTCAACTAGGTTCAAGAACAGTGTTATTTAAGACACCATTCACGACAATCCCAAAAATCCAATTTATTTTATTTAATTCCAATAAAACATTAGTTAATTGGAAAACTTCACTAGATCTTAATTAAAAGATTTATTCTTTTCTTTATTGGGTTTAAGAATAGTGTTATTTAAGGTACTGTTCATGACAAACCCAAAATCTAATTTGACATTAAATAAAAGGATCTGAATAGAAATTATATCAGCCTATATTCAATATCAAATTCTGAAACCAACAAATATCGTATTGGGAATACTGATATTTATATCCTCCAAATTCCTCAACAATATCTGTATAATCACGGAATCCAATATCGAAATATTCCGAAGATAATTTCCATTCCAACTCATGCTTTGGAAAATTCTGGTTATGTTAAAACCATTTACAAATCCAATTTATTTATTTATTTAAAAACACTGGATTATTATTCTAGTTAATAACTAGTTCACTTCTATAAAAGTATATTTTTATCTTTACAAAATTGGAATTTTTCATCCAAATTCTTTTCAAATCATTTATTATGATTTTATAGAATTTTTCCATATTTTTAATAATTTTGTCAAGGGCCGTAGTCGGTTTCCACTAACGGCCACCGAACTGCATCCATAGCAACCTTTTTCAAATATGATTTGGACATAATTCCAAATCCAACCATTAGATTTCAAATTTCTTATATTCACTAGAAAGCTCTTTTCGATACGAACCCAACGGTTCTGATTTTAGGAGAATCCGACGGTCGGATCTCCCGTTACGCCAATTTGAAGTTAATGGTTGAAATTCGCGATCGGTTGCTGCGCGGCGCATTCTATTCAGGCCATTATATATATATATATATATATATATATATATATATATATATATATATATATATATCGTAGATTTTCATTTCAAAAGTATTTTATATATCGTTTATAAATTCGTTTTAAAACGATTTCAATTTCATTTTTCAATTTTAAATCAAAAATGAATATTCTATATCTTTATCATATTAAAATAATGATATTTTCAAAATATTAAATTTTGAAATCACTTCTTTTCGATATTCATTATATAATCGATCGATAAGCCCGTTTGGGTTAAAATGGCGTTTGCTACTTAACTCGGCTTCAGATTTCAATATTTTTGCATCCATCCAAAATCGAAAATCAAAATCATAATTTTATTCTTCATTGAATATTATTTCAAAATATTATTTAAATATTTTATTCCATACATGAATATTTGTAATGGTTTATACATTCAATAAAAATGATATTTTTTTATTGTTTAAATATTTTATTCAACACATGAATATTTAATTCACTTCATGAACATGTTAAAAATAATTTTTTTATCTAATAAAAATATTTTAACATATGATTCTTTTTCCTTCTTGATTAACATGTTAAAGATGACATTTTTAATCTAACAAAAATGTATTCTAACATATGTTTCTTTTATTGGTTTATACATACAATAAAAATGTGATTTTTATTGTTAAAACATTTTATTTTAAAATATTCCTTTTTTTTTAAGATTCTTTATTTTAAAAATATTCTTTATTTCTGAAATGGAATGCGACTAAATCAATTACCATATAATTTCAGTTATATGGATTTCATACATTGGATGTATTTAAAATAATGATAAATAATCATTAAACGGTCCATTAACATCCAGAGTGAAATTTACAACTGTGTGAGCATTAAATTAAATAAATTACGCTCATCATAGACTGTCAATCCATCGATTGACATACAACTAAATATTGGGACTAGTGTATGTCAATTATCATCCCAATACCCATGTCGGGTTTTCAAACAACAACAGTTTATTTAAATAATCACTGGTTAATAATTTTAACCAGTTCTAATTCAATTTGAATTAATTTTCTAATTAATCAATTTTCACTGTTTAAAATTATAAATGAATATTTATAATTTTATTTCAACTACCACATTAATGTTAACATTATTTTTAATACGTTAAACATTTCAACGTCAAAAACAACACATAATATAGTCAAGTAAATCGTCTATGGTCTGTGGATGAGAGAGGTGATCTAACAGGCACCGTATACAATTTGTAATGATTAAACTAACAAAAATCTATACTGGCAATTCTATATATTTTTATATAGTTATAAAATATAATAAATAAATGTACAAAATTTTTAATGAGAGAGAGTTCTCACCTTTGGTTTCCATTCTGCCAGTTCAATTTTTGAATTTCTAAACAGTTTGGAATTTAATTTTCCCGAACTACTAATGTGCTCCGTTTCTGTCCTAGTTAGTCCTATTGCGTAGCTCTTATTTTTGTGATTCCAATGCAATTTGAATTTTTCGATTCGGTTACTGTTTGCAAAAGTTACAACTATTTAAACATTGCATTACATTATTAATTTAAATAAATAAATTAATTATTATTTAACTTAATCCCCTTTTTGTCGTTGTCTTTCCCGTTAACATCTGAAGCCGTTAAAAAGAGAAACCCATAACCCTCGCCCAAAATATCCACCATTGCACGCCTGTCAGAGACCGCTACCACTAGTCAGAACGTGCCACCCCATCGCCGCTCGTGAGAGCCACCAACACTAGCGACCGCGTCAAACTCGCACTCACCACCGCGCTGAGAAAACCCCTCGAACTTCAGCATATTGGACCTCGATTTCCCACAAACCACATCTCAAATCTTGATCATATCCGTACCAAAGTCTAGATCTCATTTCATAGAAGAATTTTTGTTTTGAAATTGGAAGCTAAATCGAATTGGAGTGGGAGATTTTATGGATTTCAATTCAGAAGGTTTAGGCCATTAAAATGTTAGGAGGCAACAACTCCTGGTTGTAAAATGATAATTAGGGTTTTCTAAGGAAAAGTTATATATATATTATTATTTTTAATAATATCTAATTCAAAAATTAATTCAATATGCCTCCGAACTTCAAATCAAACCCAATGACTGTCGCCCCTAGCTAAATACCCCCATTCCGGACAGAATGGGATATGTTTCGTAAGCCAATTCGACTGTTTCGATCAGTTTTTCTTTAAATTAAAATATAAATGAATATGTATTAAATTTAAATGTACATTTTAATTTTTCGGGGCCACATACTGATTCCAAAAATTACAGAAAAATTATATCTAGCTTTGTTTTAATGATACGGTCTTAACAAAACTGAATTCGTCGAGTTTGGAGGCCGTTTGAAAAATGGTCATTTTCTGGTCGATCCAATTCTACTGAAATTAACAAAACATGTTTTCTTTTGCCACACTTACATATTAATTCCAAAAATTATGAAAATTGGAATCTAGCAATAACTTGACATTTCGGATCCAACAAAAGTGGTTTTGTCGAAAATGGAGGTCGTTTGCAAATTGGCTATTTTTAAGGGCTATATATAGTTTAAAATATATCTATAAATATATATAATTTCCATAGGGACTATTCTGAATTTTAAACTGGACATAACTTTTTATTCCCATTATGAACTCTAGATTTTTCACATTCGTTAGAAAGATATAACTAAACCGATTCAAATATTTCTGGTTTTACTGAAATCCGATATATTTTGAGTTATGTACATTCATTTGAAGTCGAATTTTCAAACTACCGTGCCATTTCAGGCTCGTTATATAATTAAAATAAATTTATTCATTCTAACTTCGTTTAAAATAAATCTTCAGTAATTATTATTTAAAATACATCATTTTACATATTCAAAATAAATTAAAATGGCTAAAATAAAATTTTTAAATTGGTTCTGATTTTTCGGGTTGTTACAATCTCCCCCACTTAAAATCTTTTCGTCCTCGAAAAGGAACGGAGCTGAAAGTTGTTTAACTAACCAACTCAACTTTCATTCTTCAATTTTTCAGTTTCTAAGAATTTTCTAATTTCTAAAAAATTTGGCTAACACCCTAAATTTCTGAAAAATTTCACCATAACCTCCTTTATACGGGTTGATATTTAAAACCGTAACTTTCCTCATAGGGATCTCATCAATCCAAAAGAAAAAGAAAAACCAAGTGGCTAGCCAATCGGCTCATAAAACCATCAAACCCAAACAAAACAGTAAATATGAACCTATTTGTTGGGCATACAATTTTATTCCTCTTCTTAGCTTCCATGCTATGACCTGTTCACACATATATATGTATATGTATGCAATTTCCACCAATTTCAATTCAGTTTTATCATTCCAGTATTATTAATTAGTTAAACTAATAATCATCCATACAACCAGTAATCAATTAGTTGTTTAGCTTTTTAAATGCATAACTTTTATATATTGTCAAAAATCATATTTTCAATGCAAATCACAACAATAAATTCCAACTAAGTTTTGGTTCTCACAACAGTCAGTTGGAAATATATAGATATCCCACTTTTGAAACTCGAACATAAACACTGATGACGACGCGTCAATCATCAGAATTATCCCCGGGCGATTAGAATATGATTCTATATCAACCCAGTATATTTGAGACTTTGTATACACGCTAGCTAGACATATATGAAAAATCTTCATATACTTGATTATCCAAATTTTATATAAAATAAAATATTCAAATACGTATAATATGATATAATTTTCAAAACAAAATCTGTTTTCACTTATTTTTAAAAATAACACTCTTTGAAACTCATTCTAGGATACTACTGATCCCATCTCTAATGAGTCATTCTCATTGAATATTACAAATCCAATCTCTGATGAATTCTTTCGTTTGGTTCTAATGTGTCTTGTCCTCGAGCTCTGTAAACCAAAGCTCTGATACCAAATGAAACGACCTAGACATCCCCTTATGAGAAAGGCCAGATTAAGTTGAGAACAACACTCATGAGAACACAATCAGAAGAACATTTCATTGTTATTGCAACAATTTACATCAGAGTACAAGAATATAACAGAGTATGAATAAATAATATACAACAAAAAAATATCAGAGATTTAAATTACATTTAAATAGCAGCGGAAAAATAATACAAAATACAACTGAAAGAAATACACGGATACAGAGCTTTCTGAATATCGCTTCAGCTGTAAACCAGGATCCTATGAATATAATATCTGCAAAACCAAAACTACTAGTTGCCCGTGTGGAAAACAGGGGCACCCAGAGTTTAAGTTAAAACAATAAACTCCAGGTCAGTCATGGGACTGGTGTGAGAACTAAAACAGTTATTAACTTCTTTAATTTAATAGTGGTAAATCATGGGACCACGCCATATAACACAAAACGGGTTTATTCAACATGAATCTTGGTTTAAAATAAAACAACGCAATGCTTTTTGAAAAAATGAAGCTATTATAAGACTCAGGTCCCATCACATAATGAAACACAAGCCGGAGGATAGAGTTTTCCCTTATAATAGCCAAAATATGCCTGATACGTATAAAACAAATTATTTTGACATTATAATTGCATAGTTTTTAAAAACAACTTCAAATATAAATGTATCAACCATAGACGGCATGGGTACCATATATCATGTCGCCATACTAGTTTTACAATTAAAACCACACAATGTCGTATTGGAAGTTGGATTTCCATCTATGAACCAAGGCAAAGGATCATCCTTACCAAATTCAAGACAATCTAGTCTATCATGTCTCAGGATACAACCGCAACTGCACCTTGGAGTGTCAGGGCTGGTCCACACATACTTTAGTGGATTGGCAATTCCTGAACAATAGGTTTCCCTTCCCTATAGGGCATAAAATTTGAGCCACTATGGACTCAATATCCGAGGTACATTGCTTTCCATAATCCACATAAGTAAAAATGTCTGGGCTCCATACCTTGACACTACTTCTAGCTAGAAAGAAACGCATGTCCTCCCTAGTGTACTCTCCCGTTTCTGGTTCATACCGGAGTGTGGGGCTCGCGAGGTAACGCCATACACAAAGCTATCCTAATTAAAGTTGTGCTTTGATCATCAACCACAAGACTCTACTTTTCAATAAAAGCCTTTATCATTTGCATCTTAGCATGCCACACTGGCAATTCATGCCATACAACTGATGTCTATCAATATATGACCTCTAAGCTCGTACATCTCAGAGAAGGGAGTTAAGCAAGAGAATAAATTCTACGCCACTAAACAAATGTATATTTAATAGAAATCAATTAGCACATAATGGAATCCAATGTCAGACACACATCATTTTACAAGTCCGTTCTGGGTTTGAACGAAACCGGAGGCACCTTATTCGTCGTCCCATATGTCCAATACAGGAGAGAGGTCCTCGCATATCCTCGATCTCCAAGTACGTCTGGACGATCACAACTTATTACCTTGTCTAGAATGTACAGCCTAATGAAGACATCAGTAATCATCCAAACGTTGTGAAGAACTACGGTCTTCAACCACCTTCTTCATCGTCGACTTTTGATCGTCATATTACTAATCCGGAATGGGTTAAACCCGGCCTTTCCGAATAATCCGCGTATTTTATAATCAATAATAAAGTGCTATAAAAACACATCATACGCCTCATTCCAATTCATAATATTCTATTAATACAATAATCACATTATTAGGGAAAGATTCCCATTAATTTTATCAAAGATTAATTCTTTTAAATTTATTCTTAAATCTTCTTTTGAATATCATTTCAAAAGATTTTATTAACTAGTCGGGATTATCGAACCTTACCGCAATAATCATTTATTATTTTCCAATCCCAACCTATTTGTCCTATGGACCAAAACTGGTAGCACTCCGTATCTAACACCCACTGTGTTTTGAGTAATATTAATTACCCTTTTACGTTCAAATCTAATTAAAGAATTAATTATCGCTTGGAGTAAAACTGGTGGTACTCCATTTTTGATCATTTTAAGTATTCGATAAATTTAGTTATCTCATTTCATTCAATCTAATTAAGAATTTATTAAAAATCAAATTTGGTTTTAATATCAAAAATCATTACCTTATGATTATTCAAATTTAAGAAATTAACCTTATCTTTAACTAGGTTAAAGAATTAATGTCATTTAAAACACAATTCACGATAAACCCAAAATCGTCTTTAATTAAATGTGGAATCTTCATAGAAATCAAATCAATATATAATCAATATAAATTTCTGTATCAGACTAATATAATAAATGGAGTAGCGGCAAGGCCTTTTAAATTCCATATACATTAATGGTCTTCATTCACAGAAGCTCATCACAATTATTACCAAATCGAATTCCATTCAATTCCAATTTAATATATTAAATTGGAAAACTTTACTTTGGAAATTTTCCATTTAAATCTTAATAAAAGATCTATAAATTCCAAATTATATTTTCACTGCTAATTGGGTTAAAGAATAAATGTCGTTTAAAACATAGTTCCCGATAAACCCACAATCAACTTTCTTTTCAGTTCCAATTAAATATTAATTAATTGGTAAATTTATCTAAATCTTGATTAAAAGATGTGACCTTTTCTCGACTGGGTTTAAGAAAAGTGTTATTTAAGACACCATTCACGACAAACCCAAAAATCCAATTTATTTTGTTTAATTCCAATTAAATATTAATTAATTGGAAAACTTCACTAAATCTTAATTAAAAGATTTATTATTTTCTCAACTAGGTTTTAGAACATTGTTATTTAAGGTACCATTCACGACAAACCCAAAATCCAGTTTGACATTAAATAAAAGGCTCTAAATAGAAATTATATCGGCTTATATTCAATATCAAATTCTGAAATCAACAAATATCGTATTGGGAATAACGATATTTATATCTTCCAAATTCCCCAATAATATCAGTATAATCACGGAATCCAATATCCAAATATTCTGAAGATAATTTCCATCCCAATTCATGCTTTGGAAAATTTTAGTTATGTTAAAACCATTTACAAATCCAATTTATTTATTCATTTAAAAACATTGGATTATTATTCTAGTTAATAACTAGTTCATTTTGTTAAAAATATATTTTTATCTTTACAAAATTGGAATTTTTCATCCAAATTCTTTTCAAAACATTTATCATGATTTTACAGAATTTTTCCATTTTTTAATAATTTTATCAAGGGTCGTACAGTCGATTTCCAATAACGGCCACCGAACTACATCCATAGCGACCTTTTTCAAATATGATTTGGACATAATTTCAAATCCAACTGTTAGATTTCAAATTTCTTATTTTCATTGGAAAGATTTTTTCGATACGAACCCAACGGTTCTATTTTTAGAGAATCCGATGGCCGGATCTCCCATTATGCCAATTTGAAGTTAATGGTCGAAATTTGCAAACGGTCGCTGCACGGCGCGTTCTATTCAGGCCATTATATATATATATATATATATATATATATATATATATATATATATATATATATATATATATCGTCGATTTTCATTTAAAACGTATTTTATAAATCGTTTATAAATTCGTTTTAAAATAATTTCGTTTTTCAATTTTAAATCAAAATTGAATATTCTATATCTTTATCATATTAAATTGATAATATTTTCAAAATATTAAATTTTGAAATCACTTCTTTTCGATATTCATTATAAAATCGATCGATAAACCCATTTGGGTTAAAATGGCGTTTGCTACTTAACTCGGCTTCACATTTCAAGATTTTTGTATCCATCCAAAATCGAACATCAAAATCATAATTTTATTCTTCACTGAATATTATTTTAAAATATTGTTTAAATATTTTATTCCACACATGAATATTTTTAATGGTTTTACATTCAATAAAAATGATATTTTTTATTGATTAAATATTTTATTCAACACATGAATATTTAATTCACTTCATTAACATGTTAAAAATAATATTTTTATCTAAAAATAATAATTTAACATATGATTATTTTTTCTTCTTCATTAACATGTTAAAGATGACATTTTTTATCTAACAAAAATGTATTTTAATATATGCTTCTTTTATTGGTATATACATACAATAAAAATGTGATTTTTATTGTTAAAACATTTTATTTTAAAATATTCTTTATTTTAAAAGATTCTTTATTTTAAAAATATTCTTTATTTCTGAAATGGAATGCGACTCAATCAATTACCATAGAATTTCAGTTATATGGATTTCATACATCGCATGTATTTAACAATAATGATAAATACTCATTAAATAGTCTATTCACATCCAGAGTTAAATTTACAAATATGTGAGCATTAAAGTAAATAAATAACGCTATTCACAGACTGTCAATCCATTGATTGACATACAACTAAATATTGGGACTAGTGTATGTCAAATATCATTCCAATACCCGCGTGGGGTTTTCAAACAACAACAGTTTATTTAAATAATCACTGGTTAATAAATTTAACCAGTTCTAATTCAATTTGAATTAATTTTCTAATTAACCAATTTTCACTGTTTAAAACTATAAATGAATATTTAAAATTTAATTTCAACTACCACATTAATGTTAACATTATTTTTAATACGTTAAACATTTCAACATCACAAACAACACACAATACAGTCAAGTAAATCGTCCATGGTCTGTGGACGAGAGAGTTGATCTAAAGGCACCGTATACAATTTATAATGATTAAACTGATAAAAATCTACATTGGCAATTCTATATATTTTTATACAGTTATAAAATAAATTAAATAAATGTTCAAAAAATTTAGTGAGGGAGAGTTCTCACCTTTGGTTTCCATTCCGCCAATATTTGAATTTCTGAACAGTTTTGATTTGAATTTGCCCAAACTACTAACGTGCTCCGTTTCTATCCTAGTCAGTCCCATTGCGTAGCACTCATTTTTATGATTCCAATGCAATTTGAATTTTTCAATTCGGTCGCTGTTTGTTAAAGTTACAACTATTTAAACATTGCATTACATTATTAATTAAAATAAATTAATTAATTATTATTTATCTTAATCCCCATTTTGTCGTTGTCTTCCCCATTAAAATCTGAAGTCGTTCAAAAGAGAAACCCATAACCCCTGCCCAAAACATCCACCATCACACGCCTGTCAGAGACCGCCACCACCAATCAGAATGTGCCACCCGTCGCCACTCGTGAGAGCCACCAACACCAGCGACCACGTCAAACTCGCACTCACCACCACGCCGAGAAAACCCATCGAACTTCAGTGTATTGGACCTCTATTTCCTATAAACCACATCTCGAATCTTGATCATATCCATACCAAAGTCTACATCTCGGTTCGTAGAAGAATTTTTGTTTTGAAATTGTAGGCTGAATCGAATTGGAGTGGGAGATTTTATGGATTTTAATTCGGAAGGTTTAGGCCATCAAAATGTTAGGAGGCAGCGGCTCCTGGTTGTAAAACGGTAATTAGCGTTTTCTAAGGAAAAGTTATATATATATTATTATTTTTAATAATATCTTATTTACAAATTAATTCGATATGCCTCCGAACTTCAAATCAAACCCAACTGTCGCCCCTATATAAATTCCCCCATTCAGGACATAATGGGATGTATTTCGTAAGCCAATTCGACGGTTTTGATCAGATTTTCTTTAAATTAAAATATAAATCAATATATATTGAATTTAAACGTATATTTTAATTTACCAGGGCCATATACTGATTTCAAAAATTACAGAAAAATTATATCTAGCTTTGTTTTGACGATATGGTCCTAACAAAACTAATTTCATCGAATTTGGAAACCGTTTGAAAAATGACCATTTTCTAGTTGATCTAATTCAACTAAATTTAAAAAACAAGTTTTCTTTTGCCACGCTCACATATTAATTCCAAAAATTATGAAAATTGGAATCTAGCAATAATTTGACATTCCGGATCCAACAAAAGTGGTTTCATCGAAAACGGAGGCCGTTTGCAAGTTGGTTATTTTTAAGGGCTATATATAATTTAAAATATATATAAATTCCATAGCAACTATTTTGAAGTTTAAACTGGAGATAACTTTTTATTCCAGTTACGAAATCTGGATTTTTCACATTTGTTAGAAAGATATAATTAAACAGATTCAAATATTTCTAGTTTTACTGAAATCCGATATATTTTGAATTATATACATTCATTTTAAATTTGAAATCAAATTTTCAAACTGCCGCGCCATATCAGGCTCATTATATAATTAAAATAAAATTATTCATTCTAACTTTGTTTAAAATAAATTTTTAGTCGTTATTATTTAAAATAAATCATTTTACATATTCAAATTATGTTAAAATAGCTAAAATAATTTTT
Organism: Allium sativum; assembly: GCA_030737875.1. Taxonomy (NCBI): domain Eukaryota; kingdom Viridiplantae; phylum Streptophyta; class Magnoliopsida; order Asparagales; family Amaryllidaceae; genus Allium; species Allium sativum. Next base: position 384,556,302 of record CM060922.1, read on the forward strand.
TTTAAATTGGTTCTGATTTTCTGGGTTGTTACAGAAATAAAATAAAGAAAATTAAAATACGAATAAACATAAAAGTACAGTAGATTATAAGATTCTTAACAGCTAAGTTTTCGTACCCATCCTTTTTAAAACGCAGAAGAACTGTACAACCACATGCCAAATAAACAATGAGTTGTTTTAATCAAAAGCCTACCCTATTTCATTTACTTAACTACTAAGCTTTTAGCAAATCTATGGAATGTTTTGTGTTTGGCTATAAATACAGTCGGCCATTATCGAGCATACATCTTCGAAATGGTTTGGATCTGAGTATAGAAGAGTGCAGATTCTTTTTGGGTTTTGGAAATACTCTTGTATAGTTTCATATGGGTTTCATTGCATCCTTCACTATTTTAGTTCGTTGCTGTTACACGCAGCATGCTTATGGTTTGATGATTTCGGGGATGTTGATAATACAAAGGTTCGATGGGGTTCAAACATTTTTTAATCGAGTTCAGTAATTTTGTCGACGATGTTTGTCTTGAAGTTCGTTTTTGTTCTTATGACCGAAAGATGGTTGTGCTTAAAATTTTTGGGAGGATTTCATGAACTTTTTTTCCACAACTCTACTGTTGCTAGCACGGTAACTGGAGAACGTAAATAAGTTGAAGCATTCGGGCTGGTGTTGGTGGAAACCATTGTTGATGCATGGAAGACGGAAGGAGAAAGCATTGATAATGGTTCGGTCATTTTCTGGAAAAGAACTGGAGCAAGCTTCGATAGTTTATACCAGGGGAGGGGAAGATAGATGACTGTAGACGCGAAGAATGGGCATCAGTTGTGTGGCTTGTATGTAGATATTTTTTCCACATGGTTGGTAGAAGCAGGTAAGTTGCAACGCATGGGCCTTTGTGGACTTTTTGGATGTAAGGAGAGAGCAAGCTTGTCACTTTGGTTCCATGTTTGAGTAATAGGAACTGTGGACGTGGCTTCAAGCAAAGATGAGTAGAAGGCGTTTTTACAGGAAAGGAAATAAGGTGAATGGTTGTATTACACTTTGATGAAACGTATGGTTAGGAAGAAAACAAATAATAAGTTAAGTTAGTTTTTAGTTATAAATGAGTTAGGCTATTTATTAGTTAAATTAGATTTGTTAATTTGATGAGTAAATTAAAAGGCGTTAATCTCAGACATATTTAACTACCCCTACTGTATCCGTAACCGCGATTTCCGGCGTCATTATCGTATCGACAAATAATAGCACATTAGTTTAACACGTTTGTTAAGCATAGAATACATATCAGTAAAACGTTAGGGAAGAATTTAATTATGATAACATAATAATAATAATATATTTGTTAATGACCTTTTAAATATTTACAAGCTTATAAAATTTGTAACTTCTACATACGTTAACAAAATTTGGCGAAAACAGGATCCGTTGGGATCGTATGGACGACGGCTACCCAATGGAACTGATTCGGAGTGAATTGAAGGTCGTTATAATTTATAGCGAAATAAATTGCCTGATCTGAATCAACGACAAATTATCGTTATTTAACGATGAACGTCCAATAAGAGTAAACTTACTAACTCTGCCCAGTTTATATTTTTATAACGTATTTCTAGAATTTATAAATGATGGTTGATAACTATGTGTTGATTGTGTAGATTAACTGCTAATTAATTGGTTGAGATTATAGATCTAGTTATATATATCGTTAATTAAATATTGATTCTGTTTATCAGAATATTTCATATTGAAATGAAATTGATGTTATTTATGTTTAACATCTATGGATGCAAGGAAACAGGTTGGAGTGATCCAACTGGATTCCTCAATATTTACAATACCGTTTTTCATATATGATGTGGTATATAATCTGTTATTGATTATGTGTGCTTGGATGATGATTGATCCTTTTTGTTTGTTATTTATCAATACCATAAGTGATATCGAAATATATAAAAGGAAATTTTAAAATGGATTTCACATTTAAGTATTTTATAAAATCAATGGATTTTATAAATGGAAATATTTGGAAAATGAATAGAATTATAAAATGGGAATTGGCGGGATATAAAAGAATTATGAGAAGTTTCATATAAAGTAGATTTTAAATAAAAATCTGTTTTAATAAGAAAAATTGAGAAGATTAATTTATAAGCGATATTTATAAATTAACTAAAATATTTATTATTGGATAAAGTGAATATATATATATATAAGTAGGAATTTATGTAGAGAACTAAAATCGGTTCTAACACCGATATTTGAAAATGGAATGTAAACGTAACATTTATAAATGGAATTATAAATAAAGGATGAAATATGAATTTGAAAAGGGAAATCTATTTTAAAAATAGAAATGGAATTTCGAATGGCTAGAAATAAATAACTTTTTTAATAACAAAAACAAGATAAATAAGTAGTGTAATTTATAAACCATGTTTATAAATCAAATAAAAATAATTATCAGTGGATAATTTGGATTGTAAATTCAGTAGTGAATTTAAAAGGGGAAATTGGGAGTTTTTTTTAAGGAAACAATCGAATTTATTTTGGAGTTCGAAATGCGAATAGGATTTAAATAAAATACACAAAGATTTGTAACTAGAATTCGACTAGGCCAAATGTTATAAAATAATTTATTTTAAGAAATTATATATTGAATAAATCAGGATTTAACAAGATAATTAATATTCGGCTTGAAACCGATATTTTATAATCGAATATAAAGGCGATAGAGAATTACAGACTTATTAGATAAAATCAACTATGAAGTTGACATGTAAACCAAGATTTGACAAATAAAATGGAATGTGAATAAGAAGTTATCAAATGACTCGATAATTGGAGTTCAAACCTGTGTTAATATTTAAATTAAGAAATCAAGTTTTGATTTGATAAAATGAGTCCAGTTTTCTGTAAAGGAATAATATTCACGTTTTAAAGTGAATAACGATTTAAAAGCAAACGTTTTGCATAATTAAAATAGTTATAAAAGGAAATTGGTAATTGTTGGGAAATGCTAAATTCAAAAATGAATTTAGAAGTTGAGTTGATTCGAAAGGGTAAAATATGCTGGAGTTTGTAACGTAAATCGAATATAGTTTATTTGAAAGAGAGATTATCGAATATAGTTTATTTAAAATAGAGATTATCAAATATAGTTTATTCGAAAGAGGGATTATCAAATATAGTTTATTCGAAGGAGAGATTATCGAATGATTTATTCGAAAGAGTGATTATCGAATAGAGTTTATTCGAAAGAGAGATTATCGAAAAGAGTTTATTCAGAAAAGAGTTATCAAATATAGTTTATTCGAAAGAGTTATCGAATAGAGATTATTTGAGAGATTATTATACATTGGGATTCGACTACATCGAATGTAGGAAAGTACTATTTACTTTCTGGTTTTTAATTCAAGATTTATTTATTTAATAAATTAATAAATTGTTATTTATTCAAAATAAGGAATAAAAGTTATATTGCTAAGTTAGATATTTCAGAATACGGATTATAACACTATTGTTATAATAAATATTTTTCACAAAAGAATTGGATTCGTAAACTGAATCCGAGAGTTGCGCAAGCAATGATTTGATAAGAAGATAAGAAATGTAGTGTGACAACCCGGAAAATATGAGCTAATTAATTTTTTTTATTTTGGCAATTTTAATGAATTTTGGATATTTAAAATGGTTTATTTTAAATAATAACGACGAGAAATTTATTTTGAATAGAATTAGAATGTATATATTTATTTGAATCGACATTAGAATATAAATATTTATTTTTTATTATAAAATATATTGAAAATGGCGCGATAGTTCGAAATTCGATTTCAAATTTCAAATGAATGTACATGATTCAAAATAAACCGGATTTTAACGAATCCGAAAAATCAAAATTTCATAGCGGGAATAAAAAGTTATGTCAAGTTGAAAATTCAGAATAGTCGCTATGGAAAATACCACCCTTAAAAATGGAAATTTTGCAAACGACATCTGTTTTCGAAAAAACCACTTTTGTTGGATCCAGGATGTCAAATTATTGCTAGATTCCAGAATTCATTATTTTTCGAATCAATATGTGAGCATGGCACAGGAAAACGTGTTTTGACAGTTTAAGTCAATTTAGATCAACCAGAAAATGGCCATTTTTCAAACGGTCTTCAAATTTGACGAAATTAGTTTTGTTAGGACCGTATCATCAATACAAAGGTAGAAATAATTTTTCTGCAATTTTTGGGGTCCGTATGTGACCCCAATAAATTGAAATGTACTTTAAAAATTCAATACAAAGATTTATATTTTAATTTCAACGAAAACTAATCGTAATAGCCGAACTGGCTCACGAAACATGTCCCATTGTGTTCGAAATGGGAGTAATTAGCTATGGACAACAGTCGGTGGGTTCAATTTGGGGTTCAAATGTAAAGGGTACTTTATATGGAAAATTAAATTAAATTATATAAATCCCTCTCTCCCTCCCCCCTTTTCGCTTTGCCCGGTCAACGCCCAGTTTAAATAAAAAAAAGGAAAAAAGAAAAATAAAGTGGAGCTGGAAGCTGCCGCTCCTCCACGATGTCGTCGCACTGTAACAACCCGGAAAATCCGAAACAATTTAAAATTTGTATTTTAAATAAACTGGTTAGAAAATGAGCCTGAAATTAAAATTTTTAATTTTAAATAATATTAGAGGCAGTGAAAATAGTCAATTTTCAAACGACCTCCGTTTTCGACGAAACCACTTTGGTTGGAACCGGAATGTCAAATTATTGCTAGGTTTCAATTTTTAGAATTTTCCGATTTAGTATGTGAGCATGACAAAAGAAACTGTGTTTGGTCAAATATAGTCAAAATTGAACGACTGGAAAATAGCTATTTTTCGAACAGTCTCAGAATTCGACGAAATTAGTTTTGTCGGATTCCTATCGTCAAAGCATAGCCAAAAATATATTTTTTTGGATTTTTCGGAGTCCGTATGTGGCTCCGGTGGATTTTTGATTATGTCGGAATTAAATAATAAAAGAATTAATTTTAAATTCGAAAAAAGAGGGCTGAGATGACCTCTTGGGCCTGCGGGACATAGCTAGATAGATCCGGACTAGGGATTATTAGCTAGGAAACACAGTCGTTGGGCTGAAATCAGAGCAAGTGGGTAATTGTAACAACCCGGAAATTCTGGGCCAGTTTAAAATTTTTATTTTGGCAATTTTAGCGAATTTTGAATATTTAAAATGAATTATTTTAAATAAAATCGACGAGAAATTTATTTTGAATATAATTCGAACGTATATATTATATACGTCGTCGTTAGAATATAAATATTTATATATAATTATAAATAGAATTGAAAATGGCGCGGTAGTTCGATAATTCGATTTCAAACTTCAATTGAATGTACCGGGTGCAAAACAATCCGGATTTTAGTGAAACCAAAAATAATGGGATCTAATTGATAATATCTTTCCAACGAATCCGAATAATCAAAATTTCGTAGCGGGAATCAAAAGATATGTCCAGTTGAAAATTCTGAATAGTCGCTATGGAATTCAGGCCCTTAAAAATGGACATTTTGCAAACGACCTCGGATTTCGACGAAACCAGTTTTGTTGGGTCCGTGATGTTGAATTATTACTAGATTTCAAATTTCATAATTTTTCGAATCAATATGCGAGCGTGGCAAAGGAAAACGCGTTTGACCAGTTTCAGTTGATTTTAATCGACTGGAAAATGGCCATTTTTCAGACGGCCTCAGAATTCGACGAAACTAGTTTTGTTAGGACCGTATCGTCAATACGAAGCTAGAAATTATTTTTTGGGAATTTTTCTAGTTAGTATGTGACCCCGGTAATTTGAAATGTACGTTTAAAATTCAATATAGTGATTTAAATGAAAATTCAACGGAAACTGATCGAAACGATCAGATCAGAGTGCGATACATATCCCATTGTGTTCGGAATGGGGGTAAAACGCTATGGACGACAGTCGGCGGGTTCGATTTTGAGTTCGAATGAAACGATAACTTTTTGGGAGGTTGAATCAATTAAATAAATAATTAAATTAGAAAGTCAACCCTTTCCCTCATATCTCTCCTCCTCCCCTCAGATATTCCAAATCGACAAAGTAAAATAAATAAAAAAAAAGAGGATAAGAAAGGGGAGGAGCTGTCGCTCCTCCACCGGAGGCCATCGCGGCCTGGCCACGCGCCGCCCAAGGCGCCGCGCATCCCCCCCCCCTCCACCGATGCAACCAAACCCCCCCCCCCCCCGTCAATCGAAGTGCGATGCGAAGGAACCCCCCCCCCCCCACTGCAACCGAATCGAGCAGCAGCCTCGCCCGCCCCCGTTGGACCCGCCTCCGACCTGCGACCCCCCCTAGCCCTGACGCCGGCGAGATACCCCCCCCTCTCCCTGTAAGTATTTTATTGTATTTTATTTTTTTTATTATTTATTTTAATTCGTTAAAAAACTGAATTGATATTTTTTTTAAAGGATTTAAAAAAAAACTGATTTTGTTTTAATAGTAAAAACAGATTTTTAAAAAGCTATAAAACTGATTTTGTTTTAGAAATAAAAACTGATTTTAATTAAAAGGTTAAAACAGATTTTTTTTCTAAAGATTTAAAACTGATTCTTTTTTTTTAAAAAAAAAGGTTTTAAAAGATTTGAATTTTGAAAGGTAAAAGATTTAAACTTTGAAAAGTAAAAGAAAAGATTAGATCTTTGAAATGGAAAAGGCGGAATCTATATGAAATAAAAATTCGATTTTTATATATTGAACTTTGAAATAAAAATTCGATTTTTATATATTGAACTTTGAAATAAAAATTCGATTTTTATATATTGAACTTTGAAATAAAAATTCGATTTTTATATATTGAACTTTGAAATAAAAATTCGATTTTTATATATTGAACTTTGAAATAAACATTCGATTTTTATATATTAAATAGCGAAGTAAAAATTCGATTTTTTACATATGTAGTGAATACGGGCAACTAAGGTGACAAAAAGGCGAAACGACGAAGACTTCTGCAAATGAAGTGCCGTGGAGCTAGGATAGCTATATGTGAGAATTTCTCACCTTTCAATTTCTTTTCTAGTTATATATATATATACTAGGATGCAGACGGTGTTTAGTAGCACCCGACACAATCGTCCACAGACCATGGACTTGTTTGTTTGGCTGTTTGGTGATTGATTGCGATATTGGTTTGAATGTGGTTTGTGGTGTGAAAAATCGAATCGATAAATTGGTTAGGATTAGACGTGCGCCGTTATAAGGCGAAGGAGTAAGGCTAGGTTAGACTCTTACTCCAAATTTTGTGGTTTGCAAAATGAAATTGATTTGATTGATGTGTGAATGGCGTGGGCCTTCACTAGACCGGGGATAAGGCTAGGCCTTGTCCCGTTTCTAGTATCGTGCCGTTATGCTGCCGAAATTTTCTAAATGAGTTAGAAAAATAAAAATATCATTTTATTTAAAGAATGAATTGAATAGAAATTCATATGTTAAAATAAAATGTTTTATCGTCAAAAATATAATTTTAACGTGAATATGAATATAGTGAATGTGAATAAAATAAAATATTCATTTATAAACCGGACGGTTTGTTTATGTACACCTATTTGAATGACATTGATTGGGACGATAAATTTTACACATCGCCCAACTGCACGAATAAAAATCTGTGTTTGATTGTTTGAAACCCCACACGGGTGTTGGGATGAAATTTGAAGTTCACTCATCCTGATTGATTAAATATGTCAATCGATTGATTGACAGGCTGTTATAAGCATTAGATATCTATATTTGATGCTTATACAGTGTAGTGCACTTTGGTTGATGGATGATTATTTATCGTTGCTATTATATACATGTGTTGTATGAAAATCCATATAATTAACTTTATATGGTAATCGATTGGGCCTCATTCCAATCGTGAAAATAAAGAATATTTTGATAATAACAAATATTTTGATAATAGGAAATATTTGAAATGGAATATTTGAAAATATCAATATATGAAGCCGTGTTGATTAGATTGACGCCATTTTTACGTGAACTATATTTATATCGATTTTATTCATTTTATAATGAATATCGAAAGTGATTTCAAAATCTGATATTTTGAAAAGAATTGATTGTAAATGAATTCGAATTGGAATTGAAATTGAATAGATTTGAAATTCGAACTATTTCGAAATGAATTGAATTGAAAGTGATTTCGAAATGAATTGAATTGAAAACGATTTCGAAATGAATTGAATTGAAAACGAATTCAAATTGAATTGAAAGCAAATTGAAATGAATTCAAATTGAATTGAAATTTGAATTGAATAGAAATGAATTTTAAAACGAATTTATAAAGAAGAATTCAATTTTGATTTGAATTGAAATGGAAGTTGAAAATGTTTTTGAAACGAACTCAAAACTATTTATATAATTCGTTTTAAATAGAAATCGACGAAATATATATTATATATATTATATATATAATATAATGGCCTGAATAGAACGCGCCGCGCCGCGGCAGTTCGCGAATTTCGACCATTGATTTCAAATGGACATTACGGGAGATCCGACCGTCGGATTCTCCTAAAACCGGAACCGTTGGGTTCGTATCGAAAAGAGCTTTCTAACGAATATTAGAAATTAGAAATCTAACGGTTGGATTTGGAATTATGTCCAAATCAAATTTGAAAAAGGTCGCTGTAAGTGCAGTTCGATGGCCATTGATGGAAATCGACTGTACGGGCCTTGATAAAATTATTAAAAATAGTAATAATTTGTGTAAAATCATAAGAAATGATTTGTGAAGATTTGGGATGAAAAACTCCATATTTGAAAAGATAAAAATAGATTTTTATCGAAATGAACTAGTTTTGAACTAGAATTATAATTCTATTTATTTTTAAATAAATAAATTGAATTTAAAAAGGGTTTTAAAAATAACCCGAATATCCAATGATTGCATTGGAGTGGATTTGAATCGAAATTGTCTTCGGAGTATTTCGATGTTGGAATTCGTGATTATACAGGTGTTGTTATGGAAATTTGAAAGATATATATTTATATCGTTATTTCCAATACGACATTTGTTGGTCGTAGAATTTGATATTGAATATAAGCCGGTATATTTTCTATTCAGAGCCTTGTATTGAATATCGAATGTGATTTGGGTTTGTCGTGAGTGGTGTCTTCACTAACACTGTTCTTGAACCCAGTTGAGAAAAGGTTAAATCTTTTTATTTAGATTTAATGAAGTGTACCAATTAAATAATATTTAATTGAAATTGAATTGATATTGATTTTTGGGTTTATCGTGAACAGTGTTTTTAAATAACACTCGTTCTTTAACCCGATAATTAATGAATGTGACTTTGGGTTTATCGTGAACCGTGTTTTAAAATGACACGGATTCTTTAACCCAGTTAAAGATTAAAACTAAGTGGAGTTTTAATGAATCTTTAAGTAGATTGAAAAGATCGAGAATGGAGTACTACCAGTTTTACTCCAAGCGATAGTTAAATCTTTAATTAGATTTGAACGTGAAATGGTAATTGAATTATCGATTACACTGTGGTGTTAGATATGAAGTACTACCAGTTTTACTTCATGGGATGAATAGGTTGGGATTGGGAAATAAAATAAATGATTACTTCGGTGTGGTTCGCTAATCCCGACTAGTTTGAATTGATATTCAAAGGAGATTAAAGAATAAATTTAAAGAATTTATCTTGGATAAAATTAATGGGAACTTTTCCCAAAGTATAGGAATATTCGAATAAAAGAATATTCTGAATTGGAATGAGGCGTATGTTGTGTTTGTGTAACACTTTTATAATATATACGCGAGTTATTCAGAAAGACCGGGTTTATCCCATTCTGAATAACTGATTCGACGTGGTGTCGAAGATGAAGACGGTGGTCAAAGACCGGAAGTCTTCACGTCGTTTGGGTGATTACTGATGATCTTGATTGGGCTGTACACCCAAGAAGATGGAAACAGTTGGTGATCGTCCAGACGTACTTGGAGATCGATGGATATGCGGGGTACTAGGTGCCTCCGGTTTCGTTCAGACCCAGAACGGACTTGTAAATGGACTGTGTGTCTGACATTGGATTTTAGTCTGTGTGTTTGATTTCTATTAAATATATATCTATTTGGCGGCGGAGAATTTATTCTCTTGCTTAACGCCCTTCTCTGAGACGTACGAGTTCAGGGGTTATATATTGATGGATATCAAACGCATGGAGTGAATTGCCTGTGTGGCATGCCTAAGTGGCAATTGATCGAGGCTTCTGTCGAAAAGCAAAGCCTTGTGGTGATGATCAAAGCAAGGCCTTTGTGGCGTAGCTTTGTGTAACGTTTACTTCGCGTGTTTCACACCCGGTATGAACCAAAAACGGGAGAGGACGTCAGGGAGGGCATGCGTTTCTTTCTAGCTAAAAAGTGGCGTCAGTGGTTTTACACGCCCTGACGAGTTTGACTTATGTGGTTGTTGCTGTTGCGAGGCGCCTCGGATTGATCGGTCGTTCTCGAACCGATGGAGTCATTTAGTTGGCTCGCTTACACCCCATAGGGTGGGGAGTCGTAGTGTTCAGGCATAATAATCCACATCGGTGGACCGGCCTTGAGGATCCAGGGGGCAGTTGCGGCTGTTCCTGAGACACGGGCTAGAGCGTCTCGAATCGGTTGAGGACTATCTTTTGCCTCGGTTCATAGACGGAAATCCAATTTCCAAATACGTGACATTTGCGTTTTTAATTGTAGAACTAGTATGGCGACATGATATATGGTACCCATGCCGTCTATGATTGATACTTATGATTTGAAGTTGTTTTATACACTATGCACTTATTACAGTATCAAATGATTTATTTTAAACGTATCAAGCATTCTTTGGCTGTTATAAGGGAAAACCCTATCCCCCGGCTTGCGTTGCATTGTGTGATAGGACCTGGGTCTTATAACAGCTTCATTTTTTCTTTATTTAGCATTACGCTGTTTGTTTTATGCACTGGTATTCTTGGGAGGAAACCCGTTCCGTGTTATACGGCGTGGTCCCTTGATTTACCTAACTTTAAAATAAAGATTTATAACTGTTTTTAGTTCTCACACCAGTCACATGACTGACCTGGAGTTTATTGTTTTAACCTAAACTCTGGGTGCCCCTATTTTGACACGGGCAGCTAGTAGTTTTGGTTTTGCAGATTTATATTCACAGGATCCTGGTTTACAGCTGGAATGATATCCGGAAAGCTTTGTATCCGTATATCTCTTCTAGTTGTGCGTTGTATTATTTTTCCGCTGCTATGGATTTAAATGTAATTTAAATCTCTGATATTTCTGTGTAATATTCATTTATACTCTGTATATTCTTGTAATCTGATGCATTGTTGTAATATACAATGAAACGTTCTTCTGTATACGTTCTATTTTGTCATGTTCTCAAACGATAGGGCGTTTCGAACGGCCTGGATCGGTTTAGCGACTGGTTCGGACCGAGCGAAATTCCTGTTCGTCACATTTGGTATCAGAGCTTTGGTTTACAAAGCTAGAGAACAAGACACATTAGAACTATACGAAAGAATTCATCAGATATTGGATTAGTAAAATCCAATGAGAATGACTCGTTAGAGATGGGATCAGTAGTATCCTAGAACGAGTGTGAAGAGTATATTTTTAAAATTGTAAACCAATTTTGTTTTGAAAATTTAAATCGATTATTCGTATTTGATTATCTATTTATATTGATGTGGACAATCCAGTATATATAGATTTTGCGTATACGTCTGATCCGCGTGTATTCGAAATTTTAATATACTGGATAGATATAGAATTACACTCTAATCGCCCGGAGATGATTTTGATGATGGAGCTCCATCATTAGAATTTATGTTCGAGTGACGAAAGTGGGCTTTCTATATATTTCCTATTGACTGGTGTGAGAACCAAAATTAGATAGGGCCTATTGTTGTGATTTGGCATTAAAAATGTAATTTTTGACTATATATCAAAGTTATGCATTTGAAACTCTAATCAACTAATTGATTGATGTTTGTGTTGTTTGTTTATTTGTTTGCTAATTTTTAGCCATTTAGCCTAACTGAATCACATATTGAATTATATTGAAAATTGGTCGCATTTGCTTGCGTGTACATATATATCATTGAACAGGTCATAGCAAGGAGGCTAGAGCAGAGAATAAAATTTGTTTGCCCGACAAATAGGTACATGTTTACTACATAATTTACTGTTTTGTTTGGGTGATGATGATTTTATGAGCCTATTGGCTAGCCGCTTGGCTTTTTCTTTTTCTTTTTGAGATCTGAAGGACCGGGGAAGCTATTTGAAATTCCCCGATGCTCCCGGTGCAGGGGAGGTTATGGCGAAATTTTTCGAAAATTTAGGGAGTTAGCCAAATTTTTGAAATTTTGAAAATTCTCAGAAACTAAAGAGTTGGAGAATGGAAGCCTAATCGATCGTAGAGCTGAATAATCAAACCACTTTCGACTTTGTTCCTTTTCGGGGACGAAAAGTTTTAAGTGGGGGAGATTGTAACAACCCGGAAATTCTGGGCCAGTTTAAAATTTTTATTTTGGCAATTTTAGCGAATTTTGAATATTTAAAATGAATTATTTTAAATAAAATCGACGAGAAATTTATTTTTAATATAATTCGAACGTATATATTATATACGTCGTCGTTAGAATATAAATATTTATATATAATTATAAATAGAATTGAAAATGGTGCGGTAGTTCGATAATTCGATTTCAAACTTCAATTGAATGTACCGGGTGCAAAACAATCCGGATTTTAGTGAAACCAAAAATAATGGGATCTAATTGATAATATCTTTCCAACGAATCCGAATAATCAAAATTTCGTAGCGGGAATCAAAAGATATGTCCAGTTGAAAATTCTGAATAGTCGCTATGGAATTCAGGCCCTTAAAAATGGACATTTTGCAAACGACCTCGGATTTCGACGAAACCAGTTTTGTTGGGTCCGTGATGTTGAATTATTACTAGATTTCAAATTTCATAATTTTTCGAATCAATATGCGAGCGTGGCAAAGGAAAACGCGTTTGACCAGTTTCAGTTGATTTTAATCGACTGGAAAATGGCCATTTTTCAGACGGCCTCAGAATTCGACGAAACTAGTTTTGTTAGGACCGTATCGTCAATACGAAGCTAGAAAATATTTTTCGGGAATTTTTCTAGTTAGTATGTGACCCCGGTAATTTGAAATGTACGTTTAAAATTCAATATAGTGATTTAAATGAAAATTCAACGGAAACTGATCGAAACGATCAGATCAGAGTGCGATACATATCCCATTGTGTTCGGAATGGGGGTAAAACGCTATGGACGACAGTCGGCGGGATCGATTTTGAGTTCGAATGAAACGATAACTTTTTGGGAGGTTGAATCAATTAAATAAATAATTAAATTAGAAAGTCAACCCTTTCCCTCTTATCTCTCCTCCTCCCCTCAGATATTCCAAATCGACAAAGTAAAAAAAAAAAAAAAGAGGATAAGAAAGGGGAGGAGCTGTCGCTCCTCCACCGGAGGCCATCGCGGCCTGGCCACGCGCCGCCCAAGGCGCCGCGCATCCCCCCCCTCCACCGATGCAACCAAACCCCCCCCCCCCCCCCGTCAATCGAAGTGCGATGCGAAGGAACCCCCCCCCACTGCAACCGAATCGAGCAGCAGCCTCGCCCGCCCCCGTTGGACCCGCCTCCGACCTGCGACCCCCCCTAGCCCTGACGCCGACGAGATACCCCCCCCTCTCCCTGTAAGTATTTTATTGTATTTTATTTTTTTTATTATTTATTTTAATTCGTTAAAAAACTGAATTGATATTTTTTTTAAAAGGATTTAAAAAAAAACTGATTTTGTTTTAATAGTAAAAACAGATTTTTAAAAAGCTATAAAACTGATTTTGTTTTAGAAATAAAAACTGATTTTAATTAAAAGGTTAAAACAGATTTTTTTTCTAAAGATTTAAAACTGATTCTTTTTTTAAAAAAAAAAAGGTTTTAAAAGATTTGAATTTTGAAAGGTAAAAGATTTAAACTTTGAAAAGTAAAAGAAAAGATTAGATCTTTGAAATGGAAAAGGCGGAATCTATATGAAATAAAAATTCGATTTTTATATATTGAACTTTGAAATAAAAATTCGATTTTTATATATTGAACTTTGAAATAAAAATTCGATTTTTATATATTGAACTTTGAAATAAAAATTCGATTTTTATATATTGAACTTTGAAATAAACATTCGATTTTTATATATTGAATAGCGAAGTAAAAATTCGATTTTTTACATATGTAGTGAATACGGGCAACTAAGGTGACAAAAAGGCGAAACGACGAAGACTTCTGCAAATGAAGTGCCGTGGAGCTAGGATAGCTATATGTGAGAATTTCTCACCTTTCAATTTCTTTTCTTGTTATATATATATACTAGGATGCAGACGGTGTTTAGTAGCACCCGACACAATCGTCCACAGACCATGGACTTGTTTGTTTGGCTGTTTGGTGATTGATTGCGATATTGGTTTGAATGTGGTTTGTGGTGTGAAAAATCGAATCGATAAATTGGTTAGGATTAGACGTGCGCCGTTATAAGGCGAAGGAGTAAGGCTAGGTTAGACTCTTACTCCAAATTTTGTGGTTTGCAAAATGAAATTGATTTGATTGATGTGTGAATGGCGTGGGCCTTCACTAGACCGGGGATAAGGCTAGGCCTTGTCCCGTTTCTAGTATCGTGCCGTTATGCTGCCGAAATTTTCTAAATGAGTTAGAAAAATAAAAATATCATTTTATTTAAAGAATGAATTGAATAGAAATTCATATGTTAAAATAAAATGTTTTATCGTCAAAAATATAATTTTAACGTGAATATGAATATAGTGAATGTGAATAAAATAAAATATTCATTTATAAACCGGACGGTTTGTTTATGTACACCTATTTGAATGACATTGATTGGGACGATAAATTTTACACATCGCCCAACTGCACGAATAAAAATCTGTGTTTGATTGTTTGAAACCCCACACGGGTGTTGGGATGAAATTTGAAGTTCACTCATCCTGATTGATTAAATATGTCAATCGATTGATTGACAGGCTGTTATAAGCATTAGATATCTATATTTGATGCTTATACAGTGTAGTGCACTTTGGTTGATGGATGATTATTTATCGTTGCTATTATATACATGTGTTGTATGAAAATCCATATAATTAACTTTATATGGTAATCGATTGGGCCTCATTCCAATCGTGAAAATAAAGAATATTTTGATAATAACAAATATTTTGATAATAGGAAATATTTGAAATGGAATATTTGAAAATATCAATATATGAAGCCGTGTTGATTAGATTGACGCCATTTTTACGTGAACTATATTTATATCGATTTTATTCATTTTATAATGAATATCGAAAGTGATTTCAAAATCTGATATTTTGAAAAGAATTGATTGTAAATGAATTCGAATTGGAATTGAAATTGAATAGATTTGAAATTCGAACTATTTCGAAATGAATTGAATTGAAAGTGATTTCGAAATGAATTGAATTGAAAACGATTTCGAAATGAATTGAATTGAAAACGAATTCAAATTGAATTGAAAGCAAATTGAAATGAATTCAAATTGAATTGAAATGAATTCAAATTGAATTGAAATTTGAATTGAATAGAAATGAATTTTAAAACGAATTTATAAAGAAGAATTCAATTTTGATTTGAATTGAAATGGAAGTTGAAAATGTTTTTGAAACGAACTCAAAACTATTTATATAATTCGTTTTAAATAGAAATCGACGAAATATATATTATATATATTATATATATAATATAATGGCCTGAATAGAACGCGCCGCGCCGCGGCAGTTCGCGAATTTCGACCATTGATTTCAAATGGACATTACGGGAGATCCGACCGTCGGATTCTCCTAAAACCGGAACCGTTGGGTTCGTATCGAAAAGAGCTTTCTAACGAATATTAGAAATTAGAAATCTAACGGTTGGATTTGGAATTATGTCCAAATCAAATTTGAAAAAGGTCGCTGTAAGTGCAGTTCGATGGCCATTGATGGAAATCGACTGTACGGGCCTTGATAAAATTATTAAAAATAGTAATAATTTGTGTAAAATCATAAGAAATGATTTGTGAAGATTTGGGATGAAAAACTCCATATTTGAAAAGATAAAAATAGATTTTTATCGAAATGAACTAATTTTGAACTAGAATTATGATTCTATTTATTTTTAAATAAATAAATTGAATTTAAAAAGGGTTTTAAAAATAACCCAAATATCCAATGATTGCATTGGAGTGGATTTGAATCGAAATTGTCTTCGGAGTATTTCGATGTTGGAATTCGTGATTATACAGGTGTTGTTATGGAAATTTGAAAGATATATATTTATATCGTTATTTCCAATACGACATTTGTTGGTCGTAGAATTTGATATTGAATATAAGCCGGTATATTTTCTATTCAGAGCCTTGTATTGAATATCGAATGTGATTTGGGTTTGTCGTGAGTGGTGTCTTCACTAACACTGTTCTTGAACCCAGTTGAGAAAAGGTTAAATCTTTTTATTTAGATTTAATGAAGTGTACCAATTAAATAATATTTAATTGAAATTGAATTGATATTGATTTTTGGGTTTATCGTGAACAGTGTTTTTAAATAACACTCGTTCTTTAACCCGATAATTAATGAATGTGACTTTGGGTTTATCGTGAACCGTGTTTTAAAATGACACGGATTCTTTAACCCAGTTAAAGATTAAAACTAAGTGGAGTTTTAATGAATCTTTAAGTAGATTGAAAAGATCGAGAATGGAGTACTACCAGTTTTACTCCAAGCGATAGTTAAATCTTTAATTAGATTTGAACGTGAAATGGTAATTGAATTACCGATTACACTGTGGTGTTAGATATGAAGTACTACCAGTTTTACTTCATGGGATGAATAGGTTGGGATTGGGAAATAAAATAAATGATTACTTCGGTGTGGTTCGCTAATCCCGACTAGTTTGAATTGATATTCAAAGGAGATTAAAGAATAAATTTAAAGAATTTATCTTGGATAAAATTAATGGGAACTTTTCCCAAAGTATAGGAATATTCGAATAAAAGAATATTCTGAATTGGAATGAGGCGTATGTTGTGTTTGTGTAACACTTTTATAATATATACGCGAGTTATTCAGAAAGACCGGGTTTATCCCATTCTGAATAACTGATTCGACGTGGTGTCGAAGATGAAGACGGTGGTCAAAGACCGGAAGTCTTCACGTCGTTTGGGTGATTACTGATGATCTTGATTGGGCTGTACACCCAAGAAGATGGAAACAGTTGGTGATCGTCCAGACGTACTTGGAGATCGATGGATATGCGGGGTACTAGGTGCCTCCGGTTTCGTTCAGACCCAGAACGGACTTGTAAATGGACTGTGTGTCTGACATTGGATTTTAGTCTGTGTGTTTGATTTCTATTAAATATATATCTGTTTGGCGGTGGAGAATTTATTCTCTTGCTTAACGCCCTTCTCTGAGATGTACGAGTTCAGGGGTTATATATTGATGGATATCAAACGCATGGAGTGAATTGCCTGTGTGGCATGCCTAAGTGGCAATTGATCGAGGCTTCTGTCGAAAAGCAAAGCCTTGTGGTGATGATCAAAGCAAGGCCTTTGTGGCGTAGCTTTGTGTAACGTTTACTTCGCGTGTTTCACACCCGGTATGAACCAAAAACGGGAGAGGACGTCAGGGAGGGCATGCGTTTCTTTCTAGCTAAAAAGCGGCGTCAGTGGTTTTACACGCCCTGACGAGTTCGACTTATGTGGTTGTTGCTGTTGCGAGGCGCCTCGGATTGATCGGTCGTTCTCGAACCGATGGAGTCATTTAGTTGGCTCGCTTACACCCCATAGGGTGGGGAGACGTAGTGTTCAGGCATAATAATCCACATCGGTGGACCGGCCCTGAGGATCCAGGGGGCAGTTGCGGCTGTTCCTGAGACACGGGCTAGAGCGTCTCGAATCGGTTGAGGACTATCTTTTGCCTCGGTTCATAGACGGAAATCCAATTTCCAAATACGTGACATTTGCGTTTTTAATTGTAGAACTAGTATGGCGACATGATATATGGTACCCATGCCGTCTATGATTGATACTTATGATTTGAAGTTGTTTTATACACTATGCACTTATTACAGTATCAAATGATTTGTTTTAAACGTATCAAGCATTCTTTGGCTGTTATAAGGGAAAACCCTATCCCCCGGCTTGCGTTGCATTGTGTGATAGGACCTGGGTCTTATAACAGCTTCATTTTTCTTTATTTAGCATTGCGCTGTTTGTTTTATGCACTGGTATTCTTGGGAGGAAACCCGTTCCGTGTTATACGGTGTGGTCCCTTGATTTACCTAACTTTAAAATAAATATTTATAACTGTTTTTAGTTCTCACACCAGTCACATGACTGACCTGGAGTTTATTGTTTTAACCTAAACTCTGGGTGCCCCTATTTTGACACGTGCAGCTAGTAGTTTTGGTTTTGCAGATTTATATTCACAGGATCCTGGTTTACAGCTGGAATGATATCCGGAAAGCTTTGTATCCGTATATCTCTTCTAGTTTTGCGTTGTATTATTTTTCCGCTGCTATGGATTTAAATGTAATTTAAATCTCTGATATTTCTGTGTAATATTCATTTATACTCTGTATATTCTTGTAATCTGATGCATTGTTGTAATATACAATGAAACGTTCTTCTGTATACGTTCTATTTTGTCATGTTCTCAAACGATAGGGCGTTTCGAACGGCCTGGATCGGTTTAGCGACTGGTTCAGACCGAGCGAAATTCCTGTTCGTCACAGTAATTGGACTTTTATTGGGTTAATTAAATAATTAAACATAACCCTAATTATAATATTATTTAAATCCCTGTAGCCGTCGTATTCATCTTCCCAAATCCCATTTCAGCCGCCCCCCTCAAAATTCTCTCTCCACACAAACAATTACCCTATGCTCCTTTGGAGTATTATCTAGGATTCTCCTTCCTCTTCATTTCTAGACAAGATTCACCTCCTCTCGTGCCCCGGTTTCAGAGAACCGCCAGCCCAAAGCCCGCACGTTTCAGCCGCCGCCGGCCCCACCTGGTGCAGCCGCACCCTCCACCATGCTAGGCGCACGTGGCCCCCTCCAAGCCCGACCACCTCCAACAAACCACGCCTCAAACCGACCTTCCTACCTCCTAAAAACTGAGTTCAAAGTTTTGAACAATTTTGAAAGTCACGGTCAATTTATCTGAAGGAGGAAGAGTAAATAAAATTTAGAAATTAAAAGATACATTTTTATTTGCGTTCTTTAAACACAAATAAATCATGAAAATAAAAATATACGTTTTATTTGCATTCCCTAATGCAAACATAAAATGAGTGTAAAAATTTACATTTTTATGTAAATTTTAAAGAATAGTAAGAGAATCATATTTAGTCTAAAAATATGTTTTACTTTAAAAAAAATTACATTTTCGATGTAATATTAAAAGCGTAGGAAAGAAATTCTCATTTTGCTCATAAAAATGAATTGAACAAAAATATTCATTTTTGTTCATCGGAAGGAAATCAACAAATTTACTCCTTGAAATAAAATGGACAAAAATATTCGCTTTATTCGTTGTGGAGGAATTTACATCTAGTATGAATAAGAAGGTTGAAATCAAGATTTAAATGTTAGAATTTATGAACAAACTAAAATATAAATTTATAGTCAATTACTATAAAAATTGGTGCATGAAATAAAACACATTTTAATAGACGAGATAAACTTAAGTTGTGATTTGCATTATTCATTTCCTTTATTGGTGTGATATTCATGTGAGTGATAGCGCTTGAAAATTTATATTTATAAATATAAATAGAATTATAACGAATCGAGCGTGGTAGTTCGCGTTTCGGCAATCGTGACTTCAAACGATTATACCGAGAGATCCGACAGTCAGATTTTCCCAAAACTGGAGCCGTTACGACCGCTTTGGGAAGATCTTTCCAATGAGACAAATTTTGTCAAAATCTAACTGTTAGATTTCAAGATATGTGTAAATCAAATTTCTTGGAAAACAGCGCCAGGTCCACCCTTTGACCCGAAGCGACGTTTAATTAATTTGAGCTATTTTAAATAAATAAAAATAGCGATAAGTCGTTAAAGATTAATATTAACGATATGAAATGATTTAAATGATAATTATTCGATAATTATTTGAAAAGTCCGAGTTCTACTCATTTCAAATAATTATACGTCGATGAAAAGACGAAGACGGTGTTGAAGACCGGCGGTCTTCACATCGAACGGATGTATTGCTACCAAGGTCCTCGATAGGAGTAGCTATTCTGAAGGGACTTCGGTGGTAGTCATCCGAACGTATGTGTTGATTGTTCGGATATACGAGAGCCTCTTAGGTATCTCCGGTTCCGTTCAGACCCAGAACGGACTTGTAAATGGATGTATGTCTGGCGTTGAATTTTATACCATGTGAATTGATTTCTGTTGGTATACAACCGTTGGTGGCAAGAGACTTTGTTCTCTCGCTCAACACCCTTAAAGGTTGTGTATTGATAGATGTTGATTTCATGGCATGAATTGTCAATGGGACACGCTAAGATGCAAATGATCAAGGCTTTGTTGCAAAGCGGGCCTTGTGGTTGATGATCAAAGCATAGTCTATTTAGGCGTAACTTTGTGTATATCGTGACTTCGCGAGCCACACACACTGGTTGAGTCTAAAATGGGAGTTTTGGGTCGTCACACGCACCCAAGGCCGCTTCCCCTTCTGACCATCGTCCTCCTCCTCCCCGTTCTCTTTCCTTTTCTCCCTCCGATCCACAAGACCCCCATAAAAAAACCCTATCGTCCTATCCCCTAAACCAGCCCACCGCGACCTCCCCTGAAACCCTCAGCCCGCCACGCCGTACCCCCCTTGGCATGTGACGCCAGTGAGCGCACCCCCTTCCCCTTCCAATCGACGGCAATAGCAGTCCCCCTCCTCCAAGAAAAAAAAATCGATTTTCACTGTAAGCTTTTCTAACTTTTAATGTTTATTTAGATCTGATTTTTATAGGCTAATGTAGAACAGATTTTTTATTAGAAACATAAAATTTATATAATCAGAAAGAAATGATTTTTAGCATTAGAAAGATTTGATTTTTATTAGAAAAGATTAGACTTTTCATTTTAGAAAGAGATGATTTTCATATATATGAAAGTAAAGTAAAAATTCGATTTTTATATATATGAAGTAGCGATAAAAATACGATTTTTAAATATGTAGAGTAATAAAAATATATTTTTTATATATGTAGCATAATAAAAATATAATTTTTATTATATGAGAAGTGAAATAAAAACATAATCTTTACAATGTATGAAGTGAAATGAAAATACGAACTTTATTTTTATGATGAAGTAGTGAGAATAAAGATTCGATTTTTATATGAGTAGCGGATTAAAAATAGAATTTTTATATAATAGGAAATACAAAAATATGATTTTTATATATGTAGCGAAATAAAAATCTGATTTTTATTATATATCTAGCATTGAAACAAAAATGTGATTTTTATAGTGTTGAAATAAAAATATGATCTACATATATGAAAATGTGATTTTTATATGGGTAGTGGTGAGGTAAAAATGTAATCTTTATATAATTATTAGCGATCTAAAAATGTGATTTTTACAGGTAAATATATTATTTTTATTTATATGGTAGAACGATAAAAATTTTATTTTTATATATAAGAATAGCGAATAAAAATATGATTTTTGTCTGTATAGCGTTGTATTAAAAATGTGATTTTTAACATAGAAATCATGTGAAACAGATTGCGATGGAACCGAATGAAAGCGAATGGAATCCAAATCGTTTAGAATTAAAACTGGCGGAGTGGAACCCAAAGGTGATAACTTCTCACTTTTATTTTATTTTCTAGTTAAAATATATACTAGGATGCAGTCGGTGCTTAGCAGCACCCGACACCCGTCGTCCACAGACCATGGACGACTTGTTTGTTTGTTTGATTATGTTGCGAAAGTTGATTGTGTGATGTGGAATGGAATAAAATATTTTATAGAAAAAACATGTTATAGTTAAAAATATAATTTTTAACATGTATATGAATAAAATAAATATTTATAAACAAATCAGATAATTTGTTTATGTACACACATTTGACTGATATTGATTGGGATGATAAATTTTACATATCGCCCAGCTGCACAAATAAAACCTGTATTCGATTGTTTGAAACCCCACACGGGTATTGGGATGATATATGACATACACTAGTCTCAATAATTAGTTGTATGTCGATTGATTGATTGACGGGCTGTGTAAGCGTTGAATATTTATGTTTGATGCTTATGCAGTGTAGAGTGCACTTTGGATGATGGTAGACTGTGTTTGATTGTTATTGTGTACATGTGTGTATGAAATCCATATAAATCATATTATATGGTGACTGAATGTGTTTGATTCCAGTTCACAAAGAATAAATATTTTAAAATAATGAATATTTTAAAATAATATTAAGTAAAAGATCAAAATCTGATTTTGATGTCCGATTTGGGATGGACATGAATATATTTAAATATACAAAGCCGTGTTGATTAGATTAACGTCATTTTGACGTGAACAATAATTATATCGATTTTATTCATTTTTATAGTGAATATCGAAAAGGAATTGATTTCAAAATCTAATGTTTTGAAAATACTATTATTTATATATCGATGATATGGAATATTCAATTTTGATTTGAAATTGAATATGAATTTGAAATCGTTTTGAAAACGAATTTAAAACGATTTATAAAATACGTTTTAAATGGAAATCGACGAAATATATATTATATATAATATAATGGCCTGAATGGAACGTGCTGCGCTGCGGCAGTTCGCGAATTTCAACCGTTGACTTCGAACGAATATTGCGGGAGATCCGACCGTTAGATTCTCCTAAAACTGGAACCGTTGGGTTCGTATCGAAAAGAGCTTTCTAACGAATATGAGAGATTTAAAATCTAACGGTTGGATTTGTAATTATATCCAAATCAAATTTGGAAAAGGTCGCTGTAAGTGCAGTTCGATGGCCGTTTATGGAAATCGACTGTACGGGCCTTAATAAAATTATTAAAAATATCAATAATTTGCGTAAAATCATAATAAATGATTTGGAAAGAATTGGGATGAAAATTCCCATATTTGAAAAGATAAAATATATTTTTATCGAAATGAACTAGTTATTAATTAGAAAATTAATATATTTATTTTTAGAAATAAATAAATTGGATTTGAAATGGTTTTAAAAATAACCAGGATTTCCGAAATATAAATTGGAAATAGATTTGAATTGAAATTGTCTTTGGAATATTTCGATGTTGGATTTCGTGATTATACAGATATTGTTATGGAAATTTGAAAGATATATCTTTATCGTTATTTCCAATACGATATTTGTTGGTTTCATAATTTGATATTGAATATAAGCCGATTTTTTTTCAGAGCCTTGTATTTAATATCAAATTGGATTTTGCGTTTGTCGTGAATGGTATCTTTAATAATACTGTTCTTAATCCCAATGGAGTTAAGAAAATTAGAAGCTGACTGGAGATTAGTTAAGTTGAATGGTTTCCTGGGTAATGATCTGATGTTGGTTTCGGCCTTCGGAGTTAATACTTAGGGAACTGTTCTCTTACTAATTTACGGTTAGATACTGATGGAATGTGAATTGGGTTTATCGTGAACTATGTTTTAGCGAATTCGTTCTTTAACCCGATTTGTAGTGAAATAGGATTTGGAATTTATAAATCTTTTGTTAAGATTTAAAGGAGATTTTCCAAAGTAAAGTTTTCCAATTTAACATATTAAATTGGGATTGAATGGAATTCGATTTGGCAATAATCGAAGTAAGCTTCTGTAGAGGAAGACGGCTAATATATATGGAATTTAAAGGCCTTGTCATTATTCCATTTATATTATCGGTTGGATACGGAAGTTTATATCGATTATATATATATCGATTTGTTTTCCATGAAAATTCCATTGTTAATGGAATGTGATTTTGGGTTGTCATGAATGGTATCTTTAATAATACTGTTCTTAGACCCAACAGAGTTAAGAAAATCAGAAACTAACTGGAGATTAGTTAAGTTGAATGGTTTCCTGGGTATTGATCTGATGTTGGTTTCAGCCTTCGGCGTTAAGACTTAGGGAATTGGTCGCTTGCTAATTTACGATTAAAGGCTGATGGAATGGAATGTGATTTTGGGTTTATCGTGAACTGTGTTTTAAATGACACTGGTTCTTTAACCCAGTTAAAGGCAGGATATGATTTCCCAAGTTAAACAATCGTTAATATTGATTTCTGGGAAGATTAAAACCAAGTGGAGTTTTAATGCATCTTTAATTAGATTGAGTTAATATACAAAGGGAGATTAAAGAATAAATTTAAAGAATTTATCTTTGATAAAATTAATGGGAACCTTTCCCAAAGTATATGAATATTTGGATAAAGAAATATTCTGGATTGGAATGAGGCATATGTTGTGTTTTTATAGCTCTTGTTTATTATATACGCGAGTTGTTCAGAAAGACCGGGTTTATCCCATTTTGAATAACTGATTCGACGATGTGTCAAGGATGAAGACGGTGGTTGAAGACCAGAGGTCTTCACATCATTTGGATGATTACTGATGTCTTGATTGGGATGTACACCCAAGGCAAGGTAATAAGTGGTGATCGTCTAGACGTACTTGGAGATCAACGGATATGCGAGGGCCTCTCCCCTGTATTGGACATATCGGGGAGGACTAAGGTGCCTCCGGTTTCGTTCAGACCCAAAACGAACTTGTAAATGGATGTGTGCCTGACACCGGATGTGACGGCAAGGAATTTCGCTCGATCTGAATCAGTCGTTAAACCAATCTAGACCGTTCGAAAACCCTGATCGTTTTGAGAACATGACAAATCAGAACGCAGACGGAAGAACATTTCATTGCTATTACAACAATTCCATCAGATACAAGAATATACAGAGTATAATGAATAAATTACATTCGATAAATATCAGAGATTACAATAAATTACATAGCAGTGGAAAATAATACAAAGCATAACTGAAAGTAATACACGGATACAGAGCTTTCCGAGCATCATTCCAGCTGTAAACCAGGATCCTGTGAATATAAATCTGCAAAACCAAAACTACTAGCTGCCCGTGTCGAAAATAGGGGCACCCAGAGTTAGGTTAAAACAATAAACTCCAGGTCAGTCATGGGACTGGTGTGAGAACTAAAGCAGTTATTTAAAACTTTACTTTAAAAGAGAGTAATTCAAGGGACCACGCCGTATAACACGGAACGGGTTTCCTCCCAAGAATACCAGTGCATAGAATAAACAGCGCAATGCTTTTTTGAAAAATGAAGCTATTATAAGACCGAGGTCCCATCACACAATGCAACGCAAACCGGAGGATAGGGTTTTCCCTTATAATAGCCAAACATGCTTGGTACGTTTTAAAAACAAATCATTTGATATTATAATAAGTGTATAGTGTCAAAACATTTCAATCATAAATATCAATCCTAGGCGGCATGGGTATCATCTATCATGTCGCCATACTAGGCTCTACAAATAAAACCGAGATACACGTATTGGAAATTGGATTTCCGTCATGAGTCGAGGCAAGGGGCAAGCTCCTCTCCGCTTCGAGACACTCTAGCAAATGCCTCAGGACTACACACTCCGGGTAACCCTGGGATCCTCCAAGACCGGTCCTCTCTTACGTTTGAGGATTAATTATTCCTGAACACATGTTTCCCGGCCCTATAGGACCTATAATCGAGGCGCCTCACATCCAAACCACAAAGGTGAAAAGTACATAAATGTCAGGGCTGGTAGGTCACTGACACCACCCATAGCTAGAAAGAAACGTCGTGCACTCCTTGGGTCCTCATCCCGTTTTTGACTCATACCGAGGTGTGAGGCTCGCGAATTCACGTTATACACAAAGCTACGCCACAAAGGCCGTGCTTTGATCATCAACCACAAGACTTTGCTTTTCAACAGAAGCCTTGATCCATGCAACTCAGCATGCCACACAGGCAATTCATGCCATGCGATTGATATCTATCGATATATAACCTCTAAGCTCGTACGTCTCAGAGAAGGGCGTTAAGCAAGAGAATAAATTCTCCGCCGCCAAACAGATATATATTTTACAGAAATCAATCAACACAGAATAAAATCCATTGTCAGACACACAATACATTTACAAGTTCGTTCTGGGTCTGAACGAAACCGGAGGCACTTTCCTCGCATATCCATCGATCTCCAAGTACGTCTGGACGACCACCCACTATTTCCATCCTCTTGGGTGTACAGCCCAATCAGGATCATCAGTAATTATCCAAACTATGTGAAGACTTCCGGTCTTCGACCACCGTCATCATCTTTGACTTATCGTCGAATCGGTTATTCAGAATGGGTATAAACCCGGCCTTTCCGAACAACCCGCGTATATTAAAAACAAATGTTACACAAACACAACATACGCCTCATTCCAATTCATTAGCCACTAACCGTAAATCAGTAAGAGAGCAATTTCCCAAATATTAACCCCGAAGGCCGAAACCAACATCAGATCAATATCCAGGAAACCATTCTTCTTAACTAACCTACCGCTAGTTTCTAAATTTCATCTTCTTAGGGAAAGGTTCCCATTAATTTTATCCAAGATAAATTCTTTAAAATTTATTCTTTAATCTTCCATTGGATGTCATTTCAAACCAATTTATGGTTTTCCAAACTAGTCGGGATTAGCGAACCACACCGAAGTAATTATTTATTTTATTTCCCAATCCCAACCTATTCATCCCATGAAGCAAAACTGGTAATACTCCATATCTAACACCACGGTGTTATCGGTAAAATTAATTACCATTTCACGTTCAAATCCAATTAAAGATTTAACTATCGCTTTGGAGCAAAACTGGTGACACTCCATTCTCGCTCATTTTCCAAATTTGATAATTTAAATTATCAATTCACATTTCAATCTAATTGCAGATTCATTAAAACTCCTTTTACTGGGTTAAAGAACTAATGTCATTTAAAACACAGTTCACGATAAACCCAAATCATATTCTATTTATTATCGGGTTAAAGAATTAGTGTTATTTAAAACACCGTTTACGGTAAACCCACAAATCAATTCTATTTAAAACTCGTTTCAAATCCAATTTATTTATTTAAAAATAAACGGGTTTAATTTTAGTTCAAAACTAGTTCATTTCGATAAAAATCTATTTTTATCTTTTCAAATATGGAGTTTTTCATCCCAATTTTTCCCAAATCATTACTTACGATTTTACCCAAATTATTACTATTTTTAATAATTTTATCAAGGCCCGTACAGTCGATTTCCATCTACGGCCATCGAACTGCACTTACAGCAACCTTTTCCAAATTTGATTTGGACGTATCTCCAAATCCAACCGTTAGATTTCAAATTTCTAATATTCGTTAGAAAGCTCTTTTCGATACGAACCCAACGGTTCTGGTTTTAGGAGAATCCGACGGTTGGATCTCCCGTAATGTCCTTTTGAAATAAATGGTCGAAATTCACGAACTACCGCGGCGCGGCGCGTTCTATTCAGGCCATTATATTATATATATAATATATATTTCGTCGATTCTATTTAAAATGAATTTTATAAATTGTTTTAAATTCGTTTCAAAAACAATTTCAACTTCCATTTCAATTCAAATCAAAATTAAATTCTTCCTTATAAATTCGATTTAAAATTCATTTCTATTCAATTCAAATTTCAATTCAATTTGAATTCATTTCAATTCGTTTTCAATTCAATTCGAATTCGTTTTCTATTCGATTCAATTCAATTTGGTTTTCTATTCGATTCAATTCAAATTGGTTTTCTATTCGATTCAATTCAAATTGGTTTTCTATTCGATTCAATTCAAATTGGTTTTCTATTCGATTCAATTCAAATTGTTTTTCTATTCAAATCAAATTCATTTCATTTCTATTCAAATCAAATTCATTTCATTTCTATTCAAATCAAATTCATTTCATTTCTATTCAAATCAATTCATTTCATTTTCTATTCAAATCAAATTCATATTTAAAAACGAATATAATCGATATAAATATCGTTTGCGTCAAAATGGCGCATCTCTAATCAACACGGCTTTATATATTTCAATAATTCCGTTATTCTATTCAACAAATGAATATTTATTTTTGTCAACACGTGACTAATCTCAACGAATGAGTACTGTCCACGTGTAACTATTTTTGTTATTCAATATATTTTATAAAAATTATGGTATCTATCGTTTGATTTAAAATCAAACTCCAACCGTAAATTAGTAAGAGAACGATTCCCTAAATATTAACCCCGAAGGCCGAAACCAACATCAGATCCATATCCAGGAGACCACTCATCTCATCTATTTTCCAGTTAATTTCTAATTTTATATATGATAAAGATGTAAATTTTATTGTTAAAATATTTCGTTCAACACATGACTAATCTCAACGGATGAGTACGGTCAACACATGAACCTTTATTTTATAATATTCTTTATTTTCTAAATTGGAATGAGGCCCAATCAATTACCATATAGCGTTAACTATATGGATTCAATACAACACATGTATATAATAGCAACGATAAATAATCAACCATCATCCAAAGTGCACTACACTGTATAAGCATCAAAAATTGATATCTACCGCTTATAACAGCCTGTCGATCCATCGATCGACATACAACTAATTATTGGGATTAGTGTATGTCGTATTTTATCCCAATACCCGTGTGGGGTTTCAAATCAACAAACACAGATTTTTATTTGTGCAGTTGGGCGATGTGTAAAATTTATCGACCCAATCAATATAAGTCAAATCAGTGTATATAAACAAATCGGCCGATTTGTTTATAACTATTTATTTACTCACATTCACGTTAAAAATAATATTTTTAACGATAAAATATTTTTAAATATATAAATATTTTATTTCCTTTCAACACATGAATATATTTCATTATCTATTTCACATCAATTTCACAAACAAATTTCACAACATATCAATCAAACAAACAAGCCATCCATGGTCTGTGGATGACGGGTGTCGGGTACTGCTAAGCACCGTCTGCATCCTAGTATATATATATATATAACTAGAAAAAGAGATTTTAAAAGGTGAGAAGTTCTCACCGAAAGCTATCCCAACTTCACGACACTTCTTAAGTAGAAATCTTCGTCGTTCTCGTCTCTTATCACTTTCGTCGCCGGTAGCCACTAGATAAAAATTTTACTTTTACTTCGCTATCATATAGATAAAAATTCTATTTTTACTTCGCTATTCTCTATATAAAGATCTCTCCTTTTCTTTAAATATGAAGATTTCGCCCTTTTTTTTAATATATAAAGATTTAATCTTTTTCAAATATAAAGATTTCGCCTTTTCAAATATAAAGATTTCGCCTTTTCAAATATAAAGATTTAATCTTTTCTATTTTAAAAATCTAATCTTTTCTATTTTAAAAATCTAATCTTTGCTATTTTAAAAATCTAATCTTTGATCCGCTACTTATATATATATATATATATATATATATATATATAAACAGATTTTCTATTGGTTAAATAACCTAAAATAAAACTGAAATAAAAATGAAATAAAACAGAATAAAATTTACCGATTATAGAAGGGGGGAGGGGTTCCTTTTGCTGCGTTCGGATTTGAGGGAGGCGGGGTCGGATTGGGGTTCGTGGAGGTGGCTGACGCGAGGCCAGAGGGAGAGGGTGCGGGTTCGGTCGGGGAGAAAGGAAGAGGAGGAAGAAGAGAAGAGGGGGGGCTCGCGGTTGTATCGATCGATTTGGGGGGGGGGCTTCTTCGCGTCAGGAAGGAACAGTGGAGGAGGAGGAAGAAGAGGAGGCAGCGGCAGGTGGTTGTGCCCCACCTGGGCGGCGGCGACGAGCGAGGGGGGGGGAGTTGGAGGACGTCAGTGCGCCGGAGGGGGAGTGCGCTGGACGTCGGCAGGAGGGGGAGGTGGAGTGGCGTCGTGGGGGGGGGGTTTAGGCCATCGCGGCCATCTTTGAGGTGATGGAGGGAAGGAGGGGATGCGGTGGGGTGGGGGTCGCGTCGATCGAAGAAGGGGGGGGGGCGAGGTGGACGTGGCGGCGGCGAGCAACCTGGGGGGGGGGGGGGGGGGGGGGGGCGCGATGGAAGCAGCGACGGCGGTGGCTCCCCGCCGTCGCCCCTTTTTTTCTTTTTTCTTTTTTTTTCATTTGAAATCGATTTTGATTTTTAAGGGGGGGGGGGGCTGTGTGATAAAGGAGAGGGGAGATTTTTTTTCTAATTTATTTAATTAATTTAATTTCAAAAAGGTGCTTTTATTTTCGAACTCGAAACGGGACCCACCGCCTGTCGTCCCTAGCGTTTTACCCCTATTCCGAACACAATGGGATATGTACTGTAAGCTGATTCGATTGTTATGATCAGTTTCCATCAAATTTACATTTAAATCCTTATATTGAATTTAAAACATACATTTCAAATTACCGGGGTCACGTACTAACTCGAAAAATTCCAGAAAAATATTTTCTAGCTTCGTATTGACGATACGGTCCTAACAAAACTAGTTTCATCGAATTCTGAGACCGTTGGAAAAATGGCCATTTTCCAGTCGATTAAAATCAACTGAAACTGGTCAAACGCGTTTTCCTTTGCCACGCTCACATATTGAATCGAAAAATTATGAAATTTGAAACCTAGCAATAATTTGACATCACGGACCCAACAAAAGTGGTTTCGTCGAAATCCGAGGTCGTTTGCAAAATGTCTATTTTTAAGGGCCTGAATTCCATAGCGACTATTCAGAATTTTCAACTGGACATATCTTTTGATCCCCGCTATGAAATTTCAATTTTTCGGATTCGTTGGGAAGATATTCTCAATTAGATCCTATTATTTTTAGTTTCACTAAAATCCGGATTGTTTTGCACCCGGTACATTCAATTGAAGTTTGAAATCGAATTATCGAACTACCGCGCCATTTTCAATTCTGTTTATAATTATATATATTCTAACGACGACGTATATAATATATACGTTCGAATTCTATTCAAAATAAATTTCTCGTCGATATTATTTAAAATAATCTATTTTAAATATTCAAAATTTGTTAAAATTGCCAAAATAAAATTTTTAAACTGGCTCGGATTTTCGGGTTATTACAATCTCCCCCACTTAAAACTTTTCGTCCCCGAAAAGGAACAAAGTCGAAAGTGGTTTGATTAATCAGCCCTACGTTCGATCTGGCTTCCATTCTCCAACTTTTCAGTTTCTGAGAATTTTCAAATTCTTCAAAAATTTGGCTAACACCCTAAATTTTCGAAAAATTTCGCCATAACCTCCCCTGCACCGGGAGCCTTGGGAAAATCCCGAAATTGCCATACAGGCCTTCTGATCTCAAAAAGAAAAAGAAAAAGCCAAGCGGCTAGCCAATACCCTCATAAAATCATCATCACCCAAACAAAACAGTAAATTATAATAAACAGGTAGCTATTTGTCGGGCAAACAAATTTTATTCTCTGCTCTAGCCTCCTTGCTCTGACCTGTTCAATGTAAGTACATGTATATGCAAGCAAATGCGACCAATTTTCAATACAGTTCAATATTTGATACAATTAGGCTAAATGGTTCTAAATTATCAAACAAATAAACAAACAACACAAACATCAATCAATTAGTGAATTAACGTTTCAAATTCATAATTTTGATACATATACAGAAAATCATGTTTTTGATGCCAATTCACAACAATATATTCTAACTATATTAGTTTTGGTTCTCACACCAGCCTAATGGAAATATATAGATATCACACCTTCGAAACACGAACATAAATACTGATGATGCACGTGCTATCATCAGTACCATCTCCGGGCGACTAGAATGTGATTCTATATCTATCCAGTATATTAAAACTTCGAATATATGTTCATGACGCGTATATGCAAAATCTTTATATATCGGATTGTCCAAATTCAAAATAAATAAATATTCAAATACGAATAAAACGATTTTAAATTTCAAAACAAAATAGTTTTCATTTGAAAAGCATACTCTTCACACTCGTTCTAGGATACTACTGATCCTATCTCTAAGAGTCATTCTAATTGGATATTACTAATCCAATATCTGATGATTTCTTTCGTATGGTTCCAATGTGTCTTGTTCTCGAGCTCTGTAAACAAAAGATCTGATACCAAATGTGACGGCAACGCGAAATCCAGTAGGCTTTGCAACCATCCCTTCATCCTCCATTGCAGCAGGTAAAACCCACCGCGACTCACACTGGTCCCCCAATCCCTTGTTTTACGGTGACCCTCTCGAGTCTCGCGCCTACTGGCGAACCAACGCTCTAAACTGTGACTTGTAGGGTTAAGAGTCTCCCGTTCGCCACCAAACCGCGAAGCGAGAACTCCCTATCATGCGTACCCGGCCTACTCAGGGCCAGCAGCAAGAACTAGTAATACTCCATATCTAACACCACGGTGTTATCGGTAAAATTAATTACCATTTCACGTTCAAATCCAATTAAAGATTTAACTATCGCTTTGGAGCAAAACTGGTGACACTCCATTCTCGCTCATTTTCCAGATTTGGTAATTTAAATTATCAATTCACATTTCAATCTAATTGCAGATTCATTAAAACTCCATTTACTGGGTTAAAGAACTAATGTCATTTAAAACACAGTTCACGATACACCCAAATCATATTCTATTTATTATCGGGTTAAAGAACTAGTGTTATTTAAAACACCGTTCACGATAAACCCACAAATCAATTCTATTTAAAACTCGTTTCAAATCCAATTTATTTATTTAAAAATAAACGGGTTTAATTTTAGTTCAAAACTAGTTCATTTCGATAAAAATCTATTTTTATCTTTTCAAATATGGAGTTTTTCATACCAATTTTTCCCAAATCATTACTTACGATTTTACACAAATTATTACTATTTTTAATAATTTTATCAAGGCCCGTACAGTCGATTTTCATCTACGGCCATCGAACTGCACTTACAGCAACCTTTTCCAAATTTGATTTGGACGTATCTCCAAATCCAACCATTAGATTTCAAATTTCTAATATTCGTTAGAAAGCTCATTTCGATACGAACCCAACGGTTCCGGTTTTAGGAGAATCCGACGGTCGGATCTCCCGTAATGTCCGTTTGAAATAAATGGTCGAAATTCACGAACTACCGCGGCGCGGCGCGTTCTATTCAGGCTATTATATTATATATATAATATATATAATATATATTTCGTCGATTCTATTTAAAATGAATTTTATAAATTGTTTTAAATTTGTTTCAAAAACAATTTCAACTTCCATTTCAATTCAAATCAAAATTGAATTCTTCCTTATAAATTCGTTTTAAAATTCATTTCTATTGAATTCAAATTTCAATTCAATTTGAATTCATTTCAATTCGTTTTCAATTCAATTCGAATTCGTTTTCTATTCGATTCAATTCAAATTGGTTTTCTATTCGATTCAATTCAAATTGGTTTTCTATTCGATTCAATTCAAATTGGTTTTCTATTCAAATCAAATTCATTTCATTTCTATTCAAATCAAATTCATTTCATTTCTATTCAAATCAAAATCATTTCATTTCTATTCAAATCAATTCATTTCATTTTCTATTCAAATCAAATTCATATTTAAAAACGAATATAATCGATATAAATATCGTTCGCGTCAAAATGGCGCATCTCTAATCAACACGGCTTTATATATTTCAATAATTCCGTTATTCTATTCAACAAATGAATATTTATTTTTGTCAACACGTGACTAATCTCAACGAATGAGTACTGTCCACGTGTGACTATTTTTGTTATTCAATATATTTTATAAAAAATATGGTATCTATCGTTTGATTTAAAATCAAACTCCAACCGTAAATTAGTAAGAGAACGATTCCCTAAATATTAACCCCGAAGGCCGAAACCAACATCAGATCCATATCCAGGAGACCACTCATTCATCTATTTTCCAGTTAATTTCTAATTTTATATATGATAAAAATGTAAATTTTATTGTTAAAATATTTCGTTCAACACATGACTAATCTCAACTGATGAGTATGGTCAACACATGAACCTTTATTTTATAATATTCTTTATTTTCTAAATTGGAATGAGGCCCAATCAATTACCATATAGCGTTAACTATATGGATTCCATACAACACATGCATATAATAGCAACGATAAATAATCAACCATCATCCAAAGTGCACTACACTGTATAAGCATCAAAAATAGATATATACCGCTTATAACAGCCTGTCGATCCATCGATCGACATACAACTAATTATTGGGATTAGTGTATGTCATATTTTATCCCAATACCCGTGTGGGGTTTCAAATCAACAAACACAGATTTTTATTTGTGCAGTTGGGCGATGTGTAAAATTTATCGACCCAATCAATATCAGTCAAATCAGTGTATATAAACAAATCGGCCGATTTGTTTATAACTATTTATTTACTCACATTCACGTTAAAAATTATATTTTTAGCGATAAAATATTTTTAACTATATAAATATTTTATTTCCTTTCAACACATGAATATATTTCATTATCTATTTCACATCAATTTTACAAACAAATTTCACAACATATCAATCAAACAAACAAGCCATCCATGGTCTGTGGATGACGGGTGTCGGGTACTGCTAAGCACCGTCTACATCCTAGTATATATATATAACTAGAAAAAGAGATTTTAAAAGGTGAGAAGTTCTCATCGAAAGCTATCCCAACTTCACGACACTTCTTAAGTAGAAATCTTCGTCGTTCTCGTCTCTTATCACTTTCGTCGCCGGTAGCCACTAAATATGTAAAAATCGAATTTTTACTTTGCTATTCAATATATAAAAATCGAATTTTTACTTTGCTATCATATAGATAAAAATTCTATTTTTACTTCGCTATCATATAGATAAAAATTCTATTTTTTACTTCGCTATTCTCTATATAAAGATCTCGCCTTTTCTTTAAATATGAAGATTTCGCCTTTTTTTAATATATAAAGATTTAATCTTTTCAAATATAAAGATTTCGCCTTTTCAAATATAAAGATTTCGCCTTTTCAAATATAAAGATTTAATCTTTTCTATTTTAAAAATCTAATCTTTTCTATTTTAAAAATCTAATCTTTGCTATTTTAAAAATCTAATCTTTGCTCCGCTACTTATATATATATATATAAACAGATTTTCTATTGGTTAAATAACCTAAAATAAAAATGAAATAAAAATGAAATAAAAATGAAATAAAACAGAATAAAATTTACCGATTATAGAAGGGGGAGGGGTTCCTTTTGCTGCGTTCGGATTTGAGGGAGGCGGGTTCGGATTGGGGTTCTTGGAGGTGGCTGACGCGAGGCCAGAGGGAGAGGGTTCGGTCGGGGAGAAAGGAAGAGGAGGAAGAAGAGAAGAGGGGGGCTCGCGGTTGTATCGATCGATTTGGGGGGGGGGGGCTTCTTCGCGTCAGGAAGGAACAGGGGAGGAGGAGGAAGAAAAGGAGGCAGCGGCAGGTGGTTGTGCCCCACTTGGGCGGCGGCGACGAGCGAGGGGGGGGGGGGAAGTTGGAGGCCGTCAGGGCGCCGGAGGGGGAGACGTCGGCAGGAGGGGGAGGTGGAGCGGCGCCGTGGGGGGGGGGTGGGGTTTAGGCCATCGCGGCCGTCTTTGAGGTGGTGGAGGGAAGGAGGGGATGCGGTGGGGTGGGGGTCACGTCGATCGAAGAAGGGGCGAGGTGGACGTGGCGGCGGCGAGCAACCTGGGGGGGCCGCGATGGCAGCGGCGGCGGCTCCCCCCCCCCCCCGTTGCCCCTTTTTTTCTTTTTTTTCTTTTTTCTTTTTTTTTTCATTTGAAATCGATTTTGATTTTTAACGGGGGGGGGGGGGGGGGGTGCTGTGTGATAAAGGAGAGGGGAGATATATTTTTTTTCTAATTTATTTTATTAATTTAATTTCAAAAAGGTGCTTTTATTTTCGAACTCGAAACGGGACCCACCGCCTGTCGTCCCTAGCGTTTTACCCCTATTCCGAACACAATGGGATATGTACCATAAGTTGATTCGATTGTTATGATCAGTTTCCGTCAAATCTACATTTAAATCCTTATATTGAATTTAAAACGTACATTTCAAATTACCGGGGTCACGTACTAACTCGAAAAATTCCAGAAAAATATTTTCTAGCTTCGTATTGACGATACGGTCCTAACAAAACTATATTCGTCGAATTCTGAGACCGTTGGAAAAATGGCCATTTTCCAGTCGATTAAAATCAACTAAAACTGGTCAAACGCGTTTTCCTTTGCCACGCTCACATATTGAATCGAAAAATTATGAAATTTGAAATCTATTAATAATTTGGCATCACGGACCCAACAAAAGTGGTTTCGTCGAAATCCGAGGTCATTTGCAAAATGTCTATTTTTAAGGGCCTGAATTCCATAGCGACTATTCAGAATTTTCAACTGGACATATCTTTTGATCCCCGCTATGAAATTTCAATTTTTCGGATTTGTTGGGAAGATATTCTCAATTAGATCCTATTATTTTTGGTTTCACTAAAATCCGGATTGTTTTGCACCCGGTACATTCAATTGAAGTTTGAAATCGATTTATCGAACTACCGCGCCATTTTCAATTCTATTTATAATTATATATAATTATATATATTCTAACGACGACGTATATAATATATACGTTCGAATTCTATTCAAAATAAATTTCTTGTCGATATTATTTAAAATAATCTATTTTAAATATTCAAAATTCGTTAAAATTGCCAAAATAAAAATTTTAAACTAGCTCGGATTTTCGAGTTATTACAATGGATTTCATTCTATGTGATTGATATACATTGGTTGCATAGCGTGAATTGCTTGTGTGGCATGCTGAGATGCAAATGATCAAGGATGTTGTTGAAAAGCAGAGTCTTGTGGTTGATGATCAAAGCATGGCTTTAATATAGTGTAGCTTTATGTAGCGTTAATTTGCGAGCCTCACAGCCCGGTGTGAACCAGAAACGGGAGAGGACTACAGGGAGGGCATGCGCTTCCTTCTAGCTAGTAGTGGTGTCAGTGTTTTACATGCCCTGATATTTCACTTATGTGGATGATGGATAGCGAGGTGCCTCAGTTATATCGGTCGATCCGGGATCGATGGAGTCATTTGGCTCATTGACGCACCATAGGGTAGGGAAACGCATTGTTCTGGCATTTTAATCCACTTCGTGTGGACCGGCCCTGAAGATCTAAGGGTCGATGCGTTTTGATCCTGAGACACGGGCTAGAGCGTCTCGAAGCAGTAAGGACGATCCCTTGCCTTGGTTCACAAATGGAAATCCAATTTCCAATACGACATTTTGTGGTTTTAATAGTATACCTATATATGGCGACATAGTGGTATGGGGCACTTATGCCGTCTATGATTGATACTTATGATTGAAATTGTTTTGACATTATACACTTATAGTAATAATAAAATATGAAATTTCACGTATCAAGCATTATTTGGCTATTATAAGGTAAAACCATATCCTCCGACTTGCGTTGCATTGTGTGATGGGACCTGGGTCTTATAATAGCTTCATTATTCTTTATTTAG
This sequence comes from Allium sativum, assembly GCA_030737875.1. Taxonomy (NCBI): domain Eukaryota; kingdom Viridiplantae; phylum Streptophyta; class Magnoliopsida; order Asparagales; family Amaryllidaceae; genus Allium; species Allium sativum. Next base: position 384,594,128 of record CM060922.1, read on the forward strand.
CATTGCTCTGTTTGTTTTATGCACTGGTTTTTTTGGGGGTAAACCCGTTCCGTGTTATACAGCGTGATCCCTTGATTTACCTAACTTTAAAAGAAAATTAATAACTGTTTTAGTTCTCACACCAGTCACATGACTGACTTGGAGTTTATTGTTTTAACCTAAACTCTGGGTGCCCCTATTTTCCACACGGGCAGCTAGTAGTTTTGGTTTTGCAGATTTATATTCACAGGATCCTGGTTTACGACTGGAATGATATTCGGAAAGCTCTGTATCCATATATTCTTTTCAGTTGTGTTTTGTATTATTTTCCGCTGCATTGTAACTTGTAAATCTCTGATATTTAGTAAATGTGTAATATTTATTCATACTCTGTATGTTCTTGTATTCTGATGGAATTGTTGTAATAAGCAATGAAATGTTCTTCTGTTCGTGTTCTGATTCGTCTTGTCCTCAAAGCAATTCGTTCTTTTCTCCATGGGGAGGTTCGGGTCGTTACATGGAGTTAAGTAAATTAGAAACTGACTGGAGATTAGTTATGTTGAATAGCTTTCTGGGTATCGATCTGAAGTTGGTTTCAGCTTTTGGGGTTGATATTCAGGGAATTGTTCTCTTACTAGTTTACAGCTAGAAACTAATAGATGTGGGAGAGTAATGATGTGTGAACAAGAAATGGAAATGTTTTCCAATGTCATTAATGTATATAGAAAATAGGGATTTATGAATATATGGAAACAGAAAATGGGGAAATGGATAAATTAATTAAAGAGGAAAAATGTTGATTGATGATTGATAAATAAAATTTTGATTTGGAAATAAGATCGTTGTGTGTATGGATGTTTTCCTTTGATAGTTAAATAACCGACTATCAAAGTTTTGACCATTTTTCCGTCGTCAATATGGAGAGACCGGGATCAGATTTATTATCTGAAAACCACTCTGTATGGGCATTAGCATTGCGAATCTAATATGGTGAAGATAATTGAAGACAGAGTTTATGCAAGGCCTGTTCTGGAAAATCCGTAGTAGAAATTGCCTAAGATGGGTTTACAAAATAATGTCATCGGTTTGTCCTGTCCCAGGACAACCTGTATGGAAGAATGTCTGGTAGAGTATATTTAATAGATCGTGTAAGTTTATCTCTTCAAACCTATTTACGTTTGGTGGCGGAGGAATTTGTTTCTCTTAGTTGTACACCCATGCTATTTTTAGGGAAATCAATTTGCGATTTGGCGAGTATGACAATGTGACATTCAAAGTAAATAAAGGTGTGATCTGTACATTATGGCCTCTAGCCTCACAACCGAGAAATGGTATAAAATTGGGTAGGTCGCATGGCTAAATGTATAGCTCCTAATTAGGGTGTATTTTCACTTGATCTAGAGAAATCCCATTTACTTCTTTAAACTATTTCAATGCTATCCCATTCACGAAACAGTTGTTGATCCCAACCATTGGTGATAATACATTCAGTACACTCAAGCGAAATGAGTGACCGGTCATATCTAGCCTGGGTTACCAGAGGAGGTTCTTGTTGAACCCGGTGTATTCTTCTCTGGAGATACACTGTCGGAATGTGGTCCTATACCTTGCCAGTTGGAATCCATTACCCAATAAGCACCCTCAGTTTTTGATTATATATTATATATATGTGGAACGTGAGATGAAAGCGTTCCACTAAATTGATATTTATTTGATTAAGACATTATTATAATATCAAAAGAGTATGGATTTTAAAGGAATATTTTGGGTTATGGTTAGGTTAAAACCATCCGTGTTTATGTGTGGTGGTCATATGATTATTGTTTCTTTTAAAAGGATTTTATAAGTTAAACAAATGGTTGGTGTTTACTCACACCAGTCACATGACTGAGCCAGAGTTTATTTTGTTTTGTTTTCCCTAAACTCTTGGGTGCCCAATTTTGTATGGGCAGTCAAGTAGTCAGGATTTTTCAGATATACTTGGAGAGCTTGGAGTAGGAGGATTCAGGATTATATAGTTGTTGTTTATTTCCACTATGATGTTATGTGTTGTACTCTGAAATGTTATGTATATATAGTTATAAGGTTGTATTTCAAAAGTTATGTTATATAATATATTTTATTCGTTCCGTTGTGAGATTCGTGTTTAGTATGATTTTGTTCTGATGTGATCTTCTTCTTCTTGTATTCTAATTTTCTCTCTTATTTATTTCTCAGCCTCTAGCTTCTTTCTATTGACGTTCGGGTATGTTTGATGCTCGAATAGTTGCCATGGGTTTTATGTTGATTTTTTGGGTTGAAAATCCTAGTTCGTTACATTAACAATTCTCAGTATTACTTGAAAGTGAAATGTTGGGATCATTCTCACCGTACCAGAAAACCATAAGAAATTCTAATAGACTTTGAAGAGAAAGAGTTAAATATTTTTTATCACAGGTTATATAGTGAAGATTTACAGGACCTAAATACTAGCGATCGATTTGATGTCATGGGTTATGAGCCAAAATCTCATTCATCTCATCTTAGAGAGGATTTACCTCACAAGTCCATTGAATTTATTGGTCCAGAGGCAGGATGGAGGGAATAGCCAGAATCCCAACAGTAGCTTATGCATAATTTTGATTTTCAGGAAGAGTATATGCCACCACGGCAACCAGACTCACCAGCCACTCTAGTATACAGACCAGCGGAGCCTATACTCACAAAGACAATGGTCAGACGTATCTCAAGGAACAAAAAGGCTAATTCATTTCCAGAAGCATCAGGTGTTGCTCTCTCGGCTCCATTCATATTGATCATCCGCAATGAGGCTCGGCTCTAAGAAGATTAGGGATGCTCTAATGCTGGTTGGGGGGATGGAAGGTTCTTCTGACATGCATGCTACTGTAGGTTTGCATTATTGTTTTGCTTTTTTTTTATATATTTTTGCTACTACTACGCTATTTCAAACTATTGATATGGTACCTTAATCCCTAACTTTTATTTTGGCTACCGATAAAGCTTGTTGATCGGATATATTTTACTTTCTATGGTATCTAATCGGCTGTGCAGCCTCATGCTGCGTATCCGTCTCCTCTAAAACAAAGTTAACAGATTTACTTAATTAATAATGAACTAAACTACTTTTATTTGGTTAATATGGAAGCTACTTATTATTTTAGTTAATAATAATTAAATTGATTATCTTTTAATTGGAATCCATTTAAGAAGATAATCAAGTTGGGAATGAAATTTAGTTGAATACAGTAAAACGATTTGTATAATAAAATCCCGGTTTATGAATAAAGTTCATAAAGGAGAATTAAGCCGATTCGATGGTTTAAACAAAAGTTTACATAATTACGAAATTAAGTAAAAAGAACGAAATTGAAACGAGATTTTCAAAAAGGGATTTTGGGTAAGGGATTTACTAATTGAATATTGTAATAAAATCGGAGTTGTAAAATAAATTATTTAAAGAAGTCTAAAGTTAAATGGTGATGTTTTAGTAAGAATTTTCTAAATAAATGGATTAAGTAACACAAGTTATATTTGGAAAGAGATTTAGAAAAATAGAAAAGGGTTTATAAAATTATATTTTCAATGGAATTGTAAATGGAATCGGATATGGTATTAAAATTAATATCAGTTATAGAATTATGAACTTTTATCAATCTTAAGATAAGAATGGTTGCGATCAAGGTTTTAGAGGTAAATAAAATGACCCACCTTGAATGAATTCATTATAATCAAGGGATGATATTAGTTTGTAATGATAAAAGATGTTGAAAATAGATTATTATTTTCATAATAGAAACATTGCAACTTATTTGCAAGATTTTGAGAAGTAATTAAAACTATTGGGTTTTTAAAAGAAAATAATGTATAATTTAACATTGTTTGACCCAAGTATGAAGTGTGACCATACTTATACCATTCGATTAAGTAAATTTCACTATTTTCTAAATAATGAGAATAGTTTGTTTACAAATACACTTATTTAATGAAATAAGTAAATGGTTGGGATTTTGATAGCTGAAATAAGAAGTTATATTAGTTTTGAGATAGAAACGAATATTGGAAACTAAAATTAATATTTCCATAAGCGGTATTGTAAATCTAAAAAGTTTGGATGTTAAAATAAGTGTTTGGGTTATATTATGAACAATGTATATCATTTGGCCTATAGATAAGATTGGTAATTAGGCTTGTACCATTTGACTAAGAACATATAATGATATTTTCTAAAGTTAAGGAAGAAAAAGGGTTTTGTGAGTATTTATATAACAAAATAGGTTTCTAAAAATATTTATTCACGTTGAGGTAAGACTATGAAATCAATCCTTGGAAATCGATGAAAATTTTTTAATAAATGGTTTTAAATAAAAGGTCCCGAGCTGCTGAAGTGCTGATATATAATGTTTTGAATCGATAGTTAAAAACCCGACTATCATTGAATTCCTTTGTTGATATTTTGACGAGTTAGTTCGAAGAGACTAGGATGGTAACTAGTCCCCAAACCACTTAGAACCAACTGTACATTCGAATCTAACTTGCAGAAATGCTTTTAAAGATGGAAATTGAAAACCACGAATCTTCATGAGTGGAAGAACTACTTATTGAACTTCTCTAACTTGCAACCAGAGTTATTTCGACGGTAATTCTATCGTGATTGAAATCTTCGGAATGCAAGGACTACTCGTTGTTGATTCTTATGGTGATTCCCATATAGGATGTGGTAGGAGAGTGCCTTGTGTTCGTCCTGTTTGTGGATGACTTGTATCGAACTCACGTACGTTGATTTTTATAAATATACCAAGTTTGGTGGCGAAGAAGGCAACTTCTTTTAGCTTAACAACCAAAGTATATTTGCGAACGTTAATTAGTGATTTGATGGATCTGACAATGTGGCATTCAAGGTTAATGTGATGTTCTCTAAAAGGTTATCGTGTCCTAAAAAGCCTCATCAATAGGGAAATGACAGAAATCGGGCAGGTAACAGGGTAATGGGTCATACCCATTAGGGTGTATTTTTGCCATCAAAATAAATTTCATTTGTTCTTTCTTCTGTCGCTTCTGTATGCTTATGCCAAACGGTTGTTGATCCTAATCGTGGGTGACAATACATTCAGTACACTCATGTTGAATGAGTCGTTGGTCATGTGTGGCTGATTTGCAAGATGTTCTTGTTGAACCCTAGTGTTTTTCTCTAGAGAACAATGATAGAAGGTGGTCCCATACCTTGTCATGTTGAAAATCCAAACCCCAATACAATCCGTACATTTTTAGTTGTATAAAAACTATGTTGGAAAGTGAGATGCAAACATTGCAGCTATATTCCTATTTATTTATGGTTTGATAGACATTATCATAATATCATTAGATTTTGATATAAAAAGTAATTTAATTATCGTAAGGTAAAAACATGTGCCATGTTTATGTGCAATTGTGCCTTACAAGAATTCCATTCTTTAAAAGAATTTTCTAAAGTTAAGAAATTTGTTTATTTTATGAATTTTATTACTAAATGTCTTCCTGACAGACAATTCGTATGATTTTTCTTGTCGAAAAATGGCCTCGGTCACGTCGAATGCATTTCCCAGGCTATACTTGGATTTGCTTGGAGCTTCAGAAAAGGAGCTGGAGTTGAGATGTAATTCCATATTTTATGGTAATAAAATTATTTTTGTTGTGTGAGTTGTATTGATCTAATATGTACTCTGATGTACTCTGATGTTGTAATCATATATACAGTTTCCTTTGAGTAAACAGTTTTTTGTATTATATTTTATTTGCTCCGTTGTGAGGTTCTATTCTACTTCGATTTTGTTGTGTGGTTGTTAGTCTTCTTCTTCTACTTTTATTCTAACATTTCTTTCTTTCTTATTACCACCCTCTAATTTCTTTCTATTTACTATTCGGGTTTCAATACTTGGTTTTTGGCAAGTAATAGAGGATTATATATTATTATCGAAATTCGAGCTTCAAATTCCATCGGGTCGTTATAGTTGTATCAAAGTTGAAGGTTGAGTAGTAACCTTGGCTCTGTGGCATAACTCAACAGAGATGAGGTTAGTAATACACTAGATTGAGTTTGAGTGTGTAACAACCCGAATCTCGACACACCGATTTTTTTTTCAAAAACCCAATCCATCGAAACCCGTGTCGGTTTGCTCTGGTATCCTGCAGAAAAGATAGAGACATAAAACATGTCAGAGTTCGGAAAACATCTCACAGCGGAAGGAACAAAATATAATGTAATCAAAACATAGCTTACCTTAATATCAATACTGCTAAACCAGTATCCAAAGCTATACAATCTCTGTCATGAACCTAACCAGCGAATGTTATGAGGAGGGGGTCAGAACATAAGTTCTGGTGACTGGACTTAAATTATGTCCCAAAATTAAAGTTTCCAACCACAATACATGTTATGTTCCCAAATTTTCATTACAAATTATGCCCAAATTCCAATATACTTTGCATGCCTTCGTACATGTAATTAACCACTTTTAGAATAAAGAGGTAGTTCTCAAATAATGTCTTATTTACCCAAAAATATCATTTATTCCAATTGGCATGTCCACAAAATAAATCTTTATAACAATATCCATGTATATCGTAACATGCTAACTAATTGAACATAATTTTTCATTTTAGCACAATTATCCATTGCATCAATTAACTTTTCCAATACATTCATTATGAATATTCATGGGGTATGATCAAACGATAAACATACTATTATTCACAAAGGATAATTTAAGCCCACTCACCTGAAGCTTTTCAAAATCTTGAATCTTATCAGATCCATTCCACCATGGTTTCCCTAACTGAATTTAAGACCTAAAGAACCATGGATCTATAAATTAAACCCAACAAGAAAGGGAAAAGAGGAAGAAAAATTGAAGAAGAACTCAAAAATAGGTCAGAATCAATACTCACCTCTCACGCAGCATAAATCTAGGCATCTACATTGCAGATCTAAATTCTTTTCCCTTATTTTAAAGCGGAAGAATCCTAGATCTAACTTTTATTTTAAGAAAAGGATTGGATTGATTAGATCTAAGAAATAGATCAAAGAAATAGGAGAGTGGTTGCTTGAGGAAGAAGGAGTAGAGTTTTGGTATCTCCTCTAAAATTATGAGAGTGAAAGAAAACTTGGCCATCTATTTATAGCTATGTCAGAGGAACAATGCCCTTTGGATTTAATCTAAAACCTACCTGAACCAACCACCTCACTAAAAAAAAGAACACTCTAGAATTTAACCCTTTTCACACTGAATACTCCTTTAATTAAAAGAAATTGCCTTAACCCTTTTAACACTCCATTGCATTGATTGCTCATTTTCCATTAATGCATTCTTCCTTTACATTTATATCCATGTGTCATTATATTATTTATACAATTCGAATTGTATGCTCATTAATCCATTTAATGCCCTTTTTCCTTGCTTTTCTAATCAGTATACTATATTATACTATTTTTAATGCATTACATAGTAACCTCTTTCCTTCATGCATTTATTTATTTGCTTTCTTTCTTCTTTTTATTTATTTATTTGCATGCATTCTTACATAACTTTTCCCTTTTTATCTTGCATTATTATTCTTATTTGTCATACACATCTTCTCTCCCACAATTAATTGCATTAACATATTAATATTTCTCTCTTGCATGCATTTATTGTTTTTATTGCACAATGTTCCTCATTTTAAACATTACTACGTGCATTTACACATCAATTCTTTCTTTACCGCTTGCATATTAAGTTAGGCACTCTTTTATTTTTATTTTTCATGCATATGTACCTTTTAATAATTGTATGCATAAACAATACAACCTTCCATTTATTAATTATTCTTAATTTTGCATATATTCATATGCATGTAATTAATTGCATGCGTATTATTGATTTCAACATTAATATACTTGCAGTGTTACTTATATACTATTTAGAAAAATTGCAGGGTGTTACATTCTCCCATCCATAAGGAATTTCATCTTCGAAATCCGATGAGGGTAAAATAGATAATCCCTCGCATAATATTCGTCCATCATGTGTGCATCCAGTTTTTGCAAACATTGTGGGCATGTGTAAAGTGAAATACATCCTAGTAATGCATGTATGCCTAATTTGGTACCACGTATATATATGCAAACTTTTCAAAAAAAAAAAAAAAAAATCAAAACATGATGCTCACATCCTAAATATACTTGCAGTTCTATATGAATGCAATATTTTTGAAAAATCAAAACATTTTTCACCCAAATTTTCCCACGCTCTTACAGAGTAAGAGCATAGTTCATCCAATTGCTGCATCCAAAACCCTACCAACCATCGTTAAATTTCGAAATTTAGAAAAATCTAATTTTCTAAATTCGATTTCTTATGTCATAAAAAGGTGGAAAAAGGAAAATTCCATGTAACAACCCAAGATTTTTCCTTTACTTAAATTGGATTTCTATAATATATTTTGGCATTTCGAATATAAATAAAAAAAATATTTGAATTTAAATATAAATGTTGATTTTTATAATTCCTTACATTTGCCTTATTTTAATTAGAATAGTTGAAAGAGGAAATTTATTCTAAGATAAGTTAATTTTAAAATTTTGATTTTGATAAAGATTGCGTTTATTAATAAAGTTTTTGTAAAGGGGACTTATTTTAATGTATGTAAGATTTTATTAGTAACAATATTATTTCAATATAGAATATATATATATATATATGATTATTTAGATATTAATGTAAGACTTTTTTTACAAATCTAGTTTGATTGTTAAGATTTTTAAATGTTATTCAATTACATGAATTATAAATAAATAAATTTTAATATTTAGAAGATTTATAATGATTATATTTTTCGGGGATGTTAATTTCATAAATATTTAAGATTTGATTTGTTTTGAAGTTTTAATTTTATTGCGAAATTATTTTATTTAGATTTCAATTTTTGTTTTCTAAATTTACACAAATTGGTACTAATCTATATAATTGTATAACGATAATGTATCAGTGTGTTCTCCTTGTTTGATCATTTTATACGATCAAATTTCAGTAGCTATAACCGATATAACATTGATAGCATTAAATGTTTTAAAATTTTAAATCAATTCGGGGAATTCATATTTCAGAGATGCACCTAACTGGACATAACTAACGAATTAAACGTATAGAGAAAATAAGCGAGTTATTCGAGTTGTTCGGACTCTTAATGTTGTACCAAGTTAATGTTGACCAAAGATCTTTAAAAAAAACAGGTGCAATGTTCATTGTTCAATCATTGCGTTATAGTACAATGAGTACATAGGAAAATTTAGGCCCGTGTACATAAAGTAAGAAGGAAAGAAAAAGTTCAGAATTTTGAAAATTTACAACTCCAACTGCACACTTGTCACCCACGCATTTAGATAGGAAGCACATGTCCTCTTCTTCGCCACTTTACCATTCCTTGCAAAGCACACTTTCTATCTTCAACTGTTTTCTTTTCTCCGTATTCATATTACTCCATCACCATTTTTCTTCTTCTCTTCGCCACAATCTCTTCCCACGGCAAAATCCTTCTTCCACCGTAGAAGCTATCGGCCTTCCCACCACCTCGCTTCCAGGCCACCACTGCCTACTCCGTCCACTTACTGCCTCCTCCTCTCAGACACCACCGACATAGTTTCATCTCCCTTCCTCCCCTTATAAACAGTCCATGACTCCCCCTTAACTACCTGCAACCGCCACCTACACCTCACAGTTGTCAGTCCATCGATCAAACCCCTCCGCTCCTAGCAACATGCTCTCCCTTTTTCTATCTTTTTCCAACTCGCATCCACTTTAGAACTACTGTCCCAACTCTCACTCCTACACCCCCGTGTCCATTCTCCTTAGCCGCAACTTCCACTGTTAGCACCATGAAACTCGCACGCACCAACCAAAACAGCACCGGAACCTTCACCTTGCCGCAAAACCCTCCTGTCTCCACTTCGCGCTCCTTCCACTTGAAAAATGCAAGGCAAAAATGAAAAGAAGGGAAAGAAAAGAAAATGACCAAGGCAAAAACGGAACCTGGACCAAAGTTTGCCTGAAGCATGCATGCATGCGCAAGCAGGTAGTACTTTATGACCTGTACACTTATTTTTCCCAAGCACTTCCATGCTTTCTTGAAAAAAAAATCCATGCTTTCTTGAAAAAAGAAGAAGAAGAGAGAGAGTGCGAAAGTGAACCGAGATTTGCTGAGCAGTCTTGAGTAAAAACAGAAACATGCAAGGAAGAGGTATATATGTGTAATATTGACTGTAGATTTGGGCGCTGGTCCGTGAGGTCAGTGAATGTTGGGTGCATTTCGGAGAAAAGTTTGGAAGCAATGGTAATCAATTTTAAATAAATAATTTACGTTATGATCCTAATCGTATAACGTTAATTTATAAAATATAATATTCTCTCGTGCAAGGATGGGATCGAACACAGGTAGGATCGTCGAACTCATAGTCTTTACTTTGGAAGGGAATTTAAAAGAAAAAAGTAGTTCCCGTAGCAAAGTCGTTGTCCGTTGGTGTTTGCGGTTGATACGAGGTTCTGACAATGAAGATATTGGAGCTTAAATAGTGAGAACTCCTAATTTAAATTATTTATTTAATTAATAATGGTTGAATAATTGGTTGTGATAAATTATATTTGGTTGGATATGGATGTTATTGTTTGAATGGATGTGCATGTAGTTAGATAGCACACTGAACACTGATAAGCGTTATTAACCGTAACGCTTGTGCACAGTTAAAATGTTTGTTCGTGGTGAATGAATTCGTGTCCATCTGATCATATGGTTCATTTGGATAAATATGACTGCATTGCATGATATTACAATGCACACCGTGGTTGTGGAAATTATGGGTGATAGATTTTAAATCTCCTTCCTATATATATATATGATTTTATTATTTAATTATTAAATAATACTATAAAATTAAGTTTTGAATTTCGATATCAAAACTGTTTGGAAATTTAGATAATCACAATTGATCTTTGTAAAAATGAAGACTGTTTAGAAAAATATTTTCAATTAGTAACCTTTGAATCGAAATTTACTTCGAAAATTCATTTGAGTTATATATCCAAACATGTATTTTATATAAGCTGTTGATTTTATTATTTATAACGATTATCCATTAAATTTTGAATGATTGAACAAATTGGGAGAAATATATTAAATCATAATTAATTTGAACTATTAAATTGAGTAAACGATGTTTTTATAACATGAGACGGTTTTGGAATAAGACTTGAATCATGTATTTAACATGATTTTAACCATTATATATTATGATTTTGGGAAATATATTTGTTCAGTATTCAATTTAATTAAATATGAAGATTTGAATAGTGGTTTGAGATAGCAATGTTTTGAAATTGAAATGAAAATATAAATCCATTGGGAAAGATTTGAACGATTTATATTTAGATCGTTATATGAAGTGAATGCACTACAGTTTGTGAATATTGATATAAATTTTCAAATGGTTATTTTTAACAGCAGTACTTTTGTAACACTTCCAAATTTTGTTATTGGTTTTTGAAATTTATAAGCGTGAACTCTTATTTGACTACAAGAATGATTATAAAATAGTTCGAAGGTTAATTTTGAAAGTATTGGAAATATTTTACATGGAACTGAAATGGGTTTTCTAATTTTAAATAATTGGATATGGTTGGAAAAAAAATCTTCGGATGTTTGATATTAATTTGGTAGATTATAACTCTTATTATTTAAGGAATTTAAAAGGTAAATTCACCGTTATTCCGCTTATAATATGAGTTGGATATGGGAATTAATATTGAAGATAAGTTGATGGAATTTCTATCCAGATCTAATGTCAAAGAGTTAAAATAAAACTTTTAATTAAGATAAGGGTTTCTCAACCTGATTGAAATAAGTTAGATAGAAATAATCTTCGATATTTGGTATAAAATTTCATGATGTAAACGTATACCATAAGAGGAATTTGGAAGATATTATTATATCGTTATTCCACTTATACTATTCGTTGATTATAAGAATTTATATCGAATATAAGTGGATACAATTTCTGAGTAGCTTATGATTCAATATCAATTGATTTGGGTTTTGTCATGAATTTTATCTTCAGTAATATCATTCTTGAAACCCAATGAGATTGAGTTGTGGAAATTCATATCATAATTGGGATTAAGTCAAATCTTTGATTCGAGGAAATTAAAGTAAGAAATTGAAGTGAAGGTATAATCTTTGATTTCAATGAAGAATTTAAGATGATAACGAGATGTATGAAAATTATAGTAATTCAAATCTTGAGTCGTAAATGAATTAATAACTATTTGGAAGGATATTTGAATTGAAAAGCCTCTATAAACCATAGCTACTGTCTTAAAGTACGCTAATTACTTGGAAAGACCGGGATCGAATATATGTTCGAAAACCATTCCAAGTAATAATACGACATTATGAAGCAATTCCAGATTTGAGAAACCACGAATGAAGACTGGGAATATTTGAATTGTTTAGATTGAGTGTTGATGTCTCGGTTGGGTAGGCCACCGATACGAGTTTTGAGTGGCATGAGACCTGAACATATTTGAATATTTTTGGGTTGTTGTTCCATTCAAACCCAGAACGGACTTGTATGGATGGTGTGTCTAACATTGAAATTGACCACTTAACACTGATTTTCGTTAATATATATTGGATTTGTGGCAATATATTATCATCATCTCTAAGTCATATGTACTTAGAGGCTATGCATTGATTGAAATCAGTGATATGTCGTGAATTGTCAATGTGGCAAACCGATTTATGAAACGAGCTGGTGACGATCAAAGCATGGCTTATCAAAGCATAGCTTTGTGTATGATGTGACATCGACAAACCTCACACCCCGGATTGATGAGAAACTGGCGGTTAGGTTTTATACTTATATATGAATTGATGATGAAGATGCAGCAGTGGGAAACCACTTATGAACTTGGGGAAATTAGGTATGTTCGGGGGGTTGTGTCTGGTCAAAAACCATTGAACTGCCCTACGATTTGTAGTTGGTGTCCGTGATGGACGAAAAAGCCACGAGGCACTTCGCTTAGTATCCCTGATTGATCTTTCGTGCCAGGAATCATCAATTTGGAAACTCAATCGCCAATACGAGCTATACGGTTTTTGATTGTATATATATACGGCGACATAATATTATGGGTATTATGCTGTCTAGGATTAATACATTTATTTGTGAAATTGCTTTCCACACTATATGATAATATTAAAGAGGAATTTCACGTATGAAAACATGTTTGGTTATCACAAGATAAAACTCGCCCATCTAGTGTGTGCTAGCTTTGTGTGATGTGGGACGAGCTTATGATAACTTTATTTTCAAAAGTCATTGTGTATTTATATGCACGGGTGTTCACATGGAGTAAACCCGTCCCGCGTTAGCGACATGGTCCGGTGAAATTTCCCAACTTTAAAATGAACCTAATAATAACTGCTTTGAGTTCTCACACCAGTCTCATGACTGACCTGGAGTTTATTGTTCCTTCCTAAATTCTGGGTGCCCACTAATATCCACACAGGCAGCTGGTGTTTAGTTTTACAGTTATAGATCGTTGGAGCAAGATTCGGAGCGCTTTCTAGGTTGGAGCTCATGCTAGAGTATGGAGCTTCCGCTATATCATACTGCTTCTTCCACTGAGAGTATATTTATTTTTCTTCCACTGTAAATGTTCTAGCTCTGATATTCCATGTAACTCTGATGTAATATTGTATTTTATAATGAAAGGTTCCATTATTTTGTTCAATATATGCATGTACCCATAACAATTCGTCTTTGTGACGGTTTTAGCTGGTTTAATTACCAGCAAAAACTGGGCAAAAAGCAGGTCATTACATTTCGCATCCTCCGTTTTTCTTTTCCAACCTTTTTCTGACCGTACTTGGGTTTTTTTGTAACTATTTATAAAGATTCCCTATTTTCCTAACCAAGCACAGTCCATTTAAGAAAATTTTCTTTTGTTACTGATTTTCTCTTCATCTTATCTTGGAAATTTTCCATTCTTATTCATCTTTTCTCAATCAGGTTTATGACTAGTTCTTACCTATAAGATCGGTTCAGTCTCTTACTACAATGTGCCGACATCCACTCTATTCTCATTTTCTACAACTTATTTTGTCTACCCACAGAATTATCTTAAAACAATTTATCAAAAAGAGTTGTCATAAGAATAAAGATTTCAAATCTTTCTTTATTAAAAAAAAATTCTAGTATGAAATATAACAAGAATACTAGAGAGTTGTACATGCTCTATAATATGCACCTTTTATTGAGAGAATTTTACTTTAGTCAAATTTTTTTTCAAGAAATCATTATTTGCTAAATATACACCATTTTTCTTCAAAATCCAACATGTATACTTTACATATTTAAAACTATAACTTTTAAGATTAAAATTTGAAAACACCATAAATCCTTTTCCCAAAAGTTTTATAATCTAAATTTATTAAAAGTTAAAAATGGGGTTAGACTCAAAGCGGGTTTCCAATTTTCTTCTAGGCTTTCTTAGACACCCCCCAAGGTCAATTCTCTCAACTATATGTAATAACCCGCATTTTCAGCAATATAATAATTAATTTATTTAATTATTTAAAAGGTGATTAAAAGGATTTCATGGTCGTTGAATTAAATAATGGTGAATATTTAATTAAAATAATAAATTAAATAATATATTTAATTTTTAAATAATCAGAATTGGCTGAAATGGCGATATGGTGTGAACTGGATCATCTGTGATATTTAATTCAGTTTAGAATTGAATTAGAATAACGAATATATTATTTGAACGACAGTTTGAACGTACAATTATATTATAATTAAAATCGAGCTTGAAATGGCACGGTAGTTCGTTAATTGGCGATTTGAACTTCAACCGAATATACAGAAGCCGTTTTAAATCGGATTTCTGTGAAATAGGAAACGTTAGGGGTCGGTGGTGTATATTTTTCTAATGGAAGAGAAAAATCGAGATTTCGTCGTTTAGATTTTGATTTATGTCCAAATCAAATTCTAGAAAAGTCGCTGTGGAATTCCTTTATAATTTATAACGATTTAATTATATTTATAAAAGGAATTTCATTATAAATCGAATATCGATATAACTGGGAATTTTGAAATATCGAGTTGTAAATCCCATAGGAGTTGTATGGTATTCCACTGTGAATATATGCGATAATATTTATTTATAAATATTTAATTTAATTGATTTTAAATATATTTATATATTTAAAGGGGTTATTTAGAGATTCAAAAATAGCCACTTTTGCAAACAACCTCAGAATTCGATGAAACTAATTTTGTTGGATCCGCAATGTTAAATTATTGTTTTATTTCAATTTTCGTGATTTTTGAAGGCAGTATGTGGCCGTACCGATTTTTAAAGTGAAAAACAATCAATAAATTGACCTTTAAAAATATGCTGTGTGAGCAAACGAAGTCGGAATTCAACGAAACCAGTTTCGTTGGGACCGTAATGTCAAACTGTAGCTGCACGTCAATTTCCATGATCTTGAATATCATGTGTGATCACACGGATTTTTAGAAGACCGAAACGGATATAAAATAATCATAAATAGAATATCCTGACTAAGTTTATGACCAAAAACAAGCCATCTCTCATCTTTTTCAGCCACACAACATTTCCATCCCCGTTATAAAATCAAAACTCAAGTGCATCGTCACATTTCTGTTTGCACCATAAAATTTTGATATTTAAAACTCATAGTAAATCCAACCTCTTTTATAAATCTTATAACTTGTATAATTGTAATACTGGTGAGTATCTCTTGAGATCTATACCCGTTGGAAGTGGTTCGACGTCTGTTTGGGGGTCACAGAAAATGTACAGCGTTAGTTTTGTAGCTAGGGTTGAGGTTAATAGGAAAGGGAAGCATCGATTGTTGTTTTTGTTGTTATTTTCGGATTTGTTGTGAAGTTTGGAAGGCGGGGCATTCTTGTGGATTTCGATGCCAAGTAAGTTCGGTGTTGGCTGTGGCAAAGCCATCGACGCGATGGTAAAGTGTGACGAGAAAGAATTTCGTTCGGTTCGAACCAGTCGTTAAACCGATCTAGACCGTTCGAAACGCCCTATCGTTTGAGAACAGGACAAAATATAACGCATACAGAAGAACATTTCATTGCATATTACAACAATGCATCAGATTACAAGAATATACAGAGTATAAATGAATATTACATAGAAATATCAGAGATTTAAATTACATTTAAATACATAGCAGCGGAAAAATAATACAATACACAACTAGAATGAGATATACGGATACAAAGCTTTCCGGATATCGTTCCAGCTGTAAACCAGGATCCTGTGAATATAAATCTGCAAAACCAAAACTACTAGCTGCCCGTGTCAAATAAGGGCACCAAGAGTTTAGGTTAAAACAATAAACTCCAGGTCAGTCATGTGACTGGTGTGAGAACTAAAACAGTTAATCTTTATTTTAAAATTAGGTAAATCAAGGGACCACGCCGTATAACACGGAACGGGTTTCCTCCCAAGAATACCAGTGCATAAAACAAACAGCACAATGCTAAATAAAGAAAAATGAAACTATTATAAGACCCAGTTCCCATCACACAATGCAACGCAAGCCGGAGGATAGGGTTTTTACCTTATAATAGCCAAGAATGCTTGATACGTTTAAAACAAATCGTTTGATACTATAATAAGTGCATAGTGTATAAAACAACTTCAAATCATAAGTATCAATCATAGACGACATGAGCGTCCCATGCCACTATGTCGCCATGTATAGGTTTACAAATAAAACCGCAAATGTCACGTATTTGGAAATTGGATTTCCATCTATGAACCGAGGCAAAAGATAGTCCTCAACCGATTCGAGACGCTCTAGCCCGCCCCTCAGGAACAGCCGCAACTGCCCCTTGGATCCTCAGGGCCGGTCCACCGATGTGGATTATTATGCCTGAACACTACGTCTCCCCACCCTATGGGGTGTAAGTCTGGTCCGTCTGCCGGCCAGAATGCATCGGCCAAAACCGATATAACCGAGGCGCCTCGCAACAGCAACAACCACATAAGTCAAACTCGTCAGGGCGTGTAAAAGCACTGACGCCACTTCTAGCTAGAAAGAAACGCATGCCCTCCCTGAAGTCCGTCTCCCGTTTTTGGTTCATACCGGGTGTGAAACTCGCGAGGTAAACGTTACACAAAGCTACGCCACAAAGGCCGTGCTTTGATCATCACCACAAGACTTTGCTTTTCAACAGAAGCCTCGATCAATTGCCACTTAGGCATGCCACACAGGCAATTCACTCTATGTGTTTGATATCCATCAGTATATAACCCCTGAGCTCGTATGTCTCAGAGAAGGGCGTTAAGCAAGAGAATAAATTCTCCGCCGCCAAACAGATATATATTTAATAGAAATCAGTCACACAGACTAAAATCCAATGTCAGACACACAGTCCATTTACAAGTCCGTTCTGGGTCTGAACGAAACTGGAGGCACCTAGTACCCCGCATATCCATCGATCTCCAAGTATGCCTGGACGATCACTAACTGTTTCCATCTTCTTGGGTGTACAGCCCAATCAAGATCATCAGTAATCACCCAAACGACGTGAAGACTTCCGGTCTTCGACCACCGTCTTCATCTTCGACACCACGTCGAATCAGTTATTCAGAATGGGATAAACCCGGCCTTTCTGAATAACTCGCGTATATATTATAAAAGTGTTACACAAACACAACATACGCCTCATTCCAATCCAGAATATTCTTTTATTCAAATATTCCTGTACTTTGGGAAAAGTTCCCATTAATTTTATCCAAGATAAATTCTTTAAATTTATTCTTTAATCTCCTTTGAATATCAATTCAAACTAGTCGGGATTATCGAACCACACCGAAGTAATCATTTATTTTATTTTCCCAATCCCAACCTATTCATCCCATGAAGTAAAACTGGTAGTACTTCATATCTAACACCACAGTGTTATCGGTAATTCAATTACCATTTCACGTTCAAATCTAATTAAAGATTTAACTATCGCTTGGAGTAAAACTGGTGATACTCCGTTCTCGATCTTTTCAATCTATTTAAAGATTCATTAAAACTCCACTTAGTTTTAATCGTTAACTGGGTTAAAGAATCAGTGTCATTTAAAACACGGTTCACGATAAACCCAAAATCACATCCCATTGATTATCGGGTTAAAGAACGAGTGTTATTTAAACACTGTCCACGATAAACCCAAAAATCAATATCGATTCAATTCCCATTAAATATCCTTTAATTGGTACACTTCATTAAATCTAAATAAAAAGATTTAACCTTTTCTCAACTGGGTTCAAGAACAGTGTTAGTGAAGACACCACTCACGACAAACCCAAATCACATTCGATATTCAATACAAGGCTCTGAATAGAAAATATATCGGCTTATATTCAATATCGAATTCTACGACTAACAAATGTCGTATTGGAAATAACGATATAAATATATATATCTTTCAAATTTCCATAACAACATCTGTATAATCACGAATTCCAACATCGAAATATTCCGAAGGCAATTTCGATTCAAATCCACTCCAATGCAATCATTGGATATTCTGGTTATTTTTAAAACCCTTTTTAAATTCAATTTATTTATTTAAAAATAAATAGAATTATAATTCTAGTTCAAAACCAGTTCATTTCGATAAAAATTTATTTTTATCTTTTCAAACATGAATTTTTTCATCCCAAATCTTCACAAATCATTTCTTATGGTTTTACACAAATTATTACTATTTTTAATAATTTTATCAAGGCCCGTACAGTCGATTTCCATCAATGGCCATCGAACTGCACTTACAGCGACCTTTTTCAAATTTGATTTGGACATAATTCCAAATCCAACCGTTAGATTTCTAATTTCTAATATTCGTTAGAAAGCTCTTTTCGATACGAACCCAACGGTTCCGGTTTTAGGAGAATCCGACGGTCGGATCTCCCGCAACGTCCGTTTGAAATAAATGGTCGAAATTCACGAACTGCCGCGGCGCGGCGCGTTCTATTCAGGCCATTATATTATATATATAATATATATATAATATATTTCGATTTCTATTTAAAACGAATTATATAAATAGTTTTAAAATTCGTTTCAAAAGCAATTTCAACTTCCATTTCAATTCAAATCAAAATTGAATTCTTCTTTATAAATTCGTTTTAAAATTCATTTCTATTCAATTCAAGTTTCAATTCAATTTGAATTCATTTCAATTCGCTTTCAATTCCATTCGAAATCGTTTTCAATTCAATTCATTTCGAAATCGTTTTCAATTCAATTCATTTCGAAGTCGTTTTCAATTCAATTCATTTCGAAATCGTTTTCAATTCAATTCATTTCAAAATCGTTTTCAATTCAATTCATTTCGAAATCGTTTTCAATTCAATTCATTTCGAAATCGTTTTCAATTCAATTCATTTCGAAATCGTTTTCAATTCAATTCATTTCGAAATCGTTTTCAATTCAATTCAAATTGGAAATGAGGCCCAATCAATTACCATTTAAAGTTAATTATATGGATTTTCATACAACACATGTATATAATGGCATTGAAAATAATCAACCATCAACCAAAGTGCACTACCCTGTATGAGCATCAAATATAAATATTCAACGCTTATAACAGCCTGTCAATCAATCGATCGACATATTTAATCAATCAGGATGAGTGAACTTCAAATTTCATCCCAACACCCGTGTGGGGTTTCAAACAATCAAACACATATTTTATTTGTGCTATTGGGCGATGTGTAAAATTTATCGTCCCAATCAATGTCATTCAAATAGGTGTACATAAACAAACCGTGCGGTTTATAAATGAATCTTTTTATTTTATTCACTTCACGTTAAAAATTATATTTTTAACGATAAAACATTTCATTTCAACCTATGAATTTCTATTCAATTCATTTATTCAATAAAATGATATTTTTATTTTTCTAACATATTTTAGGAAATTTCGGCGGCATAACGGCACGATACTAGAAACGGGACGAGGCCTAGCCTTATCCCCGGTCTAGTGAAGGCCCACGCCATTCACACATCAACCAAATTCACCAAAACAACCAAATTCAAATCAAATCATATAACTAAGCTATGCAACCAAACGAACAAGTCCATGGTCTGTGGACGATTGTGTCGGGTGCTACTAAGCACCGTCTGCATCCTAGTATATATATATAACTAGAAAATGAAATTGAAAGGTGAGAAATTCTCACCGAAAGCTATCCAAACATCTTGACTCTTCTTTGATATAAAGCTTCTTCGTTCTCGCCTTTTTGTCACCTTCATTATCCGCTTTCACTACATATGCAAGAATCGAATTTTTACTTTGCTTTTCAATATATAAAAATCACAATTTTATTTCGATGTTCAATATATAAAAATCACAATTTTATTTCGAAGTTCAATATATAAAAATCATATTTTTAATTCGAAGTTCAATATATAAAAATCTTATTTTTAATTCGAAGTTCAATATATAAAAATCATATTTTTAATTCGAAGTTCAATATATAAAAATCATATTTTTAATTCGAAGTTCAATATATAAAAATCATATTTTTAATTCGAAGTTCAATATATAAAAATCATATTTTTAATTCGAAGTTCAATATATAAAAGTCATATTTTTAATTCGAAGTTCAATATATAAAAATCATATTTTTAATTCGAAGTTCAATATATAAAAATCATATTTTTAATTCGAAGTTCAATATATAAAAATCATATTTTTAATTCGAAGGTCAATATATAAAAATCATATTTTTAATTCGAAGTTCAATATATAAAAATCATATTTTTAATTCGAAGTTCAATATATAAAAATCATATTTTTAATTCGAAGTTCAATATATAAAAATCATATTTTTATTTCGAAGTTCAATATATAAAAATCATATTTTTATGGTGCTATCACTTATTTAAAAATCGATTTTTTTTAATTCAACTTCATATAGAGAAAAATCCGACCTTTTATATAGATAAAAATCCTTATCTTTGTTAATTTAAAAATCTAAACTATACTAATTTAAAAATATAACCTTTTATACTTTATTCATATATAAATATCGTATTCCTAAAACAAAGATCATATTTTTACTAAAATCTTTTCTATAAAAATCATAATAACTTATATAAATGAAAATCAGAGTTTATATACAATAAAAATCAGATTTTAAAGGCATATAAATTCAGAAAAGAACTCACAGCTAGAAGTGGGAAAGGAGAAATGGCGACGCCAGAGGTGATGGGAGGCTGAGCGACAGCCTGGTGGCGGCCAGAGGCGAAGGCGGAGGCGGCTAGGCTCGGCGGCAGGGGACTTCGATGATGGCGGAGGCAGCTAGTAAAGGGGGCAACAGGTTATGGCTTTCAGGGGGCTAGGGTTCGCGGTCGAGGGGCAAGACCGACTGATCGGAGAGGGGGCGGAGGCTGGGAATGCTGGCGAACGGTGATCGCCTGTGGAGGGAAGGGACTCGCGACGGCGCGCAGGCGGAGGAGGGGGAGCGCGTCGCGATTTCGATCGTCTGCGTCTCTCTTTTTTTTTTCAGATCTGAAAGGTAAGGAGAGAGAAAGGAGAAGGTTTATATATATTTAGTTTATTTAATTATTATTTTAAATCCTCATAAAGTAACTTTTTAATTTCAACTCGAAATTGAACCCACCGACTGTCGTCCCTAGCTAATTACCCCCATTCCGAACACAGTGGGATATGTCACGCAAGCTGATTCGGCTGTTACAATCAGTTTCCGTTACATTTACATTTAAATCACTATATTGAATTTTAAACGTACATTTCAAATTACCGGGGTCACATACTAACTAGAAAAATTCCTGAAAAATATTTTCTAGCTTCGTATTGACGATACGGTCCTAACAAAACTAGTTTCGTCGAATTCTGAGACCGTTGGAAAAATGGCCAATTTCCAGTCGATTAAAATCAACTGAAACTGGTCAAACGCGTTTTCCTTTGCCACGCCCACATATTGATTCGAAAAATTATGAAATTTGAAACCTAACAATAATTTGACACTGCGGATCCAACAAAAGAGGTTTCGTCGAAATTCGAGGTCGTTTGCAAAATTTCAATTTTTAAGGGCCTGAATTCCATAGCGACTATTCAGAATTTTCAACTGGACATATCTTTTGATTCCCGTTAGGAAATTTCGATTTTTCGGATTCGTTGGAAAGATATTATCAATTAGATCCTATCATTTTTGGTTTCACTAAAATCCGGATTGGTTTGCACCCGGTACATTCAATTGAAGTTTGAAATCGAATTATCGAACTACCGCGTCATTTTCAATTCTATTTATAATTATATATAATTATTTATATTCTAACGACGACGTATATAATATATACATTCGAATTATATTCAAAATAAATTTCTCGTCGATATTATTTAAAATAATCTATTTTAAATATTCAAAATTCGCTAAAATTGCCAAAATAAAAATTTTAAACTGGCCCAGATTTTCGGGTTGTTACAATCTCCCCCACTTAAAACTTTTCGTCCCCGAAAAGGAACAAAGTCGAAAGTGGTTTGATTAATCAGCTCTACGCTCGATCTGGCTTCCATTCTCCAACTCTTTAGTTTCTGAGAATTTCAAAATTTCAAAAATTTGGCTAACACCCAAAATTTTTGAAAAATTTCGCCATAACCTCCCCTGCACCGGGAGCATCGGGGAATTTCAAATAGCTTCCCCAGTCCTTCAGATCTCAAAAAGAAAAAGAAAAAGCCAAGCGGCTAGCCAATAGGCTCATAAAATCATCATCACCCAAACAAAACAGTAAATTATGTAGTAAACATGTACCTATTTGTCGGGCAAACAAATTTTATTCTCTGCTCTAGCCTCCTTGCTATGACCTGTTCAATGTAAGTACAAGTATATGCAAGCAAATGCGACCAATTTCAATACAATTCATTATTTGATACAATTAGGCGTAATGGTTCAAAATTATCAAACAATTAGACAAACAACACAATCATCAATCAATTAGTGAATTAGAGTTTCAAATTCATAATTTCGATACATAGTCAAAAATCACGTTTTTGATGCCAAATCACAACAATTAGCCCTATCTAATTTTGGTTCTCACACCAGTCTAATGGAAATATATAGATATTACACGTTCGTCACTCGAATATAAATTCTGATGATGATATATCAATCATCAGAATCACTCCCGGGCGACTAGAGCGTAATTCTATATCTATCCAGTATATTAAAATTTCGAATACACGCGGATCAGACGTATACGTAAAATCTATATATACTGGATTGTCCACATCAATATAAATAAGTAACCAAATACGAATAGTTGATTTAGATTTTCAAAACAAAATTTGTTTTCATATGAAAAATATACTCTTCACACTCGTTCTAGGATACTACTGATCCTATCTCTAACGAGTCATTCTAATTGGATATTACTAACCCAATATCTGATGAATTCTTTCATATGGTTCTAATGTGCCTTGTTCTCTGCTTTGTAAACCAAAGCTCTGATACCAACTGTGACGAGAAAGAATTTCGTTCGGTTCGAACCAGTCGTTAAACCGATCTAGACCGTTCGAAACGCCCTATCGTTTGAGAACAGGACAAAATATAACGCATACAGAAGAACATTTCATTGCATATTACAACAATGCATCAGATTACAAGAATATATAGAGTATAAATGAATATTACACAGAAATATCAGAGATTTAAATTACATTTAAATACATAGCAGCGGAAAAATAATACAATACACAACTAGAATGAGATATACGGATACAAAGCTTTCCGGATATCGTTCCAGCTGTAAACCAGGATCCTGTGAATATAAATCTGCAAAACCAAAACTACTAGCTGCCCGTGTCAAATAAGGGCACCCAGAGTTTAGGTTAAAACAATAAACTCCAGGTCAGTCATGTGACTAGTGTGAGAACTAAAACAGTTAATCTTTATTTTAAAATTAGGTAAATCAAGGGACCACGCCGTATAACACGGAACGGGTTTCCTCCCATGAATACCAGTGCATAAAACAAACAGCACAATGCTAAATAAAGAAAAATGAAACTATTATAAGACCCAGTTCCCATCACACAATGCAACGCAAGCCGGAGGATAGGGTTTTTACCTTATAATAGCCAAGAATGCTTGATACGTTTAAAACAAATCGTTTGATACTATAATAAGTGCATAGTGTATAAAACAACTTCAAATCATAAGTATCAATCATAGACGACATGAGCGTCCCATGCCACTATGTCGCCATGTATAGGTTTACAAATAAAACCGCAAATGTCACGTATTTGGAAATTGGATTTCCATCTATGAACCGAGGCAAAAGATAGTCCTCAACCGATTCGAGACGCTCTAGCCCGCCCCTCAGGAACAGCCGCAACTGCCCCTTGGATCCTCAGGGCCGGTCCACCGATGTGGATTATTATGCCTGAACACTACGTCTCCCCACCCTATGGGGTGTAAGTCTGGTCCGTCTGCCGGCCAGAATGCATCGGCCAAAACCGATATAACCGAGGCGCCTCGCAACAGCAACAACCACATAAGTCAAACTCGTCAGGGCGTGTAAAAGCACTGACGCCACTTCTAGCTAGAAAGAAACGCATGCCCTCCCTGACGTCCGTCTCCCGTTTTTGGTTCATACCGGGTGTGAAACTCGCGAGGTAAACGTTACACAAAGCTACGCCACAAAGGCCGTGCTTTGATCATCACCACAAGACTTTGCTTTTCAACAGAAGCCTCGATCAATTGCCACTTAGGCATGCCACACAGGCAATTCACTCTATGTGTTTGATATCCATCAGTATATAACCCCTGAGCTCGTATGTCTCAGAGAAGGGCGTTAAGCAAGAGAATAAATTCTCCGCCGCCAAACAGATATATATTTAATAGAAATCAATCACACAGACTAAAATCCAATGTCAGACACACAGTCCATTTACAAGTCCGTTCTGGGTCTGAACGAAACCGGAGGCACCTAGTACCCCGCATATCCATCGATCTCCAAGTACGCCTGGACGATCACTAACTGTTTCCATCTTCTTGGGTGTACAGCCCAATCAAGATCATCAGTAATCACCCAAACGACGTGAAGACTTCCGGTCTTCGACCACCGTCTTCATCTTCGACACCACGTCGAATCAGTTATTCAGAATGGGATAAACCCGGCCTTTCTGAATAACTCGCGTATATATTATAAAAGTGTTACACAAACACAACATACGCCTCATTCCAATCCAGAATATTCTTTTATTCAAATATTCCTGTACTTTGGGAAAAGTTCCCATTAATTTTATCCAAGATAAATTCTTTAAATTTATTCTTTAATCTCCTTTGAATATCAATTCAAACTAGTCGAGATTATCGAACCACACCGAAGTAATCATTTATTTTATTTTTCCAATCCCAACCTATTCATCCCATGAAGTAAAACTGGTAGTACTTCATATCTAACACCACAGTGTTATCGGTAATTCAATTACCATTTCACGTTCAAATCTAATTAAAGATTTAACTATCGCTTGGAGTAAAACTGGTGATACTCCGTTCTCGATCTTTTCAATCTATTTAAAGATTCATTAAAACTCCACTTAGTTTTAATCGTTAACTGGGTTAAAGAATCAGTGTCATTTAAAACACGGTTCACGATAAACCCAAAATCACATCCCATTGATTATCGGGTTAAAGAACGAGTGTTATTTAAAACACTGTCCACGATAAACCCAAAAATCAACATCGATTCAATTCCCATTAAATATCCTTTAATTGGTACACTTCATTAAATCTAAATAAAAAGATTTAACCTTTTCTCAACTGGGTTCAAGAACAGTGTTAGTGAAGACACCACTCATGACAAACCCAAATCACATTCGATATTCAATACAAGGCTCTGAATTGAAAATATATCGGCTTATATTCAATATCGAATTCTACGACTAACAAATGTCGTATTGGAAATAACGATATAAATATATATATCTTTCAAATTTCCATAACAACATCTGTATAATCACGAATTCCAACATCGAAATATTCCGAAGGCAATTTCGATTCAAATCCACTCCAATGCAATCATTGGATATTCTGGTTATTTTTAAAACCCTTTTTAAATTCAATTTATTTATTTAAAAATAAATAGAATTATAATTCTAGTTCAAAACCAGTTCATTTCGATAAAAATTTATTTTTATCTTTTCAAACATGAAGTTTTTCATCCCAAATCTTCACAAATCATTTCTTATGATTTTACACAAATTATTACTATTTTTAATAATTTTATCAAGGCCCGTACAGTCGATTTCCATCAATGGCCATCGAACTGCACTTACAACGACCTTTTTCAAATTTGATTTGGACATAATTCCAAATCCAACCGTTAGATTTCTAATTTCTAATATTCGTTAGAAAGCTCTTTTCGATACGAACCCAACGGTTCCGGTTTTAGGAGAATCCGACGGTCGGATCTCCCGCAACGTCCGTTTGAAATAAATGGTCGAAATTCACGAACTGC
Organism: Allium sativum; assembly: GCA_030737875.1. Taxonomy (NCBI): domain Eukaryota; kingdom Viridiplantae; phylum Streptophyta; class Magnoliopsida; order Asparagales; family Amaryllidaceae; genus Allium; species Allium sativum. Next base: position 384,620,717 of record CM060922.1, read on the forward strand.
CGCGGCGCGGCGCGTTCTATTCAGGCCATTATATTATATATATAATATATATATATATAATATATTTCGATTTCTATTTAAAACGAATTATATAAATAGTTTTAAAATTCGTTTCAAAAGCAATTTCAACTTCCATTTCAATTCAAATCAAAATTGAATTCTTCTTTATAAATTCGTTTTAAAATTCATTTCTATTCAATTCAAGTTTCAATTCAATTTGAATTCATTTCAATTCGCTTTCAATTCCATTCGAAATCGTTTTCAATTCAATTCATTTCGAAATCGTTTTCAATTCAATTCATTTCGAAATCATTTTCAATTCAATTCATTTCGAAATCGTTTTCAATTCAATTCATTTCGAAATCGTTTTCAATTCAATTCATTTCGAAATCGTTTTCAATTCAATTCATTTCGAAATCGTTTTCAATTCAATTCATTTCAAAATCGTTTTCAATTCAATTCATTTCGAAATCGTTTTCAATTCAATTCATTTCGAAATCGTTTTCAATTCAATTCAAATTGGAAATGAGGCCCAATCAATTACCATATAAAGTTAATTATATGGATTTTCATACAACACATGTATATAATGGCATTGAAAATAGTCAACCATCAACCAAAGTGCACTACCCTGTATGAGCATCAAATATAGATATTCAACGCTTATAACAGCCTTCAATCAATCGATCGACATATTTAATCAATCAGGATGAGTGAACTTCAAATTTCATCCCAACACCCGTGTGGGGTTTCAAACAATCAAACACATATTTTATTTGTGCTATTGGGCGATGTGTAAAATTTATCGTCCCAATCAATGTCATTCAAATAGGTGTACATAAACAAACCGTGCGGTTTATAAATGAATCTTTTTATTTTATTCACTTCACGTTAAAAATTATATTTTTAACGATAAAACATTTCATTTCAACCTATGAATTTCTATTCAATTCATTTATTCAATAAAATGATATTTTTATTTTTCTAACATACTTTAGGAAATTTCGGCGGCATAACGGCACGAAACTAGAAACGGGACGAGGCCTAGCCTTATCCCCGGTCTAGTGAAGGCCCACGCCATTCACACATCAACCAAATTCACCAAAACAACCAAATTCAAATCAAATCATATAACTAAGCTATGCAACCAAACAAACAAGTCCATGGTCTGTGGACGATTGTGTCGGGTGCTACTAAGCACCGTCTGCATCCTAGTATATATATATAACTAGAAAATGAAATTGAAAGGTGAGAAATTCTCACCGAAAGCTATCCAAACATCTTGACTCTTCTTTGATATAAAGCTTCTTCGTTCTCGCCTTTTTGTCACCTTCATTATCCGCTTTCACTACATATGCAAGAATCGAATTTTTACTTTGCTTTTCAATATATAAAAATCACATTTTTATTTCGATGTTCAATATATAAAAATCATATTTTTATTTCGAAGTTCAACATATAAAAATCATATTTTTAATTCGAAGTTCAATATATAAAAATCATATTTTTAATTCGAAGTTCAATATATAAAAATCATATTTTTAATTCGAAGTTCAATATATAAAAATCATATTTTTAATTCGAAGTTCAATATATAAAAATCATATTTTTAATTCGAAGTTCAATATATAAAAATCATATTTTTAATTCGAAGTTCAATATATAAAAGTCATATTTTTAATTCGAAGTTCAATATATAAAAATCATATTTTTAATTCGAAGTTCAATATATAAAAATCATATTTTTAATTCGAAGTTCAATATATAAAAATCATATTTTTAATTCGAAGTTCAATATATAAAAATCATATTTTTAATTCGAAGTTCAATATATAAAAATCATATTTTTAATTCGAAGTTCAATATATAAAAATCATATTTTTATTTCGAAGTTCAATATATAAAAATCATATTTTTATGGTGCTATCACTTATTTAAAAATCGAATTTTTTTAATTCAACTTCATATAGAGAAAAATCCGACCTTTTATATAGATAAAAATCCTTATCTTTGTTAATTTAAAAATCTAAACTATACTAATTTAAAAATATAACCTTTTATACTTTATTCATATATAAATATCGTATTCCTAAAACAAAGATCATATTTTTACTAAAATCTTTTCTATAAAAATCATAATAACTTATATAAATGAAAATCAGAGTTTATATACAATAAAAATCAGATTTTAAAGGCATATAAATTCAGAAAAGAACTCACAGCTAGAAGTGGGAAAGGAGAAATGGCGACGCCAGAGGTGATGGGAGGCTGAGCGACAGCCTGGTGGCGGCCAGAGGCGAAGGCGGAGGCGGCTAGGCTCGGCGGCAGGGGACTTCGATGATGGCGGAGGCAGCTAGTAAAGGGGGCGACAGGTTATGGCTTTCAGGGGGCTAGGGTTCGCGGTCGAGGGGCAAGACCGACTGATCGGAGAGGGGGCGGAGGCTGGGAATGCTGGCGAACGGTGATCGCCTGTGGAGGGAAGGGACCCGCGACGGCGCGCAGGCGGAGGAGGGGGAGCGCGTCGCGATTTCGATCGTCTGCGTCTCTCTTTTTTTTTTCTTTTTTTTTATTTCAGATCTGAAAGGTAAGGAGAGAGAAAGGAGAAGGTTTATATATATTTAGTTTATTTAATTATTATTTTAAATCCTCATAAAGTAACTTTTTAATTTCAACTCGAAATTGAACCCACCGACTGTCGTCCCTAGCTAATTACCCCCATTCCGAACACAATGGGATATGTCACGTAAGCTGATTCGGCTGTTACAATCAGTTTCCGTTACATTTACATTTAAATCACTATATTGAATTTTAAACGTACATTTCAAATTACCGGGGTCACATACTAACTAGAAAAATTCCTGAAAAATATTTTCTAGCTTCGTATTGACGATACGGTCCTAACAAAACTAGTTTCGTCGAATTCTGAGACCGTTGAAAAAATGGCCAATTTCCAGTCGATTAAAATCAACTGAAACTGGTCAAACGCGTTTTCCTTTGCCACGCCCACATATTGATTCGACAAATTATGAAATTTGAAACCTAACAATAATTTGACACTGCGGATCCAACAAAAGAGGTTTCGTCGAAATCCGAGGTCGTTTGCAAAATTTCAATTTTTAAGGGCCTGAATTCCATAGCGACTATTCAGAATTTTCAACTGGACATATCTTTTGATTCCCGTTAGGAAATTTCGATTTTTCGGATTCGTTGGAAAGATATTATCAATTAGATCCTATCATTTTTGGTTTCACTAAAATCCGGATTGGTTTGCACCCGGTACATTCAATTGAAGTTTGAAATCGAATTATCGAACTACCGCGCCATTTTCAATTCTATTTATAATTATATATAATTATTTATATTCTAACGACGACGTATATAATATATACATTCGAATTATATTCAAAATAAATTTCTCGTCGATATTATTTAAAATAATCTATTTTAAATATTCAAAATTCGCTAAAATTGCCAAAATAAAAAATTTAAACTGGCCCAGATTTTCGGGTTGTTACAATCTCCCCCACTTAAAACTTTTCGTCCCCGAAAAGGAACAAAGTCGAAAGTGGTTTGATTAATCAGCTCTACGCGCGATCTGGCTTCCATTCTCCAACTCTTTAGTTTCTGAGAATTTCAAAATTTCAAAAATTTGGCTAACACCCAAAATTTTTGAAAAATTTCGCCATAACCTCCCCTGCACCGGGAGCATCGGGGAATTTCAAATAGCTTCCCCAGTCCTTCAGATCTCAAAAAGAAAAAGAAAAAGCCAAGCGGCTAGCCAATAGGCTCATAAAATCATCATCACCCAAACAAAACAGTAAATTATGTAGTAAACATGTACCTATTTGTCGGGCAAACAAATTTTATTCTCTGCTCTAGCCTCCTTGCTATGACCTGTTCAATGTAAGTACAAGTATATGCAAACAAATGCGACCAATTTCAATACAATTCATTATTTGATACAATTAGGCGTAATGGTTCAAAATTATCAAACAATTAGACAAACAACACAATCATCAATCAATTAGTGAATTAGAGTTTCAAATTCATAATTTCGATACATAGTCAAAAATCACGTTTTTGATGCCAAATCACAACAATTAGCCCTATCTAATTTTGGTTCTCACACCAGTCTAATGGAAATATATAGATATTACACGTTCGTCACTCGAATATAAATTCTGATGATGATATATCAATCATCTGAATCACTCCCGGGCGACTAGAGCGTAATTCTATATCTATCCAGTATATTAAAATTTCGAATACACGCGGATCAGACGTATACGTAAAATCTATATATACTGGATTGTCCACATCAATATAAATAAGTAACCAAATACGAATAGTTGATTTAGATTTTCAAAACAAAATTTGTTTTCATTTGAAAAATATACTCTTCACACTCGTTCTAGGATACTACTGATCCTATCTCTAACGAGTCATTCTAATTGGATATTACTAACCCAATATCTGATGAATTCTTTCATATGGTTCTAATGTGCCTTGTTCTCTGCTTTGTAAACCAAAGCTCTGATACCAACTGTGACGAGAAAGAATTTCGTTCGGTCCGAACCAGTCGTTAAACCGATCTAGACCGTTCGAAACGCCCTATCGTTTGAGAACAGGACAAAATATAACGCATACAGAAGAACATTTCATTGCATATTACAACAATGCATCAGATTACAAGAATATACAGAGTATAAATGAATATTACACAGAAATATCAGAGATTTAAATTACATTTAAATACATAGCAGCGGAAAAATAATACAATACACAACTAGAATGAGATATACGGATACAAAGCTTTCCGGATATCGTTCCAGCTGTAAACCAGGATCCTGTGAATATAAATCTGCAAAACCAAAACTACTAGCTGCCCGTGTCAAATAAGGGCACCCAGAGTTTAGGTTAAAACAATAAACTCCAGGTCAGTCATGTGACTGGTGTGAGAACTAAAACAGTTAATCTTTATTTTAAAATTAGGTAAATCAAGGGACCACGCCGTATAACACGGAACGGGTTTCCTCCCAAGAATACCAGTGCATAAAACAAACAGCACAATGCTAAATAAAGAAAAATGAAACTATTATAAGACCCAGTTCCCATCACACAATGCAACGCAAGCCGGAGGATAGGGTTTTTACCTTATAATAGCCAAGAATGCTTGATACGTTTAAAACAAATCGTTTGATACTATAATAAGTGCATAGTGTATAAAACAACTTCAAATCATAAGTATACATCATAGACGACATGAGCGTCCCATGCCACTATGTCGCCATGTATAGGTTTACAAATAAAACCGCAAATGTCACGTATTTGGAAATTGGATTTCCATCTATGAACCGAGGAAAAAGATAGTCCTCAACCGATTCGAGACGCTCTAGCCCGCCCCTCAGGAACAGCCGCAACTGCCCCTTGGATCCTCAGGGCCGGTCCACCGATGTGGATTATTATGCCTGAACACTACGTCTCCCCACCCTATGGGGTGTTAGTCTGGTCCGTCTGCCGGCCAGAATGCATCGGCCAAAACCGGTATAACCGAGGCGCCTCGCAACAGCAACAACCACATAAGTCAAACTCGTCAGGGCGTGTAAAACCACTGACGCCACTTCTAGCTAGAAAGAAACGCATGCCCTCCCTGACGTCCGTCTCCCGTTTTTGGTTCATACCGGGTGTGAAACTCGCGAGGTAAACGTTACACAAAGCTACGCCACAAAGGCCGTGCTTTGATCATCACCACAAGACTTTACTTTTCAACAGAAGCCTCGATCAATTGCCACTTAGGCATGCCACACAGGCAATTCACTCTATGTGTTTGATATCCATCAGTATATAACCCCTGAGCTCGTATGTCTCAGAGAAGGGCGTTAAGCAAGAGAATAAATTCTCGGCCGCCAAACAGATATATATTTAATAGAAATCAATCACACAGACTAAAATCCAATGTCAGACACACAGTCCATTTACAAGTCCGTTCTGGGTCTGAACGAAACCGGAGGCACCTAGTACCCCGCATATCCATCGATCTCCAAGTACGTCTGGACGATCACTAACTGTTTCCATCTTCTTGGGTGTACAGCCCAATCAAGATCATCAGTAATCACCCAAACGACGTGAAGACTTCCGGTCTTCGACCACCGTCTTCATCTTCGACACCACGTCGAATCAGTTATTCAGAATGGGATAAACCCGGCCTTTCTGAATAACTCGCGTATATATTATAAAAGTGTTACACAAACACAACATACGCCTCATTCCAATCCAAAATATTCTTTTATTCAAATATTCCTATACTTTGGGAAAAGTTCCCATTAATTTTATCCAAGATAAATTCTTTAAATTTATTCTTTAATCTCCTTTGAATATCAATTCAAACTAGTCGGGATTATCGAACCACACCGAAGTAATCATTTATTTTATTTTCCCAATCCCAACCTATTCATCCCATGAAGTAAAACTGGTAGTACTTCATATCTAACACCACAGTGTTATCGGTAATTCAATTACCATTTCACGTTCAAATCTAATTAAAGATTTAACTATCGCTTGGAGTAAAACTGGTGATACTCCGTTCTCGATCTTTTCAATCTATTTAAAGATTCATTAAAACTCCACTTAGTTTTAATCGTTAACTGGGTTAAAGAATCAGTGTCATTTAAAACACGGTTCACGATAAACCCAAAATCACATCCCATTGATTATCGGGTTAAAGAACGAGTGTTATTTAAAACACTGTCCACGATAAACCCAAAAATCAATATCGATTCAATTCCCATTAAATATCCTTTAATTGGTACACTTCATTAAATCTAAATAAAAAGATTTAACCTTTTCTCAACTGGGTTCAAGAACAGTGTTAGTGAAGACACCACTCACGACAAACCCAAATCACATTCGATATTCAATACAAGGCTCTGAATAGAAAATATATCGGCTTATATTCAATATCGAATTCTACGACTAACAAATGTCGTATTGGAAATAACGATATAAATATATATATCTTTCAAATTTCCATAACAACATCTGTATAATCACGAATTCCAACATCGAAATATTCCGAAGGCAATTTCGATTCAAATCCACTCCAATGCAATCATTGGATATTCTGGTTATTTTTAAAACCCTTTTTAAATTCAATTTATTTATTTAAAAATAAATAGAATTATAATTCTAGTTCAAAACCAGTTCATTTCGATAAAAATTTATTTTTATCTTTTCAAACATGAAGTTTTTCATCCCAAATCTTCACAAATCATTTCTTATGATTTTACACAAATTATTACTATTTTTAATAATTTTATCAAGGCCCGTACAGTCGATTTCCATCAATGGCCATCGAACTGCACTTACAACGACCTTTTTCAAATTTGATTTGGACATAATTCCAAATCCAACCGTTAGATTTCTAATTTCTAATATTCGTTAGAAAGCTCTTTTCGATACGAACCCAACGGTTCCAGTTTTAGGAGAATCCGACCGTCGGATCTCCCGCAACGTCCGTTTGAAATAAATGGTCGAAATTCACGAACTGCAGCGGCGCGGCGCGTTCTATTCAGGCCATTATATTATATATATAATATATATATATATATATATAATATATTTCGATTTCTATTTAAAACGAATTATATAAATAGTTTTAAAATTCGTTTCAAAAGCAATTTCAACTTCCATTTCAATTCAAATCAAAATTGAATTCTTCTTTATAAATTCGTTTTAAAATTCATTTCTATTCAATTCAAATTTCAATTCAATTTGAATTCATTTCAATTCGCTTTCAATTCCATTCGAAATCGTTTTCAATTCAATTCATTTCGAAATCGTTTTCAATTCAATTCATTTCGAAATCGTTTTCAATTCAATTCATTTCGAAATCTTTTTCAATTCAATTCATTTCGAAATCGTTTTCAATTCAATTCATTTCGAAATCGTTTTCAATTCAATTCATTTCGAAATCGTTTTCAATTCAATTCATTTCGAAATCGTTTTCAATTCAATTCAAATTGGAAATGAGGCCCAATCAATTACCATATAAAGTTAATTATATGGATTTTCATACAACACATGTATATAATGGCATTGAAAATAATCAACCATCAACCAAAGTGCACTACCCTGTATGAGCATCAAACATAGATATTCAACGCTTATAACAGCCTGTCAATCAATCGATCGACATATTTAATCAATCAGGATGAGTGAACTTCAAATTTCATCCCAACACCCGTGTGGGGTTTCAAACAATCGAACACATATTTTATTTGTGCTATTGGGCGGTGTGTAAAATTTATCGTCCCAATCAATGTCATTCAAATAGGTGTACATAAACAAACCGTGCGGTTTATAAATGAATCTTTTTATTTTATTCACTTCACGTTAAAAATTATATTTTTAACGATAAAACATTTCATTTCAACCTATGAATTTCTATTCAATTCATTTATTCAATAAAATGATATTTTTATTTTTCTAACATATTTTAGGAAATTTCGGCGGCATAACGGCACGATACTAGAAACGGGATGAGGCCTAGCCTTATCCCCGGTCTAGTGAAGGCCCACGCCATTCACACATCAATCAAATTCACCAAAACAACCAAATTCAAATCAAATCATATAACTAAGCTATGCAACCAAACAAACAAGTCCATGGTCTGTGGACGATTGTGTCGGGTGCTACTAAGCACCGTCTGCATCCTAGTATATATATATAACTAGAAAATGAAATTGAAAGGTGAGAAATTCTCACCGAAAGCTATCCAAACATCTTGACTCTTCTTTGATATAAAGCTTCTTCGTTCTCGCCTTTTTGTCACCTTCGTTATCCGCTTTCACTACATATGCAAGAATCGAATTTTTACTTTGCTTTTCAATATATAAAAATCACATTTTTATTTCGATGTTCAATATATAAAAATCATATTTTTATTTCGAAGTTCAACATATAAAAATCATATTTTTAATTTGAAGTTCAATATATAAAAATCATATTTTTAATTCGAAGTTCAATATATAAAAATCATATTTTTAATCGAAGTTCAATATATAAAAATCATATTTTTAATTCGAAGTTCAATATATAAAAATCATATTTTTAATTCGAAGTTCAATATATAAAAATCATATTTTTAATTCGAAGTTCAATATATAAAAATCATATTTTTAATTCGAAGTTCAATATATAAAAATCATATTTTTAATTCGAAGTTCAATATATAAAAATCATATTTTTAATTCGAAGTTCAATATATAAAAATCATATTTTTAATTCGAAGTTCAATATATAAAAATCATATTTTTAATTCGAAGTTCAATATATAAAAATCATATTTTTAATTCGAAGTTCAATATATAAAAATCATATTTTTATTTCGAAGTTCAATATATAAAAATCATATTTTTATGGTGCTATCACTTATTTAAAAATCGATTTTTTTTAATTCAACTTCATATAGAGAAAAATCCGACCTTTTATATAGATAAAAATCCTTATCTTTGTTAATTTAAAAATCTAAACTATACTAATTTAAAAATATAACCTTTTATACTTTATTCATATATAAATATCGTATTCCTAAAACAAAGATCATATTTTTACTAAAATCTATTCTATAAAAATCATAATAACTTATATAAATGAAAATCAGAGTTTATATACAATAAAAATCAGATTTTAAAGGCATATAAATTCAGAAAAGAACTCACAGCTAGAAGTGGGAAAGGAGAAATGGCGACGCCAGAGGTGATGGGAGGCTGAGCGACAGCCTGGTGGCGGCCAGAGGCGAAGGCGGCTAGGCTCGGCGGCAGGGGACTTCGATGATGGCGGAGGCAGCTAGTAAAGGGGGCGACAGGTTATGGCTTTCAGGGGGCTAGGGTTCGCGGTCGAGGGGCAAGACCGACTGATCGGAGAGGGGGCGGAGGCTGGGAATGCTGGCGAACGGCGATCGCCTGTGGAGGGAAGGGACCCGCGACGGCGCGCAGGCGGTGGAGGGGGAGCGCGTCGCGATTTCGATCGTCTGCGTCTTTTTTTTTTCTTTTTTTTTTTCAGATCTGAAAGGTAAGGAGAGAGAAAGGAGAAGGTTTATATATATTTAGTTTATTTAATTATTATTTTAAATCCTCATAAAGTAACTTTTTAATTTCAACTCGAAATTGAACCCACCGACTGTCGTCCCTAGCTAATTACCCCCATTCCGAACACAATGGGATATGTCACGCAAGCTGATTCGGCTGTTACAATCAGTTTCCGTTACATTTACATTTAAATCACTATATTGAATTTTAAACGTACATTTCAAATTACCGGGGTCACATACTAACTAGAAAAATTCCTGAAAAATATTTTCTAGCTTCGTATTGACGATACGGTCCTAACAAAACTAGTTTCGTCGAATTCTGAGACCGTTGGAAAAATGGCCAATTTCCAGTCGATTAAAATCAACTGAAACTGGTCAAACGCGTTTTCCTTTGCCACGCCCACATATTGATTCGAAAAATTATGAAATTTGAAACCTAACAATAATTTGACACTGCGGATCCAACAAAAGTGGTTTCGTCGAAATCCGAGGTCGTTTGCAAAATTTCAATTTTTAAGGGCCTGAATTCCATAGCGACTATTCAGAATTTTCAACTGGACATATCTTTTGATTCCCGTTTGGAAATTTCGATTTTTCGGATTCGTTGGAAAGATATTATCAATTAGATCCTATCATTTTTGGTTTCACTAAAATCCGGATTGGTTTGCACCCGGTACATTCAATTGAAGTTTGAAATCGAATTATCGAACTACCGCGCCATTTTCAATTCTATTTATAATTATATATAATTATTTATATTCTAACGACGACGTATATAATATATACGTTCGAATTATATTCAAAATAAATTTCTCGTCGATATTATTTAAAATAATCTATTTTAAATATTCAAAATTCGCTAAAATTGCCAAAATAAAAATTTTAAACTGGCCCAGATTTTCGGGTTGTTACATAAAGTTGGGTTCGAGTGGAGGTTGGTTGAGTGCGTTGAGAGTAGGAGGAGATGAGAAGTGTTGTGGTGATGTTTGTTTTTGAAAGAGTGAAGAAATGAAAGGTGCGATATAGTTGAAAAAGGGAGCGCGATGGCCATTGAACATCCTGGAGCAACGCTGTTCGGTTTAGGAAGAAGAAAGCATTTGGTCGGGCCAGGTTTTCAAATGGGCTGAAGAGAAAATAAAGGTTAAGCCTAATTAGGAGTTTAATTAATCTATTTAATCTAAAATTTAGTGTATAACTTGTAAATCGTATAACTTGATCATACGATATCAGATTGACGAACCGTAAGTTGCGTTGGGATCGTATAGACGGTCGCTACACCACGGAACTGGCTGGGGTGGATTGAAGCTCATTTGAATTTATGGCAAAATAAATTGTTTGATTCAAATCAAATAAACAGTTTATCGTTCTTTAACGACGAACTTCCAATGTGAGACTGTTTGGTTGAATTGCTTATGTGTTGGTTGAAATTATAGATAACGGTATATATATATAAATCGTTAATCAAATGTTGATTCTGTTTAGCAGAATATTTCATATTGAAATGAAATCGATGTTAATAATATTGTTTAACATCTGTGATGCAGGGAAACAGGTTGGAGGAATCCAACTGGATTCCGCAACATTTATTTTACTGTTTTCATATCTTGTAATATATGATGTGATATAAAATCTGTGGATAATGATGTGTGTTTAAATGATATCGATCATTATGTTTTGGTATATTAAATACTGTAAGAAATACTGGCATGTAAAAAGGGGATTTTCAAAGTGAATATGGAAAATAATTTTTTTATAAAATCAAAAGATTTATAAAAGAGAAATTATTTATAAAATCAAAAAAGATTTTATAAAAGGAAATATTTATAAATGGAATATTTATAAATAGGAAATAGAGTTAAAGGAAATAATTTGGGAATAAGATATTATATAAGAGATATTTATTTAGTAAATAAATATGATATAGAATAAAGGGATATTTATTTAGAAAGTAAGTAGAATTATAAAAGGAATATTTATTGGGAAAATAAAAAGGATTTATAAAAAAAGGAAGTTGACGAGATATAAAAGAGTTAACCGAATTTAGTTATTCGAAGTCGAGTTAATCGAATATGGTTAGTCGAATAGGGTTAGACAAATATAGTTATTCAGGATAAGTTGCCATTTTGCACGACTGCTAGTGTAATTCGCAGAGCTACAGAAAACTTACGGTCGTCAGATGTTTCCTGAGGAATCAGGCATAACCATTGTGATCGCTGCGATCTAGAGTTAAGCGAATGGAGTTAAATCGAATCGAGTTAATCGAAAGGAGTTAATCGAACATAGTTAATCAAAATAGAGTTAAGAAAAAAAAATTAGAAACTGACTAGAGATTAATAAGTTGAATGGTTTCCTAAGTATCTACCTGATGTTGGTTTCGGCCTTCGGGGTTTATATTTAGGAAGTTGTTCTCTTATTAGTTTATAGTTAGAGTCTGATAGTTGTGGAAGGATAGTGATACGTAATTAAGCCATGGAAATGTTTTCCAGTGTTAATAACATATATTTTCTAAACATAGAAAATAAGGAAATGTGAATATATATTTATATATATATATGTTAAATGATGATTGATCGATATAATTTCCATTTGGAAATAATATCGTTGTTTGCACACGTGTTTTTCTTTGATAGTTAAATCATAGACTATCAATGTTTTGACCATTTTAACGTTGTTAATATGGAAAGGCTGGTTGGATTATTATCCGAAGAACCACTCCGTATTGGCATAAGTGTTTTGAATCAAGTATGCTTAATATATTGAAGACGGAATAAAGTGCAAGAGTTGTTGTATAAATCTTGGATAACAATTGCCTAAGATGGATGTACTGAATAGTGCCTTCGATTTGCCCAGTCCCAGGACAACTTGTATGGACGAAGGTCTGACAGAGTATATCTGATAGATTGCGTAAGTTGATCTCTTCAAACGTATTCACGTTTGGTGGCGGAGGAATTCGTTTCTCTTAGCTATATACCCGTGGTATTTTTGGGAAATCAATTTGTGATTTGGCGGGTATGACGATGTGACATTCAAAGTGAATGAATGTGTGATCTGTCAGAGATAGGCGTGGCCTCTAGCCTCACATCCGGTAAATGTCAGAAATCGGGCAGGCAGCATGGCTATGTAGGTCGCTCCTATTAGGGTGTATAATCACCTGATCTAGAGTTTCATTTATTTCTAAAGATCTATTTTTTGATGTTGTCCCATTCGGGAAACGGTTGCTGATCCCAACCGTTGGTGATATACATTCGATAAACTCAAGCGAAATGAGTGGTCGGTCATGTGTGGCCGGGTTGTAAGATGTTCTTGTTGAACCCAGTGAATTCCTCTCTAGAGGTACACTAGCGTAAGGTGGTTCCATACCTTGTCATAGTTGGAAATCCATTGCCCAATATGTGCTTGTGGTTTTGATTGTATACTATATATGTATAACGTGAGATGAAAGCGTTCTGCTAGATGATTATTATATTGTGGTCGATATACATTATTATAATATCAATGAGTTTTGATATAAAGTTTAGTTTGGATTCTCATAAGGGAAAAACCCGTTCCGTTATACGGCGTGGTCTTATGAGATATCGTTGTGTTGCTCAAACTATTTTACTCACACCAGTCCCATGACTGACCCGGAGTTTAATTTTTTTTTCTTTCCCTAAACTCTTGGGTGCCCAATTTTGTACGGGCAGTCAAGTAGTCGGGATTTACAGATACTTGAAGAGCTGGAGCAGGAGGCTTCTGGATTTTATATAGCTATTGTTATTCCGCTGTGTTGTAAGTGTTGTACTTGATAATGATATGTATATTCAAGTACAAATCTTTTATTTCAAGTTATGTTATATTTTATTCGTTCCGCTGTGAGGTTCGTGTTTACTCTGATGTTGTATGTTCTTCTTCTTTTTCTATTCTAAGTTTCTATCTTATCTTTCCTCACCCTCTAATTTCTGTCATTAACCATCCGGTATTTTCGACTCTTGATGTTCAATATGTGTTGTATATCGAATAATCAAGATCGCAAAAACCCGGGTCGTTACAATTGGTATCAGAGCGAGGTTAAGTTATTACATTGGCTCTGTGGCGTGACTCAGTAGAGATGGGGTTAGTAATGCCCTAGATTGAGTTGAGTGTATATATACGAGTGAACGTATTTGTTATTTGATATAAATTGGTTTTATATTGTGGATGATTTATTGGTTGAGTTGGTTATAAGTTCTGGTCGACCAGTTTTGTAACGACCCGAAATCCCCCTTATGGGAAATCACAGATTGAGTTGAGAACAAGACCAATCAGAATGCAGACGGAAGAACATTTCATTTCTTATTACAACAATTCCATCAGAATACAAGAATATACAGAGTACTAGCAAATAAAATACATTCGATAAATATCAGAGATTACAATATATTACAAAGCAGCGGAAAATAATACAAAATACAACTGAAGAAGATTTACGGATACAAAGCTTTCCGGATATCGTTCCAGCTGTAAACCAGGATCCTGTGAATATAAATCTGCAAAAACTGGAATTACTAGCTGCCCGTGTCAAAATAAGGGCACCCAGAGTTTAGGTTGAAACAATAAACTCCAGGTCAGTCATGGGACTGGTGTGAGAACTAAAACAGTTATTAATCTTTATTTTAAAGTTAGGTAAATCAAGGGACCACGCCGTATAACACGGAACGGGTTTCCTCCCAAGAATACCAGTGCATAAAACAACAGCGCAATGCTAAATAAAGAAAAATGGAGCTATTATAAGACCCAGGTCCCATCACACAATGCAACACAAACCAGAGGATAGGGTTTTCCCTTATAATAGCCAAAGCATGCTTGATACGTTAAAGACAAATCATTTGATATTATTATAAGTGTATAGTGTCAAAAGAATTTCAATCATAAATATCAATCAAAGACGACATGGGTACCATCTATAATGTTGCCATACTAGGCTCTACAATCAAAACTGCAAAGTCACGTATTTGGAAGTTGGATTTCCATCTGTGAACCGAGGCAAAAGATAGTCCTCTACCGATTCGAGACGCTCTAGCCCGTGTCTGAGGCAAGCGCGCAGACAAGCCTTGGATCGTCAGGGCCGGTCCACCGATGTGGATTAAAATGCCTGAACACTGCGTTTCCCCACCCTATGGGGTGTCAATGAGTCCAATGACTCCATCGATCCCGGAACGACCGATATATCCGAGGCACCTCGCAACAACAACAAACACATAAGTCAAACTCGTCAGGGCGTGTAAAACCACTGAAGCCACTTCTAGCTAGAAGGAAACGCATCCCCTCCCTGATGTCCTCTCCTGTTTCTGGTTTACAACCGGGGTGTGAGGCTCGCGAATCAACGTTAAACAAAGCTACGCCACACAGGCCGTGCTTTGATCATCCACTACAAGACTCTGCTTTTCAACAGAAGCCTTGATCATATTGCCACTTAGGCGTGCCACACAGGCAATTCACTCCATGCGTTTGATATCCATCGATATATAACCCCTGAGCTCGTACGTCTCAGAGAAGGGTGTTAAGCAAGAGAATAAATTCTCCTCCACCAAACAGATATATATTTAATAGAAATCAATCACACAGACTAAGATCCAATGTCAGACATGCAGTCCATTTACAAATCCGTTCTGGGTCTGAACGAAACCGGAGGCACCTAGTACCCCGCATATCCATCGATCTCCAAGTACGTCTGGACGATCACCAACTGATTCTCTCCTCTTGGGTGTACGTCCCAATCAAGATCATCAGTAATTATCCAAACGACGTGAAGACCTCCGGTCTTCAACCACCGTCTTCATCTTCAACACCACGTCGAATCAGTTATTCAGAATGGGATAAACCCGGTCTTTCCGAATAACTCGCGTATATAATAAACAAGTGTTACACAAACACAACATACGCCTCATTCCAATTCAGAATATTCTTTTATTTAAATATTCATACACTTTGGGAAAGGTTCCCATTAATTTTATCAAAGATAAATTCTTTAAATTTATTCTTTAATCTTTTATTTGAATATCAATTCAAACTAGTTGGGATTAGCGAAACACACCGAAGTAATCATTTATTTTATTTCCCAATTCCAAACTATCCATCCCATGAAGTAAAACTGGTAATACTTCATATCTAACACCACGGTGTTATCGGTAAATTCAATTACCATTTCACGTTCAAATCTAATTAAAGATTTAACTATCGCCTGGAGCAAAACTGGTGATACCCCATTCTCGATCACTTCAATCTACTTAAAGATTCATTAAAACTCCACTTAGTTTAAATCTTTAACTGGGTTAAAGAATCAGTGTCATTTAAAACACGGTTCACGATAAACCCCAAAATCACTTCACATTAATTATTGGGTTAAAGAACAAGTGTTATTTAAAACACTGTTCACGATAAACCAAAAAATCAATACCAATTCAATTCCAATCAAATATTATTTAATTGGTACACTTCATTAAATCTAAATAAAAAGATTTAATCTTTTTCTCAACTGGGCTTAAGAACAGTGTTAATGAAGACACCATTCACGACAAACCCAAATCACATTTGATATTAAATACAAGGCTCTGAATAGAAAATATATCGGCTTATATTCAATATCAAATTCTACGACCAACAAATATCATATTGGAAATAACGATATCTATATATCTTTCAAATTTCCATAATGCTATCTGTATAATCACGAAATCCAATATCGAAATATTCCAAAGACAATTTCGATTCAAATCCGTTCCAATTCAATTATCAGAAATTCTGGTTACTTTTAAAAACCTTTTTCAAATTCAGTTTATTTAATTAAAATTAAATAGAATTATAATTCTAGTTCAAAACTAGTTCATTTCGATAAAAATCTATTTTTATCTTTTCAAATATGGAATTTTCCACCCCAATTCTTCCCAAATCATTTCTTATGATTTTACACAAATTATTACTATTTTTAATAATTTTATCAAGGCCCGCACAGTCGATTTCCATCAACGGTCATCGAACGACACTTACAGCGACCTTTTCCAAATTTGATTTGGACATAATTCCAAATCCAACCGTTAGATTTCTAATTTATAGTATTCGTTTGAAAGCTCTTTTCGATACGAACCCAACGGTTCCGGTTTTAGGAGAATCCGACGGTCAGATCTCCCGTAATATCCGTTCGAAGTCAATGGTCGAAATTCACGAACTGCCGCGGCGCGGCGCATTCTATTCAGGCCATTATATTATATATATAATATATATAATATATACTTCGTCGATTTCCCTTTAAAACGTATTTCTATAATTCGTTTTAAATTCGTTTTCAAAACGATTTCAACTTCAATTCTAATTCAAATCAAAATTGAATTTTTCCTTATAAATTCGTTTTAAATTCATTTCAAATTGATTTCAATTCAAATTGATTTCAATTCAAATTGATTTCTAATTCAATTTCAGTTCGTTTTCAATTCAATTCAATTTCAATATGGATTCATTTCTGTTCAATTTCAATTTGAATTCATTTCTATTCAATTTCAATTCGAATTTCAATTCTTTTCAAAATATCAGATTTTGAAATCACTTTCGATATTCATTATAAAATGAATAAAATCGATATAAATATCATTCACGTCAAAATGGCGTCAATCTAATCAACACGGCTTCATATATTTCTATTTTCAAATATTATATTTCAAATATTTCTATTCAAATATTTCTATTCAAATATTTTATTCAAATAGTTCTCTTCAAATATTCTATTTCAAAACTGGAATGAGGCCCAATCAATTACCATAGATTTTATTTCTATGGATTTCCATATAACGCATGTATATATCAACAATGACAAATAATCAACCATCATCTAAAGTGCATTCTACACTGTATAAGCATCAAATATAAATATTCAACGCTTATAACAGTCTGTCAATCAATCGATCAACATACAACTAATTATTGGGATTAGTGTACGTCATATATCATCCCAATACCCATGTGGGGTTTCAAACAATTAAACACAGATTTTTTTTTGTGCAGTTGGGCGATGTGTAAAATTTATCGTCCCAATCAATATCAGTCAAATGTGTATATAAACAAATCCTCCGATTTGTTTATTTTTATTTCATTTCATATACACGTTAAAAATTCTATTTTTAACTATAAAATATTTTCCACTATAAAATATTTTATTTCAAATATATAAATATTTTATTTTATTTCACACCTCATCACACAATCAACTACACATCACAATCAAACAAACAAGCATACAAGCCGTCCATGGTCTGTGGACGACGGGTGTCGGGTGCTACTAAGCACCGTCTGCATCCTAGTATATATTTCAACTAGAAATAAAATTAAAAGTGAGAAGTTCTCACAGAGGGTTCCACTCCGCCGTGCTTTGCTTCTGAACTGTTGAATCATCTGGACCGGTTTGAAATTCCAATGTAGTTCTTTTCACGCTGTTCAAATAAAAATTATATTTTTATTGCTTCATTTCAATAAATAAAAATTCTATTTTTATTTCTACTTCATACACTTTTACAACGCTTATTCTATATAAAAATTATATTTTTATATTTTGAGACGACCCCAAACCCCGTACTGACGGTGGAAAGGGTAATCTGTGGAATATAACACAGAAACAGATAATAGCAGGACAGAAATAATTAAATACACCAGATAATGAACAATAGAATATACTTAATATAAGTGCTCATCAGAGTTACACAGTATACAGGATCTTACTTAGTACAAATACAGTTCAGCTATACATAAATGTCTACAGCGGAAAACAAACAAAATATGTACAATAGGAGCTGAACAGCATAAAAAGAGATAAATGATAGAATCCATCTTCAGCTCCAGCTATCCAGAGGAAGCCAGCTAAACATGAATACAAGGCTGCCCGTGTAGAAAAAGGGGCACCCGAGTTTGAAAGTGAAACAAACTACGAGTCAGTCATGGGACTGTTATGAGAAATCTATTCAACACATTTAATATATGGCTAATCAAAGGACCACGCCACTTTCGTGGAACGGGTTTACTCCATTGGATTGCCAGTGCTTTAAAACACATCTTTCTTTTAAACAACGCAATGCATTTTATAAAAATGAAGCCATTATATGACTCCGTTCCCATCACACAATGCAACGCAAACCGGAGGATAGAGTTTTTACCTTATAACGGCCAAAATATGCTTGATACGAATAAAACAAAGGCATTTGATATTACTACTAGTGTTTATATGTTTCGAAAACAATTTCAAATCATAACTATCAATCATAGACGACATGAGCGTCCCATGCCACTATTTCGCCAAATATCTATACAATCGAAACCGCATGATCACGTATTTGGAAATTGGATTTCCATCATGAACCAAGGCAAAAGATAGTCCTTACCGAATTCGCGACTCTCTAGCCCGAGCCACAGGACCCAGACTCAGGTGGGCCCTTGGAGCGACAGGGCCGGTCCACCGATGTGGATTAAAATTCCTGGACCATACGTTTCCCCGCCCTTTGGGGCGTAAACGAGCCAACGAATGACTCCATCGGACCCGGATCGTCCGATCAAACCGAGGCGCCTCGCAACAGCAACAACCACACAGTTGAAAAGTATATAAATGTCAGGGCTGGTAGGTCACTGACACCACCCTAGTTAGAAAGAAATGCATGCCCTCCCTGAGGTCCTTCTCCCGTTTCTGGTTCATACCGGGGTGTGAGGCTCGCGAAATCACGTTATACACAAAGCTACGCCACACAGGCGGTGCTTTGATCATCACCACAAGACTTTGCTTTTCAACAGAAGCCCTGATCACTGCATCTTAGCATACCACACAGGCAATTCATGCCATGCGACTGATGTCCATCGATATACAACCTCTGAGCTCGTACGTTCCAGAGAAGGGCGTTAAGCAAAAGAATAAATTCTCCGCCGCCAAACAGATGTATATTTAATAGAGATCAATCAACACAGAATAAAATCCAATGTCAGACACACAGTCCATTTACAAGTCCGTTCTGGGTCTGAACGAAGCCGGAGGCACTAAATACCTCGCAAACCCATCGATCACCATGTACGTCTGGACGATCACCACTCATTATCCATATTTCGGGATGCCTCCCAATCAGGACCTCGGTTACCATCCAAACGAGGTGAAGATCTCCGGTCTTCGACCATCGTCTTCATCTTCGACTTTCAATCGTCGGTCAATTATTTGAAATGAGAATTAACTCGGCCTTTTCAAATAATTCGCGTATTTTTAGAATTTCAAATCAATTTATTTCAATGGTTAAATCAATCGACAACACCAACTTGTTCTTTAATGTATTTTGCACACCAAACACGTTCAACCATCAAAAGCCACATAAATCGAGCAAATTCAGTTTATTTCCATTCCATATCGTTTATGATATTTTATAACAATTTATCGCTATTTTTATTTATTTTAAAATAGCCAATTTAGTCAAAACGACGCTTCGGGCCATAACGCGGCCGTGGCACTGTTTTTCTTCAGATTTGATTTACACATATCTGAAAATCTAACCGTTGGATCTTTACAAAATTTACATCATTAGAAAGATCTTTTCAAAACGAATCCAACGGTTCCAGTTTCGGGAAAATCCGACGGTCGGATCTCCCGGTACAATCGTTTGAAGTTTCGATTTCAAAATACGAACTGCAGCGTCGTTATTCGATTAAATATAATTATATATATATATATATATAATCGATTCTGGCGCTGTTTTTCTTCAGATTTGAATTAAACATTCCAGACAATCCAACCGTTGGATTTTTACAAAGTTGGTGCCGTTGGAAAGATATTTCCAAGGTGAACCCAACGGTTGCGATCTCAGGAAAATCCGATGGTCGGATCTCCCGGTATAATCGTTTGAAATCACGGTTTCAAAATATGAACTGCACGGCCACGTTTCGTTTTAATTTTATTTATATTTATAAATTTATATATTTATAGTTCATTCAAAAATTCCTACATTGATTCCACTTCAAATATTTCACTAATGCCTTTAAATTTTGGAAAATTTCGCCATAACCTCCTTTGTACGGGAGGGGCTGGGAAAATTCCCAAATAGCCACACGGGCGTCTCATGTCAAAAAGAAAAAGGAAAAGCCCAGCGGCTAGCCAACAGGCTCATAAAATCATCACCCAAACAAAACAGTAAATGTGTACCTATTTGTCGGGCACAAAAATTTTATTCCTCTTCTCTAGCCCCTTTGCTATAACCTGTTCAACAAATATGCATGTACATATATACAGTTCTTATCACTTATCATTTTCCATTCAACTTCATATTTGATTCCATTTGGTTTAAAAACGCCATTCATTCTAATGTTGCATGCATAGGCAAAAATCATATCATTAGCTAATTAGTGAATATTTCAACTCATGCATATTTATTTGAACGAGTTGCTATTTTTAACACTTCACATTTCAACAATTCATGTATATAATAAAAATGAGATTTTTATTGTAGAACAATTCATTTCAAAACACTATTATTTTATATAGTTTATATAGGTGATAAAAATAGGATTTTTATTGTAAAACAATTTATTTCAAAACTGGATTATTTTATACATTTCATATTGATGTTAAAATTTGGATTTTTATTATAAAATAATTTCTTTCAAAATATGAATACCATTCAACACATGAACTTCAATTCAACGAATGAATATCGATTCAACACATTAAGGTTTTCTATAGTTTATATGTATATAGATAAAAATGTGATTTTTATATTTAAAACACGAATACCATTCAACACATGAATTTCTAATCAACGAATGAATATCGATTCAACACATGAAGGTTTTCTATAGTTTCTATATATAGATAAAAATGTGATTTATATATTTAAAACACGAATACCATTCAACACATGAATTTCTAATCAACGAATGAATATCGATTCAACACATGAAGGTTTTCTATTCAACGAATAAATATAGTTTCAGCAAATGAAAATAATTCAAACACATGAATATTATCAAAAATTTCGATAGCATAACGGCAGGGTAGTTAAAACCGGGACCGTCCCTAGTACGGCTCCTCACTCTACCTTAAAACCTCGCGGTTTTTGACAATGGGGATCATGCATCTAGTTCGCACGCAGGCGGCATGTATATATTTATTTCATTTCCACGAACTAATCCTATGTGGTTTCAACCAAATATTTCTCAACCACAAATGGGTATTTTTCAACCACCATCAATCAATATCAACCACAAACAATCCCAAACAACCATTCGCTATCAATCAATTTTCACACCAATCACAACCAATAAATATCGTCCAAGGTTTGTGGACGAGGGGCATATATATATATATATATATATATATATATATATATAGCAATTCACTTCTATTTCAACACATATATAATTTTTACAACGCATATATAACTTATACATCGAACGTACAACTTATACAACGCTTATACATGAGGTGTACAACGCTTATATAACTCATACATCGACTATATAATTTATACATCGTCGTTTTCCATATCGTTTATAAATTAGAAATCTCACATTGGGTTCCACTCCACCAAAAATAGCAGAAGGCTCAGAAAAATATGCGGTCTCTTCTAGAATGTAGAAGATGTCCTCACGGGTCCACTGTCTCTTGTTTCACTGAATTTCGACCACATAGCAAAAAGATATGATTTTTACAAAGTTTGCAACGCTTTATAGTGTGAAAATCAGTTTAAAATAGATAAACCCGTACCTCAGTTCACGGGTTCGAAACTAGGGTTGGATTTATCCTCGGATTCGTAGCACGAGGTGATGATCGGGCTGCACTGCGATGAAGAGCTAGGCTCGACGCTCCTATCGGCGGTGGTGGTGTCAGATGCGGTGGCAGATCGGCGGCGGCGCTGGCCTCGCAGCAACTCGACTTTCAAGCAGGATATCTCGAGATCCACGCAACAGTATCGGCAGTTTCCGGTCTTGATTCGAAGGTCGAAGGACGATCTTCAAAATCACCAAAAGGATCGATGGGTTTAGAGGAACGATCAGAGAGGAATCGAGGGAAGAACGGAAGAAGGTTTTCCGCCGTCAAAATAAGGGTTTACGGGTTTTTTTAGAAAATATAATTAATGATAGAAAAATTATGATTGGCCCGTATTAATATTTAATTCTAAAATAGTCTTTTCATATCCGGACACCAAATCAAACCCAACGACTGTCGTCCCTAGCGTTTTACCCCCATTCCGAACACAATGGAATATGTTTCGTAGGCCCATTCGACTGTTTCAGCCAGTTTTCCTTCACATTAAAATATATAACATTCAATATTTGATTTGAACGCACATTTCAATTTGCCAGGGCCACAAACTGATTCGAAAAATTCCAGAAAAATAAATCTGGCTATGTTTTGACGATACGGTCCCAACAAAGCTAGTTTCATCGAATTCTGAGACCGTTTGCAAAAAGGCCCATTTCTGGTCGATCCAATTTAACTACAATTGACCAAAACACGTTTTCTTTTTCCATGCTCACATACTAGCTTCGAAAATTATGAAATTTGAAACCTAGCAATAACATCAAATCCCGGATCCAACAAAAGTGGTTTCGTCGAATTCCGAGCTCGTATACAAAATGGCCAATTTCACGGGCTATATAAATTCCATAGCGACCTTTCTGAAAATTCATTCGGCCATAACTTTTGCTTTCCGCTATGAAAATTCAATTTTTCAGATTCGTTGGAAAGGTATTCACTAACAGATTTAAATATTTTTGGTTTTGCTAAAATCCGTTTTGTTTTGCACCCGGTACAGTCCGACAAAGTTTGAATTCAATTTTTGAAACTACAGCACCATTTCAGGCCTTGTTTATAATTATAATTAATTATATTCGTTTTCAATTGTCGATTCAAACTCATTTTTCATTGCCATTATTTAAAATATTTATTTTAAATATTTAAAATCCATTATTTTATCCAATTTAAAAAAAATTAAATTGGTTCAGATTTTCTGGGTCGTTACAATCTCCCCCACTTAAAACTTTTCGTCCCCGTAAAGGAAAAAAGTCGAAAGTGGTTTGATTAATCAATTCTACGTTCGATCTGGCTTCAATTTTCCAACTTTTCAGTTTCTGAGAATTTTCAAATTCTTCAAAAATTTGGCTAACACCCGGTATTTTCGAAAATTTTCGCCATAACCTCCCTTGTACGGAGAGAGGTTTGGAAATTTATTGGGCCGTATTAGGTACCCAATAAATCCTAATAAGCATACACATATTTATAGTGATATATTCTGGTGTTTACAGGGGAGCATGTATTGATAATAACTCCAGAGAATAAATTCTCGTCACCCTGCCCCGTGTGGGAAATAAATAGTCCATGTGCCATATCTAATAACTAGAGAGACGTGATTATTGTCAACTCCAGACCCGTGTGGGGTTTTTATTAATCTGGAAATTTAATCATTACAATTTAAATAGCCCATATCAGTCATCAGTTCAACCTGTAAAATATAGTCATCGCCATACAAGCCTCTCGCTCGTATGGTAAATCTTCCACCTCGTCACACAAGCTCCAATTGCTTATGTGGAATATGATGAAGTATGCCTATCGTCAAGAAGTATGCCATGTAGTGTAGTTCAAAATTAATTGTTACTATCCTATGGCGATGTTTATTATTTCACACAGAAAAACCAGCACTCCGCATCCAATAGCATTCACAGGAGTTGATATAATAATATTTCTCATCCAACTCATTAAGGTTTACCTATTTGTCGGGCACGCAAATAAAATCTTTACTCAACAGCTAATCCATTTACCTGTTCAAATATATAAAATGCACATGTATATATATTTCTATCTATTTTCTAATCAGCTCAATGTGTGATTTAAATGAATAAATTCTACCATTATCCTATTATTGATCAAATTAACTATCGTTTTAATAACTTTAATTAATCAAATCCACTATCACACAACACAAGCAACCAATAATTTGTTTTTAACTTTTCAAAAATATACTTCTATATATTCAAAAATCATATTTCTAAAACCAAACTATATGTATAATCACAAATACGTTATTTATAAACATATAACTCTCGACTTGTTCTGGGGCTCTTCTGACCCCATCTCTAACGAGTTATTCTGATTCTGCTATACTCACACTAGGATATTACTGATCCTATATGTAATGAGTTATTCGTCCTAGAACACTATTGGTTCTATCTCTGACGAGTTCGTTAATATGTTATATTCGAGAACTAAGCTTAACCAAAGCTCTGATACCAAATTGAGACGACCCCAAACCCCGTACTGACGGTGGAAAGGGTTATCCGTGGAATATAACACAGAAACAGATAATAGCAGGAAAGAAATAAATAAATACACCAGATAATGAACAATAGAATATACTAAATAAAAGTAATCATCAGAGTTACACAGTATACAGGATCTTACTTAGTACAAATACAGTTCAGCTATACATAAATGTCTACAGCGGAAAACAAACAAAATATGTACAATAGGAGCTGAATAGCATAAAAAGAGATAAATGATAGAATCCATCTTCAGCTCCAGCTATCCAGAGGAAGCCAACTAAACCTGAATACAAGGCTGCCCGTGTAGAAAAAGGGGCACCCGAGTTTGAAAGTGAAACAAACTACGAGTCAGTCATGGGACTGGTATGAGAAATCTATTCAACACATTTAATATATGGCTAATCACAGGACCACGCCACTTTCGTGGAACGGGTTTATTCCATTGGATTGCCAGTGCTTTAAAACACATCTTTCTTTTAAACAACGCAATGCATTTTATAAAAATGAAGCCATTATAAGACTCAGTTCCCATCACACAATGCAACGCAAACTGGAGGATAGAGTTTTAACCTTATAACGGCCAAAATATGCTTGATACGAATAAAACAAAGGCATTTGATATTACTACTAGTGTTTATATGTTTCGAAAACAATTTCAAATCATAACTATCAATCATAGACGACATGAGCGTCCCATGCCACTATGTCGCCAAATATCTATACAATCGAAACCGCACGATCACGTATTTGGAAATTGGATTTCCGTCATGAACCAAGGCAAAAGATTGTCCTCACCGAATTCGCGACTCTCTAGCCCGAGCCATAGGACCCAGACTCAGGTGGGCCCTTGGAGCGATAGGGCCGGTCCACCGATGTGGATTAAAATTCCTGAACAATACGTTTCCCCGCCCTTTGGGGCGTAAACGAGCCAACGAATGACTCCATCGGACCCGGATCGTCCGATCAAACCGAGGCGCCTCGCAACAGCAACAACCACACAGTTGAAAAGTATATAAATGTCAGGGCTGGTAGGTCACTGACACCACCCTAGCTAGAAAGAAATGCATGCCCTCCCTGAGGTCCTTCTCCCGTTTCTGGTTCATACCGGGGTGTGAGGCTCGCGAAATCACGTTATACACAAAGCTACGCCACACAGGCGGTGCTTTGATCATCACCACAAGACTTTGCTTTTCAACAGAAGCCCTGATCATTGCATCTTAGCATGCCACACAGGCAATTCATGCCATGCGACTGATGTCCATCGATATACAACCTCTGAGCTCGTACGTTTCAGAGAAGGGCGTTAAGAAAAAGAATAAATTCTCCGCCGCCAAACAGATGTATATTTAATAGAGATCAATCAACACAGAATAAAATCCAATGTCAGACACACAGTCCATTTACAAGTCCGTTCTGGGTCTGAACGAAGCCGGAGGCACTAAATACCTCGCAAACCCATCGATCACCACGTACGTCTGGACGATCACCACTCATTATCCATATTTCGGGATGCCTCCCAATCAGGACCTCAGTTACCATCCAAACGAGGTGAAGATCTCCGGTCTTCGACCATCGTCTTCATCTTCGACTTTCAATCGTCGGCCAATTATTTGAAATGAGAATTAACTCGGCCTTTTCAAATAATTCACGTATTTTTAGAATTTCAAATCAATTTATTTCAATGGTTAAATCAATCGACAACACCAACTTGTTCTTTAATGTATTTTGCACACCAAACACATTCAACCATCAAAAGCCACATAAATCGAGCAAATTCAGTTTATTTCCATTCCATATCGTTTATGATATTTTATAACAATTTATCGCTATTTTTATTTACTTTAAAATAGCCAATTTAGTCAAAACGACGCTTCGGGCCATAACGCGGCCGTGGCGCTGTTTTTCTTCAGATTTGATTTACACATATCTGAAAATCTAACCGTTGGATCTTTACAAAATTTACATCATTAGAAAGATCTTTTCAAAACGAATCCAAAGGTTCCAGTTTCGGGAAAATCCGACGGTCGGATCTCCCGGTACAATCGTTTGAAGTTTCGATTTCAAAATACGAACTACAGCGTCGTTATTCGATTAAATATAATTATATTTATATATATATAAATATAATAGATTCTGGCGCTGTTTTTCTTCAGATTTGAATTAAACATTCCAGACAATCCAACCGTTGGATTTTTACAAAGTTGGTGCCGTTGGAAAGATATTTCCAAGGCGAACCCAACGGTTGCGATCTCAGGAAAATCCGATGGTCGGATCTCCCGGTATAATAGTTTGAATTCACGGTTTCAAAACACGAACTACACGGCCACGTTTCGTTTTAATTTTATTTATATTTATATATTTATATATTTATAGTTCATTCAAAAATTCCTACATTGATTCCACTTCAAATATTTCACTAACGCCTTTAAATTTTGGAAAATTTCGCCATAACCTCCTTAGTGCGGGAGGGGCTGGGAAAATTCCCAAATAGCCACACGGGCGTCTCATGTCAAAAAGAAAAAGGAAAAGCCAAGCGGTTAGCCAACAGGTTCATAAAATCATCACCCAAACAAAACAGTAAATGTGTACCTATTTGTTGGGCAAAAAATTTTTATTCCTCTTCTCTAGCCCCTTTGCTATAACCTGTTCAATAAATATGCATGTACATATATACAGTTCTTATCACTTATCATTTTCCATTCAACTTCATATTTGATTCCATTTGGCTTAAAAACACCATTCATTCTAATGTAGCATGCATAGGCAAAAATCATATCATTAGCTAATTAGTGAATATTTCAACTCATGCATATTTATTTGAACGAGTTGCTATTTTTAACACTTCACATTTCAATAATTCATGTATATAATAAAAATGTGATTTTTATTGTAGAACAATTCATTTCAAAACACTATTATTTTATATAGTTTATATAGGTGATAAAAATAGGATTTTTATTGTAAAACAATTTATTTCAAAACAGGATTATTTTATACATTTCATATTGATGTTAAAATTGGGATTTTTATTATAAAACAATTTCTTTCAAAATATGAATACCATTCAACACATGAACTTCAATTCAATGAATGAATATCGATTCAACACATGAAGGTTTTCTATAGTTTATATATATAGATAAAAATGTGATTTTTATATTTAAAACACGAATACCATTCAACACATGAATTTCTAATCAACGAATGAATATCGATTCAACACATGAAGGTTTTCTATAGTTTCTATATATAGATAAAAATGTGATTTTTATATTTAAAACACGAATACCATTCAACACATGAATTTCTAATCAACGAATGAATATCGATTCAACACATGAAGGTTTTCTATTCAATGAATAAATATAGTTTCAGCAAATGAAAATAATTCAAACACATGAATATTATCAAAAATTTCGGCAGCATAACGGCAGGGTAGATAAAACCGGGACCGTCCCTAGTACGACTCCTCGCTCTACCTTAAAACCTCGCGGTTTTTGACAATGGGGATCATGCATCTAGTTCGCACGCAGGCGGCATGTATATATTTATTTCATTTCCACAAACTAATCCTATGTGGTTTCAACCAAATATTTCTCAACCACAAATGGGTATTTTTCAACTACGATCAATCAATATCAACCACAAACAATCCCAAACAACCATTCGCTATCAATCAATTTTCACACCAATCACAACCAATAAATATCGTCCATGGTTTGTGGACGAGGGGCGTATATATATATATATATATACATATATATATATACATATATATATATATATATAGCAATTCACTTCTATTTCAACACATATATAATTTTTACAATGCATATATAACTTATACATCGAACGTACAACTTATACAACGCTTATACATGAGGTGTACAACGCTTATATAACTCATACATCGACTATATAATTTATACATCGTCGTTTTCCATATCGTTTATAAATTAGAAATTTCACATTGGGTTCCACTCCACCAAAAATAGCAGAAGGCTCAGAAAAATATGCGGTCTCTTCTAGAATGTAGAAGACGTCCTCACGGGTCCACTGTCTCATGTTTCACTGAATTTCGACCACATAGCAAAAAGATATGATTTTTACAAAGTTTGCAACGCTTTATAGTGTGAAAATCAGTTTAAAATAGATAAACCCGTACCTCAATTCACGGGTTCGAAACTAGGGTTGGATTTATCTTCCACTACAACAAAATGACCCTATTACAACGGTGGAACACCGTTGTAATATACATTTTACAACGGTGGGCAAACCGTCGTGTATTAAGAAGTTGTAATAGCCTAATATTTTTTACAACTTTTCTGCACCGTTGCAACACCGTTGTAATATGTATATTTTTGAGACGACCCGATTTCCCGTTCTCACGGAAACAAGGTTATCTTTTGGAATATAACACAGAAACATATAATAGCAGAACAGAATTAAATAAATACACCAGAATGAACAACAAAATATACTGGATAAAAGTAATCATCAGAGTTACACAGTATACAGGATCTTACTTAGTACAAATACAGTTCAGCTATACATAAATGTCTACAGCGGAAATAAACAAAATATGTACAATAGGAGCTGAACAGCATAAAAAGAAATAAATGATAGAATCCATCTTCAGCTCCAGCTATCCAGAAAGAACCAGCTACACCTGAATACAAGGCTGCCCGTGTAGAAAAAGGGGCACCCGAGTTTGAGAGTGAAACAAACTACGAGTCAGTCATGGGACTGGTATGAGAAATCCACTCAACACATATATAATTGGCCAATCACAGGACCACGCCACTTTCGTGGAACGGGTTTACTCCATTGGATTGCCAGTGCTTCAAAACAAATCTTTCTTTTAAACATCGCTATGCTTTTTATAAAAATGAAGCCGTTATAAGACTCAGTTCCCATCACACAATGCAACGCAAACCGGAGGATAGAGTTTTTACCTTATAACGGCCAAGATATGCTTGATACGAATAAAACAAAGGCATTTGATATTATTACTAGTGTTTATATGTTTTGAAAACAATTTCAAATCATAACTATCAATCATAGACGGCATTAATGCCCCATACCACTATGTCGCCATATATAGGTATACAATCAAAACCGCACGATGTCGTATTTGGAAATTGGATTTCCGTCATGAACCAAGGCAAAAGATAGTCCTTACCGAATTCGAGACGCTCTAGCCCGTGTCCCAGGCAAGTACTCAGTCAAGCCTTTGGATCGTCAGGGCCGGTCCACCGATGTGGATTAAAATTCCTGAACACTGCGTTTCCCCGCCCTTTGGGGCGTCAACGAGCCAACGAATGACTCCATCGGACCCGGATCGTCCGATCAAACCGAGGCGCCTCGCAACAGCAACAACCACATAGGTGAAAAATATATAAATGTCAGGGCTGGTAGGTCACTGACACCACCCTAGCTAGAAAGAAACGCAGGCCCTCCCTGATGTCCTCTCCCGTTTTAGGTTCATACCGGGGTGTGAGGCTCACGAATTCACGTTATACACAAAGCTACGCCACACAGGCGGTGCTTTGATCATCACCACAAGACTTTGCTTTTCAACAGAAGCCCTGATCACTGCATCTTAGCATGCCACACAGAATAAATCCTATGTCAGACACACAGTCCATTTACAAGTCCGTTCTGGGTCTGAACGAAGCCGGAGGCACTAAATACCTCGCGAACCCATCGATCAACACGTACGTCTGAACGATCACCACTCATTATCCATATTTCGGGATGCCTCCCAATCAGGACCTCGGTTACCATCCAAACGAGGTGAAGATCTCCGGTCTTCGACCATCGTCTTCATCTTCGACTTTCAATCGTCGACCAATTATTTGAAATGAGAATTAACTCGGCCTTCTCAAATAATTCACGTATATTTTGAATTTCAATTCAATTTATTTCAATGGTTAAATTATTCGACATCACCAATTTTGTCCTTTAATGTAATTTCACACCAAACGCATTCAACCATCAAACATCACATAAATCAAGCAAATTCAGTTTATTTCCATTCCATATCGCTTATGGTATTTTATAACTATTTATCGCTATTTTTATTTATTTTAAAATAGCCATTTTATTTAAAACGACGCTTCGGGCCATAAGGCGGCCGTGGCGCTGTTTTTCTTCAGATTTGATTTTCACATATCTGAAAATCTAACCGTTGGATCCTCACAAAATTTACATCATTAGAAAGGTCTTTTCAAAACGAACCCAACGGTTCCAGTTTCGGGAAAATCCGACGGTCGGATCTCCCGGTATAATCGTTTGAAATTTCGATTTCAAAATACGAACTGCAGCGTCGTTATTCGATTAAATATAATTTTATTTATATATATAAATAAATATAATCGTTTCTGGCGCTGTTTTTCTTCAGATTTGAATTAAACATTCCAGACAATCCAACCGTTGGATTTTTACAAAGTTGGTGCCGTTGGAAAGATTATTCCAAGGCGAACCCGACGGTTGAGGTTTCGGGAAAATCCAATGGTCGGATTTCCCGTACTAGTCGTTTGAAATTACGGTTTCAAAATACGAACTGCACGGCCTCGTTTCGTTTTAATTTTATTTATATTTATATAGTTATATAAATATAGTTCTTTCAACAATTTCAATATCGTTTTCACTTCAAAAATTTTCTAACACCTTAAATTTTGGAAAAATTTCGCCATAACCTCCCCTGCACCGGGAGCGTCGGGAAATCGCAAATAGCGTCCCGGTCCTTCTAATCTCAAAAAGAAAAAGAAAAAGCCAAGCGGCTAGCCAATCAGGCTCAAAATCATCACCCAAACAAATCAGTAAATGTGTACCTATTTGTCGGGCACAAAATTTTATTCCTCTTCTCTAGCCCCTTTGCTATAACCTGTTCAATGAATATTGCATGTACATATATATACAGTTCATGTCATTTTTCATTTTCTATTCAACTTCATATTTGATTTCTATTTGGTTTAAAAACTCCATTCATTCTAATGTTACATAAATAGGTGCAAATCATTTCATTAGCTAATTAATGAATATTTCAGCTCATATATGTTTATTTTGAACAAGTGGCTATTTTTAACACTTCACATTTTAACGATTTATGCATACAATAAAAATGTGATTTTTATTGTAAAACAATTCATTTCAAAACACTATTTTTCTATATAGTTCATATAGTCTATAAAAGGTGATTTTTATTATCAAACAATTTATTTCAAAATATGAATACCATTCAACACATGAATTTCTAAACAACGAATGAATATCAATTCAACACATGAATGATTCTATAGTTTTTATATATCGATAAAAATGTGATTTTTATTATCGAACTATTTATTTCAAAATATGAATACCATTCAACACATGAATTTCTAAACAACGAATGAATATCAATTCAACACATGAATGTTTCTATAGTTTTTATATATCGATAAAAATGTGATTTTTATTATCGAACTATTTATTTCAAAATATGAATACCATTCAACACATGAATTTCTAAACAACGAATGAATATCAATTCAACACATGAATGTTTCTATAGTTTTTATATATCGATAAAAATGTGATTTTTATTATCGAACTATTTATTTCAAAATATGAATACCATTCAACACATGAATTTCTAAACAACGAATGAATATCAATTCAACACATGAATGTTTCTATACAATGAATAAATATAGTTTAAGCATATGAAAATAATTCAAACACACAAATATTATTCAAAATTTCGGCAGCATAACGGCAGGGTAGTTAAACCGGCACCGTCCCTAGTACGGCTCCTCGCTCTACCTTAAAACCTCGCGGTTTTTGACAATGGGAAACATGCATCTAGTTCGCACGCAGGCGGCATGTATATATTTATTTCAATTCCACAAACTAATCCTATGTGGTTTCAACCAAATATTTCACAACCACCAATGGGTATTTTTCAACCACAATCAACCAATATCCATCACAAACAATCCCAAACAATCATCCAATTTTCACAACAATTTCAACCAATAAATATCGTCCATGGTTTGTGGACGAGGGGGCGTATATATATATATATATATATTTATATATAGCAATTTATATATAGCTATTCACTTTCATTGTCAACACATATATATAATAATTTTTAAATCAGAAATCTCACCAATAGCTATCCAGCTGCACGACACTTCTTAATAGAAATCTTCGCCTATTTGTCGCTTTCACCCGTATTCTCTGCATATGTAAAAATAGAATTTTTACTATGCTATTCAATATATAAAAATCGAATTTTTACATTCGACTTCAACATATAAAAATATGATTTTTTTTCGACTTCAACATATAAAAATATGTTTTTTTTTTACTTTCTTTAAAGAAACCAGTTTTAAAATATTTTAAAAAATCAGTTTCAGTTTTTATCTTTATTAATAAATCAGTTTTTTTTTTACTTAAAAAAAAAACCAAAACAAATTTTATTCTAAAAACCAAAACAGTTTTTATTCTTTTCAAATCAGTTTTCAATACTCTTTTTTTTTTTTTTTTTTTTTTTAAAATCAAAATCAGTTTTTATAGTTTTACAAAATCTAGGTTTTTTTCTTTTAAAAAAAAACAGTATTTCAATTCTTTTATAAAATCAGTATTCATTTCTTTTATAACAAATCGGTTTTTAATATTTTTTTTATAATCAGTTTTTATTTCTTTAAAAACAAATCATTTTAAAGAATAAAATAAAATAAAAAAAGAAAATAAAAAAAAAAAAAAAAAAAATAGGATATGTTTACCGATGAAGCAGCGAAGGGGGGGGGGACTTCCTCGCAGTTCGTCTGCGACTCCTCGAAGGCGGCGGCTTCGCTTCAGGGGGGCTTCGGCGCTCGAACGGGGAGGTGGGGCTTCGATTGACGGAGGGGCTTCGATTGACGGAGGGGCTCGCGATGCTACGATTTATGGAGGCGGGGGACTTCGGCTTTGGGGTTTCAGCGAGGTGGCGGCTGCTGGCGATTTAGGTTTTTTTTTTTTTTTTTTTTTTTCTTTTTCGTTCTGAGATTATAATGAACGGGGGGGGCCAAGCAGAAGAGAAAAAGGGGGGAGGGAAGAATTAAAATTTTTTTATTTTTTTTTATTTTATTTTATTTTATTATTTAAATTTGCAAAAGGGTTGACTTTTACATACGACCTCGAAACGAGGCCCACCGCCTGTCGTCCATAGCGTTTTACCCCCATTCCGAACACAATGGGATATGTATCGCAAGCTGGTTTGATCATTACAATCGGTTTCCTTTTGAATTTACATTTAAATCACTATATTGAATTTTAAACGCACATTTCAAATTACCGGGGTCACATACTAACTAGAAAAATTCCAGAAAAATATTTTCTAGCTTCGTATTGACGATACGGTCCTAACAAAACTAGTTTCGTCGAATTCTGAGACCGTTTGAAAAATGGCCAATTTCCAGTCGATTAAAATCAACTGAAACTGGTCAAACGCGTTTTCCTTTGCCACGCTCACATATTGATTCGAAAAATTATGAAATTTGAAACCTAGCAATAACCTGACACTGCGGATCTAACAAAAGTGGTTTCGTCTAAATCCGAGGTCGTATGCAAAATGTCCATTTTTAAGGGCCTGAATTTCATAGCGACTATTCAGAATTTTCAACTGGACATATCTTTTGATTCCCGCTATCAAATTTCGATTGGTCGGATTCGTTAAAAAGATATTACCAATTAGATTCAAATGTTTTTGGTTTCACTAAAATCTGGATTGTTTTGCACCCGGTATATTCAATTGAAGTTTGAAATCGAATTATCGAACTACCGCGCCATTTTCAATTCTATATATAATTATATTTAATTATATTCGTTTTCAAATGTCGATTCAAACTTAGTTTTCATCGCCATTACTTAAAATATTTATTTTAAATATTTAAAATCCATTATTTTAGCCAATTTAAAATTTTTAAATTGGTTCTGATTTTCTGGGTCGTTACAATCTCCCCCACTTAAAACTTTTCGTCCCCGAAAAGGAATAAAGTCGAAAGTGGTTTGATAAATCTACAATCCCACAATACAACAACCAATTTGTTTTTAATATTCAGAGTATAGAATAAACAATGCACATCCATGGGAAGAAAATAGCAACAGAATAGAGAATTAAATGGTAATGCAAAGTAGGGTAAATGTACCTTGCACCAGAGTCAATCAGAGATATCTACTCGGCATCTAGGATAAGCTTTCTGAATGCTCTCCTCAGTTTCCCAAGTACAATCTCGTGGATCTCCACTCCATTGCACTTTGACTAAGTGGACCTTCTTGTTTCTCAGCTCTTTGGTTTCTTTGCCGATAATCTTTAGCGGCTCACGCCTCACAGCTAGTTCGGGAGTAATTTCAATATCTTGCTGAGCTGCTTCTTCCACGATCAAGTCTGGATCATGAACGTGCTTTCGAAGTTGAGATATGTGAAATACATCATGCACACCAGGCAACCAGTCAGGAAGTTTGACCCTATAAGCGAGAGTTCCAATCCGTTCCAGAATAGGAAACGGACCAATGAATTTGGGTGCCAACTTTCCAGTTTTACCGAACCTGATAACTCCTCTCATCGGCGATACTTTCAAATATACATAGTCGCCAACTTCAAAGGATATATCTCTCCTTCTTCTATCGGCATAGCTCTTTTGTCGGCTTTGAGCGGCGAGTAATCTCTTCTTAATAAAATCGACTTTGTCGGCAGCTTCTCGAATCATATCGGGACCCAACACAAGTCTATTCCCCGGCTCGACCCAACAAGCAGGAGATCGGCACGGTCTACCATACAATGCCTCGAATGGCGACATTGTCAGACTTGCCTGATAGCTGTTGTTATAAGAGAATTCAGCCAAATGCAGATTGTCTTCCCATGATCCACCGAAATCTATAACACAAGCCCGCAATAGATCTTCTAAAATGCGATTCACCCTCTCAGTCTGACCATCTGTCTGAGGATGATAAGCGGTGCTCAAGTTTAACTTCGTTCCGAGCTCGACTTGAAATGCTTCCCAGAATTTGCTAGTGAATATGGTATCTCTATCACTTACTATACTGAGCGGCACTCCATGTAGTCTAACTATTTCCCTGAAGTATATCTGCGCCAGACTCTGAGCGGTTCTATTTGATTTAACAGGTATAAAATGGGCGGTCTTCGTGAAACGATCTACGATCACCCAAATACTGTCATTTCCTTTTCTGGTCCTGGGCAGACCATCAATGAAATCCATAGAAATATGTTCCCACTTCCAGCCAGGAACTTCTAGTGGTTGTAATAGTCCAGCCAATTTCTGTTGGTCGCTTTTAACTAGCTGGCAAGTAGGGCATCGACTAACATATATCGAAACGTCTCTTTTCATAGCCTTCCACCAGAAAGTTCTTTTGAGATCGTTATACATTTTGGCCACACCAGGATGGATACTCAGCTTGGACTTGTGACACTCGTCTAACACTTCCCTTTTTAACTCTGGGATGTCAGGAACACAAATCCTTCCTTTTAATCTCAAGGTCTCGTCGTTATCTATTTGAAAACACGAGGGTTCGCCTTTCCGAATCCTTTTGATCATATCTTTTATAAAGTTATCCTCCTTCTGAAGGATAGATATTTTGTCAATCAAGGAAGTTGTGATAATAAAGCTGGCGATCATTACATTCTTTCGACTCAGCGCATCGGCCACGACATTGGCTTTCCCTGGAGTATATATAATTTCGAAGTCATATGCTGCAAGAAACTCCAGCCAACGTTGCTGCCTCAAATTCAAGTCTTTCTGAGTGAACAGATATTTTAACGACTGGTGATCTGTAAACAGTTCAAACCTCTCGCCCAGAAGATAGTGTCTCCAGATTTTCAAAGAGAATATGATAGCCAATAACTCAAGATCATGAGTTACGTAGTTTTTCTCGTGCGGCTTCAGTTGACGGCTAGCATAAGCAATCACTTGGCCCCTTTGCATTAACACTGCGCCAAGGCCCTCTCTAGACGCATCAGTCCAGACTTTCAAATCTTGGTTGCCATCGATGATGGTTAACACTGGAGCTGTAGTTAATCTCAACTTTAGCTCTTCGAAAGCCTCCTCACTCTCTTCAGTCCATTTGAACTTAGAATGCTTCTTTGTAAGCTTTGTTAAGTGGCCAGATATCTTCGAAAAGTCTTTAACGAACTTTCGGTAATAGCTAGCCAATCCGAGAAAACTGCGGACTTCAGTGGGAGTACTGGGCGGTTTCCAATTCTGAATAGCTGTGATTTTGCTTGGATCCACAGCGATTCCATCTTTCGATACGACATGGCCCAGAAATTTCACTTCATCTTGCCAGAAGATACATTTGGAAAACTTGGCTTTTAATACATTTCTTCTGAGGATTTCTAACACTTGTTCCAGATGCTTTTCATGTTCGGCTTTTGATTTAGAGAAGATTAGAATATCATCAATAAAAACCAGAACAAATTTATTCAAAACCCCTCTGAATACTCTGTTCATCAGATCGACGAAATAGGCTGGAGCGTTACATAAGCCGAATGGCATTACTAACCACTCGTAGAATAGGTCGGGACCTCTGAACGCTGTCATTGGAACACATTCTTCGGCAATTCGAAGTTGATGGAAACCTGTAGCTAGGTCCATTCGTGAAAATACTTGTGCTCCATTTAATCGATCCAACAAATCATCAATCCGTGGCAATGGATATTTGTTCTTTATAGTCTGCTTGTTTAAATCACGATAATCCACGCATAGTCGTAGAGTACCGTCAGATTTTGGGACAAATACTACTGCTGCACCCCAATCAGAGAAACTAGGTCTGATTAGACCCTTCCATACTAGCTGTCGTGTTTGATTGTCTAATTCTTCCTTCTCTTTCAAGGACATTCTTCGAATAGCGTGAACTACCGGCCTTGCATTCGGAATTAAAGCAATCTTGAAATCTATTTCCCTCTGCGGAGGTAAGCGAACAACTTCCTCGAACACATCCGCATAGTTCTTGACGACAGGGATATCTTTGATGAGGTCGGGAATATTCTCTATGACTTCAGGGACATTTTCAATTTGGGCTGGAGAAACATCCAAAGCCGCCCAGAAATCTTTTCTATTTGATGTTGGGCCTTCACACGGAATGGTTATATAACCCCCTGATTTAATCCTAGCCCTAACAACTCTCTCGGCGCATCTAACCTCTGCTTCATATTTGGTTAACCAATCCAATCCCAGAATAAGATCGAATTCATCAAAATTCATGACGACAGAGATAATAGGGAATTTATAGCAAGAAAAAGAGACGGGTACTGCACAAACCCAACTGAGATTGATGGAACCTCCAACTGGATTTCGGACAGTCATTGGCTCTTTGAGCTTCTTCAAATTCAAATCCAACTTCTTGACTGCACTCTTTGCAATAAAGCTTCGTGACGCGCCAGTATCAAACAGTACTTTAACTGGGATGTTCTTGACATTGAGCGTGCCTTCTAAGACATCAGCCCTTTCTTGACTAGCTGAGGGCTCAGAAATCGCTGCCAATTCGTTGTTGTGCACTGTTTCAGATTTTTCTAAGAGTTGGCACTCCCGTGCAATATGACCTGCTTGGTGACACTTATGGCATTTCCTTTTCCCATGGGGGTTCTTTTGTTTCTTTCTGGCTTTAGATCCAACTTTGATTCTTTTATTTAAGGGCCCACAATTTATCGACAAATGTCCTTTCTTCTTGCAGTTAGAGCAAATAGCAGTTGTTACTGGTTCTTTCCCAGATTCAGCCCTTTTTCTCTTGGCACTGGGCTTCTTACTGGCTTCAAGAATATCAGTTTCCGACTCTTCTTTGTCACTACCACAGACTTCTTCTTCGTCGCGCAACATTCCTTTCTTATGGAGATCTTCATACTGATAGGCCATATATATCATTTCAGAAAAAGGAAGCTTCACATGCCCCAATACTTTATTCTGGTATTTCCTTTGAAGCCCGTGAATAAATCTCATATTCTTCCTCTTCGGATTTTGAATTAGATGAGGAGCAAAGTGAGCAAGTTCATTGAATTTCTTATGATATTCGGGAATGGTCATATCACCTTGTATTAGATAAGAAAATTCATCACATAATCTCTCGGTTACTTCGGGAGGAGTAAACCTTTCTAAGAAAATTACTTTGAACCTATCCCAGGTGATATCACCTTCTGGATTATCTTTAATAATTGAATCCCACCAAAACAAAGCTTCTTCTTTGAGTGCCCAAGACGCCAGTAATCTTTTCTGATCATCTCTCAGCTTTAAACCCTCAAAGATTTTCTCTGCAGAACGAATCCAAGCTTGTGTTTCCATAATGGGCTCCTTGCCTAAGAATGGCGATCCACCAAGATTTCGAAATCTCTTGTATAGAACTTCTATATTGGATTCTGGCTGCGGGAGCACAACTGGCTCATTAGCTGGTCGAGCCATACGATTACTTCTTCTGTTCCTGTCACTCATTTTCTAGTACTTCTGCAATTAGCAGAACAAGTGTCAGGTCACAGAAAAGATAGTTTAAAATATAGAAACACATACTTCAATGTAAATGTGTCTATCGAGGTGTAATTTCCTTCTGCTTTACTCATACTAGGATATTACTGATCCTATCTGTATTGAGTTACCCGTCCTAGAACACTACTGGTTCTATTTCTGACGAGTTCGTTCAAATGTTATATTCCAGAACTAAGCTTAACCAAAGCTCTGATACCACGTTGAGACGACCCGATTTCCCGTTCTCACGGAAACAAGGTTATCTTTTGGAATATAACACAGAAACATATAATAGCAGAACAGAATTAAATAAATACACCAGAATGAACAACAAAATATACTGGATAAAAGTAATCATCAGAGTTACACAGTATACAGGATCTTACTTAGTACAAATACAGTTCAGCTATACATAAATGTCTACAGCGGAAATAAACAAAATATGTACAATAGGAGCTGAACAGCATAAAAAGAAATAAATGATAGAATCCATCTTCAGCTCCAGCTATCCAGAAAGAACCAGCTACACCTGAATACAAGGCTGCCCGTGTAGAAAAAGGGGCACCCGAGTTTGAGAGTGAAACAAACTACGAGTCAGTCATGGGACTGGTATGAGAAATCCACTCAACACATATATAATTGGCCAATCACAGGACCACGCCACTTTCGTGGAACGGGTTTACTCCATTGGATTGCCAGTGCTTCAAAACAAATCTTTCTTTTAAACATCGCTATGCTTTTTATAAAAATGAAGCCGTTATAAGACTCAGTTCCCATCACACAATGCAACGCAAACCGGAGGATAGAGTTTTTACCTTATAACGGCCAAGATATGCTTGATACGAATAAAACAAAGGCATTTGATATTATTACTAGTGTTTATATGTTTTGAAAACAATTTCAAATCATAACTATCAATCATAGACGGCATTAATGCCCCATACCACTATGTCGCCATATATAGGTATACAATCAAAACCGCACGATGTCGTATTTGGAAATTGGATTTCCGTCATGAACCAAGGCAAAAGATAGTCCTTACCGAATTCGAGACGCTCTAGCCCGTGTCCCAGGCAAGTACTCAGTCAAGCCTTTGGATCGTCAGGGCCGGTCCACCGATGTGGATTAAAATTCCTGAACACTGCGTTTCCCCGCCCTTTGGGGCGTCAACGAGCCAACGAATGACTCCATCGGACCCGGATCGTCCGATCAAACCGAGGCGCCTCGCAACAGCAACAACCACATAGGTGAAAAATATATAAATGTCAGGGCTGGTAGGTCACTGACACCACCCTAGCTAGAAAGAAACGCAGGCCCTCCCTGATGTCCTCTCCCGTTTTAGGTTCATACCGGGGTGTGAGGCTCACGAATTCACGTTATACACAAAGCTACGCCACACAGGCGGTGCTTTGATCATCACCACAAGACTTTGCTTTTCAACAGAAGCCCTGATCACTGCATCTTAGCATGCCACACAGAATAAATCCTATGTCAGACACACAGTCCATTTACAAGTCCGTTCTGGGTCTGAACGAAGCCGGAGGCACTAAATACCTCGCGAACCCATCGATCAACACGTACGTCTGAACGATCACCACTCATTATCCATATTTCGGGATGCCTCCCAATCAGGACCTCGGTTACCATCCAAACGAGGTGAAGATCTCCGGTCTTCGACCATCGTCTTCATCTTCGACTTTCAATCGTCGACCAATTATTTGAAATGAGAATTAACTCGGCCTTCTCAAATAATTCACGTATATTTTGAATTTCAATTCAATTTATTTCAATGGTTAAATTATTCGACATCACCAATTTTGTCCTTTAATGTAATTTCACACCAAACGCATTCAACCATCAAACATCACATAAATCAAGCAAATTCAGTTTATTTCCATTCCATATCGCTTATGGTATTTTATAACTATTTATCGCTATTTTTATTTATTTTAAAATAGCCATTTTATTTAAAACGACGCTTCGGGCCATAAGGCGGCCGTGGCGCTGTTTTTCTTCAGATTTGATTTTCACATATCTGAAAATCTAACCGTTGGATCCTCACAAAATTTACATCATTAGAAAGGTCTTTTCAAAACGAACCCAACGGTTCCAGTTTCGGGAAAATCCGACGGTCGGATCTCCCGGTATAATCGTTTGAAATTTCGATTTCAAAATACGAACTGCAGCGTCGTTATTCGATTAAATATAATTTTATTTATATATATAAATAAATATAATCGTTTCTGGCGCTGTTTTTCTTCAGATTTGAATTAAACATTCCAGACAATCCAACCGTTGGATTTTTACAAGGTTGGTGCCGTTGGAAAGATTATTCCAAGGCGAACCCGACGGTTGAGGTTTCGGGAAAATCCAATGGTCGGATTTCCCGTACTAGTCGTTTGAAATTACGGTTTCAAAATACGAACTGCACGGCCTCGTTTCGTTTTAATTTTATTTATATTTATATAGTTATATAAATATAGTTCTTTCAACAATTTCAATATCGTTTTCACTTCAAAAATTTTCTAACACCTTAAATTTTGGAAAAATTTCGCCATAACCTCCCCTGCACCGGGAGCGTCGGGAAATCGCAAATAGCGTCCCGGTCCTT
The DNA here is from genome assembly GCA_030737875.1 of Allium sativum. Taxonomy (NCBI): domain Eukaryota; kingdom Viridiplantae; phylum Streptophyta; class Magnoliopsida; order Asparagales; family Amaryllidaceae; genus Allium; species Allium sativum. Next base: position 384,663,204 of record CM060922.1, read on the forward strand.
CTAATCTCAAAAAGAAAAAGAAAAAGCCAAGCGGCTAGCCAATCAGGCTCAAAATCATCACCCAAACAAATCAGTAAATGTGTACCTATTTGTCGGGCACAAAATTTTATTCCTCTTCTCTAGCCCCTTTGCTATAACCTGTTCAATGAATATTGCATGTACATATATATACAGTTCATGTCATTTTTCATTTTCTATTCAACTTCATATTTGATTTCTATTTGGTTTAAAAACTCCATTCATTCTAATGTTACATAAATAGGTGCAAATCATTTCATTAGCTAATTAATGAATATTTCAGCTCATATATGTTTATTTTGAACAAGTGGCTATTTTTAACACTTCACATTTTAACGATTTATGCATACAATAAAAATGTGATTTTTATTGTAAAACAATTCATTTCAAAACACTATTTTTCTATATAGTTCATATAGTCTATAAAAGGTGATTTTTATTATCAAACAATTTATTTCAAAATATGAATACCATTCAACACATGAATTTCTAAACAACGAATGAATATCAATTCAACACATGAATGTTTTTATAGTTTTTATATATCGATAAAAATGTGATTTTTATTATCGAACTATTTATTTCAAAATATGAATACCATTCAACACATGAATTTCTAAACAACGAATGAATATCAATTCAACACATGAATGTTTCTATAGTTTTTATATATCGATAAAAATGTGATTTTTATTATCGAACTATTTATTTCAAAATATGAATACCATTCAACACATGAATTTCTAAACAACGAATGAATATCAATTCAACACATGAATGTTTCTATAGTTTTTATATATCGATAAAAATGTGATTTTTATTATCGAACTATTTATTTCAAAATATGAATACCATTCAACACATGAATTTCTAAACAACGAATGAATATCAATTCAACACATGAATGTTTCTATACAATGAATAAATATAGTTTAAGCATATGAAAATAATTCAAACACACAAATATTATTCAAAATTTCGGCAGCATAACGGCAGGGTAGTTAAACCGGCACCGTCCCTAGTACGGCTCCTCGCTCTACCTTAAAACCTCGCGGTTTTTGACAATGGGAAACATGCATCTAGTTCGCACGCAGGCGGCATGTATATATTTATTTCAATTCCACAAACTAATCCTATGTGGTTTCAACCAAATATTTCACAACCACCAATGGGTATTTTTCAACCACAATCAACCAATATCCATCACAAACAATCCCAAACAATCATCCAATTTTCACAACAATTTCAACCAATAAATATCGTCCATGGTTTGTGGACGAGGGGGCGTATATATATATATATATATTTATATATAGCAATTTATATATAGCTATTCACTTTCATTGTCAACACATATATATAATAATTTTTAAATCAGAAATCTCACCAATAGCTATCCAGCTGCACGACACTTCTTAATAGAAATCTTCGCCTATTTGTCGCTTTCACCCGTATTCTCTGCATATGTAAAAATAGAATTTTTACTATGCTATTCAATATATAAAAATCGAATTTTTACATTCGACTTCAACATATAAAAATATGATTTTTTTTCGACTTCAACATATAAAAATATGTTTTTTTTTTACTTTCTTTAAAGAAACCAGTTTTAAAATATTTTAAAAAATCAGTTTCAGTTTTTATCTTTATTAATAAATCAGTTTTTTTTTTACTTAAAAAAAAAACCAAAACAAATTTTATTCTAAAAACCAAAACAGTTTTTATTCTTTTCAAATCAGTTTTCAATACTCTTTTTTTTTTTTTTTTTTTTTTTTTAAAATCAAAATCAGTTTTTATAGTTTTACAAAATCTAGGTTTTTTTCTTTTAAAAAAAAACAGTATTTCAATTCTTTTATAAAATCAGTATTCATTTCTTTTATAACAAATCGGTTTTTAATATTTTTTTTATAATCAGTTTTTATTTCTTTAAAAACAAATCAGTTTTAAAGAATAAAATAAAATAAAAAAAGAAAATAAAAAAAAAATAAAAAAAAAATAGGATATGTTTACCGATGAAGCAGCGAAGGGGGGGGGACTTCCTCGCAGTTCGTCTGCGACTCCTCGAAGGCGGCGGCTTCGCTTCAGGGGGGCTTCGGCGCTCGAACGGGGAGGTGGGGCTTCGATTGACGGAGGGGCTTCGATTGACGGAGGGGCTCGCGATGCTACGATTTATGGAGGCGGGGGACTTCGGCTTTGGGGTTTCAGCGAGGTGGCGGCTGCTGGCGATTTAGGTTTTTTTTTTTTTTTTTTTTTTTTCTTTTTCGTTCTGAGATTATAATGAACGGGGGGGGCCAAGCAGAAGAGAAAAAGGGGGGAGGGAAGAATTAAAAATTATTTTTTTTTTTTTTTATTTTTTTTTATTATTTAAATTTGCAAAAGGGTTGACTTTTACATACGACCTCGAAACGAGGCCCACCGCCTGTCGTCCATAGCGTTTTACCCCCATTCCGAACACAATGGGATATGTATCGCAAGCTGGTTTGATCATTACAATCGGTTTCCTTTTGAATTTACATTTAAATCACTATATTGAATTTTAAACGCACATTTCAAATTACCGGGGTCACATACTAACTAGAAAAATTCCAGAAAAATATTTTCTAGCTTCGTATTGACGATACGGTCCTAACAAAACTAGTTTCGTCGAATTCTGAGACCGTTTGAAAAATGGCCAATTTCCAGTCGATTAAAATCAACTGAAACTGGTCAAACGCGTTTTCCTTTGCCACGCTCACATATTGATTCGAAAAATTATGAAATTTGAAACCTAGCAATAACCTGACACTGCGGATCTAACAAAAGTGGTTTCGTCTAAATCCGAGGTCGTATGCAAAATGTCCATTTTTAAGGGCCTGAATTTCATAGCGACTATTCAGAATTTTCAACTGGACATATCTTTTGATTCCCGCTATCAAATTTCGATTGGTCGGATTCGTTAAAAAGATATTACCAATTAGATTCAAATGTTTTTGGTTTCACTAAAATCTGGATTGTTTTGCACCCGGTATATTCAATTGAAGTTTGAAATCGAATTATCGAACTACCGCGCCATTTTCAATTCTATATATAATTATATTTAATTATATTCGTTTTCAAATGTCGATTCAAACTTAGTTTTCATCGCCATTACTTAAAATATTTATTTTAAATATTTAAAATCCATTATTTTAGCCAATTTAAAATTTTTAAATTGGTTCAGATTTTCTGGGTCGTTACAATTTTACAACTTTTTTCCACCGTTGTAATAAGTTTATTACAACAGTTATGCACCGTTGTTGTTTTAGTTTTTACAACTAATTATAACCGTTGTGATATATTTTATTACAATTTTTATATTTTACAATTTTTATATTTTACAATTGTAATATATCCACAAATTATATACATATTACTAATAAAAGAATTCATTGCAGAACATATTATCTAAAAAGACTGAAGATATCAAACAAACTTAAAACATAAACGAAAACAATATATTATTAATTTCAAACTCATCATTTTTTTTACATAATACACTGACAAAACTGAAGATACAAAGACTTTATAACAGTTCTAACTTTCTTCTGCTCATGTTAATCTCCTTGTGCTCCTTTTTCTCCTTAATATCCATTCCTAAGAAAGAAATTATCAAACTGTTAGTGCTGCAGTATAGATTTATGCATGTAACGAAAATTGAAAACATGTGAGTGCACAAAATAAACAGCTAACAAGCACGTGATAATATCACCTAACAAGCAGTCCACACATTCCACTTGCAGCAGCTCACATATTTACATCAACCACAACTAATTTGGACTCATTTAATAAGTTTTCTTTATAAATGAACTTGATTGAACAAGAACTATATAAGCGATCTTAGTTGAACTGAAGCTGTACAAAATGATAGATTTCAAGTTGGACTGAACGTGACAAGAAATGATACAAGTCCAAATGTCCAAGGCTAATTGGCAGATATCCAAACTAGGAAGTTCAGTATAAGATCTGGCTTGACCGGAATCACTAAATATTAGCTTTTATTACTCTCTTAGATAAGTCTTACACTATTTCTGTAATGAACAGATAATTTATAAGGAAATTGAAAAGAGTAGACGAAATAAAAAGAGATTGGATGAAGCACTAGCCACATATCAAATAGTGTACAATCATGTTAGCTCTTTTATAACAAATTATTTCAACTAATGTAGCGATTTTGTAAACTGGAGTACGCATGTGGATGGAGATAACTCATAATTTTGCACATCAACAAAATTATATAGCTTATGGTTTCATATCCATACCTTCAAATAGAGCTTTGTGACCATGACTCATCTCTGCCAAGAACCAATCCTTTCCGATATTTGTAAACTTGAAATGATTTTATCACTTCCTATCAAAATAATAGCAAAAATTATTACTATTATTATAAACAACTGGAGACGTAAAACAAAATCAACCACTAAATGAAAGCAATCAATGAAAGCAATCTCTTTCCTGCAACCAATCTTGAACAATGAGTAATTTTCTTTTAACACCATTGCAGTTAATAAAAAACAATACTTTTTTTTCAGCTCGTGTAAAGAGAAAGCATAAATTCAGTTGAAAAACTGAACAAGAATATTGAACGTAACACAATTTTCTCAAAAGCAACGACACATAATTGAGGTCATCACTTGGTTTTGAATGTTTACAGGTTTTCCTCTATAAAAATTATTTACATTAGTGCAGAATCCAGTTCCAAATATAGTTGAATCTAAATCGGTATTGTGCACCAACTAGGAATATTAACTATGATTATCCACTATGAACTATGATTAACTATCAACTAGGAATGGAAAAACAACCTACAATTAACTGAAAGTAAGGCAGGAATTTAAAATGAACTAAACTAATGAATTGAAGAAGAAACAAGAATATATATATAAACCAGTAAACAAAATCGAGCCTTTGCCTGGTCACTCTCCCAAAGTCGATTTTCTGATCCCCAAAATCGAGTCTTCTGGCACCACCCGTCCAAGTTTCATCGTCGTCTTCAAAATCAATAATAGCGTCGCTGGAAATCGAAAGTCGGAGATTGCTGGGATGCTTGATTGCTGGGAATAAATAAACCAGTAAACGGGTCCTTCCTCGTTGGATGCTCGATTGCTAAGAGCTCGGAACTCGAAGATGCTGGAAATCGAAGGAGGATGAAGATGCTGGAAATCGAAGGAGGATGAAGATGCTTGGAGACGCTGGAAATCGAAAACGAATGAGAGTAATCGCCATTTTTTTTCTTTTGGAACTAGGGTTTTTTCAAGCGAATTGGAATGCAAAAGGTATAGGCGGCGGCTCCTTGTTGAGTGAGTCTTGCGTGTTAGGGTTTGGTAAATCAAATGAGGGCTGCACGTTAATAATGGGTTGGATCCTGAAACTGGGCTGAAATTAAGTTTAAATTTTTAGTATAGTTATCCTTGGTCTGATTATTGGTACTCAGGTTTAAGTTTCATGCGTTTAAATTTCGTGCGTTTAAATTTCATGCCCCAGGTTTAAGTTTTAATATTTACAACTAAACAGTACACAAAATTTACCGTTTCGGATGGGGCGCTGCCCCGCACCCCGCCGGGAGCGCTGCCCCCTGGACCCCCGCGACCTGACCGGGCATGTCGAACCCCGTTAGCGGGGGCGTTGCCCCCGCACCGCCACCTTGGGGGGTTGCCACCCCCCCTGGACCCCCCTTCCGTAGGGATCATATTTGACAAAAGATTTTGGAAAAACTTTCAACAACGATTACTTACTAAAAAATATTATATACTAAATATTAATTACTACTAATAGTCATGATTAATTATAAATTAAATATTTATTAATTATTATTTACTTATTGATTATTAATTAATTGATTATTAACCGCTCATTAGTTATTACTTACTAATTAATTACTAGTACTTAATAATGAAGTAGTTATAAATAATTATTTTTAATTAAATATTTAATATTTATATGTTGATTATTATTAAATAATTACTAATTGGTTGTTAATTAGTAATTATTAGTAGGAATTATTTATTTATTGATTGATGTATTTTTAATTAAATATTAAATATGTATTTATTGATTATTAATTAATAATTACTAATTGGTTGTCAATTACTAATTAGTTGTAAATATTAATTATTAAAAATTATTTAATGAAAATAATTAATATTAAAATATAGTCATATATTACAACAGTCAAAAAATAAAAGTTGTGATAGGCTTTTATTACAGCTGTCAAAATAACACAGTTGTTAAAAATAAATTTATTACAACTTTTCTGGAAAAAAGTTGTAAAAAAAATTTATTACAACGGTGCTTTAACCACCGTTGTAAAATTAAAGTTGTAATATGGTGTTTTTGTTGTAGTTACAACGGTGTTTATACCACCGTTGTAAAAAACCATTTATTACAACGGTGCTTTTACCACCGTTGTAAAAACCCATTTATTACAACGGTGCGTTTACCACCGTTGTAAAATTAAAGTTGTAATATGGTGTTTTTGTTATAGTGTTCGGATTCGTAGCACGAGGTGATGATCGGGCTGCACTGCGATGAAGAGCTAGGCGCGACGCTCCTATCGGCGGTGGTGGCGTCAGATGCGGTGGCAGATCGGCGGCGGCGCTGGCCTCGTAGTAGCTCGACTTTCGAGCAGGATATCTCGAGATCCACGCAACAGTAGCAGCCGATTCTGGTCTTGATTCGAAGGTCGAAGGACAATCTTCAAAATCACCAAAAGGATCGATCGGTTTAGAGGAACGATCAGAGAGGAATCGAGGGAAGAACGGAAGAAGGTTTTCCACCGTCAAAATAAGGGTTTACGGTTTTTTTTAGAAAATATAATTAATGATAGAAAAATTATGATTGGCCCGTATTAATATTTAATTCTAAAATAGTCTTTTCATATCCGGACACCAAATCAAACCCAACGACTGTCGTCCCTAGCGTTTTACCCCCATTCCGAACACAATGGAATATGTTTCGTAGGCCCATTCGACTGTTTCAGCCAGTTTTCCTTCACATTAAAATATATAACATTCAATATTTGATTTGAACGCACATTTCAATTTGCCAGGGCCACAAACTGATTCGAAAAATTCCAGAAAAATAAATCTGGCTATGTTTTGACGATACGGTCCCAACAAAACTAGTTTCATCGAATTCTGAGACCGTTTGCAAAAAGGCCCATTTCTGGTCGATCCAATTTAACTACAATTGACCAAAACACGTTTTCTTTTTCCATGCTCACATACTAGCTTCAAAAATTATGAAATTTGAAACCTAGCAATAACTTCACATCCCGGATCCAACAAAAGTGGTTTCGTCGAATTTCGAGGTCATATGCAAAATGGCCAATTTCACGGGCTATATAAATTCCATAGCGACCTTTCTGAAAATTCATTCGGCCATAACTTTTGCTTTCCGCTATGAAAATTCGATTTTTCAGATTCGTTGGAAAGGTATTCACTAACAGATTTAAATATTTTTGGTTTCGCTAAAATCCGTTTTGTTTTGCACCCGGTACAGTCCGACAAAGTTTGAATTCAATTTTTGAAACTGCAGCGCCATTTCAGGCCTTGTTTATAATTATAATTAATTATATTCATTTTCAATTGTCGATTCAAACTCAGTTTTCATTTCCATTATTTAAAGTATTTATTTTAAATATTTAAAATCCATTATTTTAGCCAATTTAAAAAAAATTAAATTGGTTCAGATTTTCTGGGTCATTACATATTTCTATTTCTAATATAAAGATCGAATTTTTTCTTTACTATATATAATAAAAATCAAATTTTTATTTTACTACATATATAAAGATCAAATCTTTACTTTCTATATATAAAAATCGTATTTTTATTCTTTCTATGTTATAAAAATCAAATGTTTAATCTTCACATTATAAAAAAATTATATTTTTAATCTAATTAAAAATCACTTCTTTTTATCCTAATGTTATACGAGTAAAATTATATTTTTACACACTAAAAATTGCCACATTATATAATGCTATATATAATTAAAAATACTGATTTCATGTATTAAAAATTACTGATTTCATATAATCAAAAGCATAGATTTTGCAAGAACTAAAATAGGAGAGAAGAGGGAAAGCTTACAGCTAGATTTCAGAAGAGGGGGGGGGGGTTTGCTTTGTTGCGCCGGAGGTGGGGGTTCATAGGGCGGCGTCGGGTCTCGTGTCGGGGGGGGGGGGGGGGGTAGAGTGGAGAGGACAAGGAGGGAAGAAGGAGAAGAGGAGGTAGGGCGCGGGTCTGGGGAGATGTGGCGGTGGTGGGGCGTCGGACGGCGTCACCAAGGCTGGGCGGAGGCGCGACTGACGAGGGGTTTTCTCCTTTTTTTTTATTTATCTGAATCGGTCAAAGAAGAAAGAGGGTGGAGAGAGAATGTATAGGGGGGTTAAGTGAAAAGTTTATATTTTATTTTAATTTAATTTTAAAAAGTAACTTTTCATTCGAACTCAAAACGAGGCCCACCGCCTGTCGTCCTTAGCTAATTACCCTCATTCCGGACACAATGGGATATGTATCATAGGCTGATTCGATCGTTTCAAATAGTTTTCATCAAAATCAACATATAACTCTATATATTGAATTTGAACGCGCATTTCAATTTACCGGGGTCACATACTAACTCGAAAAATTCCAGAAAAATATTTTCTAGCTTCGTATTGACGATACGGTCCTAACAAAACTAATTTCGTCAAATTCTGAGACTGTTTGAAAAATGGCCATTTTCCAGTCGATTAAAATCAACTAAAACTGATCAAACGCGTTTTCCTTTGCCACACTCACATATTAATTCGAAAAATTATGAAAATTGGAATCTAGCAATAACTTGACATCGCGGATCCAAAAAAAGTAGTTTCGTCAAAATCCGAGGTAGTTTCTAAAATTCCCATTTTTAAGGGCCTGAATTCCATAGCGACTATTCAGAATTTTCAACTGGACATATCTTTTGATCCCCGCTATGAAATTTTGATTTTTCGGGTTCGTTGGAAAGATATCCACAAATAGATTCAAATATTTTTGGTTTCATTAAAATCTGGTTTATTTTGAACCCGGTACATTCATTTGAAATTTGAAATTGAATTATCGAACTACCGCGCCATTTTCAATTCCTTTTATATATATAAATAAATATTTATATTCTAATGACGATCTATATAATTATATACATTCAAATTCTATTCAAAATAAATTTCTCATCGCTTTTTGTTAAAGTATTCATTTTAAATAATCAAAAATCGCTAAAATTGCCAAAACAAAAATTTTAAATTGGCTCGGATTTCCGGTTTATTACAATCTCCCCCACTTAACACTTTTCATCCCAGAAAATGAACAAAGCCGAAAGTTGCTTAACAAATCAACTCAACTTTCATTATTTTCACTACGGCTTAAGTTCTTCAACTTTTCAGTTTCTAAGAACTTTTCAAATTTTTCAAAAATTTGGCTAACACCCTAAATTTCCGAAAAATTTCGCCATAACCTCCCCTGCACCGGGAGCACTAGGAAAATCCCGAAATTGCCATACATGCCCTCTGATCTCAAAAAGAAAAAGAAAAAGCCAAGCGGCTAGCCAATCGGCTCATAAAATCATCATCACCCAAACAAAACAGTAAATTATGGTAAACATGTACCTATTTGTCGGGCAAACAATTTTGTTCTTCTGCTCTAGCCTCTTTGCTATGACCTGTTCAGTAGATATACATGTATATGCAAGCAAATGCAACCAAATTTCAATACAATTAACTTTTTGGTCAATTTGGCTATATGGTTCAACATTTAATTAATCAAACAATAATCAAACAACACAATCAGCAATCAATTAGTTGATTAGCTTTACAAATTTATAGTTTTGATACATAGTCTAAAAATCAGATTTTTGATGCCAAATCACAACAATAGGCCCTATCTAATTTTGGTTCTCACACCAGTCAATAGGATTCATATAGAAATCCCACTGTCGTCACTCGAACACAAAAACTGATGATGGTCGACCGATCATCAGAATCATCTCCGGGCGACTAGAGCGTGATTCTATATCCATCCAGTATATTGGAGGCTTTCAATACACGTTGATCAGACGTATATTAAAATCTCTATATACCTGATAGTCCAAATCAATATAAAATAAATATTCAAATACGTTGAATAAGGTTTAAACTTTCAAAACAAAATTTGTTTTCATTTTAGAAATATACTCTTCACACTCGTTCTAGGATGCTACTGATCCCATCTCTAATGAGTCATTCTCATTGGATATTATTAATCCAATATCTGATGAATTCTTTCGTATGGTTCTAATGTGTCTTGTTCTCTGAGCTTTGTAAACCAAAGCTCTGATACCACGATGTAACGACCCGAAATCCCCCTTACGGGAAATCACGGATTGAGTTGAGAACAAGACCAATCAGAACGCAGACGGAAGAACATTTCATTTCTTATTACAACAATTCCATCAGAATACAAGAATATACAGAGTACTAGCAAATAAAATACATTCGATAAATATCAGAGATTACAAAATATTACAAAGCAGCGGAAAATAATACAAAATACAACTGAAGAAGATATACGGATACAAAGCTTTCTGGATATCGTTCCAGCTGTAAACCAGGATCCTGTGAATATAAATCTGCAAAAACCAGAACTACTAGTTGCCCGTGTCAAAATAAGGGCACCCAGAGTTTAGGTTAAAACAATAAACTCCAGGTCAGTCATGGGACTAGTGTGAGAACTAAAACAGTTATTAATCTTTATTTTAAAGTTAGGTAAATCAAGAGACCACGCCGTATAACATGGAACGGGTTTCCTCCCAAGAATACCAGTGCATAAAACAACAGCGCAATGCTAAATAAAGAAAACTGAAGCTATTATAAGACCCAGGTCCAATCACACAATGCAAAACAAACCAGAGGATAGGGTTTTCCCTTATAATAGCCAAAGCATGCTTGATACGTTAAAGACAAATCATTTGATACTATTATAAGTGTATAGTGTCAAAAGAATTTCAATCATAAATATCTATCACATACGACATGGGTAGCATATATCATGTCGCCATACTAGGCTCTACAATCAAAACCGCAAAGTCACGTATTTGGAAGTTGGATTTCCATCTGTGAACTGAGGCAAAAGATAGTCCTCTACCGATTCGAGACGCTCTAGCCCGTGTCTCAGGCAAGCGCGCAGACAAGCCTTGGATCGTCAGGGCAGGTCCGCCGATGTGGATTAAAATGCCTGAACACTGCGTTTCCCCACCCTATGGGGTGTCAATGAGTCCAATGACTCCATCGGTCCCGGATCGACCGATATATCCGAGGCGCCTCGCAACAGCAACAACCACATAAGTCAAACTCGTCAGGGCGTGTAAAACCACTGATGCCACTTCTAGCTAGAAGGAAACGCATGCCCTCCCTGATGTCCTCTCCTGTTTCTGGTTCACAACCGGGGTGTGAAGCTCACGAATCAACGTTACTCAAAGCTATGCCACAAAGGCCATGCTTTGATCATCCACCACAAGACTCTGCTTTTCAACAGAAGCCTTGATCATATTTCCACTTAGGCGTGCCACACAGGCAATTCACTACATGCGTTTGATATCCATCGATATATAACCCCTGAGCTCGTACGTCTCAGAGAAGGGTGTTAAGCAGGAGAATAAATTCTCCGCCACCAAACAGATATATATTTAATAGAAATCAATCACACAGATTAAGATCCAATGTCAGACACGCTGTCCATTTACAAGTCCGTTCTGGGTCTGAACGAAACCGGAGGCACCTAGTACCCCGCATATCCATCGATCTCCAAGTACGTCTGGACGATCACCAATTGATTCTCTCCTCTTGGGTGTACGACCCAATCAAGATCATCAGTAATTATCCAAACGACGTGAAGACCTCCGGTCTTCAACCACCGTCTTCATCTTCGACACCACGTCGAATCAGTTATTCAGAATGGGATAAACCCAGTCTTTCCGAATAGCTCGCGTATATAATAAACAAGTGTTACACAAACACAACATACACCTCATTCCAATTCAGAATATTCTTTTATTCAAATATTCATACACTTTGGGAAAGGTTCCCATTAATTTTATCAAAGATAAATTCTTAAAATTTATTCTTTAATCTTTTTTTTTTGAATATCAATTCAAACTAGTCGGGATTAGCGAACCACACCGAAGTAATCATTTATTTTATTTCCCAATCCTAACCTATCCATCACATGAAGTAAAACTGGTCATATTTCATATCTAACACCACGGTGTTATCGGTATATTCAATTACCATTTCACGTTCAAATCTAATTAAAGATTTAACTATCGCTTGGAGCAAAACTGGTGATTCCTCATTCTCGATCACTTCAATCTACTTAAAGATTCATTAAAACTCCACTTAGTTTAAATCTTTAACTGGGTTAAAGAATCAGTGTCATTTAAAACACGGTTCACGATAAACCCCAAAATCACTTCACATTAATTATCGGGTTAAAGAACAAGTGTTATTTAAAACACTGTTCACGATAAACCCAAAAATCAATACCAATTCAATTCCAATTAAATATTATTTAATTGGTACACTTCATTAAATCTAAATAAAATGATTTAATCTTTTTCTCAACTGGGCTTAAGAACAGTGTTATTGAAGACACCATTCATGACAAACCCAAATCACATTTGATAATAAATACAAGGCTCTGAATAGAAAATATATCGGCTTATATTCAATATCAAATTCTTCGAACAACAAATATCATATTGGAAATAACGATATCTATATATCTTTCAAATTTCCATAACGCTATCTGTATAATCATGAAATCCAACATCGAAATATTCCAAAGACAATTTCGATTCAGATCCATTCCAATTCAATTATCAGAAATTCTGGTTACTTTTAAAACCCTTTTTCAAATTCAATTTATTTAATTAAAATTAAATAGAATTATAATTCTAGTTCAAAACTAGTTCATTTCGATAAAAATCTATTTTTATCTTTTCAAATATGGAATTTTCCACCCCAATTCTTCACAAATCATTTCTTATGACTTTACACAAATTATTACTATTTTTAATAATTTTATCAAGGCCCGCACAGTCGATTTCCATTAACGGTCATCGAACTACACTTACAGCGACCTTTTCCAAATTTGATTTGGAGATAATTCCAAATCCAACCGTTAGATTTCTAATTTCTAGTATTCGTTAGAAAGCTCTTTTCGATATGAACCCAACGGTTCCGGTTTTAGGAGAATCTGACGGTCGGATCTCCCGTAATATCCGTTCGAAGTCAATGGTCGAAATTCGTGAACTGCCGCGGCGCGGCGCATTGTATTCAGGCCATTATATTATATATATAATATATACTTTGACGATTTCCCTTTAAAACGTATTTCTATGATTCGTTTTCAAAACGATTTCAACTTCATTTCTAATTCAAATCAAAATTGAATTTTTCCTTATAAATTCGTTTTAAATTCATTTCAAATTGATTTCAATTCAAATTGATTTCTAATTCAATTTCAGTTCGTTTTCAATTAAATTCAATTTCAATACGAATTCATTTCTATTCAATTTCAATTCGAATTCAATTCTATTCAATTTCAATTTGAATTCATTTCTATTCAATTTCAATTTAAATTCATTTCTATTCAATTTCAATTTGAATTTCAATTCTTTTCAAAATATCAGATTTTGAAATCACTTTCGATATTTATTATAAAATGAATAAAATCGATATAAATATCGTTCACGTCAAAATGGCGTCAATCTAATCAACCCGGCTTCATATATTTCTATTTTCAAATATTATATTTCAAATATTTCTATTCAAATATTTTATTCAAATAGTTCTCTTCAAATATTCTATTTCAAAATTGGAATGAGGCCCAATCAATTACCATAGATTTTATTTCTATGGATTTCCATATAACGCATGTATATATCTACAATGACAAATAATCAACCATCATCTAAAGTGCATTCTACACTGTATAAGCATCAAATATAAATATTCAACGCTTATAACAGTCTGTCAATCAATCGATCAACATACAACTAATTATTGGGATTAGTGTACGTCATATATCATCCCAATACCCGTGTGGGGTTTCAAACAATTAAACACAGATTTTTATTTGTGCAGTTGGGCGATGTGTAAAATTTATCGTCCCAATCAATATCAGTCAAATGTGTATATAAACAAATCCTCCGATTTGTTTATTTTTATTTCATTTCATATACACGTTTAAAATTCTATTTTTAACTATAAAATATTTTCCACTATAAAATATTTTATTTCAACTATATAAATATTTTATTTTATTTCACACCTCATCACACAATCAACTACACATCACAATCAAACAAACAAGCATACAAGCCGTCCATGGTCTGTGGACGATGGGTGTCGGGTGCTACAAAACACCGTCTGCATCCTAGTATATATTTCAACTAGAAATAAAATTAAAAGTGAGAAGTTCTCACAGAGGGTTCCACTCCGCCGTGCTTTGCTTTTGAACTGTTGAATCATCTGGACCGGTTTGAAATTCCAATGTAGTTCTTTTCATGTTGTTCAAATAAAAATTATATTTTTTGTAACAACCCGAAAATCTGGGCCAGTTTAAAATTTTTATTTTGGCAATTTTAGCGAATTTGACTATTTAAAATGAATTATTTTACATAAAAACGACGAGAAATTTATTTTGAATAAAATTCAGTCGTATAAAGTTATATAGATCAACGATAGAATATAAATATTTATTTATATTTATAAAAGGAATTGAAAATGGCGCGGTAGTTCGATAATTCGATTTCAAACTTCAATTGAATGTACCGGGTGCAAAATAATCCGGATTTTAGTGAAACCAAAAATAATGGAATCTAATTGATAATATATTTCCAACGAATCTGAAAAATCAAAATTTCATAGCGGGGATCAAAAGATATGTCCAGTTGAAAATTCTGAATAGTCGCTATGGAATTCAGGCCCTTAAAAATGGGAATTTTGCAAACGACCTCGGATTTGGACGAAACCACTTTGTTGGATCCGTGATGTAAAATTATTGCTAGATTCCAAATTTCATAATTTTCTGAATCAATATGTGAGCGTGGCGAAGTTAAACGTGTTTTAACAGTTTCAATTAAATTCGGGTCGACCAGAAAATGACCATTTTACAAATGGTCTCAGAATTTGACGAAATTAGTTTTGTTAGGACCGTATCGTCAATACGAAGCTAGAAATAATTTTTCTGTAATTTTTCGAGTCTGTATGTGGTCCTGGTAAATTTTAATGTGCGTTCAAATTCAATATACATTGATTTATAATTTAATTTGAACGGAAACTGATCGTAACGGTCGAGTTGGCCTACGTGGCATATTCCATTGTGTTCGGAATGGGGGTGATTAGCTAGGGACGATAGTCGGTGGGTCTCGTTTGGAGGTCGAGATAAAAAGTTACTTTTACGGGAATTAAAAATTAAATTCAATTATAAATATCTCTTGCCCCCCTTTTACCCTCATAACCGGGTCAACCAAATTAAACGAGAACAACCCGATTCCCCCTCGTTCAAATCCAATCCCGTCGCCCAACCCTAGCCGCCTCGTCGGAGGCCCTCTTCGCCGCCACCGGAGCAAGGCGCGCCCTCCTCCGTCGATGTCCGCCACCTCCCTCTCTTCCCCTCCGATTCTTCTTCACCTCCGCTGTCGAGCTCCGTCGCGCACCCATCATTCCCTCCGCGCACCAGACCGACGCCCTCCTCCACGAAGTTCAACACGATTTAGAGAGGCCTTGGAGCTTCGTGCGCTGTGCCTCCGCCATTCAGGCCTTCAACGTCAGTTCGCTCTCCACCCAGACCTAAGCTAACTCCGACGCTGCCAGAGGCGAGCACGACTTCAACTCCGAGGAGCTAACTGCATTCACCGACCCTAGACCTCCCTTGTTGATGCTGCTCTGATCCTTCGCCGAACTCAATGTGAGTTCTCTGAATTTAGAATTCCTACAATTTCTTTGATTTTCAATATATAAAAATAGAGAAGAAGAGCAGGATTTTCAAATAAATGATAACATAAGAAAGGTTAGATTTTTACTTCTCTAAATGTTCGATTTTTATTTCTATGAAAATGAGATTTATAATTATGAAAACATACGATTTTTCTATGTGAGCGGATTTAATTTTCCTAAATGAAAGTATACGATTTTCTAAGAGGAAAGTTATCATTTTTAAATCAAGAAAAGTTATGATTTTTAAATCAAGAAAGGTTAGGTTTTTAAAAACTAAAAAGGTTAAATTTTTGTTCGTGTGAAGTAACAACTAAAAACTAGATTTTACATTATATAAAAAGAAGAAGAGATTTTTATTAACATGAAGGTTCGATCTTTTGAAGTGATAAAAATCCAATTTTTAATATGAAGTGGAAGTGATAAAAATTGATTTTTAATATGAAATTGAAACTGTAAAAAATTCGATTTTTATATATTGAATAGCGAAGTAAAAATTCGATTTTTATATATTGAATAGCGTAGTAAAAATTCGATTTTTATATATTGAATAGCGAAGTAAAAATTCGATTTTTATATATTGAATAACGAAGTAAAAATGTGATTTTTATATATGTAGAGAATACGGGCAGTGAAAAGTGACAAGAGGCAGAACGACGAAGATTTCTACCTAAGAAGAGTCTTGGCGTTGGATTAGCTAATCTGTGAGAACTTCTCACTCTTCAATTTCTTTTTCTAGTTGTATATATATACTAGGATGCAGACGGTGTTTAGTAGTACCCGACACCCGTCATCCACAGACCATGGATGGCTTGTTTGTTTAATTGTTTGGCTATGTAGTTGGTTAGATTATTGGGTTTGAATTGAATTGTTTGGTGAAATGAAATTGATTTGATTGATGTGTGAATGGCGTGGGCCTTCACTAGACCGGGGATAAGGCTAGGCCTTGTCCCGTTTATAGTATCGTGCCGTTATGCCATCGAAATTTTCTAAAAATAAGTTAGAAAAATAAAGATAACATTTTATTTAAATAATGAACCAAATAGAATATCATAGGTTGAATAAAATAGTTTGATCGTTAAAAATATAATTTTTAACGTGAATGAGAATAAATAAATATTCATTTACAAACCGGACGGTTTGTTTATTAACACCTATTTGAAGGACATTGATTGGGATGATAAATTTTACACATCGCCCAACTGCACAAATAAAAATCTGTGTTTGATTGCTTGAAACCCCACACGGGTATTGGGATGATATATGACATACCCTAATCCCAATAGTTAGTTGTATGTCGATCGATCGATTGATAGATTGTTATAAGCATTGAATATTTATATTTGATCCTATACAGTGTAAATTGCACTTTGGATGATGGTTGATTATTCATCGTTGTTGATATACATGTGTTGTAGAAAATCCATATAATTAACATTATATGGTAATTGGTTGGGCCTCATTCCAGTTTCGAAAAAGAAATATTTGAAATGAAAATATTTGAAATAGAAATATTTGAAGAGGAATATATGAAATAGAAATATTTGAAATAGAATATTTGAAAATCGAAATATATGAAGCCGCATTGATAGATTGACGCCATTTTAACGTGAACGAGATTTATATCGATTTTATTCAAATTGAAGTGAATATTAAAGTGAATTGAAATTCGAATCTAATTGAATTGATTTGAAATTCGAAATAAACTGAAATGGTTCGAAATTCGAATAGAATTGAAATCGTTTTGAAATAAATTCGAATAGAATTGAAATAGAATTGAAATCGTTTTGAATTGAAATCGATGAAGTATATATTATATATATTATATATATAATATAATGGCCTGAATAGAATGCGCCGCGCCGTTGCAGTTCGCGAATTTCGACCATTGACTTCGAACGGATATTGCGGGAGATCCGACCGTCGGATTCTCCTGAAACTGGAACCGTTGGGTTCGCATCGAAAAGAGCTTTCTAACGAATATTAGAAATTTGAAATCTAATGGTTGGATTTGGAATTATGTCCAAATCACATTTGAAAAAGGTCGCTGTAAGTGCAGTTCGATGGCCATTGATGGAAATCGACTGTACGGGCCTTGATAAAATTATTAAAAATAGTAATAATTTGTGTAAAATCATAAGAAATGATTTAGAAAGAATTGGGATGAAAAACTCCATATTTGAAAAGATAAAAATAGATTTTTATCGAAATGAACTAGTTTTGAACTAGAATTATAATTCTATTTATTTTTAAAATAAATAAAATGGACTAGAAATGGCTTTGAAAATAACCAGAATTTCCAATGATTGCATTGGAATGGATTTGAATCGAAATTGTCTTCGGAATATTTCGATGTTGGATTTCGTGATTATACAGATGTTGTTATGGTAATTTGAAAGATATAGATATATATATATATCATTATTTCCAATACGATATCTGTTGGTCGTAGAATCTGATATTGAATATAAGCCGATATATTTTCTATTCAGAGCCTTGTATTTAATATCAAATGTGATTTGGGTTTGTCGTGAATGGTGTCTTTATTAACATTGTTCTTGAACCCAATTGAGAAAAGATTAAATCTTTTATTTAGATTTAATGAAGTGTACCAATTAAATAATATTTAATTAGAATCGAATTAGTATCGATTTTTTGGTTTATCGTGAACAATGTTTTAAATAACACTTGTTCTTTAACCCGATAATTAATGGAAGGTGATTTTGGGTTTACCGTGAACCGTGTTTTAAATGACACTGATTCTTTAACCCAGTCAAAGATTAAAACTAAGTGGAGTTTTAATGAATCTTTAATTAGATTGAAATAATCGAAATGGAGTATCACTAGTTTTTCTCCAGGCGTTAGTTAAATCTTTGATTAGATTTGAACGTGAAATGGTAATTGAATTTACCGATAACACCGTGGTGTTAGATATGAAGTATAACCAGTTTTACTTCATGGGATGAATAGGTTGGGATTGGGAAATTAAAACAAATGATTACTTCGGTAAGGTTCGTTAATCCTGACTAGTTGAATCAAAATTCAAAAGATGATTAAAGAATAAATTCAAGGAATTTATCTTGGATAAAATTAATGGGAACCTTTCCCTATGAATGTGGAATTTAGAAACTAACTGTCGGTTAGCCAAGCAGAATGGTTTTCTGGATATTGATCTGATGTTGGTTTCCGCCTTCGGGGTTAATATTTGGGAAATTATTCTCTTGATTAATTTACGGTTAGTGACTAATGAATTGGAATAAGGCGTATGTTGTGTTTGTGTAACACTTATTTAAAATATACGCGAGTTATTCGGAAAGACCGGGTTTATCCCATTCTGAATAACTGATACGACGATAAGTCAAAGATGAAGACGGTGGTTGAAGACCGGAAGTCTTCACATCGTTTGGGTGATTACTGATGATCTTGATTGGGCTGTACACCCAAGACGAGGGAATCAATCGGTGGTCGTCCATATGTGCTTGGAGATCGATGGATATGCGAGGAAAGTGCCTCCGGTTTCATTCTGACCCAGAACGGACTTGTAAATGGACTGTGTGTCTGACATTGGATTTCATTCTGTGTGACTGATATCGGTTGCATAGAGTGGTTTGCCTGTGTGGCATGCTAAGATGCAATTGATCGAGGCTTCTGTTGAAAAGCAAAGTCTTGTGGTGATGATCAAAGCACAGCCTGTGTGGCACAGCTTTTTGTAACGTGAATTCACGAGCCTCACACCCCGGTTGTGAACCAAAAACGGGAGAGGACATCAGGGAGGGCATGCGTTTCTTTCTAGCTAGGGTGGTGTCAGTGACCTACCAGCCCTGACATTTATATACTTTTCACCTGTGTGGTTGTTGCTGTTGCGAGGCGCCTCGGTTTGATCGGACGATCCGGGTCCGATGGAATCATTCGTTGGCTCATTTACGCCCCAAAGGTCGGGGAAACGTAGTGTTCAGGCATAATAATCCACATCGGTGGACCGGCCCCGACGATCTAAAGGGTTGATGCGTTCTGATCCTGAGGCTCGGGCTAGAGAGTCTCGAATCGGTTGAGGACTATCTTTTGCCTTGGTTCATAGATGGAAACCCAATTTCCAAATACGTGACTTTGCGATTTTGATTGTATAACCTATATATGGCGACATAGTGGTATGGGGCATTCATGCCGCCTATGATTGATACTTATGATTTGAAGTTGTTTTATACACTATACACTTATAGTAGTATCAAATGATTTGTTTTAAAACGTATCAAGCATTCTTTGGCTGTTATAAGGTAAAAACCCTATCCTCCGGCTTGCGTTGCATTGTGTGATGGGAATTGGGTCTTATAATAGCTTCATTTTTCTTTATTTAGCATTGCGTTGTTTGTTTTATGCACTGGTATTCTTGGGAGGAAACCCGTTCCGCGTTAGCGGCGTGGTCCCTTGATTTACCTAACTTTAAAATAAAGATTAATAACTGTTTTAGTTCTCACACCAGTCATATGACTGACCTGGAGTTTATTGTTTTAACCTAAACTCTGGGTGCCCCTATTTTGACACGGGCAGCTAGTAGTTTTGGTTTTGCAGATTTATATTCACAGGATCCTGGTTTACAGCTGGAACGATATCCGGAAAGCTTTGTATCCGTATATCTCTCCTAGTTGTGTATTGTATTATTTTCCGCTGCTATGTAATGTATTGTATTCTCAGATATTTATCGAATGTAATATTCATTTATACTCTTTATATTCTTGTAATCTGATGGAATTGTTGTTATATACAATGAAATGTTCTTTTGTATGCGTTTTGTTGTGGCTTGTTCTCGAACTATCCACGCTTTCCGATACCGGGGAAGCTGCGGGTCTTCACAGTTGGTATCAGAGCTTTGGTTTACAAAGCAGAGAACAAGGCACATTAGAACCATACGAAAGAATTCATCAGATATTGGATTAGTAATATCCAATTAGAATGACTCGTTAGAGATGGGATCAGTAGTATCCTAGAACGAGTGTGAAGATTATATTTTTAAAATGAAAACAAATTTTTGTTTTGAAAATTTAAATCAACTATTCGTATTTGATTATTTATCTATATAGATTAGGACAGTCCAGTATATTAAGAATTTGCATATACGCCTTGCAAATGTATATTCAAAGTTTTAATATATTGGATAGATATAGCATCACACTCTAGTCGCCCGGAGATGATATTGATGATAGCGATCGCATCATCAACATTTATGTTCGAGTTTCGAAGGTGGGATTTCTATTTATTTCCATTAGACTGGTGTGAGAACCAAAACTAGATAGTGCTTATTGTTGTGATTTGGCATCAAAAATCTGATTTTCGACTATGTATCAAAATTATGAATTTGAAACGTTAATCCACTAATTGATTGATGTTTGTGTCGTTTGTTTAATTGTTGATAATTTTGAACCATTTAGCCTAATTGAATCGAATATTGAGTTGTATTGAAAATTGGTTGCATTTGCTCGCATATACTTGTACTTACATTGAACAGGTCACAGCAAGGAGGCTAGAGCAGAGAATAAAATTTGTTTGCCCGACAAATAGGTACACGTTTACTATAATTTACTGTTTTGTTTGGGTGATGATGATTTTATGAGCCTATTGGCTAGCCGCTTGGCTTTTTCTTTTTCTTTTTGAGATCTGAAGGCCTATATGGCAATTTCGGGATTTTCCCGTGGCTCCCGGTGCAGGGGAGGTTATGGCGAAATTTTTCGAAAATTTAGGGTGTTAGCCAAATTTTTGAAGAATTTGAAAATTCTCAGAAACTGAAAAGTTGGAGAATGGAAGCCAGATCGAACGTAGAGCTGATTGATCAAACCACTTTCGACTTTGTTCCTTTTCGGGGACGAAAAGTTTTAAGTGGGGGAGATTGTAACAACCCGAAAATCTGGGCCAGTTTAAAATTTTTATTTTGGCAATTTTAGCGAATTTGACTATTTAAAATGAATTATTTTAAATAAAAACGACGAGAAATTTATTTTGAATAAAATTCAATCGTATATAGTAATATAGATCGACGATAGTATAAATATTTATTTATATTTATAAAAGGAATTGAAAATGGCGCGGTAGTTCGATAATTCAATTTCAAACTTCAATTGAATGTACCTGGTGCAAAACAATCCGGATTTTAGTGAAACCAAAAATAATGGAATCTAATTGATAATATCTTTCCAACGAATCTGAAAAATCAAAATTTCATAGCGGGGATCAAAAGATATGTCCAGTTGAAAATTCTGAATAGTCGCTATGGAATTCAGGCCCTTAAAAACGGGAATTTTGCAAACGACCTCGGATTTCGACGAAACCACTTTTGTTGGATCCGTGATGTCAAATTATTGCTAGATTCCAAATTTCATCATTTTCTGAATCAATATGTGAGCGTGGCGAAGTTAAACGTGTTTTAACAGTTTCAATTAAATTCGGGTCGACCAGAAAATGACCATTTTACAAATGATCTCAGAATTTGACGAAATTAGTTTTGTTAGGACCGTATCGTCAATACGAAGCTAGAAATAATTTTTCTGTAATTTTTCGAGTCTGTATGTGGTCCCGGTAAATTGAAATGTGCGTTCAAATTCAATATACATTGATTTATAATTTAATTTGAACGGAAACTGATCGTAACTATCGAATTGGCCTACGTGGCATATCCCATTGTGTTCGGAATGGGGGTAATTAGCTAGGGACGACAGTCGGTGGGTCTCGTTTGGAGGTCGAGATAAAAAGTTACTTTTAGGGGAATTAAAAATTAAATTATAAATATCTCTTGGCCCCCCCTTTTACCCTCATAACCGGGTCAACCAAATTAAACGAGAACAACCCGATTCCCCCTCGTTCAAATCCAATCCCGTCGCCCAACCCTAGCCGCCTCGCCGGAGGCCCTCTTCGCCGACACCGGAGCAAGGCGCGCCCTCCTCCGTCGATGTCCGCCACCTCCCTCTCTTCCCCTCCGATTCTTCTTCACCTCCGCTGTCGTGCTCTGTCGCACACCCATCATTCCCTCCGCGCACCAGACCGACGCCCTCATCCACGAAGTTCAACACGATTTTCGAGAAGCCTTGGAGCTTCGAGCGCTGCGCCTCCGCCATTCAGGCCTTCAACGTTAGTTCGCTCTCCACCTAGACCTAAGCTAACTCCGACGCTGCCAGAGGCGAGCACGACTTCAACTCCGAGGAGCTAACTGCATTCACCGACCCTAGACCTCCCTTGTTGATGCTGCTCCGATCCTTTGCCGAACTCAATGTGAGTTCTCTGAATTTAGAATTCCTACAATTTCTTTGATTTTCAATATATAAAAATAGAGAAGAAGAGCAGGATTTTCATATGAATGATAACATAATAGGTTAGATTTTTACTTCTCTAAAGGTTCGATTTTTATTTCTATGAAAATGAGATTTATAATTATGAAAACATACGATTTTTCTATGTGAGCGGATTTAATTTTCCTAAATGAAAGTATACGATTTTCTAAGAGGAAAGTTATCATTTTTAAATCAAGAAAAGTTATGATTTTTAAATCAAGAAAGGTTAGGTTTTTTTAAACTAAAAAGGTTAGATTTTTGTTCGTGTGAAGTAACAACTAAAAACTAGATTTTTCATTATATAAAAAAAAGAAGAGATTTTTATTAACATGAAGGTTCGATCTTTTGAAGTGATAAAAATCCGATTTTTAATATGAAGTGGAAGTGATAAAAATTGATTTTTAATATGAAATTGAAACTGTAAAAAATTCGATTTTTATATATTGAATAGCGAAGTAAAAATTCGATTTTTATATATTGAATAGCGTAGTAAAATTTCGATTTTTATATATTGAATAGCGAAGTAAAAATTCGATTTTTATATATTGAATAACGAAGTAAAAATGTGATTTTTATATATGTAGAGAATACGGGCAGTGAAAAGTGACAAGAGGCAGAACGACGAAGATTTCTACCTAAGAAGAGTCGTGGCATTGGATTAGCTAATCTGTGAGAACTTCTCACTCTTCAATTTCTTTTTCTAGTTGTATATATATACTAGGATGCAGACGGTGTTTAGTAGCACCCGACACCCGTCATCCACAGACCATGGATGGCTTGTTTGTTTAATTGGTTGGTTGTGTAGTTGGTTAGATTATTGGGTTTGAATTGAATTGTTTGGTGAAATGAAATTGATTTGATTGATGTGTGAATGGCGTGGGCCTTCACTAGACCGGGGATAAGGCTAGGCCTTGTCCCGTTTCTAGTATCGTGCCGTTATGCCGTCGAAATTTTCTAAAAATAAGTTAGAAAAATAAAGATAACATTTTATTTAATAAATGAACCGAATAGAATATTCATAGGTTGAATAAAATAGTCTGATCATTAAAAATATAATTTTTAACGTGAATGAGAATAAATAAATATTCATTTACAAACCGGACGGTTTGTTTATGTACACCTATTTGAAGGACATTGATTGGAACGATAAATTTTACACATCGCCCAACTGCACAAATAAAAATCTGTGTTTGATTGCTTGAAACCCCACACGGGTATTGGGATGATATATGACATACACTAATCCCAATAGTTAGTTGTATGTCGATCGATTGATTGACAGACTGTTATAAGCGTTGAATATTTATATTTGATGCTTATACAGTGTAGAATGCACTTTGGATGATGGTTGATTATTTATCGTTGTTGATATACATGTGTTGTAGAAAATCCATATAATTAACATTATATGGTAATTGATTGGGCCTCATTCCAGTTTCGAAAAAGAAATATTTGAAATGAAAATATTTGAAATAGAAATATTTGAAATAGAATATTTGAAAATCGAAATATATGAAGCCGCATTGATAGATTGACGCCATTTTAACGTGAACGATATTTATATCGATTTTATTCAAATTGAAGTGAATATTAAAGTGAATTGAAATTCGAATCTAATTGAATTGATTTGAAATTCGAAATAAACTGAAATGGTTCGAAATTCGAATAGAATTGAAATAGAATTGAAATCGTTTTGAAATAAATTTGAATAGAATTGAAATCGTTTTGAATTGAAATCGACGAAGTATATATTATATATATTATATATATAATATAATGGCCTGAATAGAACGCGCCGCGCCGCGGCAGTTCGCGAATTTCGACCATTGACTTCGAACGGATATTGCGGGAGATCCGACCGTCGGATTCTCCTGAAACTGGAACCGTTGGGTTCGTATTTAAAAGAGCTTTCTAACGTATATTAGAAATTTGAAATCTAACGGTTGGATTTGGAATTATGTCCAAATCAAATTTGAAAAAGGTCGCTGTAAGTGCAGTTCAATGGCCATTGATGGAAATCGACTGTACGGGCCTTGATAAAATTATTAAAAATAGTAATAATTTGTGTAAAATCATAATAAATGATTTAGAAAGAATTGGGATGAAAAACTCCATATTTGAAAAGATAAAAATAGATTTTTATCGAAATGAACTAGTTTTGAACTAGAATTATAATTCTATTTATTTTTAAAATAAATAAACTGGACTAGAAATGGTTTTGAAAATAACGAGAATTTCCAATGATTGCATTGGAATGGATTTGAATCGAAATTGTCTTCGGAATATTTCGATGTTGGATTTCGTGATTATACAGATGTTGTTATGGTAATTTGAAAGATATAGATATATATCATTATTTCCAATACGATATCTGTTGGTCGTAGAATCTGATATTGAATATAAGCCGATATATTTTCTATTCAGAGCCTTGTATTTAATATCAAATGTGATTTGGGTTTGTCGTGAATGGTGTCTTTATTAACATTGTTCTTGAACCCAATTGAGAAAAGATTAAATCTTTTATTTAGATTTAATGAAGTGTACCAATTAAATAATATTTAATTGGAATCGAATTAGTATCGATTTTTGGGTTTATCGTGAACAGTGTTTTAAATAACACTTGTTCTTTAACCCGATATTTAATGGAAGGTGATTTTGGGTTTACCGTGAACCGTGTTTTAAATGACACTGATTCTTTAACCCAGTCAAAGATTAAAACTAAGTGGAGTTTTAATGAATCTTTAATTAGATTGAAATAATTGAAATGGAGTATCACTAGTTTTGCTCCAGGCGTTAGTTAAATCTTTAATTAGATTTGAACGTGAAATGGTAATTGAATTTACCGATAACACCGTGGTGTTAGATATGAAGTATAACCAGTTTTACTTCATGGGATGAATAGGTTGGGATTGGGAAATTAAAATAAATGATTACTTCGGTAAGGTTCGTTAATCCCGACTAGTTGAATCGAAATTCAAAAGATGATTAAAGAATAAATTCAAGGAATTTATCTTGGATAAAATTAATGGGAACCTTTCCCTATGAATGTGGAATTTAGAAACTAACTGTCGGTTAGCCAAGCAGAATGGTTTTCTGGATATTGATCTGATGTTGGTTTCCGCCTTCGGGGTTAATATTTGGGAAATTATTCTCTTGATTAATTTACGATTAGTGACTAATGAATTGGAATGAGGCGTATGTTGTGTTTGTGTAACACTTATTTAAAATATACGCGAGTTATTCGGAAAGACCGGGTTTATCCCATTCTGAATAACTGATACGACGATAAGTCAAAGATGAAGACGGTGGTTGAAGACCGGAAGTCTTCACATCGTTTGGGTGATTACTGATGATCTTGATTGGGCTGTACACCCAAGACGAGGGAATCAATCGGTGGTCGTCCAGATGTGCTTGGAGATCGATGGATATGCGAGGAAAGTGCCTCCGGTTTCGTTCAGACCCAGAACGGACTTGTAAATGGACTATGTGTTTGACATTGGATTTCATTCTGTGTGACTGATATCGGTTGCATGGAGTGGTTTGCCTGTGTGGCATGCTAAGATGCAATTGATCGAGGCTTCTGTTGAAAAGCAAAGTCTTGTGGTGATGATCAAAGCACAGCCTGTGTGGCACAACTTTCTGTAACGTGAATTCGCGAGCCTCACACCCCGGTTGTGAACCAAAAACGGGAGAGGACATCAGGGAGGGCATGCGTTTCTTTCTAGCTAGGGTGGTGTCAGTGACCTACCAGCCCTGACATTTATATACTTTTCACCTGTGTGGTTGTTGCTGTTGCGAGGCGCCTCGGTTTGATCGGACGATCCGGGTCCGATGGAGTCATTCGTTGGCTCATTTACGCCCCCAAAGGGCGGGGAAACGTAGTGTTCAGACATAATAATCCACATCGGTGGACCGGCCCTGACGATCTAAAGGGTTGATGTGTTCTGATCCTGAGGCTCGGGCTAGAGAGTCTCGAATCGGTTGAGGACTATCTTTTGCCTCGGTTCATAGATGGAAACCCAATTTCCAAATACGTGACTTTGCGATTTTGATTGTATAACCTATATATGGCGACATAGTGGTATGGGGCATTCATGCCGCCTATGATTAATACTTATGATTTGAATTTGTTTTATACACTATACACTTATAGTAGTATGAAATGATTTTTTTTAAACGTATCAAGCATTCTTTGGCTGTTATAAGGTAAAAACCCTATCCTCCGCCTTGCGTTGCATTGTGTGATGGGAATTGGGTCTTATAATAGCTTCATTTTTCTTTATTTAGCATTGCGTTGTTTGTTTTATGCACTGGTATTCTTGGGAGGAAACCCGTTCCGCGTTAGCGGCGTGGTCCCTTGATTTACCTAACTTTAAAATAAAGATTAATAACTGTTTTAGTTCTCACACCAGTCACATGACTGACCTGGAGTTTATTGTTTTAACCTAAACTCTGGGTGCCCCTATTTTGACATGGGCAGCTAGTAGTTTTGGTTTTGCAGATTTATATTCACAGGATCCTGGTTTACAGCTGGAACGATATCCGGAAAGCTTTGTATCCGTATATCTCTCCTAGTTGTGTATTGTATTATTTTCCGCTGCTATGTAATGTATTGTAATCTATGATATTTATCGAATGTAATATTCATTTATACTCTTTATATTCTTGTAATCTGATGGAATTGTTGTTATATACAATGAAATGTTCTTTTGTATGCGTTTTGTTGTGGCTTGTTCTCGAACTATCCGCGCTTTCTGATACCGGGGAAGCTGCGGGTCTTCACATTTTTATTGCTTCATTTCAATAAATAAAAATTCTATTTTTATTTCTACTTCATATACTTTTACAACGGTTATTCTATATAAAAATTATATTCTTATATTTCTATTTCTAATATAAAGATCGAATTTTTTCTTTACTATATATAATAAAAATCAAATTTTTATTTTACTACATATATAAAGATCAAATCTTTACTTTCTGTATAATATAAAAATCATATTTTTATTCTTTCTATGTTATAAAAATCAAATTTTTAATCTTTACATCATATAAAAAATATATTTTTAATCTAATTAAAAATCACTTCTTTTTATCCTGATGTTATACGAGTAAAATTATATTTTTACACACTAAAAATTGCCACATTATATAATGCTATATATAATTAAAAATACTGATTTCATGTATTAAAAACTACTGATTTCATGTATTAAAAATTACTGATTTCATATAATCAAAAGCATAGATTTTGCAAGAACTAAAATAGGAGAGAAGAGGGAAAGCTTACAACTAGATTTCAGAAGAGGGGGGGTTTGCTTTGTTACGCCGGAGGTGGGGGTTCAGAGGGCGGCGTCGGGTCTAGCGTCAAGGGGGGGGGGAGGGGGGAAGGGTTCGAGCGGAGAGTACAAGGAGGGAAGAAGGAGAAGAGGAGGTGGGGCGCGGGTCTGGGGAGATGTGGCGATGGTGGGGCGTCGGGCGACGTCGCCAAGGCTGGGCGGAGGCGCGACTGACGAGGGGTTTTCTCCTTCTTTTTATTTATCTGAATCAGTCAAAGAAGAAAGAGGGTGGAGAGAGAATGTATAGGGGGGTTAAGTGAAAAGTTTATATTTTATTTTATTTTAATTTTAAAAAGTAACTTTTCATTCAAACTCAAAACGAGGCCCACCGCCTGTCGTCCTTAGTTAATTACCCTCATTCCGAACACAATGGGATATGTATCGTAGGCTGATTCGATCGTTTCGAACAATTTTCGTCAAAATCAACATATAACTCTATATATTGAATTTGAACGCGTATTTCAATTTACTGGGGTCACATACTAACTTGAAAATTTCTAGAAAAATACTTTCTAGCTTTGTATTGACGACACGGTCCTAACAAAACTAATTTCGTCGAATTCTAAGACCGTTTGAAAAATGGCCATTTTCCAGTCGATTAAAATCAACTAAAACTGGTCAAACGCGTTTTCCTTTGCCACGCTCACATATTAATTCGAAAAATTATGAAAATTGGAATCTAGCAATAACGTGACATCGCGGATCCAACAAAAGTAGTTTCGTCGAAATCCGAGGTAGTTTGCAAAATTCCCATTTTTAAGGGCCTGAATTCCACAGCGACTATTCAGAATTTTCAACTGGACATATCTTTTGATCCCCGCTATGAAATTTTGATTTTTCGGGTTCGTTGGAAAGATATCCACAAATAGATTCAAATATTTTTGGTTTCACTAAAATCCGGTTTATTTTGAACCTGGAACATTCATTTGAAATTTGAAATCGAATTATCGAACTACCGCGCCATTTTCAATTCCTTTTATATATATAAATAAATATTTATATTCTAACGACGATCTATATAAATATATACGTTCGAATTCTATTCAAAATAAATTTCTCGTCGTTTTTATTTAAAGTATTCATTTTAAATAATCAAAAATCGCTAAAATTGCCAAAACAAAATTTTTAAATTGGCTCGGATTTCCGGGTTATTACAAGTTTGATCCACTGTATCGGTAGGAGTTTATAAACACTCGAATACGATGAACCGTCATGGTATATTTTGAAAAGGGTAAACGAAATAATTTTTCCCAAGATTATGTTTTGATATAAGGGTTTATATTGGAATTATTATAATATATATTGGATATATTAGTTGTTATTATAATCAAGTAAGATTATAAATTAAATGGTTATGTAAATAACCAATCAAAATTCATATAAGTGAAATATATGAAAGTAGATGAATTAAATCTGAAATTAAAATCAGAATCTAAATTAAAACTTGGAAATTTGGAACAGAATTTGTAAATAGACTTGGATTAAATATATGACAATTTTAAGATCCTGGGAGAATTTAAATTATATTCCAAGCATTTGTGAATGATGTTTTGAACTGATTTCAAAATAAAAGTGTTTAAGGATGATTTTGAAAGTGATATAGTATTGAACTCACTTCGATCACTGGAAAATAACTCTGATGAGTGTGGCCACATCATCAGTGTTCATTTTCGAGTTGTAAGTGATGGATTACTACCGAAAAGATTTTGTTTTTGAATTGTTCTGAGAGAAACAAGTGGTTTAAATCCAAAAAGGAATATTTGGTTTTAGAAAAGCAAAGCTGTTTAAAACTCCCAGGAAGAGGCAGTTTGAATTAAAAACAAATTTAAATAGAAATTTGTGAAACCGAGCTGGAACTGAATTGAAACCAATTAACTGGAAATTGAATTGGATACGATATATCAAGTAGAATCAGATTTTGAATTGTGAGATAGAATTTGAAATGGTATTGGATTGATGAGTTAAGAATAAAAAAATCGAAAATGGAACTTTGATTTGAAATTGAATTCGACCTAGGTATAAGCGAATGGTTGGATTTGTGGATAAAAACAGATTGGAATTTGATTGGATTGATATTGGTATATGCTGAAATGGGTAACAGGCGGAAGGGATATAATAATATGCCCAACAAAAAGGTACAAATTTATATTTGATATAAGCATGAGATTTATGAGCCGAATCGGCAAGCTGCTTGGCTGTTTGATTTTATTTTGGGTTGGAGATGACCTAGAGAGGCGAGTTGTAGTTTTACCGATAGGGCTGTACAAAGGAGGTTATGGCGAAATTTTCCAGAAATTTAGGGAGTTAGAAATTTTCAGGATTTTTGAAAATATTCGTTAATAGAATTGAATTAATAATTTAATTAAAATTAAATTAGTCCAGTGGAAACTGAAGTTGAGAAGTGAACAAATAAGTGCGGCAAGTCGATAGGGTTTGTTTTCTACCTTAGCAATTTCGAGGACGAAATTATTTTAAGTGGGGAAGAATGTAATGACCCGCATTTTTAGCGATATAATAATTAATTTAATTATTTAAAAGGTGATTAAAAGGATTTCATGGTCGTTGAATTAAATAATGGTGAATATTTAATTAAAATAATAAATTAAATAATATATTTAATTCTGAAATAATCAGAATTGGCTGAAATGGCGATATGGTGTGAACTGGATCATCTGTGATATTTAATTCAGTTTAGAATTGAATTAGAATAACGAATATATTATTTGAACGACAGTTTGAACATATAATTATATTATAATTAAAATCGAGCTTGAAATGGCGCGGCAGTTCGTTAGTTGGCGATTTGAACTTCAACCGAATATACAGAAGCCGTTTTAAATCGGATTTCTGTGGAACAAGAAATGTTAGGAGCCGGTGGAGTACATTTTTCTAATGGAAGAGAAAAATCGAGATTTTATCGTGTAGATTTTGATTTATGTCCAAATCAAATTCTAGAAAAGTCGCTGTGGGATTTCTTTATAATTTATAACGATTTAATTATATTTATAAAAGGATTTTCATTATAAATTGAATATCGATATAACTGGGAATTTTGAAATATCGAGTTGTAAATCCCATAGGAGCTGTATGGTATTCCACTGTGAATATATGCGATAATATTTATTTATAAATATTTAATTTAATTAATTTTTAATATATTTGTATATTTAAAGGGGTTATTTCGAGCTTTAAAAATAGCCACTTCAAACGACCTCAGAATTCGACGAAACTAATTTTGTTGGATCCGCAATGTTAAATTGTTGTTAGATTTCAATTTCCGTGATTTTTGAAGTCAGTATGTGGCCGTACTGATTTTTAAAGTGAAAACAGTCGATAAATTGACATTTAAAAATACCTGTGTGAGCAAACGGAGTCGGAATTTGACGAAACCAGTTTTGTTGGGACTGTAATGTCAAACTGTAGCTGCACGTCAATTTCCATGATTTATGAATATCGTGTGTGATCACATGGATTTTTAGAAGACCAAAACGAAAATAAAATAATCATAAATAGAATATCCTAACTAAGTTTATGACAAAAAACAAGCCACATCTCATCTTTTTCAGCCACACAACATTTCCATCCCCATTATAAAATCAGAACTCAAGTGCGCCGTCACATTTCTGTTTCCACCATAAAATTTTGATCTTTAGAAATTCATAGTAAATCCAATCCTCTTTTATAAATCTTATAACTTGTATAATTGAAATACTGGTGAGTTTCTCTTGAGATCTATACCCGCTGGAAGTCGTTCGACGTCTGTTTAGGGATCACAGAAAATGTACGACATCAGTTTTGTTGCTAGGGTTGAGGTTAATAGGAAAGGGAAGCATCGATTGTTGTTTTCACTGTTATTTTCGGAATTGTTGAGAAGTTTGGAAGGCTGAGGGCCGTTCTTGTGAATTTCGATGCCAAGTAAGTTCGGTGTTGGCTGTGGCAAAGACATCGACATGATGGTAAAAGTGGGGTTCGAGTGGAGGTTGGTTGAGTGCATTGAGAAGAGGAAGAGACGAGAAGTGTTGTGGTGATGTTTGTTTTTGAAAGAGTGAAGAGATGAAAGGTGCGGTATAGTTGGAAAAAGGGGGCGCAATGGCCATTGAACATCCTGGAGCAATGATGTTCGGTTTAGGAAGAAGAAAGCATTTGGTCGGGCCAGGTTTTCAAATGGGCTGAAGAGAAAATAAAGGTTAAGCCCAATTAGGAGTTTAATTAATCTATTTAATCTAAAATTTAGTGTATAACTTGTAAATCGTATAACTTGATCATACGATATCAGATTGACGAACCGTAAGTTGCGTTGGGATCGTATGGACGGTGGCTACATCATTGAATTGGCTGGGGGTGGATTAAAGCTCATTTGAATTTATGGCAAAATAAATTGTTTGATTCAAATCAAACAAACAGTTTGTCGTTCTATAACGATGAACTGCCAATGTGAGAAAAACTCACCAACTCTGAACAATTACATTTTTAGAACATATTTGTAGTACTGTTAATCATCTGTTGATTGCTGTGTGTTAACTGTTTGGTTGAATTGCTTATGTGTTGGTTGAAATTATAGATAACGATATATATATAAATCGTTAATCAAATGTTGATTCTGTTTAGCAGAATATTTCATATTGAAATGAAATCGATGTTAATAATATTGTTTAACATTTGTGATGCAGGGAAACAGGTTGGAGGAATCCAACTGGATTCCTCAACATTTATTTTACTGTTTTCATATCTTGTAATATATGATGTGATATAAAATCTGTGGATAATGATGTGTGTTTAAATGATATCGATCATTGTGGTTTGGCATATTAAATACCATAAGAAATACTGGCATGTAAAAAGGGGATTTTCAAAGTGAATATTGAAAATAATTTTTTTATAAAATCAAAAGATTTTATAAAAGAGAAATTATTTATAAAATCAAAGAAGATTTTATAAAACGAAATATTTATAAATGGAATATTTATAAATAGGAAATAGAGTTAAAGGAAATAATTTGGGAATAAGATATTATATAAGAGATATTTATATAGTAAATAAATATGATATAGAATAAAGGGATATTTATTTAGAAAGTAAGTAGAATTATAAAAGGAATATTTATTGGGAAAATAAATAGGATTTATAAAAAAAGGAAGTTGATGAGATATAGAAGAGCTAATCGAATTTAGTTATTCGAAGTCGAGTTAATCGAATATGGTTTGTCGAATAGAGTTAGTCAAACATAGTTTTTCAGGATAAGTTGCCATTTTGCACGACTGCTAGTGTAATTCCCAGGGCTGTAGATAGCTTACGGCGGTCGGAAGTTTCCTGAGGGAATCAGGCGTAACCATTGTGATCGCTGCGATCTAGAGTTAAGGGAATGGAGTTAAATCGAATCGAGTTAATCGAAAGGAGTTAATCGAACAAAGTTAATAAAAATAGAGTTAAGCAAAAAAATTAGAAACTACTAGAGATTAATAAGTTGAATGGTTTCCTGACTATCGATCTGATGTTGGTTTCGGCCTTCGGGATTTATATTTAGGAAGTTGTTTTCTTGTTAGTTTATAGTTAGAGTCTGATAGTTGTGGAAGGATAGTGATATGTAATTAAGCCATGGAAATGTTTTCCAGTGTTAATAACATATATTTTCTAAACATAGAAAATAAGGCAATGTGAATATATATATATATACATACATGTTAAATGATGATTGATCGATATAATTTCCATTTGGAAATAATATCGTTGTTTGCACACATGTTTTTCTTTGATAGTTAAATCACAGACTATCAATGTTTTGACCACTTTAACGTTGTTAATATGGAGAGACCGGTTGGATTATTATCCAAAGAACCACTCCGTATTGGCATAAGCGTTGCGAATCAAGTATGCTGAATATATTGAAGATGGAGTAAAGTGCAAGGGTCGTTGTATAAATCTTAGATAACAGTTTCCTAAGATGGATGTACCGAATAGTGCCTTCGTTTTGTCCAGTCCCAGGACAACTTGTATGGACGAAGGTATGACAGAGTATATGAAACACCCCACCTCTGTTAAGGTCACTCACAAAGGGAATGCCTTAACTTTGGTGGAGGTTTATAAGTAAAAGCCATAGATAAACACAAGACAGATATAAATACACATATTTTAAACAACGGAAACCAAACAAACTTTTATTTCATCAATACGTGTTCAAACAAAACATTTCCATAATTGTCTCAAAAATACTTCCATCATTACAACCTCATTACCGTCTTGATTATTAAAGAAGCATAAAACATAAATAAAAGTAACAAAAATCCCCATAGTGATATCCAACGCCATGATCCGAGCAAAAGAGATCCAAACCATACGTCTACGGTCTTGAAGCTTGCAAAAGAGTACTAAGCTGGGTTGTTTCCTCCCTGTAAACCTGGGGGGGGGGAACGAAAGAAAAGAAGACGAAAAGAAAATAGAGTCAGACATAAAGCCTGAGTAAATCTAGTAACCATCCAGTATGTGAATAAGAAAAAGGGCATGATAGATATAAACTGAAAACAGGAAAGTATTACAAACCAAGGAAGTGTCGTTTAGAATCGAATGTACTATCGCACCCACACTATATCTCTACACCTACTTGAGCTTATTCTAACTGGCACCCCATGCTGAGGGTGAACTGATCCCCATTTTTTCTTAATGATCGGCTCCTACTCGCGTAAACATGTGTCAAACAGCCCCCAAGAATTATAGATACATATGTTGGTCCCACCATGGGGTGTATCAAGACCCATGGTGGCGGCCACGACACAACTCTATAAGGCATAGGTTATACTACTGGTGCCCCCAGTGCCCTGTTTGTCTGCTCTGGAGTGTGTGCACGCCCGCACCCCGTTAGAACCTACGCTGTTGCACCCACCGTCGTCGCTTTGACCGCTTACAATCAGCCCAGTAATCGTGCCCCACCCTGCCTAGTTTCAGGGTACCATGATACCTAACTTGGGTTACTGCTGAAACGGGTCCCTCGTTACTAGGGTTTTCTAGTCAAACATGTTAAGTGGTTAAGTGTCTGTATTTAGCTAACCTCACCCATCAATTCTTGTTAACATGTTGAATTTGGTTAAGTGTTTATAGTTGACTTAACCCTACCATCTGTCCTTAGCCTTTTAAAGCACCTAACCACTCACATTAGACAGATATTGCTACGGTTACTGGATGTGCCGGTCGGTTCCGGGCAGGTTTACACCGTAGCTCAGTCTAACCTCGGGTCTTTATTGGGCTAAATGCTTAACCACCCACATTGGATAGGTATTGTTGTGACTACTGGACAGCCGGGCGGGTCCGGGAAGGTTTACGTGTAACATCCCGCCTCCGCTAGGGTCACTCGCAAAGGAATGCACTAGCTTTAGAGGGGCATTATTGGTAAACATGCACAGAAATATCACAAGACAGAACATATAAAATGGCGG
This sequence comes from Allium sativum, assembly GCA_030737875.1. Lineage (NCBI taxonomy): Eukaryota > Viridiplantae > Streptophyta > Magnoliopsida > Asparagales > Amaryllidaceae > Allium > Allium sativum. Next base: position 384,699,316 of record CM060922.1, read on the forward strand.
AAGTAAAATCGAACTTTCATAAACATTAATAATTAAGGTCTAAAGCCTTTTACATCAGAGTACATCAAAACCTGTCTTGTAATAATAAAGAAGCATTAAGACTTTTCCATAAATTATTCCCCAAATAAAACAGTAAAGTAGCCATAGCCAAGAAAAGTCCAAGCCATCCATGATGACCTTCAAGCAGAAGAAGTCTGAACTAAACAACAGTATTTCCTCCCTGTAACCTGGGGGGGAAACGGAAGACAAGAAGCGAAAGAAAACGGGGTCAGTCATAAAGACTGGTAAGCCCTATCTACTACCAGCATATAAACTAGTAAAGTTAACTGGCATGAGGAACTGAGATGAACATAAGCATGATAACAAGATAGATAAGCTAAATCAGAATAACAGGATAACTACTGAACTAAGGTATCATGATAAACTACGGTGTCATGATAAATCAAGGTATCATATCGTCAGACTTCTATCAAGTATACTATCCCAAGGTATCTACCCCGTCTAACATTCCCCGGTATCTATTCCGTATATTCTTCCTGGTTCTAACATGTGTATTTGCTCTGCACCCTCCGTACTAGTATCCCAGCCTTGTTATGTGTTAACCATGAATGTCCCTTACTCAAAATCGTGTAATGGTCCATGTCAACCTAACATATCGCATATATAGGTTACTCAAATCATATGTTTCTTTCCATGTATATAAGTTCAGTCCTTTGCCGTACCTCGTACGGGCTTCCTCATGTCGTATTATCCTTGAAATCGTTTGGACTGTCACCCTTGTTCTAGCTAGGCTCTTCCATATGAATCATCGTTTGAACTACTAGGACTTACGCCACCTAGCACCACTAGGGATTACGCTTGCCTATTGCACGCTTTCGTATTTTGGTTTGGGTTAAACCACCTAGGCCACTAGGGATTACGCTAACCCTCAACCGCGCCCTTTTTCCCACGCATTCATCGTGAATCGTTTTTCTATAACTGTATGCACATGTATCACATCGTGCCATCCGAGTCCTGTCACAGGGCAAAACAAGAAATACAGGACTCGGTCGGGAGCTTTAGATTTATCTGCCGATGCAGATACTAAGTTCTGCTTTTCTACACGTGGCTATGGTCCCACGAGACCCCTCCCTCAACTAGTGAAAGGCAACACAAGAGAAAATCTTGCATGAGAACTACACTCCGGCCAGCCCACATCCTACGGCCTACCTCACCCATATTTAGATAGCAATTATGATCTGTTGGGTGTTCCCTGCCTTTCCGTACGTACAGGCTTGACTCAAGATGGTAGATGATCGACGAACTTGCTATCTCGGGCACCTTATGTATTCGTCGACTCACTGCTATCCACCCCGGTCTTTAGGTCGCTCGCATAGAAACCAAGGCATATTCTTGGTTCTTCTACCGCAGACCTCAACCTCTCGTGAGCCTAGTATAATGACCTGGCAGCTCACAGAGGGATCCCAAGAATATCCTCACGTTCCCCGAAGCCGCTGCTTCGTTACCCAGTTCGTTGGAGCCTTTATCTAAATCAGATAGCCTGCTCCTACACGCATACTTAAACGTTGACCTAACGTATCGGGTTACTAATCTATCTAAGAAATGGTCCAAATTTCCTTGACTAAGAATTATTACTTAGTCTCCCTTAACTAAGGTTTACCACTTAGCCTTATTTCCATAATCCTTGTTAACTATGGTTATTTACCTAATCCTCCGAATTAGGGTTTATCTAATGGGTTAAGTGTCACTTAAGTTCATAACTTAGCCCGTCTACAAACCATGTCAAAATTGGCTAAGTATCCAAGTCCAAGACTTAACCCTACAAACCATGTGTCAAGTTGGCTAAGTATATTAAGCAATCCATAACTTAACCTCGTCTAATTATCATTTTAGATTGGTTAATTATATAAATTAACTTGACCTTGTCAAATTACCGAGTCAAATCGGTCAAGCGTATTCAAGTGATTCGTGACTTAGCCTTATCATGTTTTCACGTTAGATTGGTTAAGTATAGGTCACTTAACCACATCAAACTAACGAGTTGGATTAGTTAAGTGTAAATTAACTTAACCCCGTCCAATTACCATGTTTAGATTAGTTAGGTCTGAGTTGACTTAACCCCATCCATTAACTATATTAAACGGTTAAGTGTTACTAAGAAAATTTACTTAACCTTATCAAGTTATCGTGTTGGATTGATTAAGTGTTGGTTAACTTAATCCCGTCCCCTCGTCGTATAAAAATGGTCAAGTGTCGTTAGGCAAATCAAGTTACTTAACCTACCCAACCCTGTCGTGTCGGTTAAGTGTCATTAGTCAAATTAAATTACTTAACCCATTTGTCCATGTCATATTTGGTTAAGCCTCATTAATCAAATTAACTTAACCCTATTATGTGACATTAATTACTTAATGCACCCCAACCTCTCACATTAGACTTTGTTGTGGTTACTAGTTAAGCCGGTCGGTTCCGGGTAGCTTTACACCACAACTTGGTCTAACCTCGGGTTCAAGCACAACATGACCAACTTCTCACATTGGGTCCTATTGTTTGCAACTACTAGTTAGGCCGGTCGGTTCCGGGTAGTTTTACGTTGCAAACTCAACCCAACCTCGAGTTGGCCACTTTCATGTTTAGTCTAGTGTCATGTTCATAGTCAAGTTTTCAAGCAATTGGGTAGACCTAACTTAATAGGTAAATTCCCAATGGGTAGACCTAACTTAATAGGTAAATTCCCAAGCTTATGTTTTTATGCATACTTACATGTCAACTTCCATGTTATATTTCAAATCATGTTTTCAAGTATAAACACATGTCATATTTAACATTACATGTTGTCATGTTTATACCCATTTACCCAAGTCATATTCATGTCATTATGTTTCCCCATAATGTGACCCCAACGTTTTTTTTAAACTAGCATATACGTTCGCAACAACGTGATGGATTAAAAGAAGAGACTTGGCAAAGGAATGACAAAAATGGGTATTAAGCCACAAGTTAATCATGGTGGCAAATGAGGCACAAATGTGTTCATTAGCTTGCATGTTACATTCTTAAGCCTCAAAAACATGCATAAACCCAAACTTGGTACATAAGCGAATCATGGTGACAAAAGACATGGAATGATGGCTAGAAACTCGCATATATCATCATATAAGGATTATGACTTCATATGCAAGGTGACATAATGATTATGAAGATTCTCATGTTGCATAATGCAACATTTCAACATAAAGGTCAAAGCTTTATGACCACAAGACCAAGGTAATGACTTTATAAGCTTGCATAAGATGATAGCATGCTACATACTAATGTTTAAACCCACTTACAACATGTCATATTAAGTTTAAAGTTCATATCTAATAGTAGGAGAAGGGCTTACATTGCTATGAAGGCCTAAATCGATTAAACTAAAGCTTGTGATGAAGCCTATGCATGCCATCACCCAAAAACCCAAAGATGGATGCTCCAAACCCACCAAAACACCATCTTTATGAACAAAGATCAAAGCTTTTGCCTTGAAATCAACTTGAGAAGCTCTCATACTAACATAGGGACTCTCTAACACTCTCATGATCATGAAACCTCTCATAGAAATGAAGTGGAGGCTAGGATAGTTGAGTGGAGGCCATGAGAGTAGAAATTTGGCCATAGTTTAGTTACATGAATGAATAATGAGGATTTAGGAGAGGGTTAGGGGCTTATTTATAGATTAGGCAAGTGTTTTAGGCCATAGGATTAAACCTAGATTCAATCCAAGCCATCAAAGCATGTCTTGGGGAAGAAGTCAAGTGTAGGAACCATCTAGGGCCTTTAGATTAAAGATGAACCATGAGAACCATTCAAATGCAAAATCTGCATTTGAGCGAATCGGCCCACGGGTTGACAGCCAAACACCCTGGATTAACCCCTAGTCGACCCAGCGGGCTCGGGTCGACCTCAAAAATCGGCCGGTTCGGTTATTCCCCTCTCCCAATTCGCGGTTTTGAACATTTTTGCATATTTATTTATTTAATTTTCAATTATATATATATATATATATATCAATATATATATATTTCTCTGCGCAACCCATTTCACTTAATTAAGTATACTTTAATTTGGGAATTTTTCGTGAAACTTCGCGAGGCCATATCTTGGTCATACGGACTCCGATTTTCGAAAACTCGGACTCTATTTCGCGTATTTTTCCGAGACGAACGCAATGGCATAGCCCGTTTCCCTTGATTCAGATTTTACAGTTTAATTCTGCCTCCATTTATGTTATAACATGTTATTCAAAAATACGGGTTGTTACATTCTCCCCACCTTTTAGGATTTCGTCCCCGAAATCTCCAAGTTAGGAAGAACCTATCCTACCATCCATCATTCATCTACTCAAAACATTATCCATAAGCAACCATTGTCCTTAGATGATTTCTAATGCTGTATGAATATATGCAAAACGTGTGTGTACATGTTCCTTAGCTAATGCTAATGATCAGGCCTGAATAATCTTTCTAATGCAAAAATATGTATAGTGCCATGAATCCAACATGTATGCAAATAGTCCTAGTCATATAGATACTATATGTGTGCATAATCATTCATTCATATGCAACAACCGCATGATAATACATTCGATTTCAACCATAAACAAGTACAAATACTCGTGCATATGCAATATGAAATGTGATCGAGTCGAGCTAGTATCTAATGTGTATTCGCGCATCCACGAGCAACCACTTGCAACCACTTGCAACCATATCAATCATAACATGTTTCAAATACATGTTTACATCCATAGGGTTCTACCTAGGATTCCCTGAAACAGGGTCGAGAAGATAAACAAGACAAATTCCTTACGGGGTTTGTAACAGAAGATAGGACCGAGAGGATATTCACAAAAGATAGCCTACAAGCAAGCTCTACAGGAAAACAGGGATCAAGGATATACTCTCAAAAAGAGATATCATGCGCGTATCTAGTCTTTGACCATCAAAGTCGTATCTCCTTGAGCTTAATTCCATTGTGCCTTGACCGTCCTTTAACTTCGCGATTTCGTAGCTTCTTATTTCCTGTTTCCATAACATGAGTTGGAACTCATTTCCTCGTCGCCTCTCGTTCCACTTGCACACTTAGCGCAAACATGACTGTGTACTCATGATCTCATGCAAGCTTTCCAAAATTCACTAGTGAATCTCAGACCTCGTACCATAAGGTATTCCACGTAGTAGAACTTTCTCTTGAAAGTAAACAGATGCCAACCGGGTTATCAAGTGCACTTACTAGGGTGATTTCCATAACCCATGCATAAGTGAAATAAACCATCCGTCTTATCGGCGAACACCATCCGATCGGGCTTCAAATTTCCAATAAAGGCATCTAGGGATTCTAAGTAACTAATCATGACAGAACCCAAAAGGTCACGCGATACTTCAAGGGTATTACCAAAGCAAGCCAAGAGTCTAACTACCCTCCTTCTAAAACCGAGAGTGGCACCCCTTACTGGATAACCACTTCATCCCTAGAATCCATCCACAACTTATAAACATAAGCATTATTTCCAAGCTCAACACTTGATATAGACATTCTCAAATCCAAACAAGCCATGAGTAAATGGACCGATCTTCCAATAGGACTTGAGACAAAAACGGGATCCTCTACTACGCTAGTACTAAGGTGCAGAGACTCAACTATCGAAGCGGACTTAAAAGATGCGGTGATCAAAACAAAGTCCCGACAGGATGATAGAGAAGAAAAGCTAAACCTTTAACAAGATCGTTACCCTCCTTCTGAGGTACCCTAGAAATGAGAGCATACTATTGCCCTCCGAATGATCTTGTCCCTGTTCCATGATACTTAACTATCCGTCCCGTTTCACCATGCCAAAGGTACTCTCTCGTCATGGGTTTCATTGTTCATCTTTCTCCCTCCTTTTAGGACTCAGCCATACCAACATGTTGCTTATCCCTGAGCTCGTATCCTTTATCCTTGTTCTTACTATCCTTTCATGCATAACTCTGCAACGGTCTCTCGAGAACCACCTCCATCGTACGGGAAACACTTACGCAGCTAGAAAGACTAGTCGCAGTCAAAACCACTGTGACTACAGATGGAGGAAAGAAAGGAAAAGAGATTCAATCAAGGAAACAAGGATAATGCTAATGGCCTTTGGGGAATAGCCTTTTTCTTTTTAAAAGAAAATTTTCTTGAAAAATGCTTCTTTGTAAACGGTTTTTCAAATAATTTTCAGAAGGTCTTTAAAAACTTTTGCCCAGTCTAGTAACCTTCTACTCTGATACCAAATGTAACACCCCGCCTCCGCTAGGGTCACTCGCAAAGGAATGCACTAGCTTTAGAGGGGCATTATTGGTAAACATGCACAGAAATATCACAAGACAGAACATATAAAATGGCGGAAGTAAAATCGAACTTTCATAAACATTAATAATTAAGGTCTAAAGCCTTTTACATCAGAGTACATCAAAACCTGTCTTGTAATAATAAAGAAGCATTAAGACTTTTCCATAAATTATTCCCCAAATAAAACAGTAAAGTAGCCATAGCCAAGAAAAGTCCAAGCCATCCATGATGACCTTCAAGCAGAAGAAGTCTGAACTAAACAACAGTATTTCCTCCCTGTAACCTGGGGGGGAAACGGAAGACAAGAAGCGAAAGAAAACGGGGTCAGTCATAAAGACTGGTAAGCCCTATCTACTACCAGCATATAAACTAGTAAAGTTAACTGGCATGAGGAACTGAGATGAACATAAGCATGATAACAAGATAGATAAGCTAAATCAGAATAACAGGATAACTACTGAACTAAGGTGTCATGATAAACTACGGTGTCATGATAAATCAAGGTATCATATCGTCAGACTTCTATCAAGTATACTATCCCAAGGTATCTACCCCGTCTAACATTCCCCGGTATCTATTCCGTATATTCTTCCTGGTTCTAACATGTATATTTGCTCTGCACCCTCCGTACTAGTATCCCAGCCTTGTTATGTGTTAACCATGAATGTCCCTTACTCAAAATCGTGTAATGGTCCATGTCAACCTAACATATCGCATATATAGGTTACTCAAATCATATGTTTCTTTCCATGTATATAAGTTCAGTCCTTTGCCGTACCTCGTACGGGCTTCCTCATGTCGTATTATCCTTGAAATCGTTTGGACTGTCACCCTTGTTCTAGCTAGGCTCTTCCATATGAATCATCGTTTGAACTACTAGGACTTACGCCACCTAGCACCACTAGGGATTACGCTTGCCTATTGCACGCTTTCGTATTTTGGTTTGGGTTAAACCACCTAGGCCACTAGGGATTACGCTAACCCTCAACCGCGCCCTTTTTCCCACGCATTCATCGTGAATCGTTTTTCTATAACTGTATGCACATGTATCACATCGTGCCATCCGATTCCTGTCACAGGGCAAAACAAGAAATACAGGACTCGGTCGGGAGCTTTAGATTTATCTGCCGATGCAGATACTAAGGTCTGCTTTTCTACACGTGGCTATGGTCCCACGAGACCCCTCTCTCAACTAGTGAAAGGCAACACAAGAGAAAATCTTGCATGAGAACTACACTCCAGCCAGCCCACATCCTACGGCCTACCTCACCCATAATTAGATAGCAATTATCGTCTGTTGGGTGTTCCCTGCCTTTCCGTACGTACAGGCTTGACTCAAGATGGTAGATGATCGACGAACTTGCTATCTCGGGCACCTTATGTATTCGTCGACTCACTGCTATCCACCCCGGTCTTTAGGTCGCTCGCATAGCAACCAAGGCATATTCTTGGTTCTTCTACCGCAGACCTCAACCTCTCGTGAGCCTAGTATAATGACCTGGCAGCTCACAGAGGGATCCCAAGAATATCCTCACGTTCCCCGAAGCCGCTGCTTCGTTACCCAGTTCGTTGGAGCCTTTATCTAAATCAGATAGCCTGCTCCTACACGCATACTTAAACGTTGACCTAACGTATCGGGTTACTAATCTATCTAAGAAATGGTCCAAATTTCCTTGACTAAGAATTATTACTTAGTCTCCCTTAACTAAGGTTTACCACTTAGCCTTATTTCCATAATCCTTGTTAACTATGGTTATTTACCTAATCCTCCGAATTAGGGTTTATCTAATGGGTTAAGTGTCACTTAAGTTCATAACTTAGCCCGTCTACAAACCATGTCAAAATTGGCTAAGTATCCAAGTCCAAGACTTAACCCTACAAACCATGTGTCAAGTTGGCTAAGTATATTAAGCAATCCATAACTTAACCTCGTCTAATTATCATTTTAGATTGGTTAATTATATAAATTAACTTGACCTTGTCAAATTACCGAGTCAAATCGGTCAAGCGTATTCAAGTGATTCGTGACTTAGCCTTATCATGTTTTCACGTTAGATTGGTTAAGTATAGGTCACTTAACCACATCAAACTAACGAGTTGGATTAGTTAAGTGTAAATTAACTTAACCCCGTCCAATTACCATGTTTAGATTAGTTAGGTCTGAGTTGACTTAACCCCATCCATTAACTATATTAAACGGTTAAGTGTTACTAAGAAAATATACTTAACCTTATCAAGTTATCGTGTTGGATTGATTAAGTGTTGGTTAACTTAATCCCGTCCCCTCGTCGTATAAAAATGGTCAAGTGTCGTTAGGCAAATCAAGTTACTTAACCTACCCAACCCTGTCATGTCGGTTAAGTGTCATTAGTCAAATTAAATTACTTAACCCATTTGTCCATGTCATATTTGGTTAAGCCTCATTAATCAAATTAACTTAACCCTATTATGTGACATTAATTACTTAATGCACCCCAACCTCTCACATTAGACTTTGTTGTGGTTACTAGTTAAGCCGGTCGGTTCCGGGTAGCTTTACACCACAACTTGGTCTAACCTCGGGTTCAAGCACAACATGACCAACTTCTCACATTGGGTCCTATTGTTTGCAACTACTAGTTAGGCCGGTCGGTTCCGGGTAGTTTTACGTTGCAAACTCAACCCAACCTCGAGTTGGCCACTTTCATGTTTAGTCTAGTGTCATGTTCATAGTCAAGTTTTCAAGCAATTGGGTAGACCTAACTTAATAGGTAAATTCCCAATGGGTAGACCTAACTTAATAGGTAAATTCCCAAGCTTATGTTTTTATGCATACTTACATGTCAACTTCCATGTTATATTTCAAATCATGTTTTCAAGTATAAACACATGTCATATTTAACGTTACATGTTGTCATGTTTATACCCATTTACCCAAGTCATATTCATGTCATTATGTTTCCCCATAATGTGACCCTAACGTTTTTTTTAAACTAGCATATACGTTCGCAACAACGTGATGGATTAAAAGAAGAGACTTGGCAAAGGAATGACAAAAATGGGTATTAAGCCACAAGTTAATCATGGTGGCAAATGAGGCACAAATGTGTTCATTAGCTTGCATGTTACATTCTTAAGCCTCAAAAACATGCATAAACCCAAACTTGGTACATAAGCGAATCATGGTGACAAAAGACATGGAATGATGGCTAGAAACTCGCATATATCATCATATAAGGATTATGACTTCATATGCAAGGTGACATAATGATTATGAAGATTCTCATGTTGCATAATGCAACATTTCAACATAAAGGTCAAAGCTTTATGACCACAAGACCAAGGTAATGACTTTATAAGCTTGCATAAGATGATAGCATGCTACATACTAATGTTTAAACCCACTTACAACATGTCATATTAAGTTTAAAGTTCATATCTAATAGTAGGAGAAGGGCTTACATTGCTATGAAGGCCTAAATCGATTAAACTAAAGCTTGTGATGAAGCCTATGCATGCCATCACCCAAAAACCCAAAGATGGATGCTCCAAACCCACCAAAACACCATCTTTATGAACAAAGATCAAAGCTTTTGCCTTGAAATCAACTTGAGAAGCTCTCATACTAACATAGGGACTCTCTAACACTCTCATGATCATGAAACCTCTCATAGAAATGAAGTGGAGGCTAGGATAGTTGAGTGGAGGCCATGAGAGTAGAAATTTGGCCATAGTTTAGTTACATGAATGAATAATGAGGATTTAGGAGAGGGTTAGGGGCTTATTTATAGATTAGGCAAGTGTTTTAGGCCATAGGATTAAACCTAGATTCAATCCAAGCCATCAAAGCATGTCTTGGGGAAGAAGTCAAGTGTAGGAACCATCTAGGGCCTTTAGATTAAAGATGAACCATGAGAACCATTCAAATGCAAAATCTGCATTTGAGCGAATCGGCCCACGGGTTGACAGCCAAACACCCTGGATTAACCCCTAGTCGACCCAGCGGGCTCGGGTCGACCTCAAAAATCGGCCGGTTCGGTTATTCCCCTCTCCCAATTCGCGGTTTTGAACATTTTTGCATATTTATTTATTTAATTTTCAATTATATATATATATATATATCAATATATATATATTTCTCTGCGCAACCCATTTCACTTAATTAAGTATACTTTAATTTGGGAATTTTTCGTGAAACTTCGCGAGGCCATATCTTGGTCATACGGACTCCGATTTTCGAAAACTCGGACTCTATTTCGCGTATTTTTCTGAGACGAACGCAATGGCATAGCCCGTTTCCCTTGATTCAGATTTTACAGTTTAATTCTGCCTCCATTTATGTTATAACATGTTATTCAAAAATACGGGTTGTTACATTACGTCACAACTCAATCCAACCTCGGGTTAAGCATACCGTGTTTTCTAAAATTACATATTTTATCACTTCTCAATTATATGTAAATGTCATGTCCTTTATTCTTGGGTATAACAATTCATACCGCTTAATTGTCATTGTCATTGGCATGTGCCAACCATGCCAACATATATTTTCATGTTTTACACCCAACGTTATTACCCCCGTTTGTACGTTCGCAACATTATAACAAGTATTGGGCTTGACACAATTCAGCCCAAATTTATAAACGTGAGAAAAAAGGGGAAATCAAGAACATGTAATATTTTACAACATATAAGGGTGTGTGGCGCATGAACTTGCAATTTAGCGAAACTAACATAAATTATGGGTCATGTGAACTTGCATTCAAATCAAAGTATAACTAAGTAGGTGACATATGAAATGGCATAGTTTAGGTTTATACAAACTTGGGTTTAAACATGTTTAATTTGGCATAATGTCAACCACAAAACTAGCATGTTGTATATTCACCAAAATGTCCAATTTTAACATCAAATCATATAGCCTATTTCAACATGAACTTGCATAGTTTATGTAACCCAAACGATACTTAACATAGATCCAATTATACTTGCAAATAAACATAAGAATGTGTTCATAGGTTTTGGATCATGTACGCATAAAAGGTCTCAAATCTAGAACATGTTTACATAAGCCTTAACTTAGACTTAGAGAATGTATATAGTCCATGCCATAGACATAAACATAAAGGCATCAAATTCTAGTTTTAGCCACAAACTTGCAAGTGCCATTGTTTTTATATACCATTGTTCAATAGGCTTGCATCAATCAATTTTGGCCACAAATATCAATACACAAGTCATGACAGAATCATTACAATACACAGAAATTATATCATTATCATACAATAACACAATTCTATTTTCATTTACATCGAATCACATCACAGTTTTTATTCATATTCTGAAAGGTCACTATACTTACAACGAATGCAGAATCTTGAATTCTGGATTCTGAATTCTGAAATTGAGATGCGTTCCTTTGGGTAGATTAATGTTGCGTTGATTAAATTGATTAAGCTTTAGTCTTCTTCTTAATTTGATTTGTCTCTAAGCTCCTCTCTCTTGACGGTTATGCTCAATTCCTTCCTGGCAGCGTGACGACTCCCATCTTATTTTTTTGTGTGAATTTTAGTTGAGACTTAGGGTGTATATATAGATTTTTAAATTGTTATGAGCCATCAGATGAAGACAGGAGGAATATAGACCATACAAAGTTCAAAGAGCCAATCAAGAGGTGACATGTCTGCCATAATGACACACCGAGCCATAGAAATTCGAGCCAGAGCCAGACCCAGCCAGCCAGGTCGACCAGGTAGGTCAACTGGCAAGTCGACACCCAGGTCGACACTATGATCGACCTGGGGTGACCAGGTCGACACCATGGTCGACCCTATGGTCGACCTGGTCCCTGGGCGGGAATTTTCCCGCCCAGCCCAGTTTGAACCTGTTATTCGAATTTTGAATTTGAAACAGAGCTGTTTGATTTTTAAATTTTATTCTGAAACTTCCGAAGGTCATAACTCCTTCATACGGAGTCCGATTCACGCAAACTCAGACTCTATCTCAAGCAGAATTCCAAGACGAACGCAATGGCGTAACCCATTTCCCTTAATTCTTTCATTTAGAATTAATTACACTTTAATTTGTGAAGCTTAATGTTATAGAATTCACGGTGTGTTACAGTATATCTAATAGATTGCGTAAGTTGATCTCTTCAAACGTATTCACATTTGGTGGAAGAGGAATTCGTTTCTTTTAGCTGTATACCCGTGGTATTTTTGGAGAAATCAATTTGTGATTTGGCGGGTATGACGATGTGACATTCAAAGTGAATAAATGTGTGATCTGTCAGAGATAAGCATGGCCTCTAGCCTCACATCCGATAAATGACAGAAATCGGGCAGGCAGCATGGCTATGTAGGTCGCACCTATTAGGGTGTATAATCACCTGATTTAGAGTTTCATTTATTTCTAAAAATCTATTGTTGATGTTGTCCCATTCGGGAAACGGTTGCTGATCCCAACCGTTGGTGATATACATTCGATAACTCAAGCGAAATGAGTGGTCGGTCATGTGTGGCCGGGTTGCAAGATGTTCTTGCTGAACCCAGTGTATTCCTCTCTAGTGGTACACTAGCGTATGATGGTTCCATACCTTGCCATAGTTGGAAATCCATTACCCAATACGTGCTTGCGGTTTTGATTGTATACTATATATGTAGAACGTGAGATAAAAGCGTTCTGCTAGATGATTATTATATTGTGGTTGATAGATGTTATTATAATATCAATGAGTTTTGATATAAAGTTTAATTTGGATTCTCATAAGGGAAAAACCCGTTCTCGTGGTCTTGTGAGATATCGTTGTGTTGCTCAAACTGTTTTTAACTTTTTTACTCACACCAGTCCCATGATTGACCCGGAGTTTATTTTGTTTTGCTTTCCCTAAACTCTTGGGTGCCCAATTTTGTACGGGCAGTCAAGTAGTCGGGATTTACAGATACTTGAAGAGCTGGAGCAGGAGGCTTCTGGATTTTATATAGCTATTGTTATTCCACTGTGTTGTAAGTGTTGTACTTGATAATGATATGTATATTCAAGTACAAATCTTTTATTTCAAGTTATGTTATATTTTATTCCTTCCGCTGTGAGGTTTGTGTTTACTCTGATGTTGTATGTTCTTCTTCTTCTTCTATTCTAAGTTTCTATCTTATCTTTCCTCACCCTCTAATTTCTTTCATTAACCATCCGGTATTTTCGACTCTTGATGTTCGATATGTGTTGTATATCGGATAATCAAGATCACAAAAACCCGGGTCGTTACACTATATATATTCCTAATCCAATTTTCTCTTTTTAACCTTTTCCAATTTGTAAGGTTTTCAAGCCCACTAACCCAAAATACTAATCATATGGGATTCACTTTCCTTCCATACAGAGCACATTGTACACCCTCGACCAAAATTTCCTACGGGTCTCAAATTTCCATACTTATTCTTTTAGTGTACATAACAAACATCCCATTTCTTACCCTGTTATACTCTTTCTATTTAGTGGGTTCCTCTATGGATCTAGGTATATATAAATATAATATATTTATATTTTAAAAAAAATACAAACACATTCACTCTCTATTTATATAGGAATCCTAAACCTAAGCTCTGACACCAGATGTAACAATCCGAATCCTCGACAGACAAATTTTTCTTTCAAAAACCCAATCCATCGAAACCCATGTTGGTTTGCTCTGGTATCCTGCAATAAAGACAGGGACATAAAACATGTCAGAGTTCGGAAAACATCTCACAACGGTAGGAACAAAATATAATGTAATCAAAACAAGCTTTACCTTAATATCAATACTGCTAAACCAGTATCCAAAACTATACAATCTCTGTCATGAACCTAACCTGCAAATGTTATGAGGAGGGGGCCAAAACATAAGTTCTGGTGACAGGACTTAAATTAGGTCCCAAAATTAAAGTTTCCAACAACAATACTTGTTATGTTCCCAAAATTTCATTCCAAATTATGCCCAAATTTCAATACACTTCGCATGCCTTCGTACATGTAATTAACCTCTTTTAGAATAAAGAGGTAGTTCTCAAATAATGTCTTATTTACCAAAAATTTCATTTATTCCAATTGTCATGTCCACAAAATAAATCTTTATAACATTATCCATTTATATCGTAACATCTACCTGATTGAACATAAATTTTCATTTTAGCGCAATTATCCAATGCATCAATTAACTTTTCCAATGCATTCATTATGAATATTCACGGGGAATGATCAAACGATAAACATACTATTATTCACAAAGGATAATTTAATCCCACTCACCTAAAGCTTTCCAAAATCTTGAATCTGATCAGATCCATTCCTCCATGGTTTCCCTAACTGAATTTAAGACCTAAAGAACCATGGATCTATAAATTAAACCCAAAAAGAAAGGGAAGAGAGGAAGAAAAAGGGAAGAAGAACTCAAAAATAGATCAGATTCAATACTCACCTTTCGCGCAGCGTAGAACTAGGCATCTATATTGCAAATCTAAATTTTTTTTCCCTCATTTTGAAGCGGAAGAATCCTAGATCTAACTTTTATTTTATGAAAAGGTTTGGATTGATTAGATCTAAGAAATAGATCTAAGAAATAAGAGAGTGGTTGCTTGAGGAAGAAGAAGGAGCAGAGTTTTGGCGTCTCCTCTAAAATTAAGAGAGTGAAAGAAAACCTAGCCATCTATTTATAGGTGTGCCAGAGGAACTAGGCCCTTGGATTTAATCTAAAACCTATCTGAACCAGCCACCTCACTAAAAAAAAGAAAACTCTAGAATTTAACCCTTTTCACACTGAATGCTCCATTAATTAAAAGAAACCGCCCTAACCCTTTTCACATGCATTGCATTGATTGCACATTTTCCATTAATGCATTCTTCCTTTACATTTATATCCATGTGTCATTATATTATTTATACAATTCGAATTGTATCCTCATTAATTCATTTAATTCCCTTTTTTTCTTGCTTTTCTAATTAGTATACTATATTATACTATTTTTAACGCTTACATAGTAACCTCTTTCCTTCATGAATTTATTTATTTGCTTTCTTTCTTCTTTTTATTTATTTATTTGCATGCATTATTATTTGACTTTTCCTTTTTTATCGTGCATTAATATTCTTATTTGTCATACACATCTCCTCTCCTACAATAAATTGCATTAGCTTATTAATCTTTCTCTCTTGCATGCATTTATTGTTTTTATTGCACAATGTTCCTCATTTTAAACATTACTGCGTGCAATTACGCATCAATTCTTTCTTTACCGCTTGCATATTAAGTTATGCATTCTTTTCTCTTTTATTTTTATTTTTCATGCATACGTATGTTTTAATTATTGTATGTATAAACAATACAACCTTCCATTTATTAATTTATTCTTAATTATGCATATATTCATATGCACATAATTAATTGCATGCGTATTATAAATTTCAACATTAATATACATGCACTGTTACTTATACACTACTTAGAAAAATTGCGGGGTGTTACAAAGAGTGTGTGTATATATATAAATGAAAGCGCATATTTTCAATTGAATATAAAATTATTTTTATATTATGATTTCTTACTTCAATGTTTCCGGAATTTGTTAAGAAATAATATTCTTAAATTATTATAATATTGGTAATCAACCAAATTCACCATTATTTATTACGATTATGAAGTTGGATTGATTTAACTAAATGGAGATTTCAAATTTGAAATATGTAAATGAGAATTTTAATAATTAACTTTAACTTATATAGTTAAATGGATTGAGTCAAAATGAACTGTATAAGCTATAATTAAACTTGAGTTTGAAATAAAATTTAACTTAAGTCAACGGGAATTTGACATGAGAAATATTTGCAAGTAAATTAATCCAAGTAGAATGTGTAATGACCTGGATATTTAGTCTATTTAAAATAGGATTCAAATAGATTTAAAAAGGATTTTTAAATGAATATGTAACGACCTACATTCTACGCATCGGAGAGTCGGAGAATAGTTATTTCATTATCATAGGAGGACATATAGTCGTGTAACTATGGGGAATGACTATTGGTGTAATTTCCCATGTTCACGATTTTTGCCGATTTTTTAAATGACCGTTTTATCCCTGGGAATCTTGTTTCGTCCATAACTTTTAATTGGTAAGGAGTTTTGACCTAAAACCACTTCCATTAGGTTTAGATGATGGTTTACCTTTCCGTAGAGTGGTCACACTGATCAAACGGACTTAACGTTTGGGAGATATGGCTAAAATAAGGTTTGGAAGGTGAAAAACAGCATAACCGGGCCTAATTAGGGTAATTAGCATATGGGCCCATAACCCATTTCAGGATTAGGGTTATGGGAGGCTGAAATCAGTTAGGAAACGATCTCATTTCATTTTCTCAGCCACCTAAAACATTTCTCTAACACTAGCAATGGCCTCCACCTCTAAATCACTCCCAAATCACTTTCTAATCACTTATTAGCCAAATCTACGTCAAATCAAGGAAGATTAAATAAAATAAGAGTTGGAGCTGCTGTGTTGCATAGGAATTCGACCCAAAACAGTAGAAAAATTTAGATCTAGAATTCATTTTTCTGTAAGGTGAGTGGTTTGCAATGTTTTTCACTAATTACGGCTAATTAGGGGTGATTAGCGTTAATTAGAGAAATTATGCATGTTAAAATTCTAGAAAAATATGTAAAAATTCTTAAATATTATTTTAGGGCTCTAATAGAAATTTGGATTAATTTGGATATGTTTTGCTAACCCTATCATTAGTTATGGTTAAACATTATTAAGGGGAAAACCATGGGTTTCGGGTATGTTTGATCCATATTAACATGTTAGGTTAAGGTTTTGGTATTTATGGTCGATTCTCTTTGTTGTTATTACTGTTAGGAATGTTTTGTGGTCTCTTATTGAAGTTAGATTAGTCAAAAACGCCGTCGTATGACATAAATAGCTTGCTGGAAAAGTGCCAAGATTCCGGATCGGATCGGGATAGGGCACCGGATCAGACATATCCGAACCGAACCGGAGTAGTGGCAAGTTTTGTGCATGGAAAAAAGGAAGGCCGCTTTTATTGAAGTTGGAGTTGGGATTGGATCGAAGCTTCGCAGGGGATCGAATCATATCAACTGGAGGACAAGAGGACCAGACCGAACCCAAATAGGACCGAACCGAACCGGGTATGGAGTACCGAACCGCACTATGAGGCACCGAACCAAACCGCACCATGGAGCATCACAAACCGAATTGAGGCAATGACCATATACCGAACTGAACAGGATGGCCAAACCGAACCGGATTTGGAACTACTACTTCTACGCGATGACTCTTCTGAAGACCAACTCCAATTCGACCAAAAACCGAGATGCAAAGGAAGTCCAAGTGAGAAGTTAGAACCCATGATCCAGATGGGAACCAAAGAATTAACTTCATGGGTTGGACATTGTTGCGGGACATGTGCAAAGGGGTCATCGATGCCTATAGTTTTGACTCACCACCGGGAGACGGATATTAGCTATGGATCAGTGCAGTGGAGTTGTCATAACTCCATGGGGCAAAGTGGTCGTAGCAGGACTATAAGCCAGTGCAGTGAGGTTGTCATGACTCCATGGGGCAGAGTGGACATAGCAAAGTATTAGTGGTTACAGATCAGTGTAGTGGAGCCATCTTGGCTCCATGGGGCAGAGTGATCATAACAAAGAATTGGTAATCAAAGTGGTGGATATCGTATACTTTATGCACCAAGTGAGAGATATGAGGATGATTGCTATGTTTGATGTTTGCTATCACCATGACATGCACACCCCTCCCTATTATTTTCACATCATGTGTTAGTGTCACCATAGAGTATTGTACATCCTGTTGTGCTAAATCTTTGGTTGCAGGTTCGGGTTCAAGTATGGTTATGTATACCTGTTATTGTTCTGTTTTCCCTGCTTAATGCTCATACCAGACTTTTGTCTGACTAGAGTTTTATGTCTCTTCTTATTATTCTGGGTGCTCCTAAATGAGAATAGAGACAGGTTAGCTGATTATGCACGAGTAGCTATCTGGAGATGAGCATGAGGTTTACACATATTGTTCCCATATATTCTCCTTGTGTAGTTGCTGGTCACTACTTTGGGCATTATTTGTGTACCTTCCTAGTTTGCTTTAGAGACAGTTTTAAAAGTTGTAATAATGATGGTTTAGATCATAAGCTGTATTTTGAATCTTTCCGCTGCTATGATGGTTTTAGTTTTCAGCTTATGCACTGTCTCGCCTGTTTTATATCAAGTTATGTTATTATTATATTTTGTTCCATGCATTGTGAGATATACTACAGGTTCTTTGATAATTCATAGTTTCAAATCCCTTCCTTTTTCCTTTCATTTGACGACCGTCCTGCACTAGTTGGACATTGGTATAGCGCTTCTCAGGGAAATGTCGGTTGGTGCAGGGCGAGCCATCACATTTGGTAACAGGGCTCTAGGTTGCATAATTAACCTAGGGAAAGACACCAGGGAGAGATAGTACGTATATGAGAGCACGTATTTGTGATATTTTGGTTTTCAAAAACTATATATATATACTATTAGTATATCTAAGGATGGAGTCGCACTACACTGGCACCACTGAAGAGAACGTTAATCATTTTCTCCATATAGATTGAACGATGTGCCGATATATGAGGAATACTAGTTCAGGAGTGCCGATATACGAGGAATACTAGTTCAGGAGCCAATAATAGGAATGCTCCTGATATTAAGACGATGTTCACTGACTTCATGAGAGAGATGCTTAGGGATGTTCAGAGGCCAGCTCCTAATGCAGCAAATAGTGGTGGTGCAGCGGTGCCGGCGCCTAGGGCTGATTTCGCCAAGCTCTATAAGGATTACACTAGTCTTGGTGGGAAGCCGCTCCATGGAAAGGAATCGGCTATAGAAGTTCAGGATTGGCTTGATGGTTGTGAGCATATCTTCGAGGATCTAGGAATCAAAGATGCGATGAAGAGGAAGCTAGCATCTCGTCAGCTGTAAGGACGGGCTATGAATTGGTGGAATTCTATTAAGGCAGCTACTCCTGAGGATCAAGTTACATGGAATCAATTTAAAGTTCGCTTCAGTGACAAGTTTATCCCATCTTCTCAGAAGTCAGAGTTGTTTAGGAAGTTCTTGGAGCTTAAAGAGAATGGTAGGGCAGTCTCAGAATATATTGCTGAGTTTGATACTTTATCGAAGTATGGATTATCTCTTATCGATATTCCCAAGAAGAAAAATGAGAAGTTCATAACAGGATTAGATCAGTACTTAGGGGAAAGGCTTATAAACCATATTGATGAGACTTTTGAATCGATTGTTGGGAAAGCATTAAGATCATAGAGCCTTTATCCTAAGCCCAAGATTGAAGTCGCTGTTGCATCTGCAGGCGAGCCAAAGCCGCAAGCAAGCGGTGGAGGCAAGAATAATTGGCAAAATAAGAGGAAACAAAAATAAGATAAGGATGGTCAGAAGAAGGGTAAGAAAGATATCGAGTTCTTTAGCTGTGGAAAGAAGGGCCATTATGCTAAAGAATTTCGAGCAAAGCCAGCTGATAGGAAGTGCTTCAACTGTGGCCAAGTGGGACATCATAAGGATAAGTGTCCACAACCTCCTAAAGAGAAGCAGATTGTGAAAGCATATGCTATTAATGTTGTTCCTTCTTCGTCGAATTCCCCAACTGTGGCGGAGAAGGGAAAGAATGTCATCATACAAGGTATGCTCTCTATTTATGAAGTTCCTGTTCGAGTACTGTTTGATACTAGGGCTTCCCATTCCTTCGTATCTAGTGACCTCGTAGATAGGTTGGAATTGGAACCCGAGATAGTCGATAGACTTTAGTTGTGACGAACTCGATTGGTGGTTCGACTAGACTTAGTATGATTTGTCGAAATTTGGTCTTATCGAGTCATGGATGCATGTTTGCTTGTGATTGCTTTGTTTTGGGCTTTACTGGGTTTGGCATTATCTTGGGAGTCGATTGGCTTCAAAGATACGGAGTGGTGATAGACTTGAGGTATTTTCGGTGACTATTAGGGCAGATGATTGGCAGAGGGTAGTGTTTGGTGGCCTACCTAGTGATGAGGTGATGGCTAGTTTTTAAATTCCCTCGACATTCCACAGGACGAGTTATCAGGGGTTCCAATTGCTAGCCAATATCCGGATATCTTCAAGGAGGTGCCCGGACTTCCAGCACACTGAGAGATTGAGTTCTGTATTGATTTTGTTAAAGATGTTAGACCTGTAGTGATGCCACTTCGTCGTATGGCACCAAGGGAGCAGCGAGAGCTCGGGGTGCAATTAAGCGATCTTTTAAAGAAGGGATTTATCTGAAGAAGCGTCTCCGAGTGGGGAGCACTAGTTGTATTTGCCACTAAGACAGATGGTTCCCTTCGTTTATGTGTGGATTATCACGAGTTGAATAAGGTGACTAGGAAGAATAACTATCCTCTTCCATGGATATATGATTTGTTTGATCAACTGGAAGAAGCATGAGTGTTCTCCCAGTTGAAACTCGTGACAGGATTTCATCAGCTCCAAGTAGCAGCTGAGAGTATTCCTAAAACGACATTTCAAACGCCGTCTGGATTCTATGAGTGGTTGGTCATGCCATTCGGGTTGACCAATGCACCAGCATATTTTGTGGATCTTATGAATAGGGTATTCAAGGATCAATTTAATAAGTTTGTACTTGTATTCGTGGACGATATCCTTGTTTACTCGAGGATAGAGGAAGAACACAAGGAACATTTGAGGATAGTGATGGAGGTGTTGAGAAAACACCAATTGAAAGCGAAATTTTCTAAGTGTCACTTCTAGAGGAGGGAAGTGAGATTCTTAGGCCATGTTGTTTCAGAGAATGGTATTGCCGTGGACCCTGCGAAGGTGGCTACGGTACAAGATTGGTCTACGCCCAAGAATGCAACATACATAAGAAGTTTATTGGGGTTAGCTAGATATTATTGTAAGTTCATCCAAGACTTCTCCCAGATAACAACACCGTTAACTCGGTTGACCAAGAAGGATCAAGCTTTCGTCAAGGACGAAAGGTGCGAGAATGCATTCAAGAGTCTAAAGGAAAAGTAGACGCACGCGCCAGTGTTAGTTATTCCTAAAGGGAATGAAGAGATGATAGTATACACAGATGCATGTGGTACTAGATAAGGCGCTGTATTGATGCAAGGAGGTAGGCTTGTAGCCTATGCTAGTCGGCAGCTGAAACCGCATGAGAAAAATATCCTACCCATGATTTGGAATTGGAAGCGATTTTATTCGCGTTGAAGATGTGGAGACATTATCTCTTGGGAGAAATATTCGAGTTGTTTACAGATTATAAATCGTTAAAGTATCTTTTCTCTAAGAAGTATTTAAATCTCCGACAGCAGAGATGGTTAGAATTTTTGGCTTCCTATGATTTCAATTTCGCATATACACTAGGAAACGGCAATGTGTTAGCAGATGCATTGAGTAGGAGACATGCCAGTTTAGGGGCTATAATTCTAGACTGGAAGCAACTGGAGAACATCGTTGGTTATGATTTCAGACCAAAGTTCGAATTGGATCCAGAAACGTTAGCAAGTTTGAAGGTCAGACCCCCTTGATTAAGCAAATTGGTTCCAGTCAGAGAGACGATCCTAATCTATTAGAAATCATCTCCAAGTTAGAAATGGGAATCGATGGGGAGATGAACAAGTATGGGCTTGATCAAGATGGGTGGCTTAGAAAGAATGGGAGACTAGTTGTGCCCAATGTCAATGGATTGAGAGATGAAGTGCTTAGAGAATGTCATCACTCAAAACTGACTATACATCCCGGTGGTAACAAAATGTATCAAGACATGAAGCAGACCTACTACTGGGAAGGAATGAAAAGAGACGTTGGGAAGTTTATATCCAAATGCATGAACTGCCAGCTAGTTAAAGCTGAACAAAAGAAGCCTAGTGGTTTGTTGCAATCATTAGAAAGTCCCAAATGGAAATGGGAACAAGTCTCAATGGATTTCATTGATGGTTTACCCAGGACTAGATCGGGCCATGATAGTATTTGGGAGATTGTGGATCGACTGACCAAGAGTGCAAGGTTTATACCAGTCAAGTCAAACAGAACGACAGCTAAATTAACAGAACTGTATATGAAATGGGTAGTGAGATTTCATGGAGTACCCAAAAGCATTGCGAGTGACCGAGATCCGTTGTTTACTAGTAGGTTTTGGAAGAGCTTACAAGAGGCTTTAAGGTCAGAATTACATCTCAGTATCACGTACCATCCTCAAAACGGCGGTCAGATAGAGAGGGTGAATCGCATATTGGAGGATCTCTCGAGAGCTTGTTTATTGGATTTTGGAGGATCATGGAATGACCATTTGCATCTAGTGGAGTTCGCATATAATAATAGTTATCAATCCAGTATTGGTATGGCTCCATTTGAAGCTTTATATGGAAGACCGTGCAGCTCACCATCATGTTGGTTAGAAACCGGTGAGAAATTTGTGCTTGGGCCAGATGTGATAAGAGAAACCTCAGATAAGATCAAGGTTATCCAACAGCGAATGAAGCCTGCCCAAGATAGGCAGAAGAGTTATGCTGACAAGAGACAAAGATAATTGAAATTCTTAGTTGGAAACTGGGTATTTATCAAGACTTCTCAGTTAAAGAGCGTGATTCGATTTGGTAGGAGAGGCAAGCTAGCACCAAGGTTTGTTGGCCCATTCCTAATTCTCGAACAAGTTGGGAATTTAGCATATAAGGTTGGATTACCTGATAAGATGACAGGAGTTCACAACGTATTTTATGTTTCCCAATTAAGGAAGTTCGTACACGACCCTGATATGACTATTTCACTAGATCAGTTGGATGACATCGAAGTAGAACCCAAGGTGGTTGGGAACCGCAGGCCGATCCGTATTGTCGAGTACGATACAAAGCAACTTCAAGGGAAGGCGGTGCAGCTAGTCAAGGTCTAGTGGGGCGATAACGAGAATGACTGCGCATGGGAAATAAAGGAGAGCATAAGGAAGTTGTACCCAGAACTCTTTGCTTGGTAAGACTTTAATGACCATTTAGTTATCCACTTGTTAATAAACCACATGCTAGGATCGGCTTGTTATGATGCTATGTATGTTTGGTTGTTTGTAAATGGTTGATAGGCATGTGGGATCCATTGTTTTCTTAGTTAAGGAATTTCGGGGCGAAATTTCTTAAGGGGAGGAGAGTGTAACGACCCGTATTCTACGCATCGGAGGATCGTAGAATAGTTATTTCATTATCATAGGAGGTTTTATAGTCGTTTAACTTTGGAGAACGACTATTGGAGTCATTTCCCATGTTCACGATTTTTGCCGATTTTTAAATGACCGTTTTACCCTTGGAAAATCTTGTTTCATCCATAACTTTTGATTGATAAGGAGTTTTGACCTAAAACCACTTCCATTGGGTTCAGATGATGATTTACCTTTCTGTAGAGTGGTAACATTGATTAAACGGACTTACTGTTTGGGAGATATGGATGAAATAAGGTTTGGAAGGTGAAAAACAGCATAACCGGGCCTAATTAGGGTAATTAGCATATGGGCCCATAACCCATTTCGGAATTAGGGTTAAGGGGAGGCTGAAATAAGTTAGGAAACGATCTCATTTCATTTTCTCAGCCGCCTAAAACATTTCTCTAACCCTAGCAATGACCTCCACCTTCTAAATCACTTCCAAATCACTTTCTAATCACTTATTAGCCAAATCTACGTCAAATCAAGGAAGATTAACATAAAATAAGAGTTGGAGCTGCTGTGTTGCATAGGAATTTGACCCAAAACAGTAGAAAAGTTCAGATCTATAATTCATTTGTTGCTAAGGTGAGTGGTTTGTATTGTTTTTCACTAATTACGACTAATTAGGGGTGATTATTGTTAATTAGCGAAATTATGCATGTTAAAATTCAGGAAAAATATGTAAAAATTCTTAAATATTATTTTAGGGCTCTAGTAGAAATTTGGGTTAATTTGGATATGTTTTGATAAATCTGTCATTAGTTATGGTTAAACATGATTAAGGGGAAATCCATGGGTTTTGGGTAGGTTTGATCCATATTAATATGTTAGGTTAAGGTTTTGGTACTTATGGTTGATTCTCTTTGTTGTTATAACTATTTGGAATGATTTGTGGTTTCTTACTGAAGTTAGATTGATCGAAAACACCGTCGTATGGCGTAAATAGCTTGCTGGAAAAGTGCCAAGATTTCAGATCAAATCGGGATAGGGGATCGGATCGGACATATCCGAACCGAATCGGAGTAGTGGCAAGTTTTGTGCATGGCAAAAAGGACGGTCATATGCATTGAAGTTGGAGTAGGGATCGGATAGAAGCTTGGCACGGGATCGGATCGGATCAACTGGAAGACAAGAGGACTGGACCGAACCCAAATAGTAGGACCGAACCGAACCTGGTATGGAGTACCGAACCAAACCGCACTATGAGGCACCGAACCGAACCTCACCGTGGAGCATCACAACCCGAATTGAGGCAATGACCATATACCGAACCGGATGGACAAACTGACCGGATTTGGAACTACTACTTCTACGCGATGACTCTTCCGAAGACCAACTCCAATTCGACCAAAACCCGAGATGCGAAGGAAGTCCAAGTGAGAAGTTAGAACCCAGGATCCAGATGGGAACCAATGAGTTAACTTCATGAGTTGGACTTTGCCGCGGGACGTATGCAAAGGGGTCATCGATGCCTATAGCTTTGACTCACCACTGAGAGACGGATATTGGATATGGATCAATGCAGTGGAGTTGTCATAACTCCATAGGGCAAAGTGATCCTAGTAGGGCTATGAGCCAGTGCAGTGGGGTTTTCATGACTCCATGGGGGCAGAGTGGACATAGCAAAGTATTATTGGTTACAGATCAGTGCGGTGGAGCCATCATGGCTCCATGGGGCCGATTGTTCATAACAAAGAATTGGGTGATCAAAGTGGTGGATATCGTATACTCTAAGCACCGAGTGAGAGATGTGAGGATGATTGCTATGTTTGATGTTTGCTATCACCATGACATGTACACCCCCCTATTATTTTCACACCATGGGTTAGTTTCACCTTAGAGTATTGTACATCCTGTTGTGCTAACTCTTTGGTTGCAGGTCTAGGTTCAGGTATGGTTATGTATACCTGTTATTGTTCTCTTTTTGCTGCTTATCGCTCATACCATACTTTTGTCTGACCTAGAGTTTTATGTCTCTTCTTATTACTTTGGGTGCTCGTAAACGAGCAGACTAGAGACATGTTAGCTGGTTGTGCACGAGTAGCTGTTCGGAGACGAGCAGGAGGCTTACACGTATTGTTCCCATATATTCTCCCTATGTTGTTGCTAGTCACTACCTTGGACATTAGTAGCGTACCTTCCTATTTTTCTTTAGAGATAGTTTTAAAAGTTGTAATAATGATGGTTTAGATCATAAGCTGTATTTTGAATCTTTCCGCTGTTATGATGGTTTTGTTTTCAGCTAATGCACTGTCTTGACTATTTTATATCAAGTTATGTTATTATCGTATTTTGTTCCATGCGCTATGAGATATACTACAGGTTCTTTGATGATTCATAGTTTCAAATCCCTTCCTTTTTCCTTTCATTTGACAACCGTCCCGCGTTGGTTGGACATCGGTACAGCGCATCTCAGGGAAATGTCGGCTGTTGCGGGGCGAGCCGTCACATACTAAGTCTGACTGAATTTCAAATGTCAGTAAATATTGAATCTAGACCTGTAAAACTATCGAAAATGAATTCTAATTTTATTTTATACCGTGTTAAGGTTAGAATAAGATTAGTGAACTTGTAAAATCAAATTAAAATGAATTTTGTGAAAATCAATAATTCAATGCTATTTTCATAGCCTAAAAATAGATATTTTGCAAACAGTCTCAGATTTTTATGAAACCAATTTTATCGAATCCGTAACATTAAAATATGGTAAGGTTCTAAATTTCAAGTCAATCGAAATTAGTTTGTAAGCATAGGTAATATAAATGCGTGTTGAAAAATTAGTTAAAATTCAATAAGCGCTAGAGATAAGGCTATTTTTCAAACGGTCTCAGAATTCAACGAGACTAGGCTCGTTGGAACCGTATTTGTGAAACGTAGTAGAATTTCAAATTTCGTAGAAATTTGAATTAGTTTGTGGTCATACGAATAGAAACAAGTTAAGGGAATAAAATAAATAAGTGAATTAATCACTTAGTAACACAACTTCCTAAGGCCACAAAAATTATACGGCTCATTCCTCATTCATATGGCACCCCCACACTTGTCATCCTCTTCCATTTCACCCTTTTCCATAGTACTTTAGCATGCGAAAGTGGAAATACTTTCCATTTCAATTTTGTTTTTCATTTTTTCCTTTACCTTCTCCTTCCTCTTCCACCTTTAATGGCTACCACCACCTACTCCACCTTCATCTGCCCCTCCCCCGACCTGCCACCATCCCTACCACTAGGCGCCAGCTCCCCAGCCCCTACTTCTTGCACCTATGGGCCCTACTTATCTTAAAAACCCTTAAACACTTTAAAAACCCTACCTTTACACTTTAAACCAAGCTTCCACCACCACAACCTCCTTTCCCGTTCCCTTCCAACTCACGCACAGGCTCCTATCCCCCCACCCCAGGCGCAACCCTCCTACCCCAAGTCGTGGGCCCCATATCACTAAAATCCCCTATTTTCCTTAAAAATCCATTTTTTTACCCTTCTTCTCCACTATTTAAACCCTAGCTACCCTATGCCACCACCATGCCGTCCTTTTACACCCCTTTAAGCTCACACACCCTCCTCCTACCCCTGCACAGCCCAAGCCGTACGCATACACCCTCCCTTAGGCCAAGCTCAATTAAAAAATCCAACCTTTCTCATTTATAAGTACTTATTATATATATGTGAATTTGGAAGTAAATTGGGCTATAAAGGTTGCAATTTTGAACTGTAGAGTGGTAGTAAAGCGGTAGTGATGTCTTGATATTGCTAGAGCTTCCTACACAAATTATTGGTGGAGTGGATCTCTTGGTGAGAACCCGTTTACTCACATTTAGTCAATTACTTTAGTTAATTAGTTAATAAATGTGTTAGTGGTTAATTGTTATGTGATTGATATATATACTAATGCTAAATGGTGTGATTGGCATGTTAACAATTGTTAATGGTTAAGTTGACAAGGGGTTGAGTTAATTACTTAGTAATAAAAAAGTTGATTCACCATGTCAACTTAGTTAAGTTAAGAAATATTGGTAAACATTTGATATTGAATGAATATGTGATTTAATTGATATTAGTTGAACATTAGTTGATATTGATTATGGTAGGAAAGATTATCTGAATGTGATGTGTTTTAATGTGAAATTGGTTTTGTAAATTATGGCAATAGATTGTTAATATGGTTTAATACCTTAGTTCACAATGGGTCGATTGGATATTAAGTGTTAATGATCTTAAGACTTATGCTGATGATGCTATTAGGTGGTAATTAGATGTTAATAGTTTTTGATAACTATTATTGGATGCTAATGATGTGTGAAATCCATATAAATCGAATTATATGGTGACTGGTTGACTTTCAGTCAAATTTGGAATCAAATTGAATAGTTTATTAATAAAATATTCAGTAAAAAGTTAAATATTTGAATTTTAAATTTGAAATAATTTGGAAAGATAATTTAAGCCATTAGGAATGGTTCTCGTAAAAGTAATAATTTGATTTGAACTAGTTTTGAATTACTAAAGGCATGTTTCAAATTTAAATTTGAAATTAATAGTAACTTTAAAAAGTGAAGCTAGGTTTGGGTATCCAGGAAATGTTTTAATAAGATTTTATTTTTCAAACTATCTTATTTATTTTTATAATGGACTTCAGGAAAATTTGGGTTTCAAATAATAAGTATTAAAAAAAAATATTATATCAATAATTTAAATAATATTATAATGATTTAATAATGGAATATTTGATTTTTAAGCGAAATAATCGAAATATAGTTTCCAAAAATAAATATACATGTTTTTTACAATTAATAAATTATTTTAGAAGTAATTCGATTTAATTTTGATTCGAAATTTGGCTGAATAGAACTAGTTGCACAGTGGTAGTCCGCAAAGTTCGACCATTGACTATAAATTAACATATCGGTAGATCCGACCATTAGATTTTCCCAAAACAAAAAACATTGGGATTAAAATAAGAGTTTTAAAATGAAAAATAAAATTTGTATTTTAAAATAAGTTCAAATCTATTTTTGAAAAGGTCGCTATAGAAGCAGTTTGATGACCGTATTTGGGAATCGATAAAAATGCCTTATAAAAATTATTAAAAATAGGAAAAAAATTTGATAAATCATAATTAATGATTTTCAAGTGCTTTAAGCAATAATTGTGAAGTTTAAACTATGATTTGAATTTTTGGACTTTTGCCTGATTTACTTAACATATTAAATCAATATTTTGAAATTTAGTTTAAAAGTAAACTAAAACTTTTCAAACTTAAGTTCATCGGACTTCAATAAAAATCATATTTGGATATTTTGATATTGGATTTCGTAGTTATATGGATACTATTTAATGAATTTGAAAGACATTTACATCTTTATTCCCTATGTGATATTTGTTGATTCCAAAATTTGATGTTAAATATAAGTCGATATGATTTCTATTTAAAGCCTTACAATTGATATCAATTTGGATTTTGGGTTTATCGTGAAGGATATTTTAAATAACATTTATTTTTTAACCCAGTAAATGGAAAGATGATTTCTTAAGTTTGAATTGAAGTAAATCTTTTAGCAAAGATTTGAACGAATGAAATGGAGATTAAAACTAAGTTAGAGTTTTAATAAATCTTTCAAAAATGATTTGACTTGAAGGTAAGTTAACTTAGCAAAATACGAGGGGTATTGATATGGAGTACCACCAGTTTAGCTCCATGGGATGAATAGGATGGGAATAGGAAAATGATTTCCAAGGAAAGATTTAAACAAGTGTTTAAAGATGTAAATTTCTGATAAGATTTAAGGGAGTAATTCCCAATGTAAAGAATGATTTTTAGTGAAATGAATATAACAAAATGGAATGGGATACATGATATGTTTATATATCACTTGATTTTAAAGACCCGACAGTTATTTCGAAAAGATCGGGTTTCGACCAATTCGGAATAACTATACAACGAGCATTGATATACTGAATATAGTGGTCGAAGATGTAGGATCTTTATATCATTTGGATTATTGATGACGTCTCCGTTGGGAGTACACCCAAGACAAAGTTATAAGTGGCAGTCGATTAGACGTATTTGGAGATTGTTCGAATATGCAAGGGCCTCTTTCCTTTATCGGACGAGGAATAAAGTGCCTTCGGTTTCGTTCAAACCCAGAACGGACTTATAAAAGGATGTGTGTCTGACGTTTTATTTTACAATATAACTAATTGGTTTCCATTGATGTTATATCAGTTTAATGGAAGAGAATTTATTCTCTTAACTTAACACTCTCCTCTGAGACTTGTGAACTAAGAGGGTTATATATTAATAGACACCAGTTATATGTCGTGAATTGACAATGTGGCATAAGTGATGATAGATCAAAAATTTTGTTGAAAAACATAGCATTGTAGATGATGATCAAAGCATGGCCGCTATACCATAGCTTTGTGTTGAAACGTGACTTCGACAAGCCTCACAACCTATGAATGACCGAAAACATTATGATGGACAATACAGATAAGGACATTCATTCCTTTCTAGCTGAAAAGTGTTGTCATGGTATGGAGCCCAAACAAGTTTACTTATGTGGATGATTGATCGAGGCGCTTTGGATGATGGCCAGATGAGACCAGGACGAATGTTTGGTAATGACCGAGGAAGGTTATGTTCAGGAAAGATTCTAACTAGCCGCATTCAGTGTTGGTCGGCTCTGTCGATCCAAAGGATCACATGCGTGTGAGTCTTGGACATCTTGCTATAGATGATTCGAACGGTTAAGGAAGATCCTTTACCTTGGTCATTAATAGAAATCCAATTTTCAATACGAGTTTTGCATTTTAGGTTGTAAACCTGTATGGCGACATAATGGGATAGGGTATTATACCGTCTAAAATTTATACATTTATTTACGAAAATGATTTCCACATTATGCACTAGTGATAATAAAATAGAATTTCTCGTATCGAACATGTTTGGCTATTATAAGGTTAAACTCTATCCTCTGGTTTGTGTTGCATTGTGTGATGGGACTTGACTCTTTTAATTGCTTCATTTTTCAAAAAGCATTGCGAGTTGTTTATGAATGGTATTCATGTGGAGAAAACTCATTTTGTGTTATACGGCATGGTCCCGTGATTTAACGGACTATAAAATAAAGTATAATAACTGTTTTAGTTATCACACTTGTCCCATGACTAACTCGGAGTTTATCGTTTCCCACCTAAACTCTAGATGTAACACCCCGTGAATTCTATAACAATAAGCTTCACAAATTAAAGTGTAATTAATTCTAAATGAAAGAATTAAGGGAAATGGGTTATGCCATTGCGTTCGTCTCGGAATTCTGCTTGAGATAGAGTCCGAGTTGCGTGAATCGGTCTCCGTATGAAGGAGTTACGACCTTCGGAAGTTTCAGAATAAAATTTAAAATTCAAACAGCTCGGTTTCAAGTTCAAAATTCGAAAAACAGGTTCAAACTGGGCTAGGCGGGAAAATTCCCGCCCAGGGACCAGGTCGACCATAGAGTCGACCATGGTGTCGACCTGGTCACCCCAGGTAGACCATAGTGTCGACCTGGGTGTCGACCTGCCAGTCGACCTATCTGGTCGACCTGGCTGGCTGGGTCTGGCTCGAATTTTTGTGGCTCGGTGTGTCATTAGGGATGACATGTCACCTCTTGATTGGCTCTTTGAACTTTTTATGGTCTAGATTCCTCCTGTCTTCATCTGACGGCTCAAAACAATTTAAAAATCTATATATACACCCTAAGTCTCAACTAAAATTCACACAAAAAAATAAGATGGGAGTCGTCATGCTGCCAGGAAGGAATTGAGCGTAGCCGTCAAGAGAGAGGAGCTTAGAGACGAATCAAATTAAGAAGAAGACTAAAGCTTAATCAAATTAATCAATACAACGTTAATCTACCCAAAGGAACGCATCTCAATTTCAGAATTCCGAATCCAGAATTCAAGATTCAGCATTCGTTGTAAGTATAGTGACCTTTCAGAATATGAATAAAAATTGTGATGTGATTCGATGTAAATGAAAATAGAATTGTGTTATTGTATGATAATGATATAAATTCTGTGTATTGTAATGATTCTGTCATGACTTGTGTATTGATATTTGTGGCCTAAATTGATTGATGCAAGCCTATTGAACAATTGTATATGAAAACAATGGCACTTGCAAGTTTGTGGCAAAAACTAGAATTTGATCCCTTTATGTTTATGTCTATGGCATGGACTATATACATTCTCTAAGTCTAAGTTAAGGCTTATGTAAACATGTTCTAGATTTGAGACCTTTTATGCCTACATGATCCAAAACCTTTGAACACATTCTTATGTTTACTTGCAAGTATAATTGGATCTATGTTAAGTATCGTTTGGGTTACATAAACTATGCAAGTTCATGTTGAAATAGGCTATATGATTTGATGTTAAAATTGGACATTTTGGTGAATATACAACATGTTAGTTTTGTGGTTGACATTATGCCAAGTTAAACATGTTCAAACTCAAGTTTGTATAAACCTAAACTATGCCATTTCATATGTCACCTACTTAGTTATACTTTGATTTGAATGCAAGTTCACATGACCCATAATTTATGTTAGTATCGCTAAATTGCAAGTTCATGCGCCACACACCCTTATATGTTGTAAAATAATACATGTTCTTGATTTCCCCTTTTTTTCTCACGTTTATAAATTTGGGATGAATTGTGTCAAGCCCAACACTTGTTATAATGTTGCGAACGTACAAACGGGGGTAATAACGTTGGGTGTAAAACTTGAAAATATATGTTGGCATGGTTGGCACATGCCAACGACAATGACAATTAAGCGGTATGAATTGTTATACCCAAGAATAAAGGACATGACATTTACATATAATTGAGAAGTGATAAAATATGTAATTTTAGAAAACACTGTATGCTTAACCCGAGGTAGGATTGAGTTGTGACATAAACCTGCCCGGACCCACCCGGCTGTCCAGTAGTCACAACAATACCTATCCAATGTGGGTGGTTAAGCATTGAGCCCAATAAGGACCCGAGGTTAGACTGAGCTATGGTGTAAACCTGCCCGGAACCGACCGACACATCCAGTAACCGTAGCAATATCTGTCTAATGTGAGTGGTCAGGTGCTTTAAGAGGCTAAGGACAGATAGTAGGGTTAAGTCAACTATAAACACTTAACCAAATTCAACATATTAACAAGAATTGATGGGTGAGGTTAGGTAAATACAGACACTTAACCACTTAACATGTTTGACTAGAAAACCCTAGTAACGAGGGACCCGTTTCAGCAATAACCCAAGTTAGGTATCATGGTACCCCGAAACTAGGCAGGGTGGGGCACGATTACTGGGCTGATTGTAAGCGGTCAAAACGACAGCGGTGGGTGCATAGTGTAGGTTCTAACGGGGTGTGGGCGTGCACACACTCCGGAGCAGACAAACTGGGCACTAGGGGCACCAGTAGTATAAACTATGCCTTCTAGAATTGTGTCAGGGCCGCCACCATGGGTCTTGATACACCCCATGGTGGGACCAGCATAGGTATCTACAATTCTTGGGGGCCGTATGACACATGTTTACGCGAGTAGGAGCCGATCTTTAGAAAATGGGGATCACTTCACCCTCAACAGGGGGTGCCAGTTAGAATAAGCTCAAGTAGGTGCAGAGATATAGTGTGGGTGCGATAGTACATTCGATTCTAAACTACATTTCCTTAGCTTGTGATACTTGCCTGTTTTCAGTTTATATCTATCATGCCCTTTTTCTTATTCATATAATGAAGAGTCACTAGATTTACTCAGGCTTTATGTCTGACTCTATTTTCTTTTCGTCTTCTTTTCTTTCGTCCCCCCCCCCAGTTCCACAGGGAGGAAACAACTCAGCTCAGTCAGACTCTTTGCAAGCTCCAAGACCGTAGATGTATGGTTTGGATCTCTTTTGCTCGGATTATGGCTTTGGATATCACTATGGGGATTTTTGTTACTTTATTTATGTTTTATGCTTCTTTAATAATCAAGACAGTAATGAGGTTGTAATGTTGGAAGTATTTTGAGACAATTATGGAAATGTTTTGTTTGAACACGTATTGATGAAATAAAAGTCTGTTTGGTTTCCGCTATTTAAAATGTGTATTTATATCTGTCTTGTGTTTATCTGTGGCTTTTACTAATTAACCTCCACCAAAGTTAGGGCATTCCCTTTGTGAGTGACTTTAACGGAGGTGGGGTGTTTCACTAGATGCCCATATTTTCCGCACGGGAAGCTAGTAGTTTTTGTTTTGTAGAAATTTTATAGAGCAGGATTCTAGATTGAAGCTAGAACTGTGTTCAGAGCATTTGATAGTCTTCCACTGAATGTAATTATGTTTCTGTTGTGTATAGGAATGCATATTTTCTGATATTTGCAAAGTACTCTGATATATTTTGTACTCTGATGTAACATTGAAATGATGTTAATGAAAAAGTCTATTTTGTTTTGTTCAAATGTATAAGTACCCGACAATCCATTTTCGAGAACGTTTCGTGTAGGTTAATTTCCGACTTGAAGCTGGCCCAAAAGTGGGTCATTACAGAATGATTGGAAATTAATTTAAATTATGTAGTTGACATGGACTACATAAGTATAGATATAAAAGTGGATAACTTGATTGAGAACCAATCTAGAATGAGTGAATTAAAATTATTGAAATGAATTCAATTATAATGAATTTGGATTGATAAAGAAATTGAGGTGTATATATATATATATTCAAATGGATTGACAAGAGAATAGTATACAAAATTGATTGAAATGGATAATATGGATGTTTGGACCTATATTACTAACTATAGAGCTAATGAATTGCATCTGAGATGAGAACAAGTGCAGGGGCTAATTCATTTTTGAATCTATCTCATTGAGTTCTGGAACAAATTGGACCTAGTTTGGCTATAACTGCACGCTAATTGAGTGAGCTCACTTATAACTCATAGCTTATTGCTTATCGAATAATAACGCTCATGTAAGGTGTGGTTACGCGAAAATATAAATTTTGGTATATGAACCGGGTTTTTCTGACTATGTGCGTCGATGTATACATTTTTATCTCTCTTGTGATATTGCAAAAGTCTTTATGTACAAAGGAGACTCTGTCGAAATTTTTCAGAAATTTAAGATGTTAGAAATTTTCATAATTTATGAATATTTTTGTTAATAGAAATGAATTGGGGTTTTAATTGAAACTAATTAGGTTAATTTGGAGCTAAAATGTAACGACTTGATAATTTCAAGGTATAAATATACGAAGTTAAAATAAATAAAAAAATTGTTTGAATGAATATGTATAATTATATTCTAAATTAGAAATTGGAAAAAACTTCAGTTTAAGTCGAAGATATGAATTCGAGTACTAAATACAAAACTTAAACAATATGTAAGTTGTTGGAAATATGAATTAAGACAATAAGATAAGTTAATACTTTAGAACTTGTTCAATTGAAACAAATGTGAAATCGATAATTTGTAAAACTTCGATTTTTAAAATTATATTTATTACTTGTAGTAATCGAAATAATTATATAATGATGATGTCCAAGTTTGTTCACTTTGTTTAAATCAATTTGGACAATTGATTTACGGTAGCGATAAATGATATTGTAATTAACGTTAAAATTTAAGAAGTGAATTAAATCATGAAATTTAGTATTTAAGATACATATAATTAGACATAGCGAAAGGATGAATTTCATAATAAAATACGAAGATTTGTTCTGTCCACGTTAATTCGGTCAAACATTTAACAAACCGTTAAAAAACAGACTATCGTTGGTTGTGTAACTTGTTTTGGATCTCACTCTTATTTTTCTAACTTTTATACTGGGTTCTAAACTTAGATCTATTATTTTCTTTCCAAATTGAAAAAAAACAAAGCATAGCACCAGTTGAAAAGGCCAAAAACATGTTTACACGTGTTAAAATTTTTCAGAAGAATATTATCTTCTTCTCCCCTTTTCGTTTTCTAATTCAATCGTTCATTCCTAAATAAAAAAAATCATGGAGCTTTTTCCTCCTTCAATCGTGAACTCCCCAAACCGCCGCCTTCTACATCTTATAGCCGCCAACGATGGACTCCACCATGTCCTCTCTCGCCCATACACTTGTCCTCCCTATCTGTCTAAAACGCAAAAATCAAAAACCCAATTTCATCCCAAACCTCTGCCTTTTTTCGTTCATGGAGCCACGTTGCTGCCATTACAGGTAGACGCCAACTATTTCGGTACCCGCACTCACCGCATCACCACCAGGCCGATTCCCCTTAAATTCCTGCAAGATGCCTGCGCCTGAAGTCGCACCTGTTTGCAAACCGACCGTGAGCCAACAAAAGGCCAAGAACAGATCTGAGATCGCCAATGACCATTAGATCTTTGGCTGACTATTGCGAGCATATTCTGGGTCAAATCCAAGTTTCCTCCTTAACCTGGGTATGCTTCTTTTTCTCGACCTGTATATATAATTTAATTATATGCAAAGAAAATAGGTCTGGCACTTTAGATGTTGCTTTCTTTTCATCTTTGACGCCGCCTACTTCTGCCTAAGATTATCACTGTTATTCAAATGACAAAGTCATTTATAAAAAAGCATGTGTAGATTTAAAGTTGTTCCGCAAAGATCCAGTCACATTTATGCACATATATACATTTATATGTGCACGTGTATAAATAAATTTGGATGTATGATCGTCATACTGGATATTGAGTGTCGTTTCAGTTTCCATATCAATTTCTTAGACGTCTTCTTGCCTCGAAAGGTGAGTTTCCCCTCACTCACGACTAACTTATCATTAAGTGAATTAAATACTTTAAATGTTGAGTGAAATGTTAGGATTGCTCTAGAAAACTCATAATTATTGGTTATGCACATATTACACACACACTATCGATATGTGACACGATATGGAAGTAATGGATGTTATGCTATGTTTGAACTGTTATCACCTTGCAAGTTCCCAGTCGATTTTAGGAAAATCACTATGGGTTGAAATGGTACACACCCGAATGACTATCTAGATTTAGTATTGAACATTGTAATTGAATATTGGGATTCGGGTTGAAATGATATATACCTGAAAATTTTATAAATGGTTGGGATGATATATACCCGATTCACTTGATCATAAGATAGAAAAATTTATACGAACGCCACGGTTAATAAAAACTATCTTTAAATATTACAAATATGTTCCCTTTTTAACTACTTGAAATAAAAACTATCTTTAAATATTACAAATATTTTAGACATTGATCTTAAAATAGTGTTTGAAATAAATTTAACTAGGATTTATAAGCGATGAAAATTTTGATTTAACGAAATGTCTTTTAATTTATTTTTTTAGGTTAAAATTTGAAGTTAAGATTTAGCCTAACTAAATTTTGTATTCTAATTCGATATAACTAAGATTTATATGATAACTTAATTGTAAATGGTTTTAAGTTATTATAGATGATTTCTTGTTTAAAGATGTATAAAAAGGGGATTTAACTTGATTTATTATGGTTGAAAGATTTTAAATTAATACCTTAAAAGAAATCTAACTTAATGGAAGACTTAAATGTAAAATTTAGCTTGATAAAAATTATGGAAATGAAAGGATTTGATTTTTATTTAAGTTCAGAAATATAAGATTTTATTTGGGAATTTAAGTGATACGTTTGAAATTAAGAATGTGATTTGAACAATCCACTTAACACGTAACTATGAATCATTGTTGAAATGTAAGTGGAATGTAATGAACTAAAAATGCAATTTATAAACAAACTAATGATATGGTTTAGAAATAAAGCCCATTTCTAAACTAAAATTTGGAATGTGTATTTTTTAAATGTAAATTGATATATATGGGAATTTGAAACCTGAAATAAATGATAAGTGAATTAGGAAATACAGATGATCTATTTAGATTGGATTGGGGTGTGTGTGTGTATTATATATATTTATATTAAACTAGTTAAATTTCTTTCATTTATATAAAACTATCTTATTTAAAACAAAATATTCTTTTCTTTTGTTTCCCAAGCTATTTTCAACAACTTAAAATAATTTACTTTCTATCCACTAAAACTTCAAACTATTTAAATTATCTCAACAAAAACTATTTTATACTAACCCTTAATTATATATATATATATATTATCGATTTAAATTTAATTAATTAATTATTCAAACCTATATTTTAGTATGTAAAATAAAACCAAGTCCAATCCGAGTTAACAATTCTAAAGTGATTTAAATGAAGATTTCCATGTAATTATGATATCTGAAAAATAGAGATCAAAACTTGAATCAGTTCGATAAGGAACAATTTGAATATAAGATTTGAAATCAGAATCGAAACTAATGCCGAATTATTTGGGTAATTGATCTTAAATCAATATGTGAAATTTATCAATACAGAAATATGATTTCAAATTTAATGACCTCAGTGTGAAAAATGTAAACGTTTGGTTGTTAAAGAGAACGGAGTCGGTATTGTCATACTCTCTGCCAATACCGATACCACTTTAACAACTATGCATGTGGTGGAGAATCCAGAACGAAGTAGGATGGTTTGGAGGCGATTACTGGATTTGAAGAAAGAGAACGATGACGGATAGCCTTGACCTTCGGGTCATAATTAAAATGACTAAAACAGGAGCTATACCATGACTAAGAGAGGTCGCACCTCCGATCAGACACGCTTCATCGAAACCATATCTCTTACTTTATGATTGATTGGTGTGCACACCTTTGAATATGGGAGTGTGTTCCGAGGTAGGTGGTAGTTGTGGCTATGCGTTACAATCAGTCCGGGAGTGCAACCGGTAGAATCCTACCCTGGGTATTTCCTCGCATGCCTTGTCATATTATCCTGATCGTTCCCCTATGATTTTGATTTAATGTTGTCGAATAGCGGCACATCACTCTCTACCGACGCACTGGTGTTTTACATGCAATATGTACGACAATGTCTGTAAACGGCGTGAGGGTAAAAATGTAATCCCGCTTACGTTATTTTTATTATATTTACTTTACTAAATAGATATTATTATAATAACGTATTATAATATATATGTAACAACCCGAAAAATCAGAACCAATTTAAAATTTTATTTTAAGGAAATTTTGTAAGAAAATGCATCAGAATTTAAAATTTCCACTTTTAATTAATAACAAAGCCCTTAAAAATAGACCATTTTTCAAACGGTCTCCAAATTCGATGAAACTAATTTTGTTAGGACCGTATCCTCAAAACATAGCTAGATTTATTTATTGGGAATTTTTGGAATCAGTGTGTGGCCTTGGTAAATTAAAATGTACGTTCAAATTCAATATTGAATGTTATATATTTTAATTTAAAGAAAAACTGTTTGAAACAATTAAATAGGTTTACGAAACATATTCCATTGTGTCTGAAATATGGGTATTTACTAGGAGAGACAGTCGTTGGGTTTGATTTGGAGTTCGTAAGGATTGATGACCCTTTTCGGAATTAAAGAATTATATAATATAATTATGAATAGAAGACCAATAGGATTTTATCTCCAAATCCTATCCTCTTTCTCCAGAAACCAGCCGCCTCTCCAAAATTCAACGCACCGTTAAATAATTTCTGATCTACACAATAAAACCCTTCGATTCTTAAGGAAATTCTGCGGAGAATCTTGTGTTCTTCATTTCCATATGGGATAAAGTAGTTGAAGTTGCGTGTTCGTCTCGAAATCATCGCCTAAAGTCACGCCGTTCACACCTTGTTCTCTTCCTCCAGCCTCTTGCAAGTTCGACGTGGTGGATCCCCTGGGTGCGCCTTCCGAAGCTCTAGAACGTGGTAGCTTCCGATCGTCGCAAAGTAGAACGGACTGAGCATGGTTTGAAACCCTAGTTTCGAACAAAAACTGAAAATTATCGGCCTGTGTGTTGTGTGGAGGAAGAAGGTTATTTATTTTGATTAATTACCCTATTAATTAATTTAATTTTTCTTCAACACATTAAAAATCGTATCTTTTGCATATGTTGTAGAAATCTAGTGAAACAAGGGACATTGTTCTCGAAAATAATAACAAAGCCCTTAAAAATAGACCATTTTTCAAACGGTCTCCAAATTCGACGAAATTAATTTTATTAGGACCATATCGTCAAAACATAGCTAAATTTATTTTTCGAGAATTTTTGGAATCCGCCTGTGGCCATGGTAAATTAAAATGTACGTTCAAATTCAATATTGAAAGTTATATATTTTAATTTAAAGAAAAACTGTCTAAAGCAGCTATATAGGCTTACAAAACATATTCCATTGTGTCTGGAATATGGGTATTTAGCTAGGGCAACAGTCATTATGTTTGATTTGGAGTTTGTAAGGATTAACGGACCTTTTCGGAATTAAAGAATTAAATAATATAATTATAAATAGAAGACCAATAGGATTTTATCTTAAAACCCTATCCTTTTTCTCCCCAAACCCGCTGCCTCTCCAAAATCGAACACAGAAACTTGTTTGATCCTTCACCCTTCAATAATTTCTGACCTACACAATAAAACCATTCGATTCATAAGGCAATTTTGTGGAGAGTCTTGTGTTTTTCAGATCCATACGGGATAGAGCAGTTGAAGTTTCGTGTTCGTCTCGAAATCATCGCCTGAAGTCACATCGTTCGCACCTTGTTTTCTCCCTCTAGCCTTGTGCGAGTTCGACGTGGTGGGTCCCCCTAGGTGTGCCTTCCGAAGCTCTAGAACGTGGTAGCTTCCGATCGTCACAAAGTGGAACAGACTAGCGTGGTTTGAAACCCTAGTTTCGAACAAAAACTGATAAATGTTGGCCTGTGTGTTGTGTGGAGGAAGAAGGATATTTATTTTAATTAATTACCATATTAATCTATCTAAATTTTCGTCAACACATTAAAAATCATATCATTTTCATATGTAGTCGAAATCCAGTGAAACAAGGGACATTGGACTCATGACAACGTATTCTACATTCTATAAGAGACTAGAAGGTGTTTGGAGCTATCTACAATTTTTGAAGGAGTGGAACTCAATGTGAGCAATCTAAATTCAAAATAACTAATGAAAAATATATTAGGTTGCAGACGGGGCTAAGTAGCTCCCGACACCACTTTCTGCTAAACCATGGATGTTTGTGTGACGATTGTGTTGTAGGGATTGATTGTGATTGTGAATGATTGATTGTGATTGCAACAAAATTTGACTGTGTTTGTGGTAGATTCATGGTGTTGTGAAAATGTCTTACCAATAAAAATCACATTTTTATTATATGTATGAATCACTAAAAATATTCATGTTTGAAATAAAATGTTTTAACAATAAAAATCTCAATTTATTGTATGTATGAATCACTAAAAATATTCATGTTTGAAATAAAATGTTTTAACAATAAAAATCACATTTTTATTGTATGTATGAATCACTAAAAATAATCAGGTTTGATATAAAATGTTTTAACAATAAAAATCACATTTTATTGTATGTATGAATCACTAAAAAATTCAAGTTTGAAATAAAATGCTTTAACAATAAAAATCACATTTTTTTTGTATGTATGAATCACCAAAAATATTCAAATTTGAAATAAAATGTTTTAACAATAAAAATCATGTTTTTATTGTATGTATGAATCACTAAAAATATTCATGTTTTAAATAAAATGTTTTAACAATAAAAATCACATTTTTATTGTATGTATGAATCACTAAAAATATTCATGCTTGAAATAAAATGTTTTAACAATAAAAATCACATTTTTATTGTATGTATGAATCACTAAAAATATTCATGTTTGAATTAACATATTTTAACAATAAAAATCACATTTTTATTGTATGTATGAATCACTAAAAATATTCATGTTTGAAATAAAACGTTTTAACAATAAAAATCACATTTTTATTGTATGTATGAATCACTAAAAGTAATCATGTTTGAAATAAAATGATTTAATAATAAAAATCAAATTTTTATTATATGTATGAATCACTAAAAATATTCATGTTTGAAATAAAATGTTTTAACAATAAAAATCACATTTTTATTTTATGTGTGAACCACTAAAAATATTCATGTTTGAAATAAAATGTTTTAATAATAAAGATCACATTTTTATTGTATGTATAAACCAATAAAAGAACTGTATATTGAAATACATTTTTGATAGATAAAAATGTCATCTTTAACATGTTAATGAAGAATAAAAGAATCATATGTTGAAATACATTTTTGTTAGATAAAAATGTCATCTTTAACATGTTAATGAAGAATAAAAGAATCATATGTTGAAATACATTTTTGTTAGATGAAAATGTCATCTTTAACATGTTAATGAAGAATAAAAGAATCATATGTTGAATTACATTTTTGTTAGATAAAAATGTTGTCTTTAACATGTTAATGAAGAATAAAAGGAACCAATTGTTAAATTACATTTGAGTTAGATAAAAATGTCATCTTTAACATGTTAATGATGAATAAAATAATCATATATTGAATTACATTTTTGTTAGATAAAAATGTCAACTTTAACATGTAAATAAAGAATAAAAGAATCATATGTTGAATTACATTTTTGTTAGACAAAAATGTCATCTTTAACATGTTAATGAAGTGATAAAAATAGTCATATGTTGAATTCTATTTTTTTTTGATAAAAATATTGTTTTTAACATGTTAATGAAGTGAATTAAATATTCATGTGTTGAAATGAATGTTTGTGTGTGTTAAAAATATAATTTCTAACATGAATAGGTAGTGTTCAAAACTTACATGTCTTGAAATATATTTTTGTTCATTAAAAATATTCTTTCTAACATGTGTATGAAGTGTACAAAATTTACATGTCTTGAAATATATTTTTGTTCATTAAAAATATTATTTTAACATGTGTATGTGAAGTGTACGAAATTTACATGTAATGAAAAAATGTTGGTTCATTAAAAATTTAATTTTTAACATGAATAGGAAGTGTTCAAAATTTACATGTAATGAAATAAATGTTTGTTCGTTAAAAATAAATTTTTAACTTATATATGAAAGGGATAAAGGTGGTTATGGCGAGATTTCCAAAATTTAAGGGCATTAGCAAATTGTTTAAAGAATAAATGGTTTTGAAATCGTCGAACGAATTAAATATATATATATATTAAAATAAAACGAATCGCGCGTGGTAGTTCGTGTTTTGGAATCGTCACTTTAAACGATTATACCGAGAGATCCAACCATCGGATTTTCCCGAAACTGGAATTGTTGGATTCATTTTGGAAAGGTCTTCCCGATGATATTAAATTTGTTAAGATCCAACGGTTAGATTTTGAGAAACGTGTAATTCAAATTTGAATAAAAACAGTGCCAGGGCCGCGTAATGACCTGAAACATCGTTCAAATTAAATGGGTTATTTTTATATAATAAAAACAGCGATAAATCATTATGAAATATTACAAATTATATGAAATGGAAAAAAACCAATATCACTTGGTTTATAAAGTAAAATGGATGGTTAGATTCTTTGACACTAGTCTATAGGGTTGAATTGAATTTAACCAAGGAAAAGAAATGATTTGAATTATATATATTCGAGAATTATTTGAAAAGGCTGAGTTAGATCTCATTTCTAATAATTACACGACGGCTAAAAGTCGAAGATATTGAAGACGTTGGTTGAAGACCGGCGATCTTCACATCGAACGGATGACTACTGATGCCTTGGATTGGTTAGCTCCAAGGAAGGGGTTTAGCGGTAGTTGTTCGGATGTACTTGTTGATTGTCCGGATATGCGAGGACCTCTCTTCCGTATTGGACATATGGAATGAGGAGTAAGGTGTCTTCGGTTTCGTTCAGACCTAGAATGGTCTTGTAAATGGATGTGTGTCTGACATTGGATTTTATTCTGTGTTGATTGATTTCTATTAAATATATATCAATTTGGTGGCAGAGAATTTATTCTCTTGCTTAACACCCTTCTATGAGATGTACGAGCTTAGAGGTTGTATATTGATAGATATCAGTTAGATGGCGTGGACTGTCAATGTGGCATGCCAAGATGCAAATGATCAAGGCTTTTATTGAGAGCAGAGTCTTGTGATTGATGATCAAAGCATAGCTTTAATTAGCATAGCTTTGTGTATA
The DNA here is from genome assembly GCA_030737875.1 of Allium sativum. Classification (NCBI taxonomy): domain Eukaryota; kingdom Viridiplantae; phylum Streptophyta; class Magnoliopsida; order Asparagales; family Amaryllidaceae; genus Allium; species Allium sativum. Next base: position 384,743,060 of record CM060922.1, read on the forward strand.
ACGTTAATTTGCGAGCCTCACACCCTGGTATGAGTCAAAAACGGATGTGGACGGTAGGGAGTGCATGCATTTCTTTCTAGCAGAAAGTGGTGCCATGGTATGGAGCCGAAACATTTTTACTTATGTGGATGATGGATTGCGAGGCGCCTCGGATATCGGTCCCTACAGGCCAAGTGATAGGCCCGACAGGATCAGGAAACATATTGTCCAGAGTGTGTAATCCTGAGGCATTTGCTAGAGTGTCTTGAAATCGGTGAGGATGATTTCTTGCCTCGACTCATGATGGAAACCCAATTTTCAATATGACATTACGAATTTGATTGTAAACCTATATACGACGACATAGTATATGACAGCTATGCCGTCTAGGATTGATATATTTATATTGAAAAGTGTTTTAAATGACTAGACACTAGTAATAATATCAAATCATTTTTGTTTTATACGTATCAATCATATTTGGCCATTATAAGGTAAAACTCTATCCTCCAGCTTGCGTTACATTGTGTGATGGGACTTGAGTCTTATAATGGCTTCATTTTTCTAAAAAGCATTGCGTTGTTTAAACAATTTAATTTATTTATGCACTGGCAATCCAATGGAGTAAACCCGTTCTGCGTTAGTGGCGTGGTCCTGTGATTAACCTTATTATCAAATAAGTTAAGTAGGATTTCTCATACCAGTCCCATGACTGACTCGTAGTTTATTTTCACTTGCAAACTCGGGTGCCCTTATTTTTACACAGGCAGCCAAGTAAACAGGTAGCTGGATTTATTTTAGATATGCACTGTAGCATGAGGTGCTCTTTTGGCTGAAGACGAAGACTATCTATTATCTCTTATTTTGGACATTTAGACATCACCTTATCTATGCTATATTAGATGATGTTCTAGACTTATTACCTACCTATTGGAACCTTTTATGTACTAAGTAGTATCATGTATCTGTGTAACTTTGATGATGATTATTTATGATTCTACTGTTATGATGATGAATATTATTCTATGATTTCATGTGTTATGCCATTATCTATGATCTGCTGATGTGATAAATGTGTTATATTACAATAATTGTCCTTGCCACCGTGGTACGGGGGTTTGGGTGGTCACAATGTGGTATCAGAGCTTTGGTTAACCTTAGTTCTGGGATTAAATACATTAATCATCTCGTCAAAAATAGAATCAGCAGTATTCTAAGGCTGGTAACTCATTAGAGATAGGATTAGTAACATCCTAGAATGAGAATAGCATAATAGCATAATAACTTGATCATCACATCATTATTCATGCACATGTCTTTATGCTTTTACCATCCCGTAAGATATCTTTTCTGTTGGCCTGACTTTTTCTTAAAATTTGCAGAACTAACAGAAAATGAGTGGTAGAGGCAGAGGCAGGACTAGGAATGGTCAAGGTGGAGGAAGGGAGAATATTCCCAGTGTTAATGAGCCTGTAATTCAGCAGCAATCCCCACCATCGGTGTTTGATCTTGATAAGGTGGCTAAGAAGTACAAGAATTTGGGTGGCATGCCATTCACTGGCCGTGAAACAGTAATCGAGGCTCAAGCTTGGTTAAGGACGTGCGAACGGATCTTTGTGGGGCTAGAGTTAAAAGACCACAGGAAGAGGTTCATGGCATCTTGACTACTTAAGGATTAGGCTTTGATATGGTGGGAAACAGATACTATTGGCGATCTTGATGTTGACATGACATGGGCTAAGTTCAAAGAAATCTTTAATGAAAAGTTTATCCCTCGACAAGAAGTCGAGCGCTTGCATGATGAGTTTGCTAATCTCCAACAAGGGGATCAAACCATTCATGAGTATGTGAAAAGATTTGAAGAGCTCTCTCGCTATGCACCTGAATTGTTTCAAGACCCACTTCAAAAGAACAAGTGATTCGTACAGGGCCTTCTTAGAAAGTACCATAACCGAGTGACTGCACGCACACATCGAGTTTCCATTTACCAGGATGATTAAAATGGCTTATAGGTACAAAGAGATTGACAAGAAGAATTCTCAGGAAGACTGCGAGAGAAATCAAACTAGTAACAAAAGAAAACATTCTGGTAAGAAGCCCGAGGCGAGCAACCTGAAGCCACTAAACCTCAAGAGAATAGAAAAGCAAAGGTCAAATGCTTCAACTGCCAACAATTCGGACATTATAATTATGAATGCAAAGCTCCAAAGAAGCCTAAGAGAAATGACTCAGGGCGTAGTCAGAATCCTCGCGATACTAGAGAGTGGTTCAATTGCCACAAGACGGGGCATCTTATTAGGAACTATCCGTTGCTGAAGAAGTCCAAAGTGGCTCTTGTGTATGATGGGGAGAATGCGTTAGCTTCTTATGAAGGAGCAGGTAAACCAAATGTTTTGGGAGGTACCCTTACTATTAAAAATATTCCAGTTACAGTATTACTTGACACTAGTGCATCACACAGTTCCATTTCTAGTAACACCATTAAAAAGTTAAATTTAAAACCAAGAGATCTTAAAGAATCGATTAGTGCCCATAATCCAATAGGAGGTTCTCTTGTTCTTGGTTTATACTGTAGAGTATCAGTCTCTTATTCTTATTACCAGTTCCCTATTAATTTGATCGTCATGAATTTTTCTGAGTACGATGTTATTCTTGGCCTGGAATGGTTAACGAAGTATGAGGCTGAAATATTATGCACCGAAAGAATTGTTAAGGCTAAAACGAAACTGGGGAATATTATTTCTATACCAAGCCACGGCTCAGAAACAGACAGAAAAGAATTTTGGTCTGCTCTTGGAATTTCTCCTATTTCTATTGAGAATATTCCCGTAGTTAAAGATTATGCGCATGTGTTTGAATAAGTTGATAGCGTACCTCCGCGAAGAGAAATTGACTTCAGGATCGATTTAATTCTGAATGCAAGGCTAGTTGTGCATGCTATTCGAAGAAGGACATTGAAAGAGAAAGAAGAATTGAGTAATCAAACTCAACAACTTTTGTGGAAAGGTCTGATCAAGCCTATCTTTTCGAATTGGGTGCAGCAGTAGTGTTTGTTCCAAAGTCAGACGGTACTCTCAGATTGTGTGTGGATTACTGAGACCTAAATAAGAAGGCACTAAAGAATAAATATCCATTAACACGTATTGCTGAGATCGCTTGAATGGAGCGCAAGTGTTTTTGAGAATGGACCTAGCTACAGATTTCCATCAATTGCGTATTACTGAAGAGTGTGTTCCATTGACAGCTTTCAGAGGTCTAGACTTATTTTATGAGTGGTTAGTAATGCCGTTCGGCTCATGTAACGCTCCTACTTATTTTGTCGATTTAATGAATCGAGTATTTCGCAATGTCGTGAATAAATTTTTGCTGCTTTTCATTGACAACATTATAATCTTCTCTAACAAATGCGAGCATGAGAAGCATTTGGAAGAAGCTTTGGAAATTCTGAGAAAGAATGTTTTCAAAGCCAAATTTTCTAAATGCATATTCTGGCAAGAAGAAGTAAAGTTCCTCGATCATGTAGTATCAGGGGAAGGAATTTAGTATCGGAGGAAGGAATTTCAATGGATCCAGGCAAAATCATAGCCATTCGAGATTAGAAGCAGCCTAGCACGCCTACGGAAGTCAGAAGTTTTCTAGGGTTGGCTGGCTATTATCGGACATTCATTAAAGAATTTTCGAAGCTATCTAATCCATTAACGAAGCTCACTAAGAAGCATACAAGGTTTAATTGGACGCCTGAATGTCAGGCCGCTTTCCAAGAGCTGAAATTAAGGTTGATTACTGCGCCAGTGTTGACCATTATTGATGGCAATCAAGATTTGACAGTCTATACAGATGCTTCTCTTGAAGGCGTTGGTGCGGTATTAATTCAAAGAGGCAAAGTAGTTGCTTACGCTTGCATTTAGTTGAAGTCGCATGAGAAGAGATATGCTACACATGATCTTGAGTTGTTAGCCATTGTGTTTGCTTTGAAAATATGGAGGCACTGTATTTCAGGTGAGAAGTTCAAATTATATACAGATCATAAGTCATTAAAGTATCTACTCACCCAGAAGGACTTGAATTTGAGGCAGCGGCGTTGGTTAGAATATCTTGCGGCATACGATCTAGATATTTTTTATACTCCAGGGAGAGCCAATGTTGTAGCTGATGCGCTCAGTAGAAAGAATGCCATTATCGCTAATCTCATTATTATGTCTTCATTGATTGACAAAATCTCTGTTATTCAAAAGGATGATGATTTATTCAGAGGATTAGTAAAAGAGTTCAGGAAGGAGAACCCTCGAGTTTCCAGATTGATAACAAGGGAGTTCTGAGGTTAGTAGGCCAAATTTGTGTTCTGAATTTTCCCGAGCTCAGAAGAGAAGTAATGGATGAATGTCACAAGTCTAAGTTGAGTATTCATCCACGGGTGAGTAAGATGTATCATGATCTCAAGCGCACATTCTGGTGGAGATCGATGAAAAGAGACATTTCAATATATGTTAGCAGGTGTTCTACTTGCCAACAAGTCAAGAGTGATCAGCAAAAACTCGTAGGATTTTTGCAACCATTAGAGGTTCCAAATTGGAAGTAGGATCAAATTTCCATGGATTTCATTGGTGGTTTTCCTAGAACCAAGAAAGGCAATGACAGTATATGGGTAATTGTACATCGTTTCATGAAGACCGCCCATTTTATTCCTGTGAAGTCAAATAGAATAGCTCGAAGTCTGACGCAAATATACTTTAAAGAAATTGTTAGAATACATGGAGTGCCTAGAAGTATTGTAAGTGATCGAGATCCGATTTTAGCTAGTAAGTTCTGGGAAGCATTTCAGGAAGAGCTGGGAACAAAGCTGAATCTTAGAACCTCATATCATCCTCAGACAGATGGCCAAACTGAGACGGCGAATCATATATTAGAAGATTTGTTGCGGGCTTGTATTCTTGATTTTGGCGGATCTTGGGAAGATCACCTACATTTGATTGAATTCTCATATAATAACAGCTATCAAGCGAGCTTGGAAATGTCACCATTTGAAGCATTGTATGGTAGACCATGTAGATCTTTTGCATGTTGGGTAGAACCAGAAAATTAACTGTATTGGGTCCAGACATGATCCGAGAAGCTTAAAATAAAGTGGATTCCATTAAGAAGTAATTGCAAGAAGCTCAAAGCAGACGGAAGATTTATGCAGAATCTAGAAGAAGAGATCTGGCCTTTTATTTTGGTGATTATGTGTATTTGAAAGTTTCTCCGATGAGAGGTGTAGTCCGATTCTGGAAGACAGGGAAGTTGACAACTAGATCTAATGGACCGTTTCCTATACTCGAGAGGATTGGAACTCTTGCTTACAAGGTTCAATTGCCAAACTGGTTGCCCGGAGTGCATGATGTGTTTCACGTTTCTCAAATTTGTAAGCATGTTCATGATCCAGACTTAGTCGTGGAAGAAGCATCACAACAAGATTTGGATAATACTCCACGCTTAGTAGTGAGAAGAAAGCCAGTGAAGATTATTGGCAAAGAAAATAGAGTTCTGCAAAACAAGAAGATACATTTAGCCAAAGTGCAGTGGAGTGGAGATCCTAGAGACTGTAATAAGATTGCATTAAACAGGCTTATCCCAAGTGCAGAGTGGACATCTCTGATTAGCTCTTGTGTAGAGGTACATTTACAATATATTTTATTCCCGTTTTGTTTCCTACTTTACTATTGTTTCCTTTTCGAGGACGAAAAGTTTTAAGTGGGGGAATTGTAACAACCAGGAAAATCGAAACAAATTTAAAAATTTATTTTAAGTAAATTTTGTTAGAAAATGCGTCAGAATTTAAAAATTCCATTTTTAAATAATAACAAAGCCCTTAAAAATAGACCATTTATCAAACAGTCTCCAAATTCGATGAAATTAATTTTATTAGGACCATATCGTCAAAACATAGCTAAATTTATTTTTCGAGAATTTTTGGAATCAGTCTGTGGCCCTGGTAAATTAAAATGTACATTCAAATTCAATATTGAACATTATATATTTTAATTTAAAGAAAAACTATCTGAAACAGCCATACAGGCTTACCAAACATATTCCATTGTGTCTGGAATAGGGGTATTTAGCTAGGGCAACAGTCGTTGGGTTTGATTTGGAGTTTGTAAGGATTAACAGACCTTTTCGGAATTAAAGAATTAAATAATATAATTATAAATAGAAGACCAATAGGATTTTATCTTCAAACCCTATCCTCTTTCTCCACAAACCCACCGCCTCTCCAAAATCGAACGCGGAAACTTGTTCGATCCTTCCCCCTTCAATAATTTCTGACCTACACAATAAAACCATTCAATTCATAAGGCAATTTTGCGGAGAGTCTTGTGTTCTTCAGATCCATACGGGATATAGCAGTTGAAGTTACGTGTTCATCTCGAAATCATCAATCATCGCCTGAAGTCATGCCGTTCGCACCTTGTTTTCTCCCTCTATCCTTGTGCGAGTTCGATGTGGTGGGTCCCCCTGGGTGTGCCTTCCGAAGCTCTAGAACGTGGTAGCTTCCAATCGTCGCAAAGTGGAACAGACTGTGCATGGTTAGAAACCCTAGTTTCAAACAAAAACTGAAAACTGTCAGCCTGTGTATTGTGTGGAGGAAGAAGGATATTTATTCTAATTAATTGCCATATTAATCTGTCTAAATTGTCGTCTACACATTAAAAATCATATCTTTTTCATATGTAGTCGAAATCTAGTGAAACAAGGGACATTGGACTCATGACAGCGTATTCTACATTCTAGAAGAGACTAGAAGGTGTTTGGAGCTATCTACAATTTTTGAAGGAGTGGAACCCAATGTAAGCAATCTAAATTCAAAATAAATGATGAAAATTATATTAGGTTACAGAGGAGCTTAGTAGCTCCCGACACCACTTTCAGCTAAACCATGGATGTTTATGTGACGATTATGTTGTAGAAATTGATTGTGATTGTGAATGATTGATTGTGGTTGCAATAAAATTTGATTGTGATTGTGGTAGATTCATTGTGTTGTGAAAATGTTTTACAAATAAAATAACAATTTTATTGTATGTAAGAATCACTAAAAATATTCATGTTTGAAATGAAATGTTTTAAAAATAAAAATCACATTTTTATTGTATGTATGAATCACTAAAAATATTCATTTTTGAAATAAAATGTTTTACAATAAAATCACATTTTTATTGTAAGTATGAATCATTAAAATTATTCAGGTTTGAAATAAAATGATTTAACAATAAAAATTACATTTTTATTGTATGTATGAATCACTAAAAATATTTGTTTTTGAAATAAAATGTTTTAATAATAAAAATCACATTTTTTCTGTATGTATGAATCACTAAAAATATTCATGTTTGAAATAAAATGTTTTAACAATAAAAATCACATTTTTATTGTATGTATTAATCACTAAAAATATTCAAGTTTGAAATAAATGTTTTAACAATAAAAGTCACATTTTTATTGTATGTATGAAGCCCTAAAAATTTTCATGTTTGAAATAAAATGTTTTAACAATAAAACTAACATTTTTATTATACGTATGAATCACTAAAATATTCATGTTTGAAATAAAATGTTTTAGCAATAAAAATCACATTTTTATTGTATGTTTGAAACACTAAAAATATCCATGTTTGAAATAAAACGTTTTAACAATAAAAATCACATTTTTATTGTATGTATGAATCACTAAAAATATTCATGTTTGAAATAAAATGTTTTAACAATAAAAATCACATTTTTATTGTATGTATGAATCGCTAAAAATATTCATATTTGAAATAAAATGTTTCAATAATAAAAATCACATTTTTATTGTATGTATGAATTTTTATTGTATGTATGAATTACTAAAAATATTTATATTTGAAATAAAATGTTTTAACAATAAAAATCACAATTATATTGTATGTATGAATCACTAAAAATGTTCATGTTTGAAATAAAATGTTTTAACAATAAAAATCACATCTTTATTGTACGTACGAATCACTAAAAATATTCATGTTTGAAATAAAATGTTTCAACAATAAAAATCACATTTATATTGTATGTATAAATCAATAAAAGAACCATATGTTGAAATACATTTTTGCTAGATAAAAATGTCATCTTTAACAAGTTAATGAAGAATAAAAGGATCATATGTTGAAATACATTTTTGTTAGATAAAACTATCATCTATAACATGTTAATGAAGAATAAAAGAATCATATGTTGAATTACATTTATGTTAGATAAAAATGTCATCTTTAACTTGTTAATAAAGAATAAAAAGAACTATGTGTTAAATTTCATTTTAGTTACATAAAAATGTCATCTTTAACATGTTAATGAAAAATAGAAGAATCATGTTGAATTACATTTTTGTTAGATTAAAATGTCATCTTAATATGTTAATGAAGAATAAAAGAATCGTATGTTGAATTACATTTTTGTTAGATAAAAATTGAATCTTTATCATGTTAATGAAGTGATAAATATAGTCATATTTTGAATTTTATTTTTTGTTTGACAAAAATATTGTTTTTAACAAGTTAATGAAGTGAATTAAATAGTCCTGTGTTGAAATGAATGTTTGTGTGTATTAGAAATATAATTTTTAACATGAATAGGAAGTGTACAAAATTTACATGTCTTGAAATATATTTTTGTTCATTAAAAATATTCTTTCTAACATGTGTATGAAGTGTACAAAATTTACATGTCTTGAAATATATTTTTGTTCATTAAAACTATTATTTTTAACATGTGCATGTGTAGTGTACAAAATTTACATGTAATGAAATAAATGTTTGTTTATTAAAAATATAATTTTTAACATGAATAGGAAATGTACAAAATTTACATGTAATGAAATAAATGTTTGTTCGTTAAAAATAAAAAATTTAACGTATATATGAAAGGGATAAAGGAGGTTCTGGCGAAATTTTCCAAAATTTAAGGGCGTTAGCCAATTATTTAAAGAATAAATGGTTTTGAAATCGTCAAACGAATTATATATATATATATATATATATATATTAAAATAAAACGAATTGCGTGCGGTAGTTCGCGTTTTGGAATCGTAACTTTAAACGACTATACCAAGAGATCCGACCGTCGGTGTAACAACTCGGAAATCAGAACCAATTTAAAAATTTTATTTTGGCTATTTTATTGAATTTTGAATAGTTAAAATAATTCATTACAAATAAAAACGATTAAAAATTTATTTAAATTGAAGTTAGAATGAAAATATTTATTTTAATTTTAAAAGGAGCTAGAAATAGCGCGGCCGTTTGAAATTTTGAATTCGAACTTTGACTGACTGTACAGGATGCAAAATAAATCGGATTTTGGTGAAACCAAAAATATTAGAATCTGTTTAAGAATATCTTTCCAATGAATCCAAAAAATTGAAATTTCAAAGTGGGATTCAAAAGTTATGGACAATTGAATATTCAGAATAGTCGCTATGGAATTTAATATAATAAATAGCCTATATAAATAGCCATTTTGCAAACGACCTCCGTTTTTTACGAAACCATTTTTGTTGGATCCGGAGTGTCAAATTTTTGCAGGATTCCAATTTTCATAATTTTTGGAATCAATATATGAGCGTGGCAAAAGAAAACGTGTTTTGTCAATTTCAGTCAATTTGGATCGAACAGAAAATGGCCATTTTTCAAACGGTCTTCAAATTTGACGAAATTAGTTTTCTTATGACCGTATCATCCAAACAAAGCTAGATATAATTTTTTTTGGAATTTTTAGAATCAGTATTTGGCCCCGGTAAATTAAAATGTACAATCAAATTAAATAATTAAATGTTTTATATTTAAATTTAAAGAAAAACTTATCGAAACAATTGAATTAGCTTGGGGGACATATCCCATTGTGTCTGGAATGGGGGTATTTAGCTGGGGGTGACACTCGTTGGGTTTGATTTGGAGTTCGGAATGATATAAAGGTTATATTGAAATTTAAAGGAATTAAATAAATAAAAAATAAAATATGTATATATACCGTATACTGTACAAACCCTATCCCGTTTTATACATGTAACCTTATCATCGATGGCGGCCACAACACGATGCTTCTTCCCCCAATAATTCTCAAACCAATCAATGAAATCAATCACTCCAGTTGAGGATATTGTAGAGAATTCCTTCGTCTTCAATTCCATACCCGGTTTGGATTTTATAGTGGAGTATCCACTAAGAACCGTTCCCCAAACCCACGTCGTTCAGTCCGCCGCTAAGCCACCTGTGACGACCCCAAATCCCGTACAGACGGAGACAAGGGTTATCTTTGGAATATAACACAGAAACAAATAATAGCATAACATAATTAAATAAATACACCAGATAATGAACAATAGAATATACTGGATAAAAGTAATCATCAGAGTTACACAGTATACAGGATCATAATTAGTACAAATACAGTTCAGCTATACATAAATGTCTACAGCGGAAACAAACAAAATATGTACAATAGGAGCTGAACAGCATAAAAAGAGATAAATAATAGAATCCATCTTCATCTCCAGCTATCCAGAGAAAGCCAGCTAAACCTGAATACAAGGCTGCCCATGTAGAAAAAGGGCACCCGAGTTTGAAAGTGAAACAAACTACGAGTCAGTCATGGGACTGGTATGAGAAATCTACTCAACACATTTAATATATGGCTAATCACAGGACCACGCCACTTTCGTGGAATGGGTTTACTCCATTGGATTGCCAGTGCTTTAAAACAAATCTTTCTTTTAAACATCGCAATGCGTTTTATAAAAATGAAGCCATTATAAGACTCAGTTCCCATCACACAATGCAACGCAAACCGGAGGATAGAGTTTTACCTTATAATGGCCAAAATATGATTGATATGAATAAAGCAAAAGCATTTGATATTATTACTAGTGTTTAATGTTTCAAAAACAATTTGAATCATAACTATTAATCATAGGAGGCATGGGTACCATATATCATGTCGCCATATATATATACAATCAAAACCGCACGATGTCGTATTTGGAAATTGGATTTCCGTCATGAACAAAGGAAAAAGATAGTCCTTACCGACTTCGAGACTCTCTAGCCTGAGCCTTCGGATCAGCCGCAACTGCTCCTTGGAGCGACAGGGCCGGTCCACACGGAGTGGATTATAGTGCCTGAACAATACGTTTCCCCGCCCTTTGGGGCGTAAATGAGCCAACGAATGACTCCATCGGACCCGGATCGTCCGATCAAACCGAGGCGCCTCGCAACAGCAACAACCACACAAGTGAAAAGTATATAAATGTCAGGGCTGGTAGGCCACTGACACCACCCTAGCTAGAAAGAAACGCATGCCCTCCCTGAGGTCCTTCTCCCGTTTCTGGTTCATATCGGGGTGTGAGGCTCGCGAATTCACATTATACACAAAGCTACGCCACACAGGAGGGGCTTTGATCATCACCACAAGACTTTGCTTTTCAACAGAAGCCCTGATCATTTGCCATTTAGGCATGCCACACTAGCAATTCATGCCATGCGACTGATGTCCATCGATATACAACCTCTGAGCTCGTGCGTTTCAGAGAAGGGCGTTAAGCAAAAGAATAATTTCTCCGCCGCCAAACAGATGTATATTTAATAGAGATCAATCAACATAGAATAAAATCCAATGTCAGACACACCGTCCATTTGCAAGTCCGTTCTGGGTCTGAACGAAACCGGAGGCACTATATACCTCGCAAACCCATCGATCACCACGTACGTCTGGACGATCACCACTCATTATCCATATTTCGGGATGCCTCCCAATCAAGACCTCGGTTACCATCCAAACGAGGTGAAGATCTCCGGTCTTCGACCACCGTCTTTATCTTCGATTCCTTATTGTCGATTCAGTTATTCAGAATGGGATAAACCCGGTCCTTCTGAGCAACTCGCGTATATAATAAACAAGTGCAACACTAACATATACACGCATCATTTCAATTCATTAGTCACTAACCGTCAATCAGTAAGAGAACGATTTTTCAAATATTAACCCCGAAGGCCGAAACCAACATCAGATCAACACCCAGGAAACCATTCGACTTAGCCAACCTTCAGTTAATTTCTAAATCACATCCATATCATTTATAATATTTTATAACGATTTATCGCCATTTTTATTTATTTTAAAATAGCCATTTTATTCAAAACGACGCTTCGGGCCATCACGCGACCGTGGCGCTGTTTTTCTTCAGATTTGATTTACACATATCTGAATATCTAACCGTTGGATATTCACAAAATTTACATCATTAGAAAGATCTTTTCAAAACGAATCCAACGATTCCAGTTTCGGGAAATTCCGACGGTCGGATCTCCCGGTATAATCGTTTGAAGTTTCGATTTCAAAATACGAACTACAGCGTCGTTATTCGATTAATTATAATTATATTTATATATATATATATATAATCGTTTCTGGCGCTGTTTTTCTTCAGATTTGAATTAAACATTCCAGACAATCCAACCGTTGAATTTTTACAAAGTTGGTGTCGTTGGAAAGATATTTCCAAAGCGAACCCAACGTTTGCGATTTCAGGAAAATCCGATGGTCGGATCTCCCGTACTAATCGTTTTAAATCACGGTTTCAAAATACGAACTGCAGCGTCGTTATTCGATATATTTTAATTCTATTTATATATATATATATATCGATTTTTCGATTTCAAAGCTACATTCTTTTCATACATTTGATAAAAATGATATTTTTATCTAACTGTCTTCTATTTCAACACTTCACTATTTTTAACAATTCGTTTATATAATAAAAATGTGATTTTTATTGTAAAACAATTCATTTCAAAACACTATTATTTCGTATAGTTAATATAGGTGATAAAAATAGGATTTTTATTGTAAAACAATTTATTTCAAAATAGGATTATTTTATACATTTCATGTTGATGTAAAAAAAAGGGGATTTTTATTATAAAACAATTTCTTTCAAAATATGAATACCATTCAACACATGAATTTCAATTCAACGAATGAATATCGATTCAACACATGAAGGTTTTCTATAGTTTATATATATATAGATAAAAATGTGATTTTTATATTTAAAACACGAATACCATTCAACACATGAATTTCAATTCAACGAATGAATATCGATTCAACACATGAAGGTTTTCTATAGTTTATATAAATAGATAAAAAGGTGATTTTTATATTTAAAACACGAACACCATTCAACACATGAATTTCAATTCAACGAATGAATATCGATTCAACACATGAAGGTTTTCTATTCAACGAATAAATATAGTTTCAGCAAATGAAAATAATTCAAACACATAAATATTATTCAAAATTTTGGCAGCATAACGGCAGGGTAGTTAAAACCGGGACCGTCCCTAGTACGGCTCCTCGCTCTACCTTAAAACCTCGCGGTTTTTGACAATGGGGATCATGCATCTAGTTCGCACGCAGGCGGCATGTATATATTTATTTCATTTCCACAAACTAATCCTATGTGGTTTCAACAAAATATTTCTCAACCACAAATGGGTATTTTTCAACCACAATCAATCAATATCAACCACAAACAATTCCAATCAACCATTCGCTATCAATCAATTTTCCCACCAATCACAACCAATAAATATCGTCCATGGTTTGTGGACGAGGGGCGTATATATATATATATATATATATATATATATATATATATATATATATAGTAATTCACTTCTATTTCAACACATATATAATTTTTACAACGCATATATAACTTATACATCGAATGTACAACTTATACAACGCTTATACATGAGGTGTACAACGCTTACATAACTCATACATCGATCATATAATTTATACATCGTCGTTTTCCATCGTTTATAAATTAGAAATCTCACATTGGGTTCCACTCCACCAAAAATAGCAGAAGGCTCAGAAAAATATGCAGTCTCTTCTAAAATGTAGAAGACGTCCACACGAGTCCACTATCTCTTGTTTCACTGAATTTCGTCAACACAGCAAAAAGATATGATTTTTCAAAGTTTGCAACGGTTTAAAGGTGTTAAAACAGTTGAAAATAAAACAAGTCGTACCTCAGCTGAAAGGTTCAAAACTAGGTTTGCAATTTTCGATCAAACCGTGAATAGATAGGAGGATCGGCCAGTGCAGCGATGAAGAGGGGGGAGGCGAGCATCTGCGCGCGGTGGTGGGGTCCAGCTCGGTGGTCCCAGGCGACGGCAGCGGCGAGTTGAAGTCGACGACTTCAGTGAGGTGGTTCTCTCTCCACAGGCCACGAAAAATCCCAAACTTTATATGGATTTGAAGATCTCGAGAAGATCTTCAAAAAGTCCAACTGTGGCATGAGCTAATTCAGCGTGGATTGATCAGAAAATGAGGGGGAAGGATTCGAGCGGTTTCCACCTTCGATCGGGGAGAGAGAAAAAGGATTTTTCTTTTTTTTTTGTTTATAAAATTCTGATTGGTCGGGAGATTTTATAAGGAGTTTTCTGACACGACCACCAATCCAAACCCAACGACTGTCGTCCCTAGCGTTTTACCCCCATTCCGAACACAATGGGATATGTTTCGAAGGCCCATTCGAATGTTTCAGTCAGTTTTTCTTCAAATTAAAACATAAAACATTCAATATTCAATTTGAACGTACATTTCAATTTGACAGAGCCACAAACTGATTCGAAAAATTCCAGAAAAATAAATCTAGCTTTATTTTGATGATACGGTCCCAACAAAACTAGTTTCGTCGAATTTTGAGACCATTTGCAAAAAGGCCCATTTCTGGTCGATCCAATTTAACTATAATTGACCAAAACACGTTTTCCTTTGCCACGCACACATACTAACTTCAAAAATTATGAAATTTGAAACCTAGCAATAACATCACATCCCGGATCCAACAAAAGTGGTTTCGTCGAATTCCGAGGTCGTTTGCAAAATGACCAATTTCACGGGCTATATAAATTCCATAGCGACCTTTCTGAAAATTCATTTGGCCATAACTTTTGCTTTCCGTTATGAAAATTCGATTTTTCAGATTCGTTAGAAAGGTATTCACTAACAGATTGAAATATTTTTGGTTTCACTCAAATCCGTTTTGTTTTGCACCCGTTACAGTCCGACAAAGTTTGAATTCAATTTTTGAAACTGCAGCGCCATTTCAGGCCTTGTTTATAATTATAATTAATTATATTCGTTTTCAAACGTCGATTCAAACTCACTTTTCATTGCCATTATTTTAAATATTTATTTTAAATATTTAAAATTCATTATTTTAGCCAATTTAAAAAAATTAAATTGGTTCAGATTTTCTGGGTCGTTACAATCTCCCCCACTTAAAACTTTTCATCCCCAAAAAGGAACAAAGTCGAAAGTGGTTTGATTAATCAAATCTACGTTCGATCTGGCTTCCATTCTCCAACTTTTCAGTTTCTGAGAATTTTCAAATTCTTCAAAAATTGGGCTAACACCCGGAATTTTCGAAAAATTTCGCCATAACCTCCTTTGTATGGAGAGAGGTTTGGAAATTTATTGGGCTGTATTAGGTACCCAATAAATCCTAATAAGCATACACATATTTATAGTGATATATTCTGGTGTTTACAGGGGAGCCTGTATTGATAATAACTCCAGAGAATAAATTCTCGTCACCCTGTCAAAGCCTGAGGAAGTGTGTATTTTAAATGCTCCAGAGGATAAATCCTCGTCACCTCGTCCCGTGTAGGAAATAAATAGTCCATGTGCCGTATCTAATAACTAGAGAGACGTGATTATTGTCAACTACAGACCCGTGTGGGGTTTTTATTAATCTGGCAATTTAATCATTACAATTTAAATAGTCCATATCAGTCATCAGTTCAACCTGTAAAATATAGTCATCGCTATACAAGCCTCTCGCTCGTATGGTAAATCTTCCACCTCGTCACACAGGCTCCAAATGCTTATGTGGTATATGATGAAGTATGCCTATCTTCAGAAGTATGCCATGTAATGTAGTTTAAAATTAATTGTTACTATCCTATGGCGACATTTATTTCACACAGAAAAACCAGCAGTCCGCATCCAATGGCATTCACAGGAGTTGATATAATAATATTTCGCATCCAACTCATTAAGGTTTACCTATTTGTCGGACACGCAAATAAAATCTTTACTCAACAGCTATCCATTTACCTGTTCAAATATATAAAATGCACATGTATATATATTTCTATCTATTTTCTAACCAGTTCAAGGTGTGATTTAAATGAATAAATTCTACCATTATCCTATTATTGATCAAATTAACTATCGTTTTAATAACTTTAATTAATCAAATCTACAATCACACAACACAACCAACAATCAAATTGTTTTTAACTTTTCAAAACCATACAAATTAATTCCTATTCTCTTTTAAAATCATTCAGACTATAGAATTAAAAGTGCACATCCATGGAAAGAAAATAACAACAGAATAGAGAACTGATTGGTAATGCAAAGTAGGGTAAATGTACCTTGCACCGGAGTCAATCAGAGAAATCCACTCGGCATCTAGGATAAGCTTTCTGAATGCTCTCCTCAGTTTCCCAAGTACAATCTCGCGGATCTCCACTCCATTGCACTTTGACTAAGTGAACCTTCTTGTTCCTCGGTTCTTTGGTCTCTTTGCCGATGATCTCTAGCGGCTCTCGTCTCACAGCTAATTCTGGAGTAATTTCAATATCCTGTTGAGCTGCTTCTTCCATGATCAAGTCTGGATCATGAACGTGTTTTCGAAGTTGAGATATATGAAATACATCATGAACTCCAGGCAACCAGTCAGGCAATTTGACCCTATAAACGAGAGTTCCGATCCGTTCGAGAATAGGAAACGGATCAATGAATTTGAGCGCTAACTTTCCAGTTTTACCGAACCGGATAACTCCTCTCATCGGCGATACTTTCAAATATACATAGTCGCCAATAGCAAAGGATATATCTCTTCTTCTTCTATCGACATAGCTCTTTTGTCGGCTTTGAGCGACCAACAATCGCTTCTTAATAAAATTGAATTTGTCGGCAGCTTCTCGGATCATATCAGGCCCCAATACAAGTCTATTACCAGGTTCGACCCAACAAGCAGGAGATCGGCACGGTCTACCATACAATGCTTCGAATGGCGACATTGTCAGACTCGCCTGGTAGCTGTTATTATACGAGAATTTAGCCAAATGTATATGGTCTTCCCATGATCCACCGAAATCTATAACACAAGCCCGCAATAGATCTTCTAAAATACGATTCACCCTCTCAGTCTGACCGTCTGTCTGAGGATGATAAGCGGTGCTCAAGTTCAACTTCGTTCCCAGCTCGACTTGAAATGCCTCCCAGAATTTACTAGTAAATATTGTATCTCTATCACTGACTATACTGAGCGGCACTCCATGCAATCTAACAATTTCCTTGAAGTATATCTGCGCCAGACTCTGAGCAGTTCTGTTTGATCTGACAGGTATGAAATGGGCGGTCTTCGTGAAGCGATCTACGATCACCCAAATACTGTCATTTCCTTTTCTGGTTCTGGGCATACCATCAACGAAATCCATAGAAATATGTTCCCACTTCCAGCCTGGAACGTCTAGCGGTTGTAACAATCCAGCCAGCTTCTGTTGGTCGCTCTTGACTAGCTGGCAAGTAGGGCATCGGCTAACATATAAAGAAATGTCCCTCTTCATCGACTTCCACCAGAAAGTGTGTTTGATGTCAGTATACATTTTGCTTACTCCCGGATGGATACTAAGTTTTGACTTGTGGCATTCATCCAGTACTTCCTTTCGAAGCTCAGGAATGTTAGGGACACAGATTCGACCTTTGAGCCTTAGAATCCCATCATTATCAACTTGAAAACTCGAGGGTTCGCCTTGTTGAATTATCCCTCTGATCTTCTGAATGAAGTGATTATCCTTCTAAAGAGCAGATATTTTATCTATCAATGAAGTAGTGATAATAAAACTGGCGATCATTTCATTCTTTCGGCTTAACGCGTCGGCCACGACATTGGCTTTCCCTGGAGTGTATATAATTTCAAAATCATATGCTGCAAGAAACTCTAGCCAACGTTGCTGCCTCAGATTCAGGTCTTTCTGGGTGAACAGATACTTTAACGACTGGTGATCTGTAAATAGTTCAAATCTCTCACCCAGGAGATAGTGTCTCCAGATTTTCAAAGAGAATACGATAGCCATCAACTCAAGATCATGAGTCACGTAGTTTATCTCGTGCGGCTTCAGCTGACGGCTAGCATAAGCAATCACTTGACCTCTTTGCATTAACACTACGCCAAGGCCTTCTCTAGAAACATCAGTCCAGACTTTTAAATCATGAATGCCATCGATGATGGTGAATACTGGAGCTGTTGTCAATCTTAACTTTAGCTCTTCAAAAGCCTCCTCACTTTCTGGAGTCCATTTGAATTTAGAGTGCTTCTTTGTAAGCTTCGTTAAGTGACCAGATATCTTCGAAAAGTTTTTAACGAACTTCCGGTAATAGCTAGCCAATCCAAGAAAACTGCGGACTTCTGTAGGGGTACTGGGCTGTTTCCAGTTTTGAATAGCTGTGATTTTACTTGGATCCACAGCTATTCCTTCTTTCGATACGACGTGGCCTAGAAATTTCACTTCATCTTGCCAGAATATACATTTGGATAGTTAGGCTTTTAATACATTCCTTCTGAGGATTTCCAGGACCTGTTCCAGATGCTTTTCATGTTCGGCCTTTGATTTAGAGAAGATTAGAATATCATCAATAAAAACCAGAGCAAATTTATTCAAAACTCCTCTGAATACTCTGTTCATTAGATCGACGAAATAGGCTGGAGCGTTACATAAGCCGAACAGCATAACTAACCACTCGTAAAATAAATCTGGACCTATGAACGCTGTCAAAGGAACACACTCCTCGGCGATACGAAGCTAATGGAAACCTGTAGCTAGGTCCATTCGTGAAAATACTTGTGCGCCATTTAATCGGTCCAACAAATCATCAATCCGCGGCAATGGATATTTATTCTTTATTGTCTGTTTGTTCAGATCACGATAATCCACACATAAACGTAGAGTACCATCAGATTTTGGGACAAACACCACTGCTGCACCCCAATCAGATAAACTAGGCCTGATCAGGCCCTTCCATACTAGCTGTCGTGTTTGATTGTCTAATTCCTCTTTCTCCTTCAAGGACATTCTTCGAATAGCGTGAACTACCGGCCTTGCATTCAGAATTAAAGCAATTTTGAAATCAATTTCTCTCTGCGGAGGTAAGCGAACAACTTCTTTGAACACATCCGCATAGTTCTTGACGACAGGAATGTCTTTGATGAGGTCGGGAATATTCTCTGCAACTTTAGGGATATTTTCTATTTGGGCTGGAGAAACATCCAAAGCTGCCCAGAAGTCCTTTCTATTTGATGTCGGGCCTTCACAAGGTATGGTTATATAATTCCCCGATCTTGCCTTTGCCTTAACAACTCTCTCGGTGCATCTAACCTCTGCTTCATATTTGGTTAGCCAATCCAATCCCAGAATAAGATCGAATTCATTAAAATTCATGACGATAGAGATAATAGGGAATTTATAGCAAGAAAAAGAGACAGGTACTGCACAAATCCAACTGAGATTGATGGAACCCCCAACTGGATTTTGGACAGTCATTGGTTCTTTGAGCTTCTTCTACCTCAAATCCAACTTCTTGACTGCACTCTTTGCAATAAAGCTTCGTGACGCGCCTGTGTCAAATAGTACTTTAACTGGAATGTTCTTGACATTGAGCGTGCCTTCTAAAACATCAGACCTTTCCTGAGCAGACGAAATGCAGGTACTTCTACCACTTCATTTACATGCGCTGCTTTGGACTTCTTAAATTGCTTGCAGTCCTTTTCAAGATGACCAGTCCGACGGCATTAAACGCACTTTCTATTCTCTCGAAACTGGTTATCGGGTTTAAGCCCCTTCTTTTGTTTCTTCGAGGTTTTACACTTCCTGGTCAGATGCCCCTGTTTATTGCAGTTAGAGCATGTGGCAGTCGTTGCCGGTTCTTTTTCAGATTTAGCCCTTTTTCTCTTGGCACTGGGCTTCTTACTGACATCAGACTTTGTACTGGCCTCAGGACGATCAGTTGCAGACTCAATTTTATTACTAGAGCTGACTTCCTCATCGTACTATAACATACCTTTCTTGTCGAGATCCTCGTACTGGTAAGCCATGTATATCATTTCAGAAAAGGGGAGCTTCACGTTCCTAATTACACTGTTCTAATATTTTCTTTGAAGTCCATTGATAAATCTCATATTCTTCCTCTTCGGATTTTCAATTAGATGAGGGGCAAAGTGAGAAAGTTCATTGAATTTCTTATGATATTCGGGAATGGTCATATCTCCTTGTATCAGATAAGAAAATTCATCACATAGCCGTTCAATTGCTTCTGGAGGAGTAAATCTTTCCAGGAAAATCACTTTGAATCTATCCCAGGTGATATCACCTTCTGGATTATCCTTAATAACAGAATCCCACCAGAACAAAGGTTCGTCTTTGAGTGCCCAGGAGGCCAGTAATCTTTTCTGGTCATCCCTCAGCTTTAATCCTTCAAAGATTTTCTCAGCCGAACGAATCCAGGCTTGTGTTTTCATAATAGATTCTTCACCCGTGAAGGGTTTTCCACCCAGATTTCTATATTTCATAAATAGAGCTTCAATATCCGGGTCAGTATTTCTTCTTCTGTTTCTAGCACTCATTTTCTAGAGCGTCTGCAATTAGCAGACAAAGTGTCAGGTCAACAGAAAAGATATTTCAAAATATAGAGACAAATACTTGAATGTAAATGCGTCTATCTAGGTGTTATTTCATTCTGCTACTCATACTAGGATATTACTGATCCTATCTGTAATGAGTTACTCGTCCTAGAACGCTACTGGTTCTATCTCTGACGAGTTCGTTAATATGTTATATTCCAGAACTAAGCTTAACCAAAGCTCTGATACCACGTTGTGACGACCCCAAATCCCGTACAGACGGAGACAAGGGTTATCTTCGGAATATAACACAGAAACAAATAATAGTAGAACAGAATTAAATAAATACACCAGATAATGAACAATAGAATATACTGGATAAAAGTAATCATCATAGTTACACAGTATACAGGATCATACTTAGTACAAATACAGTTCAGCTATACATAAATGTCTACAGCGGAAACAAACAAAATATGTACAATAGGAGCTGAACAGCATAAAAAGAGATAAATAATAGAATCCATCTTCAGCTCCAGCTATCCAGAGAAAGCCAGCTAAACCTGAATACAAGGCTGCCTGTGTAGAAAAAGGGCACCCGAGTTTGAAAGTGAAACAAACTACGAGTCAGTCATGGGACTGGTATGAGAAATCTACTCAACACATTTAATATATGGCTAATCACAGGACCACGCCACTTTCGTGGAATGGGTTTACTCTATTGGATTGCCAGTGCTTTAAAACAAATCTTTCTTTTAAACATCGCAATGCTTTTTATAAAAATGAAGCCATTATAAGACTCAGTTCCCATCACACAATGCAACGCAAACCGGAGGATAGAGTTTTACCTTATAATGGCCAAAATATGATTGATATGAATAAAGCAAAAGCATTTGATATTATTACTAGTGTTTAATGTTTCAAAAACAATTTGAATCATAACTATTAATCATAGGAGGCGTGGGTACCATATATCATGTCGCCATATATATATACAATCAAAACCGCACGATGTCGTATTTGGAAATTGGATTTCCGTCGTGAACCAAGGCAAAAGATAGTCCTTATCGACTTCGAGACTCTCTAGCCCGAGCCTCCGGAACAGCCGCAATTGCTCCTTGGAGCGACAGGGCCGGTCCACACGGAGTGGATTATAGTGCCTGAGCAATACGTTTCCCCGCCCTTTGGGGCGTAAATGAGCCAACGAATGACTCCATCGGACCCGGATCGTCCGATCAAACCGAGGCGCCTTGCAACAGCAACAACCACACAGGTGAAAAGTATATAAATGTCAGGGCTGGTAGGTCACTGACACCACCCTAGCTAGAAAGAAACGCATGCCCTCCCTGAGGTCCTTCTCCCGTTTCTGGTTCATACCGGGGTGTGAGGCTCGCGAATTCACATTATACACAAAGCTACGCCACACAGGAGGGGCTTTGATCATCACCACAAGACTTTGCTTTTCAACAGAAGCCCTGATCATTTGCCACTTAGGCATGCCACACTAGCAATTCATGCCATGCGACTGATGTCCATCGATATACAACCTCTGAGCTCGTGCGTTTCAGAGAAGGGCGTTAAGCAAAAGAATAATTTCTCCACCGCCAAACAGATGTATATTTAATAGAGATCAATCAACATAGAATAAAATCCAATGTCAAACACACCGTCCATTTGCAAGTCCGTTCTGGGTCTGAACGAAACCGGAGGAACTATATACCTCGCAAACCCATCGATCACCACGTACGTCTGGACGATCGCCACTCATTATCCATATTTCGGGATGCCTCCCAATCAAGACCTCGGTTACCATCCAAACGAGGTGAAGATCTCCGGTCTTCGACCACCGTCTTTATCTTCGATTCCTTATTGTCGATTCAGTTATTTTGAATGGGATAAACCCGGTCTTTCTGAGCAACTCGCGTATATAATAAACAAGTGCAACACTAACATATACATGCATCATTTCAATTCATTAGTCACTAACCGTCAATCAGTAAGAGAACGATTTCCCAAATATTAACCTCGAAGGCCGAAACCAACATCAGATCAACACCCAGGAAACCATTCGACTTAGCCAACCTTCAGTTAATTTCTAAATCACATCCATATTGTTTATAATATTTTATAACGATTTATCGCCATTTTTATTTATTTTAAAATAGCCATTTTATTCAAAACGACGCTTCGGGCCATAACGCGACCGTGGCGCTGTTTTTCTTCAGATTTGATTTACACATATCTGAAAATCTAACCGTTGGATCTTCACAAAATTTACGTCATTAGAAAGGTCTTTTCAAAACGAATCCAACGGTACCAGTTTCGGGAAATTCCGACGGTCGGATCTCCCGGTATAATCGTTTGAAGTTTCGATTTCAAAATACGAACTGCAGCGTCGTTATTCGATTAATTTTAATAATATTTATATATATATAAATATAATCGTTTCTGGCGCTGTTTTTCTTCAGATTTGAATTAAACATTCCAGACAATCCAACCGTTGAATTTTTACAAAGTTGGTGCCGTTGGAAAGATATTTCCAAAGCGAACCCAACGGTTGCGATTTCAGGAAAATCCGATGGTCGGATCTCCCGTACTAATCGTTTTAAATCACGGTTTCAAAATACGAACTGCAGCGTCGTTATTCGATATATTTTAATTCTATTTATATATATATATATCGATTTTTCGATTTCAAAGCTACATTCTTTTCATACATTTGATAAAAATGATATTTTTATCTAACTGTCTTCTATTTCAACACTTCACTATTTTTAACAATTCGTTTATATAATAAAAATGTGATTTTTATTGTAAAACAATTCATTTCAAAACACTATTATTTCGTATAGTTAATATAGGTGATAAAAATAGGATTTTTATTTTAAAACAATTTATTTCAAAACAGGATTATTTTATACGTTTCATGTTGATGTAAAAAAAAGGGGATTTTTATTATAAAACAATTTCTTTCAAAATATGAATTCCATTCAACACATGAATTTCAATTCAACGAATGAATATCGATTCAACACATGAAGGTTTTCTATAGTTTATATATATAGATAAAAATGTGATTTTTATATTTAAAACACGAATACCATTCAACACATGAATTTCAATTCAACGAATGAATATCGATTCAACACATGAAGGTTTTCTATAGTTTATATAAATAGATAAAAAGGTGATTTTTATATTTAAAACACGAACACCATTCAACACATGAATTTCAATTCAACGAATGAATACCGATTCAACACATGAAGGTTTTCTATTCAACGAATAAATATAGTTTCAGCAAATGAAAATAATTCAAACACATGAATATTATTCAAATTTTTGGCAGCATAACGGCAGGGTAGTTAAAACCGTGACCGTCCCTAGTACGGCTCCTCGCTCTACCTTAAAACCTCGCGGTTTTTGACAATAGGGATCATGCATCTAGTTCGCACGCAGGCGTCATGTATATATTTATTTCATTTCCACAAACTCATCCTATGTGGTTTCAACAAAATATTTCTCAACCACAAATGGGTATTTTTCAACCACAATCAATCAATATCAACCACAAACAATTCCAATCAACCATTCGCTATCAATCAATTTTCCCACCAATCACAACCAATAAATTTCGTCCATGGTTTGTGGACGACGAGCGTATATATATATATATATATATTTATATATAGCAATTCACTTCTATTTCAACACATATATAATTTTTACAACGCATATATAACTTATACATCGAACGTACAACTTATACAATGCTTATACATGAGGTGTACAACGCTTATATAACTCATACATCGATCATATAATTTATACATCGTCGTTTTCCATCGTTTATAAATTAGAAATCTCACATTGGGTTCCACTCCACCAAAAATAGCTAAAGGCTCAGAAAAATATGCGGTCTCTTCTAAAATGTAGAAGACGTCCACAAGAGTCCACTGTCTCTTGTTTCACTGAATTTCGTCAAAACAGCAAAAAGATATGATTTTTCAAAGTTTGCAACGGTTTAAAGGTGTTAAAACAGTTGAAAATAAAACAAGTCGTACCTCAGCTGAAAGGTTCAAAACTAGGTTTGCAATTTTCGATCAAACCATGAATAGATAGGAGGATCGGCCAATGCAGCGATGAAGAGGGGGGAGACGCGCGTCTGCGCGCGGTGGTGGGGTCCATCTCGGTGGTCCCAGGCGGCAGCAGCGGCGAGTTGAAGTCGACGACTTCAGTGAGGTGGTTCTCTCTCCACAGGCCACGAAAAATCCCAAACTTTATATGGATTTGAAGATCTCGAGAAGATCTTCAAAAAGTTCAACTGTGGCACGAGCTAATTCGGCGTGGATTGATCGGAAAATGAGGGGGAAGGATTCGAGCGGTTTCCACCTTCGATCGGGGAGAGAGAAAAAGGATTTTTCTTTTTTTTTTGTTTATAAAAATTCTGATTGGCCGGGAGATTTTATAAGGAGTTTTCTGACACGACCACCAATCCAAACCCAACGACTGTCGTCCCTAGCATTTTACCCCCATTCCGAACACAATGGGATATGTTTCGAAGGCCCATTCGAATGTTTCAGTCAGTTTTTCTTCAAATTAAAACATAAAACATTCAATATTCAATTTGAACGTACATTTCAATTTGCCAGAGCCACAAACTGATTCGAAAAATTCCAGAAAAATAAATCTAGCTTTATTTTTATGATACGGTCCCAACAAAACTAGTTTCGTCGAATTCTGAGACCGTTTGCAAAAAGGTCCATTTCTGGTCGATCCAATTTAACTGTAATTGACCAAAACACGTTTTCCTTTGCCACGCTCACATACTAACTTCAAAAATTATGAAATTTGAAACCTAGCAATAACTTCACATCCCGGATCCAACAAAAGTGGTTTCTCGAATTCCGAGGTCGTTTGCAAAATGACCAATTTCACGGGCTATATAAATTCCTTAGCGACCTTTCTGAAAATTCATTTGGCCATAACTTTTGCTTTCCGTTATGAAAATTCGATTTTTCAGATTCATTAGAAAGGTATTCACTAACAGATTTAAATATTTTTGGTTTCACTCAAATCCGTTTTGTTTTGCACCCGGTACTGTCCGACAAAGTTTGAATTCAATTTTTGAAACTGCAGCGCCATTTCAGGCCTTGTTTATAATTATAATTAATTATATTCGTTTTCAAACGTCGATTCAAACTCACTTTTCATTGCCATTATTTTAAATATTTATTTTAAATATTTAAAATTCATTATTTTAGCCAATTTAAAAAATTTAAATTGGTTCAGATTTTCTGGGTTGTTACACCACCAGAAAGCCATTGCAGTGGACCCACCACCGCGGTTGTGTGCGCCTTCCCTCCCCCTTCCTCGTGATGTTCGCTGATCGACATCCCGTGCCCTAAACTGCCCGCAAAACCCAACCCTAGGATCAAACAAACCATGAAACGATCGGCCTTTAACTAGGTGGAAGAAGAAGGTTTAATTTCTTAATTAATTCCTTACTTAATTTTAAAAAAAAATGTTATTAACACTGTATAAATCGTTTATTTCTCATATGAAATCGAAATCTGATGAAATAGGAAGTGTTGGGACCATAAATTCGCGATCTACTTCCCAGAACTGATCAGAGAATTTTTGGAGCATTCGACAATTTTAGAAGAAATAGATAGTAAAGTGAGATTTCTGAATTCGAAATAATTGAATAAAATTATATTAGGATGTAGACGGAGTTTAGAAACCCTCGACACCCGTTGCCATGGACCATGGACGAATTGATTATTTTGTGGTATGTAATTGATTGATTTTTGGGTGTTTGATTGTGGTTGAAAAATGAAATTGATTGATACTATGGCATTAGACTGCCTAGAAAAATGTATTAGGAAATTAAACTCTATGCGAAGCCGTGAGGCCTAAGGTAGTGCGAGGAGTCGTACATCAGGACGGTGCCGGTTTTAATTACCCTGCTGTTATGCTGCCGAAATTTTCTGAAATATTTTTGTGTTATAAAATATTAAAGTTATTATATATTAATTCTTTGAATAGTATGATAATCAGATTATATATATATGAAAATGATCATTTTATGTCAACATAAAATCTACAATTTCAATGTAATAAAAAATGGTCATTTGTTTCATAAAAAAATGAATTTACATTTTAATGCAAATTTAACGGCAAAAATAAACATTTATACATAAAAATGAATTTACATTTGATTTTACATTTTTAATGTAAATAAAATATTAAAATAAACATTTTAATATAAATTATATTTGTATTGCATTTTACATTTTTATGCAGTGTAACTTTAAATTATACATTTGGATATAAAAGTGTTTTGACATTAGATTTCACATCTTAATGTAAATGATACATTAAAAATAAAACATTATGAAATAAAAACGTGTTTACTTTAGATTTACATTTTAATGTATAGGAAAACATCAAAATAATCATTTTGATGTGGAAATATATCTACATTGGAAATTTACATTTCAATGCATATGAAAACATTAAAATATCACATTGCTATATGAAATGTATTTACACTAGATTTTACATTTTAAATGTTTTACATACAAATTGACAATGTTGTATGAAAATGTCTTTACTTTAAGCTATATATTTTTAATGTAACCCCACATTAAAAATACTCATTTGTTAAATGGAAATGCATTTACAATAAAATATACATTTTTAGTGTAATGCATTTACATTAAAATATACATTTTTAGTGTAATGCAAGATTAAAAATTGACATGGTTAAACAGAAATGTGTTTTAGATTGAAATACATATTTGAATGTAACACAACATTAAAATTGTTATTTGTCATATAGAAATGTATTAACATTGAATTATACATTTATATTGAAATGAAATAAAATTACATTTTTCAATGTAATCATATATTGAAATGGAAAATTATATTTTTCAATGTAATCATATATTGAAATGGAAAATTACACTTTTCGATGTAATCAGACATTAAAATGAAAAATTATATTTTTCAGTGTGAACATGTTATGAAATAAAAAGTTATATTTTTATATGTAATTAAGGTAAAGAATGAAATTACATTTTTGTTTGTAATCTAAGAAAGAATAGAAATTTACATTTTTCAATGTAAATTAAATATGATAAGAATTTACATTTTTCAATGTAAATAAAATATCATTAGAAATTTACATTTTTCAATGAAAATAAAATATGATTAGAAATTTAGATTTTTCAATGTAAATAAAATATAATTAGAAATTTACATTTGTCAATGTAAATAAGATATGAATTATAAATTTACATTTTTCAATGTAAATAAAAGAATGAAATCAAAGAATGAAATAAAGAGTTGCAATTTTAATGTATAATACATTGAAATAAAAGATTTCATTTTGCAATGTAATAATACATTGAAATAAAAGATTACATTTTCCAATGTAATGATAGGTTGAAATAAAATTTCACATTTTTATATAAGTGTGAAATCATACGAAAGATTTAAGATGTGATAAGATTTGTTTTAACATTAAAATTTCATTTTTAATGTAATATACGATTTCATATATAAAAGAAATCAATATTTAATTGAGAATGGTGTTGAAATCATTTGAATGATTTATATTTGTATATTTATATATAATTAAAATAAAATGAATCGCGCTGCTGCAGTTCGCGTTTTGAAATCGTAACTTCGAACGATTATACCGAAAGATCCGACCGTCGGATTTTCCCAAAACTGGAACCATTGAGTTTGTTTTGGAAAGATCTTTCTAATGATATAAAGTTTGCTAAGATCCAACGTTTAGATATTGAGAAATGTGTAAATCAAATTTTGATGAAAACAGCGTCAGGGCCATGTAATGACACGAAGCGTCGTTTAATTAAAAATGGCTATTTTTAAATAAACAAAAATAGCGATAAATCGTTATAAAATATTATAAACAATATGGAATGAAAAGAATTGATTTAAATTATATATATTCGGGAAATTATTTGAAAAGTCCGAGTTAACTCTCATTTCAAATAATTATACGACGATTGAAAGTCAAATATTTGAAGACGATGATTGAAAACCGGCGATCTTTACATCGAATGGATAACTACTGATGCCCAACATTGTTTAGCTCCCAGTAAAGGGTTACAGTGGTAGTTGTCCGGACGTACTTGTTGATTGTCCGGATTAGCAGGCACCTCTCTTCTGTATTGGACATATGGGATGAGGAATAAGGTGTCTCCGGTTTCGTTTAGACCCAGAACGGACTTGTAAATGGATGTGTGCCTGACATTGGATTTCATTCCATGTAAATTGATTTCTATTTAATATATATATCTGTTTGGTGGTGGAGAATTCATTCTCTTGCTTAACGCTCTTCTCTGAGATGCACGAGCTCAGAGGTTATATATTGATAGTTATCGATCGCATGGCGTGAACTGTCAGTGTGGCATGCCAAGGTGAAAATGATCAAGGCTTATTGTTGAAAAACAAAGCATTGTGGTTGATGATCAAAGCCCAGCTTTATTGTAACATAGCTTTGTGTATAGCATTACTTCACGAGCCTCACCCCTCGGTATGAACCAGAAACGGGAGAAGGACCCCAGGGAGAACATGTGTTTCTTTCTAGCTAGAAGTGGTGTCTGGGTTTTACAAGCCCAAATATTTTTACTTATATGGATGATGGAAAGCGAGATACCTCTGATATTCAGTCCCTAGTGGCTCTATTTACGCCCCGTAGGGTGGGGAGAAGTATTGTTCAGGCATAACTAATCCACTAACATATGTGTGGACCTGCACTGCCGATCCTAAGGGTTTGACTGAGTACTTGTCCTGAGACATGGGCTTGATTGTCTCGAATTCGGTAAGGACGATCCCTTACCTTGGTTCATGATGGAAATCCAACTTCCAATACGACGCATGCAGTTTTGATTGTATAACTAGTATGGCGACATAGTATATGGTAGTTATGCCGTCTATGATTGAAATGATTTTGAAACATATACACACTAATAATAATATCAAATCCGTTTTTATCGTATCAAGAATTTTTGACCATTATAAGGTAAAACTCTATCATCCGGTTTGTGTTGCATTGTGTGATGGGACTTGAGTCTTATAATGGTTTCATTTTTCCAAAAAGCATTGCGTTGTTTAACGATTTACTTTATATATGCACTGGCAATCCAATGGAGTAAACCCGCTCCCCATTAGCAGCGTGGACCTGTAATTTGCCTTATTATTAAATAGGTTAAATAAGATTTATCATGCCAGTCCCATGATTGACTCGTAGTTTGTTTCACTTTGCAAACTCGGTTGCCCTCTTTTCCACACGGGCAGCCTTGTATGCAGGTTTTAGCAGACTCATTCTGGATAGCTATAGAGCTGAAGATAGATACCATTATTTCTATTATGCTGTTCATATTTCACTTAGTCTATTATGTTTAATTTCCGCTGCAGACATTTTATATTGAGTTGAAACTGTATTATGTACGAAGTATGATCCTATTATGCTGTGTAACACTGATGATATATTATTCCCAGTGTAATTTGAGATACTTTTTCTGATGTAATTCTATATTTCTGTTCTGCTGTTATTTTTTATATGTTATATTCCAACGATCATCCTTACTTTCGTACTACGGGAGTTTGGGGTCATCACAGTCGAATTTTCTCGAAACTAGAACCGTTTGTTTCATTTTGGAAAGATCTTTCCGATGATATTAAATTTGTTAAGATCCAACGGTTAGATTTCGAGAAATGTGGAATTCCAATTTGAATAAAAACAACGCCAGGGCAACGTGATGACCTAAAATGTCGTTCGAATTAAATGGGCTATTTTTATATAAATAAAAATAGTGATAAATCATTATAAAATATTACAAATGATATAGAATGAAAATAAACCAATTTCACTTGGTTTATAAGGCAATATTGATGGTTAGATTCTTTGACATTAGTCTATTGGATTGAATTGAATTTAACCAAAGAAAAAAAATGATTTGAATTTTATATATTCGAGAATTATTTGAAAAGGCCGAGTTAAATCTCATTTCAAATAATTATACGATGGCTAAAAGTCGAAGATATTGAAGATGGTGGTTGAAGACCGGCAATCTTCACATCGAATGGATGACTACTTATGCCCTGGATTGGTTAGATCCCAGGAAGGGGTTATAGTGATAGTTGTCCGAACGTACTTGTTGATTTCCCGGATATGCGAGGACCCCTCTTCCGTATTGGACATATGGGATGAGAAATAAGGTGTCTCCGGTTTCGTTCAGACCTAGAATGGACTTGTAAATGGATGTGTTTCTGACATTGGATTTTATTCTGTGTTGATTGATTCCTATTAAATATATATATCTGTTTGGTGGTGTAGAATTTATTCTTTTGCTTAACACCCTTCTCTAAGACGTACAAGCTTAGAGGTTATACATTGATAGACATCAGTTACATGGCGTGTATTGTCAATGTGGCGTGCCAAGATGCAAACGATCAAGGCTTTTGTTGAAAAGCAAAGTCTTATGATTGATGATCAAAGCACAGCTTTAATTAGCATAGCTTTGTGTATAGAGTGAATTCGCAAGCCTCACACCTATGTATGAGTCAAAAATGGAATGACGACGGCAAGGAGTGCATGCGTTTCTTTCTAGCTGAGAGTGGTGTCATGGTATGGAGCCCACACATTTTTACTTATGTGGATGATGGATTGCTGGGCACCTCTGATATTGGTCGCTACTGGCTAAGTGATAGGCCCAATAGGACCGGCAAACGTATTGTTCAGGAATAATTAATCCACTAAAGTACGTGTGGATCGGCCCTGCTGCTAACTAGGGTTTCCCAGAGTGTGTAATCCTGATGCATTTACTAGAGTGTCTCGTAATCGGTGAGGATGATTCCTAGCCTCGACCCATGATGGAACCCCAATTTCCAATGCAACATTACGGATTTGATTGTAAACCTATATATGGCGACATAGTATATGGTTGCTATGCCATCTAGGATTGATACATTTATATTGAAAAGTGTTTTAAACTGACTAGTCACAAGTAATAATATCAAATGATTTTGTTTTATATGTATCAATCATATTTGTCCATTATAAGGTAAAACCCTATCCTCCGGCTTGCATTACATTGTGTGATGGGACCTGAGTTTTATAATGGCTTCATTTTTCTAAAAAGCACTGCGTTGTTTAAATGATCTACTTTATTTATGCACTGGCAATCCAATGGAGTATATCCGTTCTGCGTTAGCGGTGTGGTCCTGTGATTAGCCTTATTATTAAATAAGTTAAGTAGGATTTCTCATACTAGTCCCATGACTCTCTCGTAATTTGTTTTCACTTGCAAACTTGGGTGCCCTTATTTTTACACGGGCAGCCAAGTAAACAGGTAGCAGGATTTATTTTGGATATGCACCGTAGCATGAGGTGCTCTTTTGGCTGAAGACTATCTTTTATCTCTTATTTTGGACATTTAGACATCACCTTATCTATGCTGTATTGGATGATGTTCTAGACTTATTATCTACTTGTTGGAACCTTTTATGTACTAAGTAGTATCCTGTATCTGTGTAACTCTGATGATGATGACATTTATGATTCCGCTGTTGTGATGGATATTATTCTATGATTTCGTGTGTTTTGCTATTATCTGTGATCTGCTGATGTGATAAATGTGTTATATTACAATGATTATCCTTGCCACCATGGTACGGGGGTTTGGGTGGTCACAATATATATTAGTTTCATAGATCCTTAAAGGACGGAATCCCAAACATCCTTTAATTTACTGTTGCATTTTATTAAACATTTCACTTGAGTTGATTCACGTATATGAGATCGTCAGTCCTAAATCGAGTATTTTGTTTATTTTTCTTACAAAATGCCCGGGTTAAACTGAGTATTTCAGCTTTGGAGATTTTCCTGTTGGAGCTTGAGTATTTCTGGAGTCTAGCCATCTATCCTTGTGCACTCATTTTATTTTATTCCTTCATGTGTTAGTAAACATCTGTATTCAGTCTTCAACTTTATCTGTATTATTTCTGTACTTTGATTTGTGAAAATGAAAATTTTGTATTATTGTATAAATTTTTACTTCCGCTGTGAGATATTCTGTGTCTGTGATTCTATGATGATTTATTTTTTTACCCCATAGTATTAACAATATGTTGTTTCGAACGATTTGGGTTGATTTAATTATTGACTTAAAGCGGTCGAAATGGCAGATCTTTACATAAAAGTTTAGAAAATGGAACGAATGGTTATAACTAAACAGATTTGTGAAAAGTTAATGAGTTTGAAGCATTTTTCCTGCCTTAGTAATTTCGGGGACGAAATTCTTTTTAAGTGTGTAGGGAGGATTGTAACGACCTAGATTTTAACCGTTAAGTCAAACATTTAAATTGGTTTTAAATATGGATTTGGAATTTAAATAATTCTAATTCTATGATTTTGAGTATTAATTCAAAATAAATAATAAAATAATACAATTTAACTCTAAAATAGTCAAAATATGTTGGATTTGCAATATAATATGAATTGGGAAATAAAGAAGGATTTAATTTAGTTTATATTTGAAATATAATAATGAATTCGTTTACCAACGACGTTTGAACGTATAATTTATAGCTTAATTAAAAATGAGCTCGTAACGTCGTGGTAGTTCGTACTTTACACTTTGTGTAACAATCCAGAATTTTTAACCAATTTAAAATTGGAATTTTTATCACTTAATTTGAATTTGACATAAATATATATGGTTAGGAATATTTAATAATTTTGATAAGTTAGATGATATATTTTATTTGAATTATAAATGAGAATGATTATTAATGAGTTTGGATTTATTGATGCTATTTGTCATTCGATCAGATTTTTCAAACCATAACATGAATTAGTAGCATTAGATTTAAGTGTTGCCCATAGTTTTCAAAGCATTTAAGGAAAATGCTACCAAAAGTTCACCTTCTCTTTTTAAGACAAGTGTATGGACACTTGTAATTTTGCATGTAAGCTTCCATGCATGCCTTCCACTGGCCCCCCTAGGTGTCATTACCTCCTTAACTCTCCAATCCTATATAAGGAGACATTTTCACCATTTTCTTACCATTCCATTCCATTTCCTCCTTTCCACCTTCTTCTTAAAGCTTATGGCCATGGTTTCCATGACATAAGTCTTCTCTTTTCCACCACCAACTTTCCAAAGTTCGTCGTCATCCTCCTTCTCCTCTTATAATATAAAAAGAGATATTAGTGCATATTATATTATGTATATATTGGTGAAGAAGACATTGCACCGAAAACTGTCCAACGGTTCGCTCAGCTAGGCTCGCCTACCGTGAAGATTTGGAAAGCTGTTAGGTGAAAACTCTTTAACCATAATTTATATATTTAATTAGTAGTTAGACTAATTTAAATATAGTGATGAATTATTAATGGTTAATGATGATTGATGTTTGTTGTGATGGATGATGGATGCGTAGTTTAGAATACACACACTATTAAGTGTTATTGTTATAACGCTTGTGCACAGTTATGATATATTTAATTATGTTGATGATGGTTGCCATAAATGTTTATAATGGTTGTTGATGTTGTTTCGCACACACTATAACACAACAAATATGGTCACATTGGTGATCGACGAATCTCCTTCGTAACTAGAAGCAATATCATTATTGAAATTGAAGATTAATAATCGGGGAAGACCATATGTATGAATTCATATATATATATATATATATATATATATATATA
This sequence comes from Allium sativum, assembly GCA_030737875.1. Classification (NCBI taxonomy): domain Eukaryota; kingdom Viridiplantae; phylum Streptophyta; class Magnoliopsida; order Asparagales; family Amaryllidaceae; genus Allium; species Allium sativum. Next base: position 384,777,562 of record CM060922.1, read on the forward strand.
TATTGATAAATTTCTTTAAATGAATAAATAAATACTGGAACGTTCTTGGATGACAGAGAGGGTGATGTCTAGGCTGGGTTTGGAAAATATAGTTTCCTGCTCTCCCTGGCTATCCCTAACTGATCCGATGAATGGGATGGTTAATTTGAAATCATTTGAATTTAGAAATGAATTGGAATTTGATTTGTTAAGTAAAAAATAAAATTTGAATTTTGAACCCAAAATAAATTTGGAAAGTCAATGTAAATTACTTTAAATGGTTTTAAATGATTTACATGAGTATATAATGGTTTTCTAAGGTATTTTGAAGTACAGAAGAATAATTTTTATTTATATCAAAATAGAGCTTGTCGCACAATGGCAATTTGCGTATTTTAGTAACAAACTGTAAATGCTTATAACTTTTGCAATCAAAATCGAATTTCCAAGAAATGAAAAATGTTTGATTTGTATTAGCAAGAGTTTTCAAGTAAGTGAAAGCAGATTTTAATTTTGAGTTATAATTTTCAAGATATGTTTAAACCAGTTTCGGGAAAGGGTCGCTATAAGAGAAGTTATCGACCAAAACCATACACAGCCATTCTTAATGTTTATAAAAATATGGAAAAAAAACGTAAAATCTTTATAAGTTATGTAAAAGTGTTTTGAATTGTAAAATTTAAGTTTTTGCTAAGATAAATGATATTTTGATCAAAATAGTTAAGACAACGGTTCGTAACACTTTTGTAACGCTTTTGAAAACACTATTATAACGCTTTCTTTGAAAACAATATACTTTGAAGTTTTTAACCCGCAAACCATTTTACGGACTATAAGTAATCATTTGTAAATGATTGGTGGAATGTTTCCAAAGATTTAAAAGTATTGAAAATGTTTATATGGAAATTATATTGATTTATTTTATATTAAAAATTGTTTTTCAATTTTAAATAATTGGATATGATTGGAGATAAATCTTCGGATGTTTGATACTAATTCGGTTGATGATGACTCTTACTATTTGAGGAGTTTAAAAGGTAGTTTGTTGTTAATCCGCTTATAGTGTGAGTTGGATACAGAGATTAATATTGAGGATAAGTTGATGGAATTTCCGTCCAGGTCTATTGTCAAAGAGTTGGATAAATCTTTTAATTAAGATACGAGTTTCCTAAGTTCATTGGGATATGTTGGGTAGAAATAATCTTCGGATATTTGATATGAAATTCTTTGGTGTAAACATATACTATTCAAGGAATTTCGAAAATATTATTATAGTATCATTATTCCACTTATATTATTCATTGATTATGAGAATTGATATCGAATATAAGTAGATACAATTTATGTGTAACTTATGTTCAATATCGATTGATTTAAGTTTTGTCATGAACTATATCTTCAAAAATATCATCCTTCAAAACCCAACGAGATTGAGATGTGGAAATTCATATCGTATTTCGGTGATTTAATCAAATCTTTGATTTGTGGAAATTAAAAATAAGGAATTGGGAAAGAAGTATAATCTTTTAGTTAAGATTACAGAATTGAATGTTGGGCAACTGATTTAATTGGAAACTATGGTTGAAATGTGGGGTAAGGATTTTCATAGGAAATTGGGTTTTCGATAACGGGTTAGCAAACGGAAAATTAATTAAGTCTTTAAGGCTAAATTATCTTTGATTTAAGGGATGTGTTTTTAAAAGAGAAAGGTTAAATAGATTTTGTTATAATTTGAGAATGAAGAAGTTTAATTTAACAAATTTCCAGATGGAAGAAGAATGGTAGAAAGCCTATGTGTTTTGTAATGGTAAAAAGCCTATGTGTTACTCGAGGCCAGTGATGGCTCCTCACCGATTCGAGACACTCTAGCAAATGCCTCAGGATCCCCCGCAATGAACCCTTGGATCTTCAGGGCCGGTACACACTTACGTTAGTGGATTAGTATTCCTGAACACACGTTTCCCGGTCCTATCGGACCTATCCACCAGCCCCGTATTGACCGATATATCTTAGGCGTCTCGCTATCCATCATCCACATAGGTAAAAATATAAATGTCTGGGCTCCATACCATGACACCACCCATAGCTAGAAAGAAACGTCATGCACTCCCTGCAGTCACGATCCCTTTTTTGACTCATACCAAGGTGTGAGGCTCGTGAATTAACATTATACACAAAGCTATGCTATTTAAAGTCGTGCTTTGATCATCAACCACAAGACTCTGCTTTTCAACAAAAGCCTTGATCATTTGCATCTCAACATGCCACACTGACAATTCATGCCATACATCTGATGTCTATCGATATATAACCTCTAAGCTCATACGTCTCAGAGAAGGGTGTTAAGCAGGAGAATAAATTCTCTGCCACCAAACAGATATATATTTAATAGAGATCAATCAACACAAAATAAAATCCAATGTCAAACACACATCCATTTACTATTTCGTTCTGGGTCTGAACGAAACCAGAGGCACATTATTTCTTGTCCCATATGTCCAATACAGGAGAGCGGTCCGCGCATATCCGGTCGATCTCTAAGTACGTCTAGACGATCACCACTTATTACCTTGTCTTGGGTGTACAACCCAATCAAGACATCAGTAATCATCCAAACGATGTGAAGATCTCCGATCTTCAACCACTGTCTTCGTCGTCGACTTATCGTCGAATCAGTTATTCAGAATGGGTATAAACCCGGTCTTTCCGAATAACTCGCGTATCTTATAATCAAGTGTTTTAAAAACACAACATACGCCTCATTCCAATTCAGAATATTCTTTCATTAAAATATTCATATATTTCCCATTAATTTTATCAAAGATAAATTCTTTTAAATTTATTCTTTAATATTCCATTGGATATCATTTAAAAAGATTTCATTCTCTTTTCAATTCTAAACCAAATTAAGGTTTATCCAACTAGTCAGGATTAACGAGCCATACCGAAGTAATCTTTTCTTTTATTATCCCAATCCAACCTATTCAACCAATGGAGAAAAATTGGTGATACTCCATATCTAACACCACTGTGTTATCGGTAAAATTAATAACCATTTCCCATTCAAATCTAATTAAAGATTTGACTATCGCTTGGAGCAAAACTGGTGATACTCCATTCTCGATCATTTCCCATATATGATAATTTAAATTATCACAGTCAAATTTCTATCTAATTAAAGATTCATTAAAACTCCAGTTAGTTTTAATCTTCCCAAAACTCATTATTAATGATTATTTAACTTTGGAAACATAAACATGTCACGTTGACAATCCACATCGTTCCACTGATTTCTGCCAATTTATAACCTCTGAGCTCATACGTCTCAAAGAAGGGTGTTAATTAAGAGAATAAATTCTCTACCACTAAAAAGATATATATATATTTAGCATAGATCAACAATACAATTTGAAATACAATGTTAGACATGTAATCCTATCTTTAACTAGGTTAATGAACCAATGTCATTTAAAACACAGTTCACGATAGACCCAAAATCACAGTCTATTAATTATGGAACCTTCAAGGAAAACAGATTAATATATAATCGATATCAATTTTCGTATCCGACTAATAATATAAATGGAATAACGACAAAGCCTTTTAAATTCCATAAATATTGACGAGTCCAGTTTTCTGTAAAGTAATAATATTCACGTTTTAAAGTGAATAACGATTTAAATGCAAATGTTTTGCAGCATTAAAATAGTTATAAATGGAAATTCGTAATTTTTGGGAAGTACTAAATTCAAAATTGAATTTTGAAATTGAATTGATTCGAAAGGGTAAAATATGCTGGAGTTCGTGACATAAATCGAATATAGTGTATTCTAAAGAGAGATTATCGAATATAGTTAATTCGAAAGAGAGATTATCGAATATAACGAAAGATAAATTATTGAAAATAGTTTATTCTAAAGAGAGATTATCAAATATAGTTTATTCGAAAGAGAGATCATCGAATAGTTTATTCAAAAGAGAGATTATCGAATGGAGTTTATTCGAAAGAGAGATTATCAAATATAGTTTATTCGAAAGAGAGATTATCGAATTGTAATAACCCAGAAATCCTAGCCAAATTAAAATTTATATTTTGGCAATTTGAATGATTTTTGATTATTTAAAATGATTTATTTTAAATAATAGCGACGAGAAATTTATTTTGAATGGAATTAGAACGAATAGTTTTATTTTAATCGTCGTTGGAATATAAATATTTATTTATAATTATAAAAGGAATTGAAAATGGCGTGGTAGTTCGAAAATTCGATTTTAAAGTTCAAATGAATGTACCGGGTGCAAAATAAACCGGATTTTAGCGAAACCAAAAATATTAGAATATATTTGAAAATATTTTCCGACGAATCCAAAAAATTGAAATTTCATAGCGGGAATAAAAAGATATGCCCAGTTGAAAATTCAGGATAGTTGCTATGGAATTCTGTCCCTTAAAAATGGAAATTTTGCAAACGACCTCGGTTTTCGACGAAACCACTTTTGTTGGATCCATGATGTCAAGTTATTGCTTGGTTTCAAAATTCGTAATTTTTCGAATCAATATGTGAGCGTGGCAAAGGAAAAGACGTTTGACCAGTTTCAGTTGATTTTAATTGACTGGAAAATGGCCATTATTCAAATGGTCTCAGAATTCGATGAAATTAGTTTTGTTAGGACCGTATCGTCAATACGAAACTAGAAAATATTTTTTGGGAATTTTTAGAGTCCATATGTGACCCAGGTAAATTGAAATGCGCGTTCGAATTCAATATATGGATTTATATTTTGATTTTGACGAAAACTGATCGAAATGATCGAATCAGCTTACGAAACATATCCCAATGTGTTCGGAATAGGGGTAATTAGCTAGGGGCGATAGTCGAAGGGTTCGATTTCGAGTTCGAAATAAACAGTTGCTTTTTGAAAATAAATAGATAAATAAACCCCCCCCTCCCCATACCCCCATTTCCACTTCAGCCCCCCCCCCCCCCCGTTCGAAATCAACAAAGCAAAAAAAAGGGGGAAAAAGAACGAATAGAGCCTCCCCCACCCGGTCGCCTCCCTCCCTCATCGACACGCCGCCCCTTCCACCGCCGCTCCAAACTGAGCTGCTCCCCCAATCGCGGCCCTTCCCTCACGACACCCTCCCTCCTTACCATTCTCATCCCCCTCCCGCTCTCTAATCTGATTCCCCCTAAAGCCCCCACCCGAAATCGAACCACCAGAGCACGCCATCCCTACCCACTGACCGACCACCTGAAGCCCTCCACCTCGCCTGCACCTCCACCCCCCCACCAACGACACCCTTCCCTACGCAGAGCACCCACCGCCTAGTCGGCCACCTGACCTCCCACGAGTTCGACAGGAAAATCAGTAAGTTTTTCCAGTTTTTAATTTATATAAAATATAGTTTTATAATCAGTTTTAATTTATATGAAATATAGTTTTAAAGTCAGTCCTTTTATCTTATATAAAACATAGGATAAAATCAGTTTTTTTGTATTTAGTTGCATAAAAATCTGATTTTTGGTTAGGTAGAAAGATGATTTTTCGTTGCCAAAAGATATGGTTTCTAATTATACAAAAATACGATTTTTATCTAAGGGACATGCTAAAAATATGATCATTATATAATAGAGGTAATAAAAATATGATTTTTATATATTATAGGTAATAAAAATATGATTTTTATATAGTATAGATAACAAAAATATGATTTTTATATAGTAGAGATAATAAAAATTCGATTTTTACATAAGTAGCGAAGTAAAAATTTGATCTTTGTATGTATAGTGATATAAAAATAAGATTTTTATTATATGTATAGTGATATAAAAATGTGGTTTTTATTTATGAACATCGTGGAATGTGAGAGTTGGGATTCCGAACAAATCCAACCCGTTCAGAAATAGAGAATGGAGGTGTGGAACCCTCGGTGAGAACTTCTCACTTTTATTTTATTTCTAGTTGAAATATATACTAGGATGCAGATGGCGCTTAGCAGCACCCGACACCCGTCGTCCACAAACCATGGATGACTTGTTTGTTTGATTGCTGTGTTGTGAAATTTTATTGTGTGAAGTGGAATATAATAAAATATATATTCAAGTGTTAAAATAAAATATATGTTTATGTGTTGAAATAAAATATACATTCATGTGTTGAAATAAAATATATATTCACGTGTTGAAATAAAATAAATATTCATTTACAAATCGAATGATTTATTTATGTACACCGATTTGACTGATATAGATTGGGACGATAAATTTTACACATCGCCCAACTGCACAAATAAAATCTGTGTTTGATTGTTTGAAACCCCACACGGGTGTTGGGATGATATTTCACGTACACTAATCCCAATTATTTAATTGTATGTCGATCGATTGGTCGACAGACTGTGTAAGCGTTTATTATTTATATTTAATGCTTATGCAGTTGTGTGGTGCACTCGGGACGATGGTTGATGATTTATCATTACTATTATATACATGTGTTGTAGGGAATCCATATAATTAACATTATATGGTAATTGATTGGGCCTCTTTCCAAATTGGAAAATAAGGAATATTATAAAAGAAAATTCATGTGTTGAATAAAAATATATATTCATGTGTTGAAGAAAATTCATTTGTTGAATAGAATAACAAAGTTATTGAAATATATAAATCCGTGATGATTAGAGATGCGCCGTTTTGACGTGAATGATATTTATATCGATTTTATTCATTTTTAGAATGAATATCGAAAAGGAAATAATTTCAAAATATAACGTTTGAAAATATTATCATTTGTATATCGATGAGGTGGAATATTCAATTTTGATTAGAAATTGAATACGAAGTTGAAATCCTTTTGAAAACAAATTTAAAAAATAAAATACGTTTTAAAAGGCAATCGACAAAATATATATAATATATATATATATATAGTGGCCTGAATAGAACGCGCCGCGCTGCGGTAGTTCGCGAATTTTGACCATTGACTTCGAATGGACATTGCGGGAGATCCGACCGTCGGATTATCCTAAAACCGGAATCGTTGGGTTCACATCGAAAAGATATTTCTAACGAATATTAGAAATTAGAAATCTAACAGTTGGATTCGGAATTATGGCCAAATCAAATTTGGAAAAGGTCGTTGTAGGTGCAGTTCGATGGCCGTTGATGGAAATCGACTGTGCGGACCTTAATAAAATTATTAAAAATAATAATAATTTGTGTAAAATCATAAGAAGTGATTTGTGAAGAATTGGAATGAAAATTTCCATATTTGAAAAGATAAAAATAGATTATTATCGAAATAAACTAGTTTTGAACTAGAATAATAATTTATTTATTTTTAAATAAATAAGTTGGATTTGAAAGGTTTTTAAAAGTAACCAGAATTTCCAATAATTGAATTGGAATGGATTTGAATCGAAATTGTCTTTGGAATATTTCGATGTTGGATTTCATGATTAAATAGATATTGTTATGGAAATTTGAAAGATATATTTATATCGTTATTTCCAATATGATATTTGTTGGTCGTAGAATTTGATATTGAATATAAGCCGATATATTTTCTATTCAGAGCCTTGTATTTAATATCAAATGGGATATGGGTTTGTCGTGGATGGTTTCTTCATTAACACTGTTCTTAAACCCAATTGAGAAAAAGATTAAATCTTTTATTTAGATTTAATGAAGTGTACCAACTAAATGGTATTTAATTGGAATTGAATTTGAATATGATTTTTGGTTTATCGTGAACGGTGTTTTAAATAACACTTGTTCTTTAACACGATAATTAATGGAATGTGATTTTGGGTTGTCGTGAACGGTATCTTCAGACCCAACGGAGTTAAGAATATCTGAAACTAACTGGAGATTAGCTAAGTTGAATGGTTTCTTGGGTATTGATCTAATGTTGGTTTCGGCCTTCGGGGTTAATACTTAGGGAATTGCTCACTTTCTATTTTACGGTTAAAGGATGATAGAATGGAATGTGATTTTGGGTTTATCATGAACCGTGTTTTAAATGACATCAATTCTTTAACCTAGTTAAAGATTAAAACTAAGTGGAGTTTTAATGAATCTTTAATTTGATTGAAATGATTGAGAATGGAGTATCACCAGTGTTGCTCCAGGCGATAGTTAAATCTTTAATTAGATTCGAACGTGAAATGGTAATTGAATTTACCGATAACACCGTGGTGTTAGATATGAAGTATGACCAGTTTTACTTCAAGGGATAAATAGGTTGGGATTAGGAAATAAAACAAATGATCACTTCGGTGTGGTTCGCTAATCTCGACTAGTTTGAAGTGATATTCAAAGAAAGATTAAAGAATAAATTAAAAGAAACTATCTTTGATAAAATTAATGGGAACCTTTCCTAAGAATGTGAAATTTAGAAACTAACTGTAGGTTAGCTAAGAAGAATGGTTTTCTGGGTATGGATCTGATGTTGGTTTCGGCCTTCGGGGTTACTATTTGGGGAATTATTCTCTTGCTAATTTACGGTTAGTGACTGATGAATTGGAATGAGGCTTATGTTGTGTTTGTGTAACACTTGTTTATTATATACGCGAGTTATTCAGAAAGATCGGGTTTATCCCGTTCTGAATAACTGATTCGACGTGGTGTCGAAGAGGAAGACGATGGTAGAAGACCGGAGGTCTTCACGTCATTTGGGCGATAACTGATGATCTTGATTGGGCCGTACACCCAGGAGGAGGGAATCAGTTAGTGGTCGTCCGGACGTACTTGGAGATCGATGGATATGCGAGGTACAAGGTGCCTCCGGTTTCGTTCAGACCTAGAACGAACTTGTAGATGGACTGTGTGTCTGACATTGGATATCATTCTGTGTGATTGATGAATATCGGTTGCATGAAATGGTCTCCCTGTGTGGCATGCTAAGATGCAAATGATCAAGGCTTCTGTTGAAAAGCAGAATCTTGTGGTTGATGATCAAAGCACAACCTGTGTGGCACAGCTTTGTGTAGCGTAAATTCGCGAGCCTCACACCCCGGTTGTGAACCAGAAACGAGAGAGGACTTCAGGGAGGGCATGCGTTTCCTACTAGCTAGAAGTGGCGTCGGTGGTTTGACACGCCCTGACGAGTTTGACTTATGTGGTTGTTGCTGTTGCAAGGCGCCTCAGATATATCGGTGACTATTTGGAGCCGATGGAGTCACTCGTTGGCTCATTTACGCCCCAAAGGGCGGGGAAGCGCAGTGTCCAGGGTTTAAGTTTAATCCACATCGGGTGGACCGACCCTTACACACCAAGGGTCGATGCGTTCTGTCCCTGAGACTCGGGCTAGACAGTCTCGAATCGGTAAGGACGATCCCTTGCCTTAGTTAACAGATGGAAATCCAACTTCTAATACGTGACTTTGCGGTTTTGATTGTAGAGCCTAGTAAGGCGTCATAGTGGGATGGGGCACTTATGCCGTCTATGATTGATACTTATGATTGAAATTGTTTTGACACTATACGCTTATAGTAATAATAAAAGATGAAATTTAGCGTATCAAGCATTCTTTGGCTATTATAAGGTAAAACCCTATCCTCCGGCTTGTGTTGCATTGTGTGATGGGACCTGGGTCTTATAATAGCTTCATTGTTCTTTATTTAGTATTGCGCTGTTGTTTTATGCACTGGTGTTCTTGGGAGAAAACCCATTCCGTGTTATACGGCGTGGTCCCTTGATTTACCTAACTTTAAAATAAAGATTAGTAACTGTTTTCGTTCTCACACCAGTCACATGACTGACCTCGAGCTTATTGTTTTAACCTTAACTCTGCGTGCCCTTATTTTGACACGGGTAGCCAGTAGTTTTGGTTTTGCAGATTTATATTCATAGGATCCTGATTTACAGCTGGAACGACACTCGGAAAGCTCTGTATCCGTGTATTACTTCTAGTTGTGTTTTGTATTATTTTCCGCTGCGATGTATTTAAATGTAATTTAAATCTCTGGTATTTTCTGTGTAATATTTATTCATACTCTGTATATTCTTGTATTCTGATGGAATTGTTGTAATATACAATGAAATGTTCTTCTGTTTGCGTTCCAATTTGTCGTGTTCTCAAAACAATTAGGGGTTTCGAACGGTCTTGTTCAGTTTAGCGATCGATTCGGATCGAGCGGAATTCCTTTTCGTTATAGTTGGTATCAGAGCTTTGGTTTACAAAGCTCGAGAACAAGACACGTTTGAACCAAATGAAAGAATTCATCAGAGATTGGATTAATAATATCTAATGGGAATGACTCGTTAGAGATGGGATCAGTAGTATCCTAGAACGAGTGTGAAGAGTATATTTTTAAAACGAAAACAGATTTTGTTTTGAAATTTAAATCGGTTTATAAGTATTTGAATTTTTATTTTAAATTAATTTGGACAATCCAATATATAAAGATTTTGCATATACGCCTTGCAAACGTGTATTCGAAGTTTTAATACACTGGATAGGTATAGAATCACACTATAGTCGCCCGGAGATGATTCTGATGATTGATCGATCATCATCCGAATTTATGTTCGAGTGACAAAAGTGGGATTTCTATATATTTCCTATTGACTGGTGTGAGAACCAAAATTTGATAGGGCCTACTGTTGTGATTTGGCATCAAAAATGTGATTTTTGACTATATATCAAAATTATGTGATTTAAAAGATAGTTAACTAATTGATTGCTGGTTGTGTTGTTTGATTATTGGTTGATCAATTAAAATGTTGAACCTTTAGCCAAATTGTACCAAATAGTGAATTGTATTGAAAATTTGTCGCATTTGCATACATATACATGTACTTACATTGAACAGCTCATAACAAGGAGGCTAGAGAAGAGGAATAAAATTGTTTGCCCGACAAATAGGTACATGTTTACGAATTTATTGGGTTTGGATGATTTTATGAGCCGATTGGCTACCGCTTGGCTGTTTCTTTTTGGATTGGTGAGGGCCATGGGAGGCTATTCGAAATATCCCGAAGTCCCCGGTGCAGGGGAGGTTATGGCGAAATTTTTCGAAAGTTTAGGGTGTTAGCCAATTTTTTTGGAAAATTTGAAAAGTTCTCAGAAACTAAAAAGTTGATGAACTTAAGCCGTAAAGAAAATAATGAAAGTTGAGTTGATTAGTTAAACAACTTTCGGCTTCGTTCCTTTTCGAGCATGAAAAGTTTTAAGTGGGGGAGATTGTAATATCTCGGAAATCCGAGCAAATTTAAAATTTTTATTTTGGCAATTTTAGTGAATTTTGATTATTTAGAATGATTTATTTTAAATAATAGTGACAAGAAATTTATTTTGAATAGAATTAGAATGTATAGTTTTATTTGAATCGTCGTTGGAATATAAATATTTATTTATAATTATAAAAGGAATTGAAAATGGCGCGGTAGTTCGATAATTCGATTTTAAAGTTCAAATGAATGTACCGGGTGCAAAACAAACCGGATTTTAGCAAAACAAAAAATATTAGAATCTATTTGAAAATATTTTTCCAACGAATCCGAAAAATTGAAATTTCATAGCGGGAATAAAAAGATATGCCCAGTTGAAAATTCAGGATAATCGCTATCGAATTCTGGCCCTTAAAAATGGAAATTTTGCAAACGGCCTCGGTTTTCAACGAAACCACTTTTGTTGGATCCGTGATGTCAAGTTATTGCTAGGTTTCAAAATTCGTAATTTTTCGAATCAATATGTGAGCGTGGCAAAGGAAAACGCATTTGACCAGTTTTAGTTGATTTTAATTGACTGGAAAATGACCATTTTATCAAACGGTCTCAGAATTTGATGAAATTAGTTTTGTTAGGACTGTATCGTCAATACGAAGCTAGAAAATATTTTTCAGGAATTTTTAGAGTCAGTATGTGGCCCTGGTAAATTTAAATGTGCGTTCGAATTCAATATATGGATTTATATTTCGATTTTGACGAAAACTGATTAAAACGATCGAATTAGCTTACGAAATATATCCCAGTGTGTTCAGAATGGGGGTAATTAGCTAGGGGTGACAGTCAGTGGGTTTGATTTCGAGTTCGAAATAAATAGTTGCTTTTTGAAAATAAATAAATAAATAAACCCCCCTCCCCATACCCCCTTTTCCACTTCAGCCCCCTCGTTCGAAATCAACAAAGCAGGAGAAAAAAAAGAAGAACGAAGGGAGCACCCCCTCCCCCCCTGGTCGCCTCCCTCCCTCATCGACACGCCTCCCCTTCCGCCGCCGCTCCAGGCGGAGCTGCTCCCCCAATCGCGGCCCTTCCCTCGCGACACCCTCCCTCCTCACCATCCTCTTCCCCCTCCCGTTCTCTAATCTGATTCCCCCTAAAGCCCCCACCCCAAATCGAACCACCAGAGCACGCCATCCCTAACCCTGACCGACCACCCGAAGCCCTCCACCTCGCCTGCACCTCCACCCCCACCAACGACGCCCTTCCCCGCGCAGAGCACCCACCGCCTAGTCGGCCACCTGACCTCCCTCGAGTTCGACAGGAAAATCAGTAAGTTTTTCCAGTTTTTAATTTATATAAAATATAGTTTTATAATCATTTTTAATTCATATGAAATACAATTTTAAAGTCAGTCCTTTTATTTTATATAAAACATAGGATAAAATCAGTTTTTTTTTGTATTTAGTTGCATAAAAATCTGATTTTTGGTTAGGTAGAAAGATGATTTTTCGTTGCAGAAAGATGTGGTTTCTAATTATATAAAAATACAATTTTTATATAAAGGGCATATTAAAAATATGATCTTTATATAATAGAGGTAATAAAAATATGATTTTTATATAGTATAGATAATAAAAATATGATTTTTATATAGTATAGATAATAAAAATATGATTTTTATATAGTAGAGATAATAAAAATTTGATTTTTACATAAGTAGCTAAGTAAAAATTTGATCTTTGTATTTATAGTGATATAAAAATATGATTTTTATTTATGAACAACATGGAATGTGAGAGTTGGGATTTCAGACATATCCAACCCGTTCAGAAATAGAGAATGGAGGAGTGGAACCCTCGTTGAGAATTTCTCACTTTTATTTTATTTCTAGTTGAAAATATACTAGGATGCAGACGGTGCTTAGCGGCACCCGGCACCCGTCATCCACAGACCATGGATGACTTGTTTGTTTGATTGCTGTGTTGTGAAATTTTATTGTGTGAAGTGGAATAGAATAAAATATATATTCAAGTGTTGAAATAAAATATATATTAATGTGTTGAAATAAAATATACATTCATGTGTTGAAATAAAATATATATTCATGTGTTGAAATAAAATAAATATTCATATACAAATCGAACAATTTGTTTATGTACACCGATTTGACTTATATTGATTGGGACGATAAATTTTACACATCGCCCAACTGCACATATAAAATCTGTGTTTGATTGTTTGAAACCCCACATGGGTGTTGGGATGTTATTTGGCGTACACTAATCCCAATTATTTAATTGTATGTCGATCGATTGGTCGACAGACTGTGTAAGCGTTAATTATTTATATTTAATGCTTATGCAGTTGTGTGGTGCACTCTGGATGTTGGTTGATGATTTATCATTGCTATTATATACATGTATTGTAGGGAATCCATATAATTAACATTATATGGTAATTGATTGGGCCTCATTCCAATTTGGAAAATAAGGAATATTATAAAAGAAAATTCATGTGTTGAATAAAAATATATATTCATGTGTTGAAGAAAATTCATTTGTTGAATAGAATAACGAAGTTATTGAAATATATAAAGCCGTGTTGATTAGAGATGCGCCATTTGACGTGAACGATATTTATATCGATTTTATTCGTTTTTAGAATGAATATCGAAAAGGAAATAATTTCAAAATATAACATTTGAAAATATTATCATTTGTATATCGATGAGGTGGAATATTCAATTTTGATTAGAAATTTAATATGAAGTTGAAATCCTTTTGAAAACGAATTTAAAACGATTTATAAAATATGTTTTAAAAGAAAATCGATGAAATATAATATATATATATATATAATGTCCTGAATATAATGCGCCGCGCTGCGACAGTTCACGAATTTCGACCATTGAATTCGAATGGACATTACGGGAGAGCCGACCGTCAGATTCTCCTAAAACCAGAACAGTTGGGTTAGTATCGAAAAGAGCTTTCTAACGAATATTAGAAATTAGAAATCTAACAGTTGGATTTGGAATTATGTCCAAATCAAATTTGGAAAAGGTCGTTGTAAGTGCAGTTCGATGGTCGTTGATGGAAATCGACTGTACGGGCCTTGATAAAATTATTAAAAATAATAATAATTTGTGTAAAATCATAAGAAGTGATTTGTGAAGAATTGGGATGAGAATTTCCATATTTGAAAAGATAAAAATAGATTTTTATCGAAATAAACTAGTTTTGAACTAGAATAATAATTTATTTATTTTTAAATAAGTAAGTTGGATTTGAAAGGGTTTTAAAAGTAACCAGAATTTCCAATAATTGAATTGGAATGGATTTGAATCGAAATTATCTTTGGAATATTTCGATGTTGGATTTCGTGATTATACAGATATTGTTATGGAAATTTGAAAGATATATTTATATCGTTATTTCCAATACGATATTTGTTGGTCGTAGGATTTGATATTGAATATAAGCCGATATATTTTCTATTCAGAGCCTTGTATTTAATATCAAATGGGATTTGGGTTTGTCGTGAATGGTGTCTTCATTAACACAGTTCTTAAACCCAGTTGAGAAAAAGATTAAATTTTTTATTTAGATTTTAATGAAGTGTACCAATTAAATGGTATTTAATTGGGATTGAATTTGAATGTGATTTTGGGTTTATCGTGAACGGTGTTTTAAATAACACTTGTTCTTTAACCCGATAATTAATGGAATGTGATTTTGGGTTGTCGTGAACGGTATCTTCAATAATACTGTTCTTAGACCCAACGGAGTTAAGAAAATCAGAAACTAACTGGAGATTAGTTAAGTTGAATGGTTTCTTGGGTACTGATCTGATGTTGGTTTCGGCCTTCGGGGTTAATACTTACGGAATTGCTCACTTGCTATTTTACGGTTAAAGGCTGATAGAATGTGATTTTGGGTTTATCGTGAACCGTGTTTTAAATGACATCGGTTCTTTAAACCAGTTAAAGATTAAAACTAAGTGGAGTTTTATTGAATCTTTAATTAGATTGAAATGATCGAGAATGGAGTATCACCAGTTTTGCTCCAGGCGATAGTTAAATCTTTAATTAGATTTGAACGTGAAATGGTAATTGAATTTACTAATAACACTGTGGTGTTAGATATGAAGTATGACCAGTTTTACTTCATGGGATGAATAGGTTGGTATTGGGAAATAAAATAAATGATCACTTCGGTGTGTTCGCTAATCCCGACTAGTTTGAAGTGATATTCAAAGGAAGATTAAAGAATAAATTTAAAAGAATTTATCTTTGATAAAATTAATGGGAACCTTTCCCTAAGAATATGAAATTTAGAAACTAATTGTAGGTTAGCTAAGAAGAATGGTTTCCTGGGTATGGATCTGATGTTGGTTTCGGCCTTCGGGGTTAATATTTGGGGAATTATTCTCTTACTAATTTACGGTTAGTGACTAACGAATTGGAATGAGGCGTATGTTGTGTTTGTGTAACACTTGTTTATTATATACGCAAGTTATTCAGAAAAACCGGGTTTATCCCATTCTGAATAACTGATTCGACGTGGTGTCGAAGAGGAAGACGGTGGTTGAAGACCGGAGGTCTTCACGTCATTTGGGTGATTACTGATGATCTTGATTGGGTCGTACACCCAGGAGGAGGGAATCAGTTAGTGGTCATCCAGACGTACTTGGAGATCGATGGATATGCGAGTTACAAGGTGCCTTCGGTTTCGTTCAGACCCAGAACGGATGTGTAGATGGACTGTGTGTCTGACATTGGATATCATTCTGTGTGATTGATGGATATCGGTTGCATGGAGTGGTCTTCCTGTGTAGCATGCTAAGATGAAAATGATCAAGGCTTCTGTTGAAAAGCAAAGTCTTGTGTTTGATGATCAAAGCATAGCCTGTGTGGCACAGCTTTGTGTAATGTAAATTCGTGAGCCTCACACCCCGGTTGTGAACCAGAAACGGGAGAGGACTTCAGGGAGGGCGTGCGTTTCCTTCTAGCTAGAAGTGGCGTCAGTTGTTTGACATGCCCTGACGAGTTTGACTTATGTGGTTGTTGCTGTTGCGAGGCGCCTCGGATATATCGGTGACTATGTGGAGCTAATGGAGTCATTCATTGGCTCATTTTCTCCCCAAAGGGCGGGGAAGCGCAGTGTCCAGGGTTTAAGTTTAATCCACATCGGGTGGACCGGCCCTGGCGCTCCAAGGGTCGATGTGTTTTGTCCCTGAGACTCGGGCTAGACAGTCTCGAATCGGTAAGGACGATCCCTTGCCTTGGTTCATAGATGGAAATCTAACTTCCAATACGTGACTTTGCAGTTTTGAATGTAGAGCCTAGTATGGCGACATAGTGGGATGGGGCACTTATGCTGTCTGTGATTGATACTTACGATTGAAATTGTTTTGACACTATACGCTTATAGTAATAATAAAAGATGAAATTTTGCGTATCAAGCATTCTTTGGCTATTATAAGGTAAAAGCCTATCCTCCGGCTTGTGTTGCATTGTGTGATGGGACCTGGGTCTTATAATAGCTTCATTGTTCTTTATTTAGCATTGCGCTGTTGTTTTATGCATTGGTGTTCTTGGGAGAAAACTCGTTCCGTGTTATACGGCGTGGTCCCTTGATTTACCTAACTTTAAAATAAAGATTAATAATTGTTTTAGTTCTCACACCAGTCACATGACTGACCTGGAGCTTATTGTTTTAACCTAAACTCTGGGTGCCCTTATTTTGACACGAGCAGCTAGTAGTTTTGGTTTTGCAGATTTATGTTCACATGATCCTGATTTACAGCTGGAACGATACTCCGAAAGCTCTGTATCCGTGTATTACTTCTAGTTGTGTTTTGTATTATTTTCCGCTGCGATGTATTTAAATGTAATTTAAATCTCTGATATTTTCTGTGTAATATTTATTCATACTCTGTATATTTTTGTATTCTGATGGAATTGTTGTAATATACAATGAAATGTTCTTCTCTTTGCTTTCCAATTTGTCGTGTGCTCAAAACAATCAGGGGTTTCGAACGATCTTGGTCGGTTTAGCGATTGATTCGGATCGAGCGGAATTCCCGAATAGAGTTTATTCAGAAAAGAGTTATCAAATATAGTTTATTCGAACGGGAGTTATCGAAGAGATTATTCGAGAGAGAATTATATATTGGGATTTGACTACATTCGAATTATTACCAAATCGAGTTCCATTCCAATCTATTTTATTAAATTGGAAAACTTTACTTTGGAAAATTTCCATTAAATCTTAATAAAAAGATTTATAAATTTCAAATCACATTTCACTATTAATCGGGTTAAAGAACGAATTTCATTAAAAAAACACAGTTCACAATAACCCAATTCACATTCCATTTTATTCCAATTACTAAATATAATTGGAAACTCTAATAATCTTTATTAAAAAATTCATTCTTTCCACACAAGGTTTAAGAACAGTGTTACTGAAGACACCATTCACGAAAAACCTAAAATCCAATTTAATATTAACTATAAGGCTCTGAATAGAAATTATATCGGCCTATATTCAATATTAAATTCAGAAAACCAACACATATCGTATGGGGAATAACGATATATATCTATCTTACAAATTCCTCGACAATATTTGTGTAGTCACAGAATCCATTATCGAAATATTTCGGAGATGATTTCTATTCCAATCCATTCCAATTCATAGATTAGAAATTTCTGGTTATATTAAAACCCTTTTACAAATCCAATTTATTTATTTAAAAATTATTGGATTTCAAATCTAGTTAATAACTAGTTCATTTTGATAAAAATATATTTTTATCTTTACAAACATGGAATTTTTCTCCCAAATTCTTTCCAAATAATTTTTTTATAATTTTGCACAAATTATTAAAACTTTTAATAATGTTACTAAGGCCATTTCAGTCGATTTCCATAAACGGCCATCGAACTACACTTACAACGACCTTTTCCAAATTTGATTTTGACATAATTCCAAACCCAATCATTAGATTTCAAATCTCTTATATTAATTGGAAATCTCCTTTTGAAACGAACCCAACGGTTCAGGTTTTAGGAGAATCCGACGGTCGAATCTTCCGTAACATCAATTCGAAGTCAGTGGTCGAAATTTGCGAACGGTTGTGGCGCGTACTATTAAGGACATAAAATACATACATATATATATATTATATATTTCATCGATTTCCATTTATAACATATTTTATAAATCGTTTATAAATTTGTTTTAAAACGATACTAACTTCATTTTCAATTTTAAATCAAAATTGAATATTCCATATCATTATAATATTAAAATGATAATATTTTCAAAATATCAGATTTTGAAATCATTGCTTTTTCGATATTCACTATAAAAATGAATAAAATCGATATAAATATTGTTTTTTAAAATGGCGCAAATCTAATCAACCTGGCTTCACACATTTCAATATTCTAATGTCCATCCAAAATCGGACATCAAAATCATATTTTAATCCTTTACTGAAAATTATTTTAAAATATTCGTTATTTTAAAATATTTCCATATTTTAAAATATTCGTTCCTTTTGAATAGGAATCAAAGCCAATCAATTAACATATAATTTCTTTATATGGATTTCATACAACACATGTGCACAATAATAATGACAACCCATTATCCATCATCCAGAGTGCGTTACACAACCGCATAAGCATTAAATATAAATAATTAACGCTTACAACAGTCTGTAAACCAATCGAATGACACATAACTAAATAATTGGGATTAGTGTATGCCAAATATCATCCCAATACCCATGTGGGGTTTCAAGCAATCAAATAGTGAATATTATTTGTGCAGTTGGGCGATGTGTAAAATTTATCGTCCCAATTAATATCAGTTAAATGGGTGTACATAAACAAATCATCCAATTTGTAAATGAATATTCATTTTCATTTCACGAAAATTTTATGTCGTTCATGTATACTTTAAAAATTATATTTTTAACGATAAAATATTTATTTCACCACTTGACTATTTTATATAGTTCATATATTCAATAAAAATGATATTTTTGTTGTTCGTACATTTTATCCAAAACATGAATATTTTATATAGTTCATATACACATTAAAAATGATATTTTTAATGAATAAATATTTATTTCAGAAAATTTCGGCATTATAACGGCGCGATATTAGAACCAGAGTAATGTCTAGAATTACCCCTCTCCTGATACTGGCTCGTGCCATACACAATAATCCCAACCAATTCAAACAATCTCACAATCAATTTTACAATCACAATCCAAATTTCCTAAATACAATCCAAACAAACTATAGTTTTTACAATAAATAGTGTCGGGGGCTTCTAAGACCCGTCTGCAACCTAGCATATATTTAACTATAAAATAATTAGAGTGAGAAGGAGTTCTCACATTGGGATCCACTCCGCCATTGTTTTCTAATGCTCTGATTTGCTGTTCTAGTTCTAGAATTTGCAAACGAGCTCCATTTTCACACGGTCTTTTTTTATAGCTTAAACGTGCCATTTCGGACGACTTTCGCTTAGTGGCCTTTCTTCCGAAAATGCTCCATTTCGTCGGAAATCGCGAAAAAACATAAACCGGACAGTAGATTTTGGACCCGTTTTCTAAATAACTCCGCAATCCAAAATATGGCTTCCAGATAGCCAAATTGAAGTGAAAAACGAGATCTTCGACTTTAGTATTGTGCTATTTTGGCCAGAAGCGCCCGGATTGGAAGTTATTGTGGCGGGAAGGTTAAGGGGTTAAATGTAAAATTGAAATTGGTGGGCGGTGGGGTGCTGGAAGGTCAGGGGGTGGCGCAAGCGGTCGGCGGTGGGGCTGTGGTGGTTGGAGATGGCGGTTGGGAGGAAGAAAGGGGGAGAGGGAGAGAGAATGGGGGTAGGGGAGGCGGCTGACGCAATGGGGGGCAACGGGGTTACGGAGTGCATGTTTTTTTATTCTTTTTTTTCAAATGAACGATGGTAAAGAGAGAGAAGGTTGTCCCTTTTTTATAATTATTGATTTCCAATACCAAAATGTTAATTTTTCTTTTGAACCCCAAATCGAACCCAATGACTGTCATTTATAGCCAAACTACCCCATTTCGAACACAATAGAATATGTCCCATAAGCAAATTCGACTGTTTTGATCAGTTTTCGTTAAAATTAAAATATAAATTAATATAACGTTCAAAATTGATTTCAACGTACGTTTTAATTTACCGGGGCCACATATTGACTCCAAAAATTCCAAAAAAATAAATCTAGCTATATTTTGACAATACGGTCCTAACAAAACTAATTTTGTCGAATTTAGAGACCGTTTGAAAAATGGTCATTTACCAGTCGATTAAATTCAAATTGAAAGTACCAAACACATTTAATTTCACCACGCTGACATATTAATTCCAAAAATTATGAAAATAAGAATATATCAATAATTTGACATTCTAGATCCAACAAAAGTGGTTTTGTCAAAAACGGATGTCGTTTGTAAAATGGCTATTTTTACGGGCTATATATTATATTTAAATATATATAAATTCCATAGCGACTATTTCAAATTTTAAACTGGTAATAACTTTCAATTTATATTATGAATTCTCAATTTTTCACATTCGTTAGAAAGATATAATTAAATAGATTCAAATATTTCTAGTTTCACTAAAATTCGATTTTTTTCAATTCTATATATTCAATTGAAATTAAAAATTGAATTTTCAAACTACCACGCCATTTCAAGTTCATTTTATAATTAAAATAAATTTATATGTTCTAACTTCGATTCAAATAAATTTTTAGTTGTTGTTATTTAAAATAAATCATTTTAAATATTCAAAATCCATTAAAATAGCCAAAATAAAATTTTTAAATTGGTTCTGAAAATTCGGGTTGTTACAATCTCCCTCACTTAAAATATTTTTGTCCTCGAAAAGGAACGGAGCTGAAAGTTGTTTAACCAACCAACTCAACTTTCATTCTAGCTTTCAATCTTCAACTTTTCAGTTTATAAGAATTCTCAAATTTCTCAAAAATTCGGCTAACATCCTAAATTTTCGAAAAATTTCGCTATAACCTCCTTTGCACGGGGAGACCTTTAAAACCACAACGTGCCTCATAGGGCCCTCACCAATCCAAAAGAAAAAAAAAGCCAATCGGCTCATAAAATCATCAAAACCCAAGAAATATAGTAAATATGTACCTACTTGTCGGGCATACAATTTTACTCCTCTTCCTAGCTTCCATGCTATGGCCTGTTCACACATATATATGTACATGTATGCAATTCCAATAAAATTTCCAATTCAGTTCAATATTAATTCAATTTGGCTAAATATACCATTCATTCACATATTGGTTAAACTAATAATCAAACATCACAACCAGCAATCAGTTAGTTGATTAGATTTTTAAACATATACCTTTATATATATATATATATATATATATTCAAAAAATCATATTTTTAAGGCCAAATCACAACAATAGATCCTATCTATGCTTTGGTTCTCACACCAGTCAAATGGAAATATATGGACATCCCACTTTCGAAACTCAAATATAAATTCTGATGATGCTCGAGCTATCATCAGAATCATCTCCGGGCGACTAGAGTGTGACTCTATATTTATCTACTGTATTTGAGACTTTGTATACATGTTTGCAAGGCGTATATGCAAAATCTTCATATACTCGAGTGTCCAAAATCAATTTAAAATAAAATACTCAAATACATATAATAAGGTTTAAATTTTTAAAACAATTTTTTTTTCATTTTTATTTTTAAAAATAAAATATTTGAAACTAATTCTAGGAGACTATTGATCCCATCTCTAACGAATCATTCTTATTGGATATTACTAATCCAATCTCTGATGAATTCTTTTGTTTGGTTCTAATGTGTCTTGTTCTCGAGCTCCGTAAACCAGAGCTCTGATACCACGTCTGAAACGACCCAAACGCGCCCATAAGGGAAAACCCGGATTAAGTTGAGAACACAACCAATCAGAACGCAAACAGAAGAACATTTCATTGCTATTACAATAATTACATCAGAGTACAATAATATAAAGAAGTACGAATAAATTATATACACCAGAAAAATATCAGAGATTAAATTACATTAGCAGCGGAAAAATAATACATAACGCAACTGAAACAGATACATGGATACAAAACTTTCCGAATATAGCTCCAGCGGTAAATCCAGGATCCTGTGAAAATAATATCTGCAAAACCAAAACTAATAGGTGCCCGAGTGTAAAATATGGGCACCCCGATTTTAGGTTAAAACAATAAACTCCGGTTCAGTCATGGGACTGGTGTGAGAAATAAAACAGTTATTAAAACTTTACTTTAAAATAGAGTAAATCAAGGGACCAGGCCGTCTAACACGGAATGGGTTTTCTCCTAGGAATACTAGTGCATAAAACAAACAGCGCAATGCTTTTTGGAAAAATGAAGTCATTATAAGGCTCAGGTCCCATCACACAATGCAATGCAAGCCGGAGAATAGAGCTTTACATTATAATAGCCAAACATGCTTGGTACGTTTAAAACAAATCATTTTGATATTACTATAAGTATATAGTGTCAAAACAACTTCAAATATAAATTTATCAATCATAGACGGCATGAATACCATATATCATGTCGCCATACTAGGCTCTACAATTAAATCCGAAATGTCACGTATTGGAAATTGGATTTCATCTATGAGTCGAGGCCAGGGATGGCTCCTCACCAATTTGAAATACTCTAGCAAATGCCTCAGGATCCCCCGTAGTGAAACCTTGGATCTTCAGGGCCAGCCCACACTTACGTTTGTGGATTAGTATTCCTCAACACACGTTTCCTGGTCCTATCGGACCTATCCATCAGCTCCATAGTGACTGATATATCCGAGGTGCCTCGCTATCCATCATCCACATAGGTAGAAATATAAATGCTTGGGCTCCATACCATGACACCAACAATAGCTAGAAAGAAACGTCGTGCACTCCCTGCAGTCACGATCCCGTTTTTGACTCATACCAAGGTGTGAGGCTCAGGAATTAACGCTATACTAAAAGCAACGCTATTTAAAGCTGTGCTTTGATCATCAACCACAAGACTCTGCCTTTCAACAAAAGGCTTGATCATTTGCATCTCAGCATGCCACACTGAAAATTCACGCTATGCAACTGATGTCTATCGATATACAACCTCTAAGCTCGTACGTCTCAGAGAAGGGTGTTAAGCAAGAGAATAAATTGCCACCAAACAAATATATATTTAATAGAGATCAATCAATACAGAAAAAATCCAATTTCAGACACACGTCCATTTACTAGTTCGTTATGGGTCTTAACGAAACCGGAGGCACCTTATTCCTCGTCCCATATGTCCAATTCCGGAGAGGTCCTCGCATATCCGGTCGATCTCCAAGTACGTCTAGACAATCACCACTTATTACCTTGTCTTGGGTGTACAACCCAATCAAGACATCAGTAATCATCCAAACGATGTGTAACAACCCGTAAAATGCGAGCCAGTTTGAAATTTTTATTTTGGCTATTTTAGCGAATTTTGATTATTTAAAATAGATTATTTTAAATAATATCGACGAGAAATTTATTTTGAATATAATTAGAACGTATATATTATATACGTCGTCGTCAGAATATATAATAATTATATATAATTATAAAAGGAATTGAAAATGGCGCGGTAGTTCGAAAATTCGATTTCTAATTTCAAATGAATATACAGAATTCAATATAAGTCAGAATTGAACGAAACAAGAAATATTTGAATCTGTATAACTATATCTTTGTAACGAAGTTAACAAACTGAGATTTCATCTTAGGAATGATAAGATATGTCCAGTTTAAAATTAGAAATAGTCGCTGTGGAATTTATATATATTTTTATATATATAAGGCCCTTAAAAATGGACATTTTGCAAACGACCTCGGATTTCGACGAAATCAGTTTTGTTGGGTCCGTGATGTCAAATTATTGCTAGGTTTCAAATTTCATAATTTTTCGAGTCAATATGTGAGCGTGGCAAAGGAAAACGCATTTGACCGGTTTCAGTTGATTTTAATCGACTGGAAATTGGCCATTTTTCAAACGGTCTCAGAATTCGACGAAACTAGTTTTATTAGGACCGTATCGTCAATACGAAGATAGAAAATATTTTTCTGGAATTTTTCAAGTTAGTATGTGACCCCGGTAAATTGAAATGCGCGTTCAAATTCAATATATAGAGTTATACTTTGAATTTGACGAAAACTGATTCAAACAGTCGAATTGGCATGCGATACATATCCCATTGTGTCCGGGATGTTGGTAATTAGCTAGGGGCGACAGTCGTCGGGCTCAGATTGGAGTTCGAAATAAAAATATACTTTTTAAAATCAAAAGGAGAAAAATAATATAAAAAAATATATATATATAAATCTATAAAAAAAAGAAACCCTAGCCCATTTAGAACGCAACCGCCACCCTCTCAATTTCGACGCTCAGAAATTTCCCGAAATTCCTTCTCGCGATTCTTCAAATCCGCTGAATGATATTCAAAAATTCCAAACCCAAATTCAAGAGGAAAGTGAGGCCTTCACATCCATGCAAGATCGACCCGTTTTCGTTGAAGAAATCGATGGGATTTCGGGTTCAAAAACCGCCGATTCGCGGTGAATTCCAGGGCGATGGGGACCTCCGATTGCGATGTGGTGGCGGCTGAGGGAAGCTTCGGCGACGAGGAACAAGATGGAGTGCTCCGATCTAGGTCCGGGGCGTTGTGGTTCGTGCGACGGTGGGAGGTTCACGGTGAAGGCGGGTTTTCTCAATGCTGAAGACGACGGGATTAAAATAGTGTGATTAACAGTGAGCATTTCTTATTTTCTTTTTATTAACAATGTTGTTCAATTTCAGTTTTCTTTTACATAAAATTTAACAGTGATTTAAAATCGTTTTTAAAAATACATATACAAAGTTTAAAATTAGTTTTAAAAAGTATAGGTAACTTGGTTAAAAATATGGTTTTAAAAATAAATTAGCATTGTAAAAATATTACTTTTATACGAAATAGTTTTAGCTTAAAAACATGACTTTTATATAAAGAGCATTGATTTAAAAACGTGATTTTCAAAATGAATAGGATTTATATAAGCATGGTTTTTGCAAGAATAAAAATTTGATTTTTAGAATATAAAAGGCGAGATTTTTATAATTATAAAGGTGAGATTTTTATGATGGAAAAGATAAGATTTTTGAATTATATGAAGAAGGAATGTTTTTATAGATAGAAAAATATAATTTTTATATTATAGAAAGGCGAAATCTTTTTATATTGCTTCGAAATAAAAATATGATTTTTATATATTGAACTTCGAAATAAAAATATGATTTTTATATATTGAACTTCGAAATAAAAATATGATTTTTATATATTGAACTTTGAACTAAAAATATGATTTTTATATATTGAACTTTGAACTAAAAATTCGATTTTTATATATTGAACTTCGAACTAAAAATATGATTTTTATATATTGAACTTCGAAATAAAAATATGATTTTTATATATTGAACTTCGAAATAAAAATATGATTTTTATATATTGAACTTTGAACTAAAAATTCGATTTTTATATATTGAACTTTGAACTAAAAATTCGATTTTTATATATTGAACTTCGAACTAAAAATTCGATTTTTATATATTGAACTTCGAACTAAAAATTCAATTTTTATATATTGAACTTTGAACTAAAAATTCGATTTTTATATATTGAACTTTGAACTAAAAATTCGATTTTTATATATTGAACTTTGAACTAAAAATTCGATTTTTATATATTGAACTTTGAACTAAAAATTCGATTTTTATATATTGAACTTTGAAGTAAAAGTTCGATTTTTATATATTGAACTTTGAAATAAAAATTCGATTTTTATATATTGAACTTTGAAGTAAAAATTCGATTTTTATATATATAGTGACTACGGGCAACGAAGATGACGAAGAGGCGATAACGAGGAAGACTTCTGCAAATGAAGAGCCGTGGAGCTGGATAGCTATAATGTGAGAATTTCTCACCTTTCAATTTATTTTCTAATTATATATATATATATACTAGGATGCAGACGGTGTTTAGTAGCACCCGACACAATCGTCCACAGACCATGGACTTGTTTGTTTGGCTGTTTGGTGATTGATTGCGATATTGGTTTGAATGTGGTTTGTGGTGTGAAAAATCGAATCGATAAATTGGTTAGGATTAGACGTGCGCCGTTATAAGGCGAAGGAGTAAGGCTAGGTTAGATCCTTACTCCAAATTTTGTAGTTTGCATAATGAAATGAATTGAATTGTTTGGTGAAATAAATTGATATGATTGATGTGTGAATGGCGTGGGCCTTCACTAGACCGGGGATAAGGCTAGGCCTTGTCCCGTTTCTAGTATCGTGCCGTTATGCCGCCGAAATTTTCTAAAATATGTTAGAGAAATAAAAATATCATTTTATTGTGTAAATGAATTGAATAGAAATTCATAGGTTGAAATAAAATGTTTTATCGTTAAAAATATAATTTTTAACGTGAAGTGAATAAAATAAAATATTCATTTATAAACCGGACGGTTTGTTTATGTACACCTATTTGAATGACATTGATTGGGACGATAAATTTTACACATCGCCCAACTGCACAAATAAAATATGCGTTTGATTGTTTGAAACCCCACACGGGTGTTGGGATGAAATTTGAAGTTCACTCATCCTGATTGGTTAAATGTGTCGATCGATTGATTGACAGGCTGTTATAAGCGTTGAATATCTATATTTGATGCTTATACAGTGTAGTGCACTTTGGTTGATAGTTGATTATTTTTCAAAGTAATTATATACATGTGTTGTATGAAAATCCATATAATTAACTTTATATGGTAATTGATTGGGCCTCATTCCAATTTGAAAAATAAAGAATATTATAAAATAAAAGTTCATGTGTTGATAGTACTCATTCATTGAGATTGGTCATGTGTTGAACGAAATATTTTAGTAATAAAATTTACATCTTTATCGATATAAAATAAAAGTTCATGTGTTGACAGTACTCATTCATTGAGATTGGTCATGTGTTGAACGAAATATTTTGATAATAACAACTATTTTGAAAAAGAAATATTTGAAATAGAATATTTGAAAATAGAAATTTATGAAGCCGTGTTGATTAGATTGACGCCATTTTGACGTGAACGATATTTATATCGATTTTATTCATCTTAAAAATGAATATTGAAAAGTGATTTCGAAATCGAATATTTTGAATTGAATTGAAAACGATTTCGAAATGAATTGAATTGAAAACGATTTCGAAATGAATTGAATTGAAAACGATTTCGAAATGAATTGAATTGAAAACGATTTCGAAATGAATTGAATTGAAAATGATTTCGAAATGAATTGAATTGAAAACGATTTCGAAATGAAATGAATTGAAAACGATTTCGAATTGAATTGAAAATGATTTCGAAATGAATTGAATTGAAAACGATTTCGAAATGAATTGAATTGAAAACGATTTCGAAATGAATTGAATTGAAAACGAATTGAAATGAATTCAAATTGAATTGAAATTTGAATTGAATAGAAATGAATTTTGAAACGAATTTATAAAGAAGAATTCAATTTTGATTTGAATTGAAAAGGAAGTTGAAATTGCTTTAGAAACGAATTTAAAACTATTTATATAATTCGTTTTAAATAGAAATCGACGAAGTATATATTATATATATAATATAATGGCCTGAATAGAACGCGCCGCGCCGCGGCAGTTCGTGAATTTCGACCATTTATTTCAAACGGACATTGCGGGAGATCCGACCGTCGGATTCTCCTAAAACCAGAACCGTTGGGTTCGTATCGAAAAGAGCTTTCTAATGAATGTTAGAAATTTGAAATCTAACGGTTGGATTTGGAGATACATCCAAATCAAATTCGAAAAAGGTCGCTGTAAGTGCAGTTCGATGACCGTTAATGGAAATCGACTGTACGGGCCTTGATAAAATTATTAAAAATAGTAATAATTTGTGTAAAATCATAAGAAATGATTTGTGAAAGTTTGGGATGAAAAACTCCATATTTGAAAAGATAAAAATAGATTTTTATCGAAATGAACTAGTTTTGAACTAGAATTATAATTCTATTTATTTTTAAATAAATAAATTGAATTTGAAATGGTTTTGAAAACAACCAAAATTTCCAATGATTGCATTGGAGTGGATTTGAATCGAAATTGTCTTCGGAATATTTCGATGTTGGAATTCGTGATATTACAGGTGTTGTTATGGAAATTTGAAAGATATATATTTGTATCGTTATTTCCAATACAACATTTGTTAGTCGTAGAATTCGATATTGAATATAAGCCGATATATTTTCTATTCAGAGCCTTGTATTGAATATCGAATGTGATTTGGGTTTGTCGTGAATGGTGTCTTCACTAACACTGTTCTTGAACCCAGTTGAGAAAAGATTAAATCTTTTTATTTAGATTTAATGAAGTGTACCAATTAAATGATATTTAATTGGAATTGAATTGGTATTGATTTTTGGGTTTATCGTGAACAGTGTTTTAAATAACACTTGTTCTTTAACCCGATAATTAATGGAATGTGATTTTGGGTTTATCGTGAACCGTGTTTTTAAATGACACTGATTCTTTAACCCAGTCAAAGATTAAAACTAAGTGGAGTTTTAATGAATCTTTAATTAGATTGAAATGATCGAAAATGGAGTATCACCAGTTTTGCTCCAGGCGATAGTTAAATCTTTAATTAGATTTGAACGTGAAATGGTAATTGAATTTACCGATAACACCGTGGTGTTAGATATGAAGTATAACCAGTTTTACTTCATGGGATGAATAGGTTGGGATTGGGAAATTAAAACAAATGATTACTTCGGTAAGGTTCGCTAATCCCGACTAGTTTGAATTGATATTCAAAAGTAGATTAAAGCATAAATTCAAGAATTTATCTTTGATAAAAATTAATGGGAACCTTTCCCTATGAAGGTGAAATTTAGAAACTAACTGTCGTTTAGCCAAGCAGAATGGTTTT
Source organism: Allium sativum (assembly GCA_030737875.1). Classification (NCBI taxonomy): domain Eukaryota; kingdom Viridiplantae; phylum Streptophyta; class Magnoliopsida; order Asparagales; family Amaryllidaceae; genus Allium; species Allium sativum. The sequence goes on from CM060922.1 coordinate 384,806,828, forward strand.
CTGAATATTGATCTGATGTTGGTTTCGGCCTTCGGGGTTAATATTTGGGGAATTATTCTCTCGATTAATTTACGGTTAGTGACTAATGAATTGGAATGAGGCGTATGTTGTGTTTGTGTAACACTTTTATAAAATATACGCGAGTTATTCGGAAAGGCCGGGTTTATCCCATTCTGAATAACTGATACGACGATAAGTCGAAGATGAAGACGGTGGTCGAAGACCGGAAGTCTTCACGTCGTTTGGGTGATAACTGATGATCTTGATTGGGCTGTACACCCAAGAAGATGGAAACATTTAGTGATCGTCCAGACGTACTTGGAGATCGATGGATATGCGGGGTACTAGGTGCCTCCGGTTTCGTTCAGACCCAGAACGGACTTGTAAATGGACTGTGTGTCTGACATTGGATTTTAGTCCGTGTGATTGATCTCTATTAAATATATATCTGTTTGGCGGCGGAGAATTTATTCTCTTGCTTAACGCCCTTCTCTGAGACGTACGAGCTCAGGGGTTATATATTGATGGATATCAATCGCATGGAGTGAATTGCCTGTGTGGCATGCCTAAGTGGCAAATGATCAAGGCTTCTGTTGAAAAGCAAAGTCTTGAGGTTGATGATCGAAGCACGGCCTTTGTGGCGTAGCTTTGTGTAACGTTGATTCGCGAGTATCACACCCGGTATGAATCAAAAACGGGAGACGGACCTCAGGGAGGGCATGCGTTTCTTTCTAGTTATGAGTGGCGTCAGTGCTTGAACTGGCTGACGAGTTTGACTCATGTGGATGTTACTTATTATTACTTGCTGAAAAGCGAGGCGCCTCGTGATATCGGTTTCGGCCGATGCTTCTGGTCGGCTGACGGGCCAGGCTTACGCCCCAAAGGGCGGGGAAACGCAGTGTTCAGGAATTTTAATCCACATCGGTGGACCGGCCCTGTCGCTCCGAGGGTCACTCGAGCTCTGATCCTGAGACACGGGTTAGAGCGTCTCGAATCGGTGAGGATCTTGCCCCTAGCCTCGGTTCATACCATAAATGATAACCCAACTTCCAATACGACGTCTTGCGATTTTGATTGTAAACTTATATATGGCGACATAGTGTTATGGGCCATTCATGCCGCCTATGATTGATACTTATGATTTGAAGTTGTTTTATACACTATGCACTTATTATAGTATCAAATGATTTGTTTTAAACGTATCAAGCATTCTTTGGCTGTTATAAGGGAAAACCCTATCCTCGACTGCGTTGCATTGTGTGATGGGACCTGGGTCTTATAACAGCTTCATTTTTCTTTATTTAGCATTGCGCTGTTTGTTTTATGCACTGGTATTATTGGGAGGAAACCCGTTCCGTGTTATACGGCGTGGTCCCTTGATTTACCTAGCTTTAAAATATAAAGATTAACTGTTTTAGTTCTCACACCAGTCACATGACTGACCTGGAGTTTATTGTTTTAACCTAAACTCTGGGTGCCCTTATTTTGACACGGGCAGCTAGTAGTTTTGGTTTTGCAGATTTATATTCACAGGATCCTGGTTTACAGCTGGAACGATATCCGGAAAGCTTTGTATCCGTATATCTCCTTCTAGTTGTGTATTGTGTTATTTTCCGCTGCTATGTATTAAAATGTAATTTAAATCTCTGATATTTCTGTGTAATATTTATTCATTAATACTCTGTATATTCTTGTAATCTGATGCATTGTTGTAATATACAATGAAAGGTTCTTCTGTATGCGTTCTGTTTTGTCCTGTTCTCAAACGATAGGGCGTTTCGAACGGCCTGGATCGGTTTAGCGACTGGTTCGGACCGAGCGAAATTCCTTGCCGTCACAGTTGGTATCAGAGCTTTGGTTTACAAAGCTCAGAGAACAAGGCACATTAGAACCATACGAAAGAATTCATCAGATATTGGGTTAGTAATATCCAATTAGAATGACTCGTTAGAGATAGGATCAGTAGTATCCTAGAACGAGTGTGAAGAGTATATTTTTCAAATGAAAACAATTTTTGTTTTGAAAATTTAAATCAATTATTCGTATCTGATTATCTATTTATATTGAGTTGGACAGTCCAGTATATAAAGATTTTGCGTATACGTCTGATCCGCGTGTATTCGAAGTTTTAATATATTGGATAGATATAGAATCATACTCTAGTGGCCCGAAGATGATTCTGATGGTTGAGTACTCATCGTCAGAATTTATATTCGTGTGACGGAGGTGTGATATCTATATATTTCCATTAGACTGGTGTGAGAACCAAAACTTATATATATAGTTAGAACACCTTGTTGTGATTTGGCATCAAAAACATGATTTTCTTTATATATATCAAAATTATGAATTTGAAACTCTAATGCACTAATTGATTGATGTTTGTGTTGTTTGTTTATTTGTTTGCTAATTTTGAACTATTATGCCTAATTGAATCAAATATTGAATTGTATTGAAAATTGGTCGCATCTGCTTGCATATACATGTATATCCTTGAACAGGTCATAGCAAGGAGGCTAGAGCCAGAGAATAAAATTTGTTTGCCCGACAAATAGGTACATGTTTACTACATAATTTACTGTTTTGTTTGGGTGATGATGATTTTATGAGCCTATTGGCTAGCCGCTTGGCTTTTTCTTTTTCTTTTTTCGATCTGAAGGACCGGGGAAGCTATTTGAAATTCCCCGATGCTCCCGGTGCAGGGGAGGTTATGGCGAAATTTTTCAAAAATTTAGGGTGTTAGCCAAATTTTTGAAATTTTGAAAATTCTCAGAAACTGAAAAGTTAGAGAAGGGAAGCCAGATCGAATGTAGAGTTGAATGATCAAACCACTTTCGACTTTGTTCCTTTTCGAGGACGAAAAGTTTTAAGTGGGGGAGATTGTAACGACCCGTAAAATGCGAGCCAGTTTGAAATTTTTATTTTGGCTATTTTAGCGAATTTTGATTATTTAAAATAGATTATTTTAAATAATATCGACGAGAAATTTATTTTGAATATAATTAGAACGTATATATTATATATGTCGTCGTTAGAATATATAATAATTATATATAATTATAAAAGGAATTGAAAATGGCGCGGTAGTTCGAAAATTCGATTTCTAATTTCAAATGAATATACAGAATTCAATATAAGTCAGAATTGAACGAAACAAGAAATATTTGAATCTGTATAACTATATCTTTGTAACGAAGTTAACAAACTGAGATTTCATCTTAGGAATGATAAGATATGTCCAGTTTAAAATTAGAAATAGTCGCTGTGGAATTTATATATATTTTTATATATATAAGGCCCTTAAAAATGGACATTTTGCAAATGACCTCGGATTTCGACGAAATCAGTTTTGTTGGGTCCGTGATGTCAAATTATTGCTAGGTTTCAAATTTCATAATTTTTCGAGTCAATATGTGAGCGTGGCAAAGGAAAACGCATTTGACCGGTTTCAGTTGATTTTAATCGACTGGAAATTGGCCATTTTTCAAACGGTCTCAGAATTCGACGAAACTAGTTTTATTAGGACCGTATCGTCAATACGAAGATAGAAAATATTTTTCTGGAATTTTTCAAGTTAGTATGTGACCCCGGTAAATTGAAATGCGCGTTCAAATTCAATATATAGAGTTATATTTTGAATTTTACGAAAACTGATTCAAACGGTCGAATTGGCATGCGATACATATCCCATTGTGTTCGGGATGTTGGTAATTAGCTAGGGGCGACAGTCGTCGGGCTCAGATTGGAGTTCGAAATAAAAATATACTTTTTAAAATCAAAAGGAGAAAAATAATATAAAAAATATATATATATATAAATCTATAAAAGAAAGAAACCCTAGCCCATTTAGAACGCAACCGCCACCCTCTCAATTTCGACGCTCAGAAATTTCCCGAAATTCCTTCTCGCGATTCTTCAAATCCGCTGAATGATATTCAAAAATTCCAAACCCAAATTCAAGAGGAAAGTGAGGCCTTCACATCCATGCAAGATCGACCCATTTTCGTTGAAGAAATCGATGGGATTTCGGGTTCAAAAACCGCCGATTCGCGGTGAATTCCAGGGCGATGGGGACCTCCGATTGCGATGTGGTGGCGTCTGAGGGAAGCTTCGGCGACGAGGAACAAGATGGAGTGCTCCGATCTAGGTCCGGGGCGTTGTGGTTCGTGCGACGGTGGGAGGTTCACGGTGAAGGCGGGTTTTCTCAATGCGGAAGACGACGGGATTAAAATAGTGTGATTAACAGTGAGCATTTCTTATTTTCTTTTTATTAACAATGTTGTTCAATTTCAGTTTTCTTTTACATAAAATTTAACAGTGATTTAAAATCGTTTTTAAAAATACATATACAAAGTTTAAAATTAGTTTTAAAAAGTATAGGTAACTTGGTTAAAAATATGGTTTTAAAAATAAATTAGCATTGTAAAAATATTACTTTTATACGAAATAGTTTTAGCTTAAAAACATGACTTTTATATAAAGAGCATTGATTTAAAAACGTGATTTTCAAAATGAATAGGATTTATATAAGCATGGTTTTTGCAAGAATAAAAATTTGATTTTTAGAATATAAAAGGCGAGATTTTTATAATTATAAAGGTGAGATTTTTATGATGGAAAAGATAAGATTTTTGAATTATATGAAGAAGGAATGTTTTTATAGATAGAAAAATATAATTTTTATATTATAGAAAGGCGAAATCTTTTTATATTGCTTCGAAATAAAAATATGATTTTTATATATCGAACTTCGAAATAAAAATATGATTTTTATATATTGAACTTCGAAATAAAAATATGATTTTTATATATTGAACTTTGAACTAAAAATATGATTTTTATATATTGAACTTTGAACTAAAAATTCGATTTTTATATATTGAACTTCGAACTAAAAATATGATTTTTATATATTGAACTTCGAAATAAAAATATGATTTTTATATATTGAACTTCGAAATAAAAATATGATTTTTATATATTGAACTTTGAACTAAAAATTCGATTTTTATATATTGAACTTCGAACTAAAAATTCGATTTTTATATATTGAACTTCGAACTAAAAATTCGATTTTTATATATTGAACTTCGAACTAAAAATTCGATTTTTATATATTGAACTTTGAACTAAAAATTCGATTTTTATATATTGAACTTTGAACTAAAAATTCGATTTTTATATATTGAACTTTGAACTAAAAATTCGATTTTTATATATTGAACTTTGAACTAAAAATTCGATTTTTATATATTGAACTTTGAAGTAAAAGTTCGATTTTTATATATTGAACTTTGAAATAAAAATTCGATTTTTATATATTGAACTTTGAAGTAAAAATTCGATTTTTATATATATAGTGACTACGGGCAACGAAGATGACGAAGAGGCGATAACGAGGAAGACTTCTGCAAATGAAGAGCCGTGGAGCTGGATAGCTATAATATGAGAATTTCTCACCTTTCAATTTATTTTCTAGTTATATATATATATACTAGGATGCAGACGGTGTTTAGTAGCACCCGACACAATCGTCCACAGACCATGGACTTGTTTGTTTGGCTGTTTGGTGATTGATTGCGATATTGGTTTGAATGTGGTTTGTGGTGTGAAAAATCGAATCGATAAATTGGTTAGGATTAGACGTGCGCCGTTATAAGGCGAAGGAGTAAGGCTAGGTTAGATCCTTACTCCAAATTTTGTAGTTTGCATAATGAAATGAATTGAATTGTTTGGTGAAATAAATTGATATGATTGATGTGTGAATGGCGTGGGCCTTCACTAGACCGGGGATAAGGCTAGGCCTTGTCCCGTTTCTAGTATCGTGCCGTTATGCCGCCGAAATTTTCTAAAATATGTTAGAGAAATAAAAATATCATTTTATTGTGTAAATTAATTGAATAGAAATTCATAGGTTGAAATAAAATGTTTTATCGTTAAAAATATAATTTTTAACGTGAAGTGAATAAAATAAAATATTCGTTTATAAACCGGACGGTTTGTTTATGTACACCTATTTGAATGACATTGATTGGGACGATAAATTTTACACATCGCCCAACTGCACAAATAAAATATGCGTTTGATTGTTTGAAACCCCACACGGGTGTTGGGATGAAATTTGAAGTTCACTCATCCTGATTGGTTAAATGTGTCGATCGATTGATTGACTGGCTGTTATAAGCGTTGAATATCTATATTTGATGCTTATACAGTGTAGTGCACTTTGGTTGATGGTTGATTATTTTTCAAAGTAATTATATACATGTGTTGTATGAAAATCCATATAATTAACTTTATATGGTAATTGATTGGGCCTCATTCCAATTTGAAAAATAAAGAATATTATAAAATAAAAGTTCATGTGTTGACAGTACTCATTCATTGAGATTGGTCATGTGTTGAACGAAATATTTTAGTAATAAAATTTACATCTTTATCGATATAAAATAAAAGTTCATGTGTTGACAGTACAAATTCATTGAGATTGGTCATGTGTTGAACGAAATATTTTGATAATAACAACTATTTTGAAAAAGAAATATTTGAAATAGAATATTTGAAAATATAAATTTATGAAGCCGTGTTGATTAGATTGACGCCATTTTGACGTGAACGATATTTATATCGATTTTATTCATCTTGAAAATGAATATTGAAAAATGATTTCGAAATCGAATATTTTGAATTGAATTGAAAACAATTTCGAAATGAATTGAATTGAAAACGATTTCGAAATGAATTGAATTGAAAACGATTTCGAAATGAATTGAATTGAAAACGATTTCGAAATGAATTGAATTGAAAACGATTTCGAAATGAATTGAATTGAAAACGATTTCGAAATGAATTGAATTGAAAACGATTTCGAAATGAAATGAATTGAAAACGATTTCGAATTGAATTGAAAACGATTTCGAAATGAATTGAATTGAAAACGATTTCGAAATGAAATGAATTGAAAACGATTTCGAATTGAATTGAAAACGATTTCGAAATGAATTGAATTGAAAACGATTTCAAAATGAATTGAATTGAAAACGATTTCGAAATGAATTGAATTGAAAACGAATTGAAATGAATTCAAGTTGAATTGAAATTTGAATTGAATAGAAATGAATTTTGAAACGAATTTATAAAGAAGAATTCAATTTTGATTTGAATTGAAAAGGAAGTTGAAATTGCTTTTGAAACGAATTTAAAACTATTTATATAATTCGTTTTAAATAGAAATCGACGAAGTATATATTATATATATTATATATATAATATAATGGCCTGAATAGAACGCGCCGCGCCGCGGCAGTTCGTGAATTTCGACCATTTATTTCAAACGGACATTGCGGGAGATCCGACCGTCGGATTCTCCTAAAACCGGAACCGTTGGGTTCGTATCGAAAAGAGCTTTCTAATGAATGTTAGAAATTTGAAATCTAACGGTTGGATTTGGAGATACGTCCAAATCAAATTCGAAAAAGGTCGCTGTAAGTGCAGTTCGATGACCGTTAATGGAAATCGACTGTACGGGCCTTGATAAAATTATTAAAAATAGTAATAATTTGTGTAAAATCATAAGAAATGATTTGTGAAAGTTTGGGATGAAAAACTCCATATTTGAAAAGATAAAAATAGATTTTTATCGAAATGAACTAGTTTTGAACTAGAATTATAATTCTATTTATTTTTAAATAAATAAATTGAATTTGAAATGGTTTTGAAAACAACCAAAATTTCCAATGATTGCATTGGAGTGGATTTGAATCGAAATTGTCTTCGGAATATTTCGATGTTGGAATTCGTGATATTACAGGTGTTGTTATGGAAATTTGAAAGATATATATTTGTATCGTTATTTCCAATACGACATTTGTTAGTCGTAGAATTCGATATTGAATATAAGCCGATATATTTTCTATTCAGAGCCTTGTATTGAATATCGAATGTGATTTGGGTTTGTCGTGAATGGTGTCTTCACTAACACTGTTCTTGAACCCAGTTGAGAAAAGATTAAATCTTTTTATTTAGATTTAATGAAGTGTACCAATTAAATGATATTTAATTGGAATTGAATTGGTATTGATTTTTGGGTTTATCGTGAACAGTGTTTTAAATAACACTTGTTCTTTAACCCGATAATTAATGGAATGTGATTTTGGGTTTATCGTGAACCGTGTTTTTAAATGACACTGATTCTTTAACCCAGTCAAAGATTAAAACTAAGTGGAGTTTTAATGAATCTTTAATTAGATTGAAATGATCGAAAATGGAGTATCACCAGTTTTGCTCCAGGCGATAGTTAAATCTTTAATTAGATTTGAACGTGAAATGGTAATTGAATTTACCGATAACACCGTGGTGTTAGATATGAAGTATAACCAGTTTTACTTCATGGGATGAATAGGTTGGGATTGGGAAATTAAAACAAATGATTACTTCGGTAAGGTTCGCTAATCCCGACTAGTTTGAATTGATATTCAAAAGTAGATTAAAGCATAAATTCAAGAATTTATCTTTGATAAAAATTAATGGGAACCTTTCCCTATGAAGGTGAAATTTAGAAACTAACTGTCGTTTAGCCAAGCAGAATGGTTTTCTGAATATTGATCTGATGTTGGTTTCGGCCTTCGGGGTTAATATTTGGGGAATTATTCTCTCGATTAATTTACGGTTAGTGACTAATGAATTGGAATGAGGCGTATGTTGTGTTTGTGTAACACTTTTATAAAATATACGCGAGTTATTCGGAAAGGCCGGGTTTATCCCATTCTGAATAACTGATACGACGATAAGTCGAAGATGAAGACGGTGGTCGAAGACCGGAAGTCTTCACGTCGTTTGGGTGATAACTGATGATCTTGATTGGGCTGTACACCCAAGAAGATGGAAACAGTTAGTGATCGTCCAGACGTACTTGGAGATCGATGGATATGCGGGGTACTAGGTGCCTCCGGTTTCGTTCAGACCCAGAACGGACTTGTAAATGGACTGTGTGTCTGACATTGGATTTTAGTCCGTGTGATTGATCTCTATTAAATATATATCTGTTTGGCGGCGGAGAATTTATTCTCTTGCTTAACGCCCTTCTCTGAGACGTACGAGCTCAGGGGTTATATATTGATGGATATCAATCGCATGGAGTGAATTGCCTGTGTGGCATGCCTAAGTGGCAAATGATCAAGGCTTCTGTTGAAAAGCAAAGTCTTGAGGTTGATGATCGAAGCACGGCCTTTGTGGCGTAGCTTTGTGTAACGTTGATTCGCGAGTATCACACCCGGTATGAATCAAAAACGGGAGACGGACCTCAGGGAGGGCATGCGTTTCTTTCTAGTTATGAGTGGCGTCAGTGCTTGAACTGGCTGACGAGTTTGACTCATGTGGATGTTACTTATTATTACTTGCTGAAAAGCGAGGCGCCTCGTGATATCGGTTTCGGCCGATGCTTCTGGTCGGCTGACGGGCCAGGCTTACGCCCCAAAGGGCGGGGAAACGCAGTGTTCAGGAATTTTAATCCACATCGGTGGACCGGCCCTGTCGCTCCGAGGGTCACTCGAGCTCTGATCCTGAGACACGGGCTAGAGCGTCTCGAATCGGTGAGGATCTTGCCCCTAGCCTCGGTTCATACCATAAATGATAACCCAACTTCCAATACGACGTCTTGCGATTTTGATTGTAAACTTATATATGGCGACATAGTGTTATGGGCCATTCATGCCGCCTATGATTGATACTTATGATTTGAAGTTGTTTTATACACTATGCACTTATTATAGTATCAAATGATTTGTTTTAAACGTATCAAGCATTCTTTGGCTGTTATAAGGGAAAACCCTATCCTCGACTGCGTTGCATTGTGTGATGGGACCTGGGTCTTATAACAGCTTCATTTTTCTTTATTTAGCATTGCGCTGTTTGTTTTATGCACTGGTATTATTGGGAGGAAACCCGTTCCGTGTTATACGGCGTGGTCCCTTGATTTACCTAGCTTTAAAATATAAAGATTAACTGTTTTAGTTCTCACACCAGTCACATGACTGACCTGGAGTTTATTGTTTTAACCTAAACTCTGGGTGCCCTTATTTTGACACGGGCAGCTAGTAGTTTTGGTTTTGCAGATTTATATTCACAGGATCCTGGTTTACAGCTGGAACGATATCCGGAAAGCTTTGTATCCGTATATCTCCTTCTAGTTGTGTATTGTGTTATTTTCCGCTGCTATGTATTTAAATGTAATTTAAATCTCTGATATTTCTGTGTAATATTTATTCATTAATACTCTGTATATTCTTGTAATCTGATGCATTGTTGTAATATACAATGAAAGGTTCTTCTGTATGCGTTCTGTTTTGTCCTGTTCTCAAACGATAGGGCGTTTTGAACGGCCTGGATCGGTTTAGCGACTGGTTCGGACCGAGCGAAATTCCTTGCCGTCACACGATGTGAAGATGTCCGTTCTTCAACCACCATCTTCATCGTCGACTTATCGTCGAATCGGTTATTCAGAATGGGCATAAACCCAGTCTTTCCAAATAACTCGCGTATCTTATAATCAAGTGCTATAAAAATACAACATACACCTCATTCCAATTCAGAATATTCTTTTATTGAAATATTCATATATTTAGGGAAAGTTCCCATTAATTTTATCAAAGATAAATTCTTTGAAATTTATTTTTTAATCTTACTTTGGATATCGTTTCAAAAGATTTTCTTATCTTTTCAATTCTAAACCAAATTAAGGTTTATCCAACTACTCGGGATTAATGAGCCATACCGAAGTAATCATTTCTTTTATTATCCCAATTCTAACCTATCCCATGGAGCAAAACTGATGATACACCATATCTAACACCACTGTGTTAATGGTAAAAATTAATTGCCATTTCCCGTTCAAATCCAATTAATTATTTGACTATCGCTTGAAGCAAAACTGGTGATACTCCATTCTCGATCATTTCCCATATTTGATGATTTAAATTATCACATTCACATTTCAATCTAATTAAAGATTCATTAAAACTCCACTTAGTTTTAGTCTTCCCAAAAATCAATATTAAAGATTGTTTAACATTGGGAAATCAGACATGTCGCATCGACAATCTACACCGTACCATAGATTTCTGCCGATATATAACCTCTAAGCTCGTATGTCTCATAGAAGGGTGTTAAGCAAGATAATAAATTCTCCACCACCAAACAGACATATATTTAGCAGAGATCAACAATACAGTTCAAAATACAATGTTAGACATGTAATCCTATCTTTAACTGGGTTAAAGAACCAATGTCATTTAAAACACAATTGACAATAAACCCAAAATCACATTCCATTGATTATGGAACCTTCACGAAAAATAGATCAATATATATTCGATATCAATTTCCGTATCCGACTAATAATATAAATGGAATAATGACAAAGCCTTTTAAATTCCATATATATTAATAGCCTTCCTCCACAGAAGCTCACTTCGATTATTACCGAATCGAATTTCATTCCATTCCAATCTATTTTATTAAATTGGAAAACTTTACTTTGGAAAATTTCCATTAAATCTTAATAAAAAGATTTATAAATTCCAAATCACATTTCACTGTAATCGGGTTAAAGAACGAATGTCATTAAAAAAACATAGTTCACAATAAACCCAATTCACATTCCATTTTATTCCAATTACTAAATATAATTGGAAACTCTAATAATCTTAATTAAAAGATTCATCCTTTTCAGATGGGGTTTAAGAATAGTGTTACTAAAGACACCATTCACGAGAAACCCAAAATCCAATTTAATATTAAATATAATTCTCTGAACAGAAATTATATTGGCTTATATTCAATATCAAATTCAGAAACCAACACATATCGTATAGGGAATAATGATATATATCTATCTTCCAAATTCCTCCACAATATCCGTATAGCCACGGAATCCAATATCGAAATATTCCCGAGATGATTTCTATTCGAATCCATTCCAATTCATAGATTGGAAATTTCTGGTTATATTTAAAACCCTTTTACAAATCCAGTTTATTTATTTAAAAATTATTGGATTTTAAATCTAGGTAATAATTAGTTCATTTTGATAAAAATATTTTTTATCTTTACAAATGTGGAATTTTTCACCCAAATTCTTTCCATATCATTTATTATGATTTTACACAAATTATTAATATTTTAATAATTTTATTAATGCCCTTTCATTCGATTTCCATAAACGGTTATCGAACTACACCTACAACGACCTTTTCCAAATTTGATTTGAACATAATTCCAAATCCAACCATTAGATTTAAAATCTCTTATACTCGTTGGAAAGCTCCTTTCGACACGAACACAACGGTTCCGGTTTTAGGAGAATCCGATGATCAGATCTCCCAAATGTCTATTCGAAGTCAAAGTCGAAATTCGTGAACGGTCGTGGTGCGACGTGTTCTATTCAGACCATTAAATATATATTATATATATTTTGTCGATTTCCATTTAAAATGTATTTTATAAATCCTTTATAAATTCGTTTTAAAACGATTCTAATGTCATTTTCAATTTTAAATCAAAATTGAATATTCTATATGATTATAATATTAAAATGATAATATTTTCAAAATATCATATTTTGAAATCATTTCTGTTTCGATATTCATTATAAAAATGAATAAAATCGATATAAATATCGTTCGCGTTAAATTGGCGCAAATCTAATCAACACGGCTTCAAATATTTCAATATTCTAGTGTCCATCCAAAATCTCACATCAAAATCATATTTTAATCCTTTACTGAATATTATTTTAAATTATTCGTTATTTTAAAATATTTCCTTATTTTGAAATATTTGTTCCTTTTGAAATGGAATCAGACCCAATCAATTACCATATAATTCATTTATATGGATTCCATACAACACATGTACACAATAATAATGACAACCCATCATCCATCATCTAGAGTGCATTACACAATGGCGTAAGCATTAAATATAAATAATTAACGCTTACAACAGCTTGTCAACCAATCAGTTGATGCATAACTAAACAATTGGGATAGGAGTACACCAAATATCATCCGAATACCCATGTGGGGTTTCAAGCAATCAAATACTGAATATTATTTATGCAGTTTGGCGATGTGTAAAATTTATCGTCGCAATTAATATTAGTTAAATGGGTGTACATAAACAAATCGTCCGATTTATAAATGAATGTTCATTTTCATTTCAGGAGAATTTTATGTCGTTCATATATATGTTAAAAATTATATTTTTGACGAAAAAATATTTATTTCACCACTTGACTATTTTATATAGTTAATATAATCAATAAAAATGATATTTTTATTGTTCATAGATTTTATTCAACACATGAATATTTTATACAGTTCATATACACATTAAAATTGATATTTTTAATGAATAAATATTTATTTCAAAAAGTTTCGGCATTATAACGACGCGATATTAGAACCGGAGTAATGTCTAGCATCACCCCTCTCCTGATACTGGCTCGCGCCATACACAACAATCACAACCAATTCAAACAATCCCACAATTAATTTTATAATCATAGTACAAATTTCCAAAATACAATCCAAACAAATAACTATGATTTTTACAATAAATAGTGTCAGGGGCTTCTAAGCCCTATCTGCAACCTAGTATATATTTAACTGTAAAGTAATTAGATTGAGAAGGAGTTCTCACATTGTGATCCACTCCGCCATTGTTTTCTAACTCTCTGATTTGTTGTTCTGGCTGCAGAATTTGCAAATGAGCTCCAATCTTCACATGGTCTAGTTTTCTAGCTTATACGTGCCATTTTGGACGAATTTCGCCGTCTTTTTTCCGAAAATGCTCCATTTCGCCGGAAATCACGAAAAAACATAAATTGGACAACAGATTTTGGACACGTTTTCTGAACAACTCTGCAATCCAAAATATGGCTTCCATATAGCCAAATCGAAGAGAAAAATGAGATCTTCGACTTTGGTATTGTGGAGTTTTGGCCAGAAGCGCTCGGATTTGAAGTTAATGAGGTAGGAAGGTTAGGCGGTTAAATGTAAAATTAAAATAGGTGTAAAATGGGTTTCGGGTGACGGAGGGGGCAACGGGCGGAGTTGATGGTTGGAAGAGGGGCGGTAGGGTGCTGGGAGGACGGGGGCTGGAGCATGTGATTGGTAGTGGGGCTGTGGTGGTTGGAGGCGGCAGTTAGGAGGAAGAAAAGGGAAGAGAGGGAGAGAACGGGGTAGCAGCGGAGGGGGGGGGTTGAGGGGGTTAGAGGGGAAGGCGGAGCCGGTCGGGGGAGGGTGGCACGACGATGGATGGGGGTAGGGGCGGCGGCTAATGCGATTGGGGGGACGGGGTTATGGGGTGCGGGTTTTTTTTGTATTCTTTTTTTTTTCAAATGAACGATGGTAAAAAGAGACTATTGTTCATATCTAAATACCCTATTACGGACACAATGGGATATGTCCCGTAAGCCAATTCGACTATTCTGATCAGTTTTCATCAAAATTAAAATATAAATTAATACAACGTTCAAAATTGATTTCAATGCACATTTTAATTTACCGGGGCCACATACTGGCCCCCAAAATTCCAAAAAAATAAATCTAGCTATATTTTGATGGTATGTTCCTAACAAAACTAATTTCATCAAATTTGGAGATCGTTTGAAAAATGGTCATTTTCCAGTCGATTAAATTCAAACTGAAAGTACCAAACACGTTTAATTTCACCATGCTTATATATTAATTCCAAAAATTATGAAAATTGGAATATAGCAATAATTTGACATTCCGGATCCAACAAAAGTGGTTTCGTAAAAAATGGAGGTCTTTTGCAAAATGGTTATTTTTAAGGGCTATATATTATATTAAAAAAAAATATTAATTCCATAGCGACTAATTCAAATTTTAAACTGGGCATAACTTTCAATTTATATTATGAAATCTCAATTTTTCACATTTGTTTGAAAGATATAATTAAATAAATTCAAATATTTCTGCTTTTACTGAAATCCGATTTATTTTGTATTCTGTATATTTAGTTGAAATTAAAAATCGAATTTTCAAACTACCATGCCATTTCAAGCTCGTTTTATAATTAAAATAAATTTATACGTTCTAAATTCGATTTAAATAAATTTTTAGTCGTTTTTATTTAATTTTTTTTTAAATATTCAAAATTCATTAAAATAGCCAAAATGAAATTCTAAATTGGTTTTGAAAACCCGGTTTGTTACACTTCAACTCAAAACAGAAAAAATAATTATAGCCTAACCCTATTTCTTTTCCGCCACCCTAACATCTAAACTAGGCACATGCCTCTTGTGAAAATACCACACCTACGCTGTACAGAAAATGAAAACGATGTTTCCATCTTTCTTCTATTTAAAACCAATGCTCTCATGTAACGTCCCGCATTTTCATCGGTTTGTATTTGAATATTTAAATCAGTTTAAATATTGAAATCGTAATATAAGTGGATTTATATATTAATTAAACGAAGTTGAACGTATGAAAATATATATTAAATATAAACGAGCTCATAAAGACGCTGCAGTTCGTAATTTAACGTTTTGAACTTCAACTGAGTGTACATGACTCGTTTTAAATTGGATTTCTGCGAAACAAGAAACGTTGGGATCTGTTGAACCGTATCTTTCTAATGGAAGTGAAAAACCAAGATTTCGTGTTACAGATTGTGAGTTACGTCCAAATCAAATTTTCAAATAGTCGCTATAGAATCATTTATCGACCGTAATAGTTTATTCGATATAACTAGATACAGGTTGCGAATTTGGACAAGGTTCTTTTGGGACGTAGTGATAATTTAATTTTTAGAATTTTACTGTAATTTTTAATTAATTTAATATGCAAATTTTTATTTGGAGTATTTTGCACTCTATATCGATATTTTGGGTTTTCAAAATATGAGTTAACCTACCGATATTATTATATTTTTGGGATCGTGGAACCTCGCTGAACACGACAATATTTTTATTTTTGTCCATAGCAGTTCGGGATTTACGAGTTAGGAACCATGAGATATTTGTAATTATTTTATTGTATAACATCTAACGGAAACTATACTTATCTAATCAAATTAATTAAAGGTGACGCACGCCACCCTAACGATTTAACCTGCGTAGGCTGAAGCTAAATATTTTCATCGAATTATCCCATCATGCAGACCCATTTCCTTCGTACATACCTATGCCTTCGTTTCCGCTGGCCTAGTTTGGAATTAAACACACTGCCGTTACCTACTATTGAAATATACACTCCTACCTGTACTGAATGAAAAAGACATTTCCTTCTTTTCCCTTAGAAATACATGGTCTCGTCACCATTCTTTGGTATTGAAAGGCAATAGTATTTTTTTTTCAAACCATTACCTACCCTGGATAAACCATAATAGACGTACTAAGCTTAAAAATAGCAGACCTATTTTTACCACCCTATGATGTACGAGACTTGCTTTGAGTTATGAGACCAGGTCATCACGCGAACCAAGAAGCATGGCTATACACTCCCTACACTATAGCACTAGTACTACACCCAAGTTTTCATTGAATGAAGCCTCCCCTACCTGCCACAGCAACATCACCTAAATAGTTACGCCATCATGTTTCACTGTAGAGTCTATTGGATACAGCACCCATATTTCTTCACCTTCACCCCAAGGTAAACGCCTGCCATACGATGGAAAAGAAATCATACTGCATACCTAAGAACTAACCTATGCTAATATATATGTGCCTTCCTTAACCTTCAAGCATCGTACACCATCCCTTCCTATCACGTACCAATTGCTCCCAGGCTCCAGACTACCTATGTTAATCTATACCATTGCACATGCCCAGCTGTGCAAACCGCACATGTCTAACTGTAAAAAGAATGCTCTTGCCTACCTCTTGATGTCTGCCGATCTAACTTAGCTAGGTTACTATACACTCCTTGACAATCAAGTAACCCCAACTATAAATTAGAAGCTAATGTTCATTTCAGAAGAAAAAGAATAAACCGCAAGAAACCTCTATATTCAAAACTCGTATACTTCACTCTTCCAACTGCTCTTGATCTTGAGTGGTTCGATCCTTTTTGTCGCTGTGATTTTCATACAGCGGATAAGGGAGTAAGAATGACGCAGAATTGTGATCGGCTGCGAGAGTACTTGGAAATGCACAATGAAAAGAGAGAGATGATGAGTTGTTTGTCTGGAGTGGCTTCGATGGAGTAGGAGTGTACGGAGGGAGTGTGGGGTGTTGTCAGCATGTTATTTCATGAGGGAAAATGGTTGTTGATATAAAGGAGATTCGGATAGATGGAGTGAGTGGTTGGATGGTGAGGCGGAGAGAAGATCAAGTACGGAAGGTGGGCAGATTTTGTGTTTCATGAAGCATGTGTTGGGTATAAACTGAGAAGGAACCATATTTGAACTGTTTTGGAGTGGTGCATGCGTGTAATTGGAAGGAGAGTGTGTGTTGATCACTTGAGTGCATGATGAGGTGGGGTGTAAAGGAATGGTATGGTGAAGCTGTACAAGGGGTTACATTTTGAAAAGTATGGACATGAAGGAGGCGCATGCAGTAGTATGTATGTGTGGTGATCTTTATTTGATGGAGCGTGACCAGCTGACACAAGCGGTCGGACCCGGGCTGATGAGTTGGAAAATATGGTGGAGCGAAATGATTTGTTTAAGCAAGGATGCAAGAGGGATTTGTTAAATGGTGGCAGTGTGGTTGATAATCACAGTGATGAGCCGATGGTGCTTTACTGTAGAAGACGTGGGATTTCAAATGCTGGAATGCCTCGGACCATTGAATTTACGGTTGAATAGTAAGAAATGATAACACTTTCAAGTGCGGCGTGGGTTGTTAGATGAGTATTTCACGTAAGAGAAGGAGTTGATGGGTACTCGTTTTGGTTTCTAAACTAATTAAAGGCGGGTGATTTTGAAGTGAAGTTGCAAGTTTGGGTGTTTGCAAGAGTTCAAGGAAATCCTAGTCAGAAGCTAAACAGGCAGTACGAAAAAATAAAACTCTTTAGCGAGCTGATCCTAAGTGTCGGTGTGGATCATTGTTGGACGCGAAGCGTATGGGAAAAGAGTAGGCAAATGCAAAAACGCTACGCGATGAAGCTATTATGGAGCAGATGTGCGCTCGTTGAATTTATAACAAAATAAAATGTTGGATTCAGATCTATTAAGTGACGCAAATCGTTATTTAACGGTTAACGCGCCAAGGTGAGTAAATTCACTAACTCTGTTTTATTTTAAAATAATGATTGAATGCTGTGTGATGGTTGATTAGGTAAATTACAGTTAAATTGATTGAAATAAATATATATCGTTGCATATTTACACATCATTGGTTGGATACTGATTTGACTAACATTTGTGGATGCGGAAATCGGTTGGAGGAGTCCAACCGGATTCCTCAATATTTATATGTACTGTTTGTTTTATATAGATGCACTGTTTGAACCCAAATGACTTTTGAAACCTTGCGTTGATATTAGCGTTGAATGGAAATTCAAACGTTATTTTGGTTTAATCAATAGATGATATCGATTAAGAAAGTGGCAACAACCAACCATAAATGTATCATTTGTTTTAACCGCCATTGTTTTACCAAAATCCCACCGTGTGCGAAGCACGTGTTTCACCATACTTACTAAATGATTTGGTAAGTGGATTCTTATATTGATAAGATTAATAAGTAAGTAGGCGGGGATTAACTTGATGATTAATAACAAGAATTTATTGTTTTAAGAACGATTAAATGAGATATTTAGAAATAGATTATGGATGATTTCATATTAAGTAAGATTAGTTAGAATCGATTATTGTTTATTTAATAGCAAATGGGATTATTTAGAAATAAATTATTATTTTTATAGTGAGTGATACAAGTGAGATTATTTGGATTAATAAATGTTATTTATTCAAAATAAAAAGATTTGTTAGAATTGATTAGTGGTTTAATCATGGCTAAATATTTACCAAGCAAACTGTTTTGATCAATAATTGGTTATTTAATTAAATTAGATTGGGCTGATTAATCTAATATACTAAATTAATGAATAGTTGTTTTAGTTTAAATAAGATTTTAAAGTATAAAGGATTTGTCTAAAGAAGACAAAGCGAAGAGGAATGTTTAATAAGGGATTTGTCTAAGAAAGACGAAGCGGGGAGAAATGTTTAAAAATGGATTTGTATAAGTTAATGTAATTAACCGAGTTTTCAAAATAAGGATATGGCGTCATAAAACCATATTTAAAATATAGCAAGAAGCACGTTTACGGATTTTAAAGTATATGGGGGTGGAGTTACGAATTTATATCTATTCTAAGGTAAGAATGTTGTTGATCAAGGTCTGAGAGGTAATTAAAATTCCCCAACTTGAACGACTTCACTATTATCGAAGGATGGTATTTGTTTGTAACGAAAAGAGATGTCAAGATTTTTGTAACGAAAAGAGATGTCAAGATTTTTGTAACGGAAAGAGATGTCAAGATTTTTGTAACGGAAAGAGATGTCAAGATTTTTGTAACGGAAAGAGGTGTCGAGATTAATTATAAAGTGGAATATAGTAGCGTATTGCAAGTCTGTAAACTATAGCGATAAAATAACGCTGTTGGCTAGGCTTAAGCGTGACTATTATGTCGAGATTAGTTATAAAGGAGAATATTACAGCGTTTGACAAGTTTTTGAACTATAACAATAAAGTAGCGCTGTTGACCAAGCTTAAGCGTGATTATTAGATATAGCACTATTTCCTAGAGAGGTTTGAAACTCACTTAGCCAAGTGATAAGGAAATAATTATGTCTTTCCGAAGAAGTGATATAGTTGGATTTGGCTTTGTCGAATTGTATGTATACAATCGATAATGATATTTATTGTTAAAAACCAAGTTAGTTTGATTTAATGGGATCAGTTTCTATGAGAGATAACATTTGCGATTTAAAGTGAATTATGTTTAAAAAGCAATCATTGTAGAATTAAATGGTTATATTGGGAATTGGAAATATTTTCCAACATAAATATTTCATATATAGGAAATAAGAAGTGTGAAAAAGCGAGAAATGTTTTCGAACGTTAATGACATATGGTTTCAAGAATATGGAAAAATAAGGGTTTATAATATTTGTAAATGTTTTCCAGAGCGTGAAGGGCTTAACGAGCTTTGAGAAAATATCTAGGAAGATATAGGAAACGGGAAAATATTAGAAAGGGGCAGCAATGTGTGATGTTTGAATGGATGTTGTTTTTACTTCGATAGTTAAATAACCGACTATCGAAGTGTTTTGACCCTCGTTGTCAATACGGAGAGACCGGTTGGATATATTATATAAAACCACTCCGTATAGGCATAAGCGCTGCGAATTTGATTATGCTGAAGACAATTGAAGATGGAGTGAAATACAAGGGTCGTCCTGTTCCAGAATGGTGCTTTCTGTTTGTCCAGACCCAGGACAACTTGTATGGACGAATGTCTGACAGAGTATCCCTAACAGTCACACAAGACGATCTTTTCAAGGTATTACGTCTAATGGCAGAGAAATTCGTTTCTCTTAGCTTTTATACCCGTAATATTTTTGGGAAGATCAACTAGTGATTTGACGGGTTTGACAATGTGGCATTCAAAGTGTATGATGGCCAGATGTTCTGAAGGTAGACGTAGCCTCTAGCCTCACAACCGGGAAATGACAAAAATCGGGCAGGCAGCATGGCTATGTGGGTCGCTCCCATTAGGGTGTATAATCACCTATCTAGAGAAATTCCTTTTGTTTCTTAATCTATCGATTCTGCCCATTCGGGAACGGTGGTTTGAGTCCAACCGTTGGTGATATACATTCGATACACTCAAGCGAAATGAGTGGTCGGTCATGTGTGGGCCGGGTTGCAAGACGTTCTTGTTGAACCCAGGTGTATTCGCCTCTAGAGATACATCATCGGAAGGTGGTCCCATACCTTGTCATAGTTGGAATCCAATCTCCAATAAGCGCCCTGCGGTTTTTGATTTTATACTATGTATGTAGAGCGTGAGATGCAAGCGTTCTACTATTTGGTTATTTATTTGATTAGACATTATTATAATATCACTGGGTTTTGATATCAAAATGTTTGGGTTATAGTAAGATAAAAACCGTCCGTGTTTATGTGTGGGCTGGTCTTACTATTATCCTTTTCTTTCAAAAGATTTTTGAAGTTAAATCGTATGGTTGGAGTTTACTCACACCAGTCCCATGACTGACCCAGAGTTTATTTTGTTTGTTTTCCCTAAACTCTTGGGTGCCCAAATTTGTACGAGCAGTCAATTGTTTCAGGATTTTTCAGATTCGCTTGGAAGAGCTCAAAGCAGGAGGTTTCACCTTTATTTATTTAGAGATTATTTCCGCTGTGATGTATATGAGTTATACTCTGATAATGGTATGTATATAGTTTTGTATTTCAAAGTTATGTTATATAATATATTTTATTCGTTCCGTTGTGAGATTCGTGTTTACTCTGATTCTGTTCAGTATGTTCTCCTTCTTCTTCTTCTATTCTATTAGTTCTATCTTTTCTATCTTTTCTATCTCATCCTTCAATTTCTTTCTATTAATGATCTGGTATTTTCGATGTCTGAACAGTCGACACTGGGTTTTGTGTCGATTTTCGGAGTTGAAAATTCCAGTTCGTTACAGTTGGTATCAGAGCTGAAGGTTAAGGGATTACCTTAGCTCTGTGGCGTAACTCAATAGAGATGGAGTTGGTAATACTCTAGATTGAGTATGAGTGTGTATATATGAGCGCGTAATTGTAAATCAATATAAAAACTGTTTTATATTGTGTTGATTGGTTTGGCGAGTGGTTTATGAATTCTGGTCGATACTGGATTGCAAACTGTATCGATAGGTGTTTCTAAACTCTTGAACAGAGTAATTCGACACAATATTGTTTTAAAAAGCTGGGTAAATGAAATAAATTATCCAAAATATATTTTGATATAAAAAAAGTATATAACCTGATATTATTATAATATAATTGGATGTGTGATCATTATTATGATCGAATAAGATTTATAATTGAGTTGGTTATATAAATAACCAATCGAAATATTATACAAGTATGATATGCAAAATCAGATGAACTAAATCTGAATTTAAAACCAGAATTGAAATAAAACTCTGGAGAGTTGGAAATAATGTTTGGATTAAATGTGAATTTTAAAATCCTAGGAGATTAGAAATTGTTTCCTAAGTGCTGTGAAAAATATTTTGAAGAAAACTCAAAATGGAAGTGTTTTAAAATGAATTTTGAAAAGTAAGATAGTATTGAACTCACTTTGATCACTGGAAAATAATTCTGATGATGCTAGCCACATCATCAATGTCATTTTCGAGTTTCCAAGTGACGGATTACTACCAAAGGTTTTGTTTTGAGTTGTTTGAGGAAATAAGCATTTGGAAATTCAAATGTTTTGAATAATATATGATTTCAAACTGATTTGAAATAAACCCCAGGAATTTGAATTCTGAAATTTAAAATTTACTTATGAAGTAAATAAATAAAGAATTTAACACAGTCAAATAAAATTGGAGTTGAATTGAAGCCAATTCGGTGGAAAACATACTAGAATAAGGATTTGACTTGGCAAAGTAGTTGAGTTGTGAATTGAGATTAGAAATGGAACCGAACTTGGTTGGGAAATTTGATTATTTGGAATTGGAATTGAACTAGAGTTTGAAAAAGAAATTTGAGTTGGGATGTAAGACAATTATTGATTGAGGATAAACTGACTGGAGACCAATTGGAGATACATTTGGGTATGCTGAATGGATTGCAAATGGAAGCGAGAAAGTTGGATGCCCAATAAAGGAGAAGGCCCAGAGTGGCGTGTGGTAGTAGTACCGAATGAACCGTGCAGTAGAGAGGCTAACGAAATTCTCCGAAAATTTAAGTTGTTAGGAAATTCTCAGAATTTCTGAAAGTATTCGTTAATTTGAAGAAATTAATATTTTAATTAGAATTAATCGGTTCTGTTTAAACTGGATTTAAGAAATTAAATAAAAGATTTTTAATCTGGTTATGATATAGATTGTGGCATTTTTCCCATCTTAGCAATTTCGAGGACGAAATTATTTTAAGGGGGAAGGAATGTAACGTCCCGCATTTTCATCGGTTTGTATTTGAATATTTAAATCAGTTTAAATATTGAAATCGTAATATAAGTGGATTTATATATTAATTAAACGAAGTTTAACGTATGAAAATATATATTAAATATAAACGAGCTCATAACGACGCTGCAGTTCGTAATTTAACGTTTTGAACTTCAGCTGAGTGTACATGACTCGTTTTAAATTGGATTTCTGCGAAACAAGAAACGTTGGGATCTGTTGAACCGTATCTTTCTAATGGAAGTGAAAAACCAAGATTTCGTGTTACAGATTGTGAGTTACGTCCAAATCAAATTTTCGAATAGTCGCTAAGAATCATTTATCGACCGTAATAGTTTATTCGATATAACTAGATACAGGTTGCGAATTTGGACAAGGTTCTTTTGGGACGTAGTGATAATTTAATTTTTAGAATTTTACTGTAATTTTTAATTAATTTAATATGCAACTTTTTATTTGGAGTATTTTGCACTCTATATCGATATTTTGGGTTTTCAAAATATGAGTTAACCTACCGATATTATTATATTTTTGGGATCGTGGAACCTCGCTGAACATGACAATATTTTTATTTTTGTCCATAGCAGTTCGAGATTTACGAGTTAGGAACCATGAGATATTTATAATTATTTTATTGTATAACATCTAACGGAAACTATACTTATCTAATCAAATTAATTAAAGGTGACGCACGCCACCCTAACGATTTAACCTGCGTAGGCTGAAGCTAAATATTTTCATCGAATTATCCCATCATGCAGACCCATTTCCTTCGTACATACCTATGCCTTCGTTTCCGCTGGCCTAGTTTGGAATTAAACACACTGCCGTTACCTACTATTGAAATATACACTCCTACCTGTACTGAATGAAAAAGACATTTCCTTCTTTTCCCTTAGAAATACATGGTCTCGTCACCATTCTTTGGTATTGTAAGGCAATAGTATTTTTTTTCCGAACCATTACCTACCCTAGATAAACCATAATAGACGTACTAAGCTTAAAAATAGCAGACCTATTTTTACCACCCTATGATGTACGAGACTTGCTTTGAGTTATGAGACCAGGTCATCACGCGAACCAAGAAGCATGGCTATACACTCCCTACACTATAGCACTAGTACTACACCCAAGTTTTCATTGAATGAAGCCTCCCCTACCTGCCACAGCAACATCACCTAAATAGTTATGCCATCATGTTTCACTGTAGAGTCTATTGGATACAGCACCCATATTTCTTCACCTTCACCCCAAGGTAAACGCCTGCCATACGATGGAAAAGAAATCATACTGCATACCTAAGAACTAACCTATGCTAATATATATGTGCCTTCCTTAACCTTTAAGCATCGTACACCATCCCTTCCTATCACGTACCAATTGCTCCCAGGCTCCAGACTACCTATGTTAATCTATACCATTGCACATGCCCAGCCGTGCAAACCGCACATGTCTAACTGTAAAAAGAATGCTCTTGCCTACCACTTGATGTCTGCCGATCTAACTTAGCTAGGTTACTATACACTCCTTGACAATCAAGTAACCCCAACTATAAATTAGAAGGTAATGTTCATTTCAGAAGAAAAAGAATAAACCGCAAGAAACCTCTATATTCAAAACTCGTATACTTCACTCTTCCAACTGCTCTTGATCTTGAGTGGTTCGATCCTTTTTGTCGCTGTGATTTTCATACAGCGGATGAGGGAGTAAGAATGACGCAGACTTGTGATCGGCTGCGAGAGTACTTGGAAATGCACAATGAAAAGAGAGAGATGATGAGTTGTTTGTCTGGAGTGGCTTCGATGGAGTAGGAGCGTACGGAGGGAGTGTGGGGTGTTGTCAGCATGTTATTTCATGAGTGGAAAATGGTTATTGATATAAAGGAGATTCGGATAGATGGAGTGAGTGGTTGGATGGTGAGGCGGAGAGAAGATCAAGTACGGAAGGTGGGCGGATTTTGTGTTTCATGAAGCATGTGTTGGGTATAAACTGAGAAGGAACCATATTTGAACTGTTTTGGAGTGGTGCATGCGTGTAATTGGAAGGAGAGTGTGTGCTGATCACTTGAGTGCATGATGCGGTGGGGTGTAAAGGAATGGTATGTTGAAGCTGTACAAGGGGTTACGTTTTGAAAATCATGGACATGAAGGAGGCGCATGCAGTAGTATGTATGTGTGGTGATCTTTATTTGGATGGAGCGTGACCAGCTGACACAAGCGGTCGGACCCGGGCTGATGAGTTGGAAAATATGGTGGAGCGAAATGATTTGTTTAAGCAAGGATGCAAGAGGGCTTTGTTAAATGGTGGCAGTGTGGTTGATAATCACAGTGATGAGCCGATGGTGCTTTACTGTAGAAGACGTGGGATTTCAAATGCTGGAATGCCTCGGACCATTGAATTTACGGTTGAATAGTAAGAAATGATAACACTTTCAAGTGCGGCGTGGGTTGTTAGATGAGTATTTCACGTAAGAGAAGGAGTTGATGGGTACTCGTTTTGGTTTCTAAACTAATTAAAGGCGGGTGATTTTGAAGTGAAGTTGCAAGTTTGGGTGTTTGCAAGAGTTCAAGGAAATCCTAGTCAGAAGCTAAACAGGAAGTACGAAAAAATAAAACTCTTTAGCGAGCTGATCCTAAGTGTCGGTGTGGATCATTGTTGGACGCGAAGCGTATGGGAAAAGAGTAGGCATATGCAAAAACGCTACGCGATGAAGCTATTATGGAGCAGATGTGCGCTCGTTGAATTTATAACAAAATAAAATGTTGGATTCAGATCTATCAAGTGACGCAAATCGTTATTTAACGGTTAACGCGCCAAGGTGAGTAAATTCACTAACTCTGTTTTATTTTAAAATAATGGTTGAATGCTGTGTGATGGTTGATTAGGTAAATTACAGTTAAATTGATTGAAATAAATATATATCGTTGCATATGTACACATCATTGGTTGGATACTGATTTGACTAACATTTGTGGATGCAGAAATCGGTTGGAGGAATCCAACCGGATTCCTCAATATTTATATGTACTGTTTGTTTTATATAGATGCACTTTTTGAACCCAAATGACTTTTGAAACCTTGCGTTGATATTAGCGTTGAATGGAAATTCAAACGTTATTTTGGTTTAATCAATAGATGATATCGATTAAGAAAGTGGCAACAACCAACCATAAATGTATCATTTGTTTTAACCGCTATTGTTTTACCAAAATCCCACCGTGTACGAAGCACGTGTTTCACCATACTTACTAAATGATTTGGTAAGTGGATTCTTATATTGACAAGATTAATAAGTAAGTAGGCGGGGATTAACTTGATGATTAATAACAAGAATTTATTGTTTTAAGAACGATTAAATGAGATATTTACAAATAGATTATGGATGATTTCATATTAAGTAAGATTAGTTAGAATCGATTATTGTTTATTTAATAGCAAATGGGATTATTTAGAAATAAATTATTATTTTTATAGTGAGCGATACAAGTGAGATTATTTGGATTAATAAATGTTATTTATTCAAAATAAAAAGATTTGTTAGAATTGATTAGTGGTTTAATCATGGCTAAATATTTACCAAGCAAACTGTTTTGATCAATAATTGGTTATTTAATTAAATTAGATTGGGCTGATTAATCTAATATACTAAATTAATGAATAGTTGTTTTAGTTTAAATAAGATTTTAAAGTATAAAGGATTTGTCTAAAGAAGACAAAGCGAAGAGGAATGTTTAATAAGGGATTTGTCTAAGGAAGACGAAGCGGGGAGAAATGTTTAAAAATGGATTTGTATAAGTTAATGTAATTAACCGAGTTTTCAAAATAAGGATATGGCGTCATAAAACCATATTTAAAATATAGCAAGAAGCACGTTTACGGATTTTAAAGTATAAGGGGGTGGAGTTACGAATTTATATCTATTCTAAGGTAAGAATGTTGTTGATCAAGGTCTGAGAGGTAATTAAAATTCCCCAACTTGAACGACTTCACTATTATCGAAGGATGGTATTTGTTTGTAACGAAAAGAGATGTCAATATTTTTGTAACGAAAAGAGATGTCAAGATTTTTGTAACGGAAAGAGATGTCAAGATTTTTGTAACGGAAAGAGATGTCAAGATTTTTGTAACGGAAAGAGGCGTCGAGATTAATTATAAAGTGGAATATAGTAGCGTATTGCAAGTTTGTAAACTATAGCGATAAAATAACGCTGTTGGCTAGGCTTAAGCGTGACTATCATGTCGAGATTAGTTATAAAGGAGAATATTACATCGTTTGACAAGTTTTTGAACTATAACAATAAAGTAGCGCTGTTGACCAAGCTTAAGCGTGATTATTAGATATAGCACTATTTCCTAGAGAGGTTTGAAACTCACTTAGCCAAGTGATAAGGAAATAATTATGTCTTTCCGAAGAAGTGATATAGTTGGATTTGGCTTTATCGAATTGTATGTATATAATCGATAATGATATTTATTATTAAAACCAAGTTAGTTTGATTTAATGGGATCAGTTTCTATGAGAGATAACATTTGCGATTTAAAGTGAATTATGTTTAAAAAGCAATCATTGTAGAATTAAATGGTTATATTGGGAATTGGAAATATTTTCCAACATAAATAATTCATATATAGGAAATAAGAAGTGTGAAAAAGCGAGAAATGTTTTCGAACGTTAATGACATATGGTTTCAAGAATATGGAAAAATAAGGGTTTATAATATTTGTAAATGTTTTCCAGAGCGTAAAGGGCTTAACGAGCTTTGAGAAAATATCTAGGAAGATATAGGAAACGGGAAAATATTAGAAAGGGGCAGCAATGTGTGATGTTTGAATGGATGTTGTTTTTACTTCGATAGTTAAATAACTGACTATCGAAGTGTTTTGACCATCGTTGTCAATACGGAGAGACCGGTTGGATATATTATATAAAACCACTCCGTATAGGCATAAGCGCTGCGAATTTGATTATGCTGAAGACAATTGAAGATGGAGTGAAATACAAGGGTCGTCCTGTTCCAGAATGGTGCTTTCTGTTTGTCCAGACCCAGGACAACTTGTATGGACGAATGTCTGACAGAGTATCCCTAACAGTCACACAAGACGATCTTTTCAAGGTATTACGTCTGGTGGCAGAGAAATTCGTTTCTCTTAGCTTTTATACCCGTAATATTTTTGGGAAGATCAACTAGTGATTTGATAGGTTTGACGATGTGACATTCAAAGTGTATGATGGCCAGATGTTCTGAAAGGTAGACGTAGCCTCTAGCCTCACAACCGGGAAATGACAAAAATCGGGCAGGCAGCATGGCTATGTGGGTCGCTCCCATTAGGGTGTATAATCACCTATCTAGAGAAATTCCTTTTGTTTCTTAATCTATCTATTCTGCCCATTCGGGAACGGTGGTTTGAGTCCAACCGTTGGTGATATACATTCGATACACTCAAGCGAAATGAGTGGTCGGTCATGTGTGGGCCGGGTTGCAAGACGTTCTTGTTGAACCCAGGTGTATTCGCCTCTAGAGATACATCATCGGAAGGTGGTCCCATACCTTGTCATAGTTGGAATCCAATCTCCAATAAGCGCCCTGCGGTTTTTGATTTTATACTATCTATGTAGAGCGTGAGATGCAAGCGTTCTACTATTTGGTTATTTATTTGATTAGACATTATTATAATATCACTGGGTTTTGATATCAAAATGTTTGGGTTATAGTAAGATAAAAACCGTCCGTGTTTATGTGTGGGCTGGTCTTACTATTATCCTTTTCTTTCAAAAGATTTTTGAAGTTAAATCGTATGGTTGGAGTTTACTCACACCAGTCCCATGACTGACCCAGAGTTTATTTTGTTTGTTTTCCCTAAACTCTTGGGTGCCCAAATTTGTACGGGCAGTCAATTGTTTCAGGATTTTTCAGATTCGCTTGGAAGAGCTCAAAGCAGGAGGCTTCACCTTTATTTATTTAGAGATTATTTCCGCTGTGATGTATATGAGTTATACTCTGATAATGGTATGTATATAGTTTTGTATTTCAAAGTTATGTTATATAATATATTTTATTCGTTCCGTTGTGAGATTCGTGTTTACTCTGATTCTGTTCAGTATGTTCTCCTTCTTCTTCTTCTATTCTATTAGTTCTATCTTTTCTATCTCATCCTCCAATTTCTTTCTATTAATGATCCGGTATTTTCGATGTCTGAACAGTCGACACTGGGTTTTGTGTCGATTTTCGGAGTCGAAAATTCCAGTTCGTTACATCTCATCTTCTATATGAAGCAAATCGTGCCTTTCATAAATACCTACAAATCAGATTAAAATCCTAAAAACCCGAATTCTTGGATTTTTGGACATGTAATGAGTTGATCTACCCATTCATAGGCGTTCTGTCTAGTGCGATTCATTTACTTGGTGCTCGATTTTCATTTAGTAGTGACCATGGGTTCTCTGGGCGATCCAGGTGGAAAATCGTAAATTTGTCAACTACAGAATGGAGCGTCGGGGTGGGCCGAGTCCATCGGCAGTGGTAGGCCATCGAAAGAACGTTAGTGACGGCCTGTTTTTGAGGATTTAGGGTGTAATTTTCATGGGATTTTGTGGCCTATTGCGGGAGAATGGGGAGACCAAGCTGGTCGGAGGTTGTAGTGGGGTCGGAGCCGGATCTGAGGGTGGTTGTGTGATGGCCTGGTTGGGTGAGTGGAGGAAGCAGTGATAATGTTTTAGGGGACGGTCTTGTTCGAAATAGTGGAATCGCGTTATGTCTAAGTGGGAGAGAAGGTATCAGGCATCAATGTATTAATGTAAATTGCTAATTAGTGTAATTAAGATAAACATAATCATTTCAGTTCGATGTTTAATATTATAACCACTACAACTCAATCGTTCGTGAATAGCATTGCATGAAACAAGTGTCGTTGGAATCGTATCGGAAAATACTACGATATCGAACTGGTTCGGGAGATTCAGAGCTAATTGGAATTTTATATAGTTTCAAATGCTCGTTTGAAACTATATAACTCGACCTGAATTGTTGAATCAAAATGAAACATGAGTTAACTCACTCTTTCTGAAATACTATGATGTGGTAAAATTCGTATAAGGATAATTTATCGTTATTAGTATAAACTGGATGATTGGATGCTATGAATGATTATTGTTTGTTTCTTTGCTGACGATGTTTATATTGTCGGCATTAAAATGATAAAGAAAATACTTCTATCTCATATTTATTTATATAATGATGAGTTGTGATGTAGGGAAATACAAATTGGAGGGATCGAATTGGATTCCTCAAATATTTGTGTTATTATTTGATTTCATATTATTCATATATGAACTGTTTGACCCCATCGATATTTAAACATGTTTGGATGTTGATTGTTGAATTACAATTCAACGTTGTTGTGTTTATAATCAATAGACAATGTTGATTATGTGACTAGCAATAGATGGCCTAAGTTTACCTTTTTAATACATTGATTTGCCGTCGGGAGTACCAACGAAGATTAAGTTAGAACATTTATTTTGTATAATGGAAGCGAAGTTTTCATTCTTATTTTAAATAGAAATTTTATATAAATAAATCTATGTTTATGAATTAGTTTTTATAAAGGTATTATAAAATGATTTATTTAGCAATTTATTACATCTTAATAAGTTTTACAAGCAAATAAGTTAAGCTTTAACCTAATGGTTAATATTTGGAAAAATTGTTTTTAAGAAAGCTATTGAGATGTATTATTAAATTAATTATATTACTAATTAAATTAAGATGGACGATTAGTTGTAATTAGTTAACAAGCTAACTGATGTTTTGAAGTTGAGTAAGTCAACTATTTTATTTGGAATTGATTATTAGATTAATTTATTTAATAGAAATAGTTTTAACAAACACTCGCTAAACTTAACGAGTATTCTTATAAGTTAATTAATCTTTAATTTATCTGTGTAAAGATACCTATCGAGTTGATAGTTAATGATGAAGTTAATCATTACTTTGATATTCTTTTAAAATGGATTAACTATTCTACTTTCATATATAACAAAGTTAACAGATTTACTTAATTAATAATGAAACAAACTACTTTTATTTGGTTAATATAGAATTACTTATTATGTTAATTAATGATAATTGAAGTGATTATCTTTTAGTTGGAATCCATTTAAGAAGATACCAAATTGGGAATGAAATTTAGATGAATTGAGTAAATGGTTAAATTCCTAGTTTATGAATAAAGTTCATAAAGGAGATTTAAGCTGATTTGATGGTTTAAATAAAGGTTTACTTAGTTATGGAATTAAGTGAAATGAATGAAAATGAAACAAAATATTAAAAAAGGGATTTTGGTAAGGGATTTGCTAATTGAATCTTTTAATAAAACCCGAGTAATAAAACAAATTATTTAAAGAATTCTAAAGTTAAAAGGTGATGTTTTAGTAAGAATTTACTAAATCAATGGATTAAGTAACACTAGAAATATTTGGAAAGAGTTTTACAAAAATAGAAAAGAGTTTATAAAATCATATTTTCAATGGAATAGTATATGGAATTGTATGTGATATTAAAATTAGTATCAGTTTTAGAATTACGAACTATTATCTATCTTAAGATAAGAACATTGTTGATCAAGGTCTTTGAGGTGAATAAAATACCCCAATTTGAATGACTTCATTATTATCAAGGGATGTTTTTAGTTTGTAATGGTAAAAGATGTTTAAAATAGTTTATTATTTTTATAAGAGAAACATTGCAACTTATTTGCAAGATTTTGATATGCAATTAAACCTATTCGGTTTTAAAAGAAAGCAGCGTATAATTTAACATTGTTTGACCCAAGTGTGAAGTGTGTCCATACTTATACCGTCCGATTAAGTAAACAACACTATTTTTTATATAATGAGAATAGCATGTTTATAAATACATTTACTTGAAATAAGAAAATGGTTGGAATTTTGAAAGATGAAATAATAAGTTATATTAGTTTCCAGATGGAAACGAATATTGGAAATTAAAATTAATATTTCCATAAGTGGTACTGTTAGTCTAAAAAGTTTGGAAGTTAAAATAACTATTTGGGTTATATTATGAATAATGTACATCATTTTGCCCACAAATAACGTTGGTAATTAGGGTCGTACCATTTGACTAAGAACATATAATGATATTTTCCAAAGTAAAGGGAGAAAAAGGATTGTGAGTATATATAACTAAAGGGGTTCATGAATATACTTATTCAGTTGAGGTAAGACTATGAAATCGATGAAATGATTTAATTTATGTTTTAAATAAAAGGGTCTGAGCAGCTGAAGTACTAATTTTCACTCTTTCGAGTCAATAGTTAAAAATCTAACTATCAATAAATTCCTTAGTTGACCTTTTGACAAGTTAGTTCGAAGAAACCGGGATGGGAACTAGTCCTAAAACCACTTTAAACCAACTGTGCGTTCGAACCTAACTTGCAAGGATGCTTTTAAAGTTGGAGATTGAAGACCGTGGATCTTCCTAAGAGGAAGAACTACTTGTTGAATTTCTTTGACTTGCAACCAGAGTTACTTTGATTGTGATTCTATCGTGACTGAAATCTATGGATTGCAAGGACTACTCGCTACTGATCCTTGGATGATTCCCATATAGGATGTTGTAAGAGAGTGCCTTCGGTTCATCCTGTTTCTGGATGACTTGTGTAGATGAATATATGTCAGAGTATTTCCTGAAACTCACATACGTTGATTTTTACCAATTTTGGTGGTGAAGGAGGAAACTTGTTTTATCTTAACACCAAAAGTATATTTTTGCGAACGTCAATTAGTGATTTGATGGATCTGACAATGTGGCATTCAAAGTTAATGTGATGTTCTCTAAAAAGTAATTGTGGCCTTAAGCCTCATCAATAAGAAATGATAGAAATTGGACAGGCAAGATGGTTGTGTGGGTCATACCCATTAGGGTGTACTATCACCATCTAGAGAAATTGCATTTGTTCCTTCTTCTATCGCTTTATATGCTTACAGGAAACAGTTTTTGATCCCAATCGTGGGATACAATATATTCGGTACACTCAACTTAAATGAGTGACCGGTCATGTGTGGCTGGGTTGCAGCCCTAATGTTTCCTATGTAAAGAACACTGATAGGAGGTGGTTCCATACCTTGTCACGTTGGAAATCCAAACCCCAATACGAGCCTTACATTTTTAGTTGTAAATCAACTATGTTGGCAAGTGATGCAAAGTTTCCATCTATATTCCTATTTATTTGTGGTTTGATAGACATTATTATAATATTACTAGATTTTGATATAAAAGGGATTTGGTTATCATAAGGTAAAAACACATGCCATGTTTAGGTGTGGTCATGTCTTACGAGATTTCCATTATTTCAAAGAATTTTCTATAGTTAAGCAAGTTGTTTTTGCTATGAATTTTATCACTGAAAGTCTTCCAGACTGACAATCCATATAATTTTGCTTGTCGCTAAAGGGCTCAGTCAGGGCAAGTGCATTTTCTGTGTTATACTAGGATTTGCTTGGATCTTCAGGAAAGGAGCTGGAGTCAAGAAGTATATATTTCCGTATTTTCTGGTAATAAAATTATTTCTGCTATGTGAGTTGTATTAATCAAATGTGTACTCTGATGTTGTAATCATATATATACAGTTTCTTTTGAGTAAAGAGTTGTGATATATTATATTCTATTCGTTCTGCTGTGAGGTTCTATTCTACTCTGATTTTGTAGTGTTTTTGTTGGTTTTCTTCTTCTATTCTAACATTTCTTTCTTTCTTATTCTCACACTCTAATTTTTTCTATTAACTATACCGATTTTCGATAATTGGGTTTTGGCAAGTAATACATGATTATATATTATTGTCGAAATTCGAGCGTCGAATTCCATCGCGTCATTACATTAGGCATACAAACAATTTTTGCATCTCGCTTGATCTCCACTTCCACTAGTACAAAATATGCTTATTGCTTCGCCGCGTTTGCATCAGTTGTCTTTACAACTAATGCAAATAATGTTATTTGCATTGTTTTTTTTTGAATCGCTACAAATACACATAAGAAAATAACAATATTTGCTTTCGCTTTCCTCATAACCGATGCAAACAACGTTATTTGTGCAACATTTCCTCGGGAAGTGATGGAAATGCATCAAAGCAAATATAATTATTTGCATCGGCTCCTGAGGAATCGATGCAAATACAATGAAGCAAATAGTATTATTAGTATTGGTTCTCTTTACAACCGATGCATGTAGTGTCATTTGCACTGGTTTGCATCGAATCATGATAAGCTAATGCAAATGCATCGCAATGAATGGTGTTGTTTGCATCGGTTCTTTAAAAATCAAAGCAATTGCTTATTATTTTATTTGAAGCAAATACGCATATCAATAATCATAAATACTCATTCATATATGTCATTATTCATGTTTTATTATAATTAACAATCACCAATAAAAATTATTATAAAATAAATAGATTTTCAATTGATAATTTATTATAGTTAGTTAGTATAGTTAGCAAAACAATTAATATTTATTAATTAAAGTAAATATTTATCTAATTAATAGTAAATACTTAATAATTAGTATTTAACAATTAATATTTAACTAATAAGTAATATTTAATAATTAATAAGTCATGTTAAATAATTAATGATTATTATTTATAATAATATTTGATTATTAATCTTTAATAAGTAATATTAATAATTATTATAGAATGATTATTATTTAACAATAAAAAATTATTATTCAATAACACCACTAAATAATTAATAGTTAATAATTAATAATTGATTATTACTTTTTAATAAGTATTGTTAAGTAATTAGGTAGTATTTAAACAAGTAATTATTAATATATTATATAATTACTAATTATTATAAATTGTCAATAATTTTTATTTAATAAGCTTAATATTAATCACTAAAGTAATTATAGTCAAACTTTATCGATTACATTAAATAATTAATAATTGATAGTTGATACCGAATAATTAATAGTAAATATTAAATATGCAATGTTGATGTTTGGAAAATATTTATATTTAATAATTAATAGGGAGAATGTAGTAGTAAACAATTAACTTTCAATAATCATAAATTAATAATTACTACTAAATAATTTACTTAAATAATTATTTAACAATTTAGACTAATAATTAATAATAAAATTTAGTGCTTATGAAGAGATAACTAGTATTTAATAATTTATTTCAAATAAGTAACAGTTGATAAATATTATTTAAAAGCTAATAATTTATGATCGAACAATTAGATAAGTAATTATTTATAATTGATAAATAATGCATAATTGCTAGTCATTATCTATATTTAATAATTAATAAATATAGTTAATAATTAATATTAATTAAATTATAATTCATTAAATGGTTTGTATTAAAAATATAATAGTTAATAGTTATAATAAATTTTAAATAATAAGTAATATTTAATAATTAAATATAGTTAGTAACTAATAATTAATAATTAAATATAATTAATAATTAATAATTAAATATAATTAATAATTAATAAATCTAGTTAGTAATTAGTAATTAGTAAATTTTTAAATGATTATTATTGAGTAATGTTTAATAATAAATAGTAAATAGTAATAATTAAATATAATTAATAAGTAATATTTAATGATAAATAATAATTAAATATAACTTAATGAATATTATAGATTATGTTATATCAAAAATTAATTATTTAGTAATTTATAATTAGTATTGAATAATTAATAGTCAATATACAATAATTAATGTTTAACATTTAATGTGTAATAAATAATGAATGTTTAATAAAACGTAGTATTTATTATTCAATAATAAGTTTTCTTTAATCATTGATTAATAATTGTAGTCAAATATTGGATTTTAATAATTATGTAACGATTTAGATTAATATTTAGTAATTAATAATAAAATTTAATATTTATAAGGTGATATTTAGTATTTGATAATTGTATTTAAATAATAATAATTAATATGGACTATTAAACAAATTGCAGCATGGGTCAAAAGTAAAGGTCACGAAATTTTCGTTTTGTTCTGTCTCGTGAGTCAGTGAATTGGGTTAAGAATACATGGTGAAGTCGCTTATTTTGTTTTCAGAAGAGGTCACGAAATATTTTTTACAATTTAGCATATAATATTTTAAAATTATAATGAATAATTATATGAAATATCCATTTTTCGAAAAATTAAAATTTTGAAATTAATAAATAATGACTTCTATTTAACAATTAATATTAGGTGTATATTGATTACATTATAATAAATATTAATTATTTAATAATAAATTATAACTATTACATAATTACTTAGAATAATAACTCTAAACAAATAAAAATTAAAAAATAGTAATCCGTATTTAATGTGATGCATTACAACAAGATGCATTATAACCTTGAGAACTATTTCTATAAGTTTATAGGGGGAATCGAACATTAAATAATTACATAAGATATGTTATAACATAATGCATTAGTAATAAGTAATTAATAATAGATATTAAAATTATAAATATTAAAAATTATAAATATTAAAAATTATAAATATTAAATAATTAATATTGATATTAGTGCTAATAATTAATAATTTTACTATCATTTGAAATATGAAAATAATTTAAAATCAATGATCCATGACTAATAATTTAAATTAATGGTTAATAATTTGAAACTATTATTTATATTTTAATTTTAGTATTTTGAAAAATTCTGAAATAAAATTTTAAGCATTAATAAAATTTGATTTTTTTTAGAAATTTCATAGTAAATTAATTTGTTTTATAATACATGCTATCATTTATAAAATATGTAGAGTGAAATGTAAATAACATTGTAACTCTCGATCATAAACGTATATACTTTGATGCAACTTAAGTCTAGTGTTGATAAGAATACTTTGGCTCCAGAAGCAATTTTTTCCATCCAATCACTAATTTTTGGCTCCAATGAAATAATTTTTAGCTTGCTTACTCCACCACTTTCTTATTTTTATTTGATATGTCGCGTCTTTGGAACCATTTTACATTTTATTCTACTCTCTCCATATCTCAAGTTACATGGCGCAGACTCTCAACTCTCTCCCACCCCAAACTAACCGTTGACCTTTTCAAAACATCAGTAATCTCCTTCCCTTCCTTATCTATGACCCTTAGCTTTGCATCGTTAGCTCCAACGTTCTCCTAACTAATTCGTCCAATGGTACAGCGACCGCTTCGTTGTCTATTTACGTGGACACTATTACAAAACTGGAGCTGAGGGTGAATGGGTTCGGGCTCAGATCGATGAAACTTCTGTTGAAGCTGAGGTATTGGCCTCTCAAATTTCTGATTTGATATGATCGATTTGGGTAATTGTTTATTGATTGGGTTTCTGTATTTAATGGATCTAATTTGTTGACTTTGGTTTTATTTTGTTATTAAGGAATTATTTCGTGTAAATCTGGAAGTCCTCTTCTTCAACGGCATCAAAAATAAGAAATTTATGTATTTAGATTGAATTTTTCATGTTATTTGAGAACTAATCCCATACTATGAATTATTTGAAGAAAAAATTATGGGTTTGATAGATGAATATGTAGTAGTATCACATGAATGAATTCTACATCATCTGAAACTAGATTTAAACCTTCTTCTGTATAATTTATTTTCTTGTTTTCTGTTCTCATTTCATTTTTTATTCTCCTTTTGTGAAGACGAGTAAAGGTGAACCACTAATGATGGTTTTTATTTGATATATGTATTTTGGTTTTTACAAATGCTTTTATAGCGTGAAAACATTGGAA
The DNA here is from genome assembly GCA_030737875.1 of Allium sativum. Classification (NCBI taxonomy): domain Eukaryota; kingdom Viridiplantae; phylum Streptophyta; class Magnoliopsida; order Asparagales; family Amaryllidaceae; genus Allium; species Allium sativum. The sequence continues at coordinate 384,844,788 of CM060922.1, forward strand.
TTTGAGGCTTTTTTTATCCTTATGCTCACAGAATAAACGTTGGCATGCTGAGTTTAAAATTTTGGGAATCTGTTAGTTGTCTATACACAGTTTTATAATTTCTAATATTTGAATGTCATTTCAGTAGGTAATTAAACATCAGCAGTGCATACAAATATGCGTTTGAATGCTTAATATGTCTATCCGCATTAACTATGTTGTCCCAGGTAATACACTGAGTGTTGTTTTCTATTTTAGGTCCTTTCTTTAATAATGTTTCTATTAATACAAACACAATTGCACAATCTTAGTTCAATCACCTCTAGTATCAAGTTTTGGAGCTCAGGAGAATGAAATATTATCATTTACATCTGCAGTAAATTTTTCTCCATCAAATGATTACAACATGCTTTTTAGTCAAGGTATTTACCATGGAAATTTGGTTATAAGAAAGCACCATCTTCCAATTATATTCTGAGTGCACTTTTATTTTTCTAATTTTATTTTATTGAGCCACCTACCAAGTTTGGAAGCGGTATCACTAGAAAGACTATTATTGTAAAAACTCCTATTTTTGGAACCAATTTAAAATTATTTTTAATTGATTTTTATAGAAATTAAATATTTTAAATGAGTTATTTTGAGAATAAACAATTTAAAATTTATTTAAATCGAAGTTAGAACGTATAAATTTAAATTTTAATAAAACGAGCTTGAAATGGCGCGGTAGTTTGAAAATTCGATTTTAAACTTTGAATGAATATATAGTATTCTATATAAATCGGAATTTGATAAAACAAGAAACATTGGAATATTCTGAATTGTAATTTTCTAATGGATGTAAGAAATTGGGATTTCACGTTATAAATTGTAAATTATGTCTAAACTGAAATTTAGAATAGTCGCTCTGGAATTTATATATATATATATATATATATATAAAATATTATATGTAACTCTTAAAAATAGTCATTTTGCAAATGACCTCTGTTGTCAACGAAACCACTTCCATTGGGTTTAAAATGACGTTTAGGTGATCGAAAAGTATAAACTTCGATATATTCCGAGTTTGGAGTTTTGGCACTTAGGTTGGGTCTTGGTTTGGCTAAACTTAGCCCACCATATAACCCCAAATCAACCCATTCTCCCTCATTCACTTCAACACTTCAACTCTTCAAAATAAATAGAAAATGGGGAAGGGAGAGGGTAATTAAAATTCCCTAAGCCCTAGCTTAATCTAGAGGTTCAATCTTGCTGAATTCAAGTGCAAATCAAGTGTAGAAGCTTAGGTAAGCTCCTCTTCATCTTCTACTACTTGTTTCCTCTTTGATTTCTAAGATTTCCTATGACCTAACTCTTAGGAAATTCAATTATATATGCTTAAATTGGATATTAGAAAGCTATATTAGAAGAGAGGTTGTTCTAGCTTGTCACTAGATTGATTTCTTGCATCTAGCAAGCAAAGGTGAGTTCTTTGTGAGTTCTTCATGTCTATACCACTAGTTATTAGCTTGTACAGTGTAATTTAGGTTCATTTAGAGTTTTGTATATGCATGTGAATTGGATTGAGATGTATACACTTTCCGGTTCATTCGTGTGAGTTTCATAAAATTGAAAATTGTGATTAGAAGTGTCCACACAATCTAATTCATATGCTATTAGTTGATTTGGTGATGTTGTGAAGCTCCATTGCCGCCCCGGTAAAGTCTCAAGCCTTCACGAGTCGCTTGAATCGCTTTTTATGCATGTGATTTCAGTGTTATGAGTTGCTTCGGTGAGTTATAGAAGCCCCATTTGCATGTATATAACATCATAGGCCTTCGGGCATTGGGCCATGTCACTTCGAACCTGTTTTCTAGGCAAAAAAGTAAAAAACTTGGGTTTAACAGCCCATTCGGCCATTAACGGCTGACTAGAGAGCATTCCCACGGTCGTTAATGGCCGAACAGAGTAAAAAAAAATTAATCTTAAAACGATCATAATTTTTCATATGAACTGGGAATTCAGCGAAACAAGATGCGTTGGAACCGTCTCGACGTGTGCTTTGCAATAAACTAATTTGGAGTAATTTGGAGCTAATGACTATTTTTGGTGCAGGAAAACGTCTGATGTAAATGATCGAATGTTTATCGTTTTTCAACGATTTCAAAACCACTCAAGGTGAGAATTCTCTCACACAAAATCTTTGTACAATTATTTATTTTTATAATTAGATATTCGTTAATTGTCTATGATTCGAATATTTGTTTTTTGTTTAATGAATGTTTATAGTTTTATTGTTATCATTATTAAACTGTGATTATAAATATAATGTTTATAAATAAAACGTTTATATTATAAATGATTGGGAAGACAATTAACCCACCCGTCTCCCAAATATTAGATAACTCACATGGATTGTGATGAAAAACCCACATGGGTATTGGAACGATAATTTTACATGTCGCCCAATTATCGAAATAATGATCATTGGATGTTGATTGAAAACCCCACACGGGTCTGGGGATGATAATAATTTCACACATCTCCTTTATGTTTAGTTGTATGTCAATCGATTGATTGACAGACCGTAGTAAGCGTTATTTAATTATTTAATGCTTATACAGTTGCTAATTGCACTTTGGATGTGCAATGAATGTTTAATAGTTGTTTATCGCTATTTTTGAATACATGCGATGTAAAGAATCCATATAAATAAAATTATACGATAACTGATTGAGTCTGATTCCAATTCAAAAATAACGAATATTTTAAAATAATATTCAGTGAAGAATCAAAATAGGACTTTGATGTCCGATTTTGGAGGGACACGAAAATATTGAAATACTCCAAGTTTGAAAGGATAAAAGATATTTTTATCTGAATGAAATGGTTAACAAACAGAATAAAGAATTGATGTGGTTTTAACATAACCAGACTTTTTCCAACTTATGAATTGGAAAGGATTTGAATGGAAACAATCTTCAAACTATTTCGATATCGGATTCCGTGATTATACAGATATTGTTGAGGAATTTGGAAGATATATATATCATTATTCCCAATAAGATATCTATTATGTAACAGGCCAAAATCGCCCTTTCGGGATAGCCCGGATTGAGTTGAGAACACGACAAATCAGAACACAAACAGAAGAACATTTCATTGTTATTACAACAATTACATCAGAGTACAAGAATATGACAGAGTTTGAATAAATAATATACATCAGAAAAATATCAGAGATTAAAATTTACAATGCAGCGAAATAATAATACATAACACAACTGGAAGAAATACACGGATACAAAGCTTTTCCGAATATAGCTCTAGCATTAAATCCAGGATCTTGGAAATAGAAATCTGCAAAGCCAAAACTTCTAGCTGCCCGTGTGGAAAATAGGGGCACTCAGAGTTTAGGTTAAAACAATAAACTCCAGGTCAGTCGTGGGACTGGTGTGAGAACTAAAACATTTATTAATTTGGTTTTTAAGTTAGGTAAATCAAGGGACCACGCCGTATAACATGGAACGGGTTTACCCCCAAGAATGCCAGTGCAAAAAAACAAACCGTGCAATGCTAATTAAAGAAAATGAAGCAATTATACGACTCAGGTCCCATCACACAATGCAACTCAAGCCGGAAGATAGATTTTTACCTTATAATTGCCAAATAATGCTTGGTACGCGAAATTTCATCTTTTATTATTACTATAAGTGAAGAAATCAACTTTAAATATAAATGCATCAATCATAGATAGCATAGTATCCCATGCTACTATGGCTCCATACTAGTTTTACAACTAAAACCGAAATGTCGTACTAGAAATTGGATTCCATCTGTGAACCAGGGAAAGAGATCATCCTTACTGAATTCGAGACAATCTAGCCTACCATGTCTCAAGCTACAACCGCAACTGCACCTAAGAACGTCAGGGCCGATCCTATCTTACTTTTGAGGATTAGTAATTCCTGAACAATGCGTTTCACCGCCCTATGGGGCGTAATGGTCAGTATGTCGACCATATCATCCATCGGCCCCGTAGTGACCGATATATCTGAGGTACCTCGCTTTCCAATGTCCATATAAGTAAAAATGTCCAGGCTTCATGCAATGACACAACTCCTAGCTCGAATGAAACGCACGTCCTCCCTGGGGTCCTTCAACCCATTTCTTGTACACACCGGGCTGTGAGGCTCACGAATTAACGCTACAAAAAGTTATGCTATTTTAAATCGTGCTTTGATCATCAACCACAAGGCTCTGCTTTTTAATAAAATCCTTGATCATTTGCATCTCACCATGCCACACAGGCAATTCATGCCATGTGACTGATGTCTATCGATATATAATCTCTGAGCTTGTACGTCTCAGAGATGGGTGTTAAGCAAGAGAATAAATTCTCCACCACCAAACAGATATATATTTAATAGAGATCAGTCAACAAAGAATAAAATCCAATGTTAAACACACATCCATTTACAAGTTCGTTCTGGGTATGAACGAAACCGGAGGCACCTTATTCCTCATCCCATATGTCCAATACAAGAGAGAGGTCCTCGCATATCCGGTCGATCTCCAAGTACATCTGGACGATCACCGCTTATTATCTTGTCTTTAGTGTACAGCCCAAGAAAGACATCAATAGTCATCCGAACGATGTGAAGAACTTCGGTCTTCAACCACCGTCTTCATCGTCGACTCATCGTTGAATCAGTTATTCAGAATGGATATAAACCCGGCCTTTCCAAATAACTCACGTATATTATGAACAAGTGCTACACCAACACAACATACGTCTCATTCCAATATTGAATATTCTTTATTCAAATATTCACATCATTAGGGATGGGTTCCCATTAGTTTTATCAAAGATAAATTCTTTAAATTTATTCTTTAATCTTCCTTTGCATATCAATCCAAACCAAATTATGGTTTATCCAAATTAGTCGGGATTAGCGCACTTTGCCGAATTAATCATTTGTTATATTTCCCAATCCCAACCTGTTCATCCCATGGAGCAAAACCGGTAATACTCAACATCTAACGTCACGGTGTTATCGGTAAATTCAATTACCATTTCACATTCAAATCTAATTAAAGATTTAACTATCGCTTGGAGCAAAACTGGTGATACTCTATTCTCGATCATTTCCCAGATTTGATAATTTAAATTATCACATTCACATTTCAATCTAATTAAAGATTCAATAAAACTCCACTTAGTTTTTGTCTTCCCAGAAATCAATATTAATGATTGTTTAACTTTGCGAAATCAGACATGTCGTATCGACAATCTACACCGTACCATAGATTTTTGCCGATATATAACCTCTAAGCTCGTACGTCTCAAAGAAGGGTGTTAAGAAAGAGAATAAATTCTCCACCACCAAACAGACATATATTTAGCAGAGATCAACAATACAGTTCAAAATACAATGTTAGACATGTAATCCTGTCTTAAACTGGGTTAAAGAACCAATGTCATTTAAAACACAATTGACGATAAACCCAAAATCACATTCCATTAATTATGGAATCTTCATGGAAAATAGATCAATATATAATCGATATCAATTTCCATATCCAACTAACAATATAAATGGAATAACGGCAAAGCCCTTTAAATTTCATATATATTAACAGTCTTCCTCCATAGAAGCTCACTTTGATTATTACCAAATCGAATTCCATTAAATTCCAATTTAATATATTAAATTGGAAAACTTTACTTTGGAAAATTTCCATTAAACCTTAATCAATATAAATTCCAAATGACATTTCACTGTAAATCGGGTTAAAGAACGAATGTCGTTAAAAAAAACAGTTCATAATAAACCCCATTCACATTCCATTTTATTCCAATTATTAAATATAACTGGAATATCTAATAATCTTAATTAAAAGATTTATTCTCTTCACACGGGGATAAGGAATAGTGTTACTGAAAACACCATTCACGACAATTCTTTTATTCAGTTCCAATTAAATATTAATTAATTGGTAAACTTCTCTAAATCTTAATTAGAAGGTTTATTCTTTTCTCAACTGGGTTTAAGAATAGTGTAAGTAAAGACACTGTTCCCAACAAACCGAAACCCTATTTGATATTAAATACAACGCTCTAAATAGAAATTATATCGGCTTATATTCAATATCAAATTCTGAAACCAACAGATATCGTATTGGAAATAATGATATATATATATCTTCCAAATTTCCATAACAATATCCATATAATCATGGAATCCAATATTGAAATATTCCGAAGATTATTTCTATTCCAAATCCATTTCAATTTATTCATTGGAAATTTCTGGTTATATTAAAACCATTCACATTTATTTTATTTAAAAAAAATTGGATTTCAAATCTATTTAATAACTAGATCATTTTGATAAAAATATGTTTTTATCTTTACAAATATGTAATTTTTCATCCCAATTCTTTCCAAATCATTTATTATGATTTTACACATATTATTAATATTTTTAATAATTTTATCAAGCCCCGTACAGTTGATTTCCAAAAAACAGTCATCGAACTGCACTTACAACGACCTTTTCCAAATTTGATTTGGACATAATTCCAAATCCAACTGTTAGATTTCAAATCACTTATATTTTTTGGAAACCTCTTTTCGATACGAACCCAACGGTTCCAGTTTTAGGAGAATCCGACGGTCGGATCTTCCGTAATGTCAATTCGAAGTCAATGGTCGAAATTCGCGAACTGCCGCGGTGCGACGCGTTCTATTCAGGCCATTAAATATATATATATATATATATATATATATATATATATATATATATATATATATATCATCGATTTCCATTTGAATTGTATTTTATAAATCATTTATAAATTCGTTTTAAAATGATTTTAACTTCATTTTAAATTTTAAATCAAAATTGAATAATCTATATCATTATATTATTTAAATGACAATATTTTCTAAATATCAGACTTTGAAATCGTTTCCTTTTCGATTTTCATTATAAAAATGAATAAAATCGATATAAATATCGTTTACGTCAAAATGGCGCATTTCTAATTAATACTGCTTCACATATTTTAATATTATTGTGTCCATCCAAAATCGGACATCAAAATCAGATTTTAATCCTTTACAAAATATTACTTTAAAATATTTGTTATTTTAAAAAATTCGTTCTTCCTGAATTGGAATCATACACGGTCAATTACCATATAATGTTATTTATATGGATTTCATACAACACATATGCATAATCATAATGATACACAATCAACCATCATCTAGAGTGCAATTTACAACTGTATAAGCATTAAAAATAAATAAATAATTCTCATCATAGTCTGTCAACCCATCGATTAACATACAACTAAATATTGGGATTAGTGTATGTCCAATATCATCCCAATACCCATGTGAGGTTTTCAAACAACAAATACTGATTATTATTTATGTAGTTAGGCGATGTTTAAAATTCATCTTCCCAATCAATATCAGTCAAATGGGTGTACATAAAAAAATCGTCTGATTTGTCAATGAATATTTATTTTCATTTTAGGAGCATTTTATGCCATTCATTTATACGTTAAAAAAATATTTTTAATGATAAAATATTTTATTCATCACATGAATATTTTATATAATTTATACATTCAATAAAAATGATATTTTTATTATTCAAACATTTTATTCAACATATGAAAATTTTATATAATTTATACATTCAATAAAAATGTTATTTTTATTATTCAAACATTTTATTCAACACATGGATATTTTATATAATTTATACATTCAATAAAAATAATATTTTTATTATTCAAACATTTTATTCAACACATGAATGTTTTATATAATTTATACATTCAATAAAAATGATATTTTTATTATTTAAACATTTTATTCAACACATGAATATTTTATATAATTTATACATGCAATAAAATGATATTTTTGTTATTTAAAAATTTTCTTCAACATATGAATATTTTAATTTTCATTTCACATCACAACACAATGCAGTCCAAACAAACAATCATGGTTTTTACAATAAATGGTGTCGGGTGCTGCTAAGCACCGTCTATGTCCTAGTATATATTTAACTGTAGATAAATTTGAGTGAGAAAAAGTTCTCACTTTGGGATCCACTCTGTCCGTCTTCAACTGGCGACTCTGGCACCATTCGGGTATGAATTTTCCCCAAATTGTAACTGGCTCCAAATTGAACCCAATTAGTGTTATTGTGAAGCTTCGTCCCCACGATCACAACGGATCTAGTTTCGTTGAATTTGGACCTCGTATGTAAAAGTTATTGTATTTTAAATATTAATTACTTTTCAAAATAATTTAATATTAAATAATTAAATAATTAAAATTAATCACCCTCATTATAACACTCTCCCTCACGATCGTTCTCTTCAGTCACGAAAAAGGAAACCCATCGCCTCGACTTGAATAGACCCCCCTCCGCACGCCGCCTCGTCGCTCTAGCTATGGATCGGAGGCCACTAATCTGACCGCCTCCATGCCTCCCTCCCATGCGTTGAACAGCGCCCAGCTCGGTGGACCAATTATCATGAAATTTGAACCGAAAGCAAGCGATTTTGACCCCAACTTCAGGCCGCCACGTCCATCGACAAAAGATCACCGCCACATCAACTTCAAGAGCTCGGAAAGCTCTCCGATTTTCTCTTTGAAGTTTTTGAAAATTACTGAAAGGATTGAAAGTAATTATGGATCGAAATCCAGAAGACGATGGCCTTTAATACCGTAAGAACGGCGAAAATAACATTTGACAAGGGTGAAGTAAAACTAGGGTTTGACCAGCTATTTATAATATAATTTAATTAATATTTAATTCTCTAATTGATTAATTTTCATCTGGACTCCAAATCTGTAACAACCAGGAAAATCAGAACCAATTTAAAATAAATTATTTTAAATATTCTAAATTCATTAAAATAGCCAAAATAAAAAATTTAAATTCGTTCTGATTTTCAGGGTTGTTACAATTGTTGCAACAACAATCAATCATTCACAATCACAATCCACACAATTTATATCGTCCATGGTCTATGGACGAGGGGAGCATATATATATATATATGTATATGTATATGTATGTATGTATGTATATAAATATTTCATTTCCATTTCAATAATATATATCATTTCCATTTTAATTCCATTCAATGCATATATGGTTTATACAACGTATATATAATTTATACATCATATATATAATTTATACAATGCTTGTATGTGAGATACACAAAGCTTATATAATTTATACATCGCTTATATAATTTATACAACGCATATCCATTCCCGGGTTGTTACAAAATCAAACACAACGACAGTCGCGCCTAGCTAATTACCCCCGTTCCGGACACAATGGGATATGTCCCATAAGCCAATTCAACTATTTCGATCAGTTTTTCCTTAAATTAAAATATAAGTCAATATAAATTGAATTCAAACGTACATTAAAAATTTACCGGGGCCACATACTGACTACAAAATTTATCGAAAAATAAATCTAGCTATGTTTTGACGATACGGTCCTAACATAACTAATTTCATCGAATTTGGAGATCGTTTGAAAAATGGTCACTTTCTGGTCGATCCATTTTAATCGAAATTGTCAAAACACGTTTTCTTTTGCCACGCTCACATATTAATTCCAAAAATTATGAAAATTGGAAGCTAACAATAATTTGACATTCCGGATCCAACCAAAGTGATTTCATCGAAAATGGAGGTCGTTTGCAAGATGGCTATTTTTTAAGGGCTATATATTATATAAAATATATATAAATTCCATAGTGACTATTTCAAATTTTAAACTGGACATAACTTTTTATTCCCATTATGAAATCTGGATTTTTCATATTCATTAGAAAGATAAAATGTGACGAAAAGGAATTTCGCTCGGTCAGAACCAGTCGCTAAACCGAACCAGACCGGTCGAAACGCCCTATCGTTTTGAGAACCCGACAAAATAGAATGCAGACGGAAGAACATTTCATTGTATATTACAACAATGCATCATATTACAAGAATATACAGAGTATAAATGAATATTACACAGAAATATCAGAGGTTTAAATTACATTTAAATACATCGCAGCGGAAAATAATATAATACACAATTAGAAGGAGATATACGGATACAAAGCTTTCCGGATATCGTTCCAGCTGTAAACCAGGATCCTATGAATATACATCTGCAAAACCAAAACTACAAGCTGCCCGTGTGGAAAATAGGGGCACCCAGAGTTTAGGTTAAAACAATAAACTCCAGGTCAGTCATGTGACTGGTGTGAGAACTAAAACAGTTATAAATCTTTATTTTAAAGTTAGGTAAATCAAGGGACCACGCCGTATAACACGGAATGGGTTTCCTCCCAAGGATACCAGTGCATAAAACAAACAGCGCAATGCTAAATAAAGAAAAATGAAGCTATTATAAGACCCAGTTCCCATCGCACAATGCAACGCAAGCCGGAGGATAGGGTTTTTACCTTATAATAGCCAAGAATGCTTGATACGTTTAAAACAAATCATTTGACACTATTATAAGTGCATAGTGTATAAAACAACTTCAAATCATAAATATCAATCATATGCGGCATGAGCGTCCCATGCCACTATGTCGCCATATATAGGTTTACAAATAAAACCGCAAAGTCACGTATTTGGAAATTGGGTTTCCATCTATGAACCGAGGCAAAAGATAGTCCTCAACCGACTTCGAGACTGTCTAGCCCGAGCCTCAGGGTCAGAGCGCATCGACCCTTGGATCCTCAGGGCCGGTCCACCGATGTGGATTAAACTTAAATCCTGAACATGCGTTTCCCCGCCCTTTGGGGCGTAAATGAGCCAACGAATGACTCCACCAGACCCGGATCGTCCGATCAAACCGAGGCGCCTCGCAACAGCAACAACCACATAGGTGAAAAGTATATAAATGTCAGGGCTGGTAGGTCACTAACACCACCCTAGCTAGAAAGAAACGCATGCCCTCCCTGACGTCCTCTCCCGTTTTTGGTTCACAACCGGGGTGTGAGGCTCGTGAATCAACGCTACACAAAGCTATGCCACACAGGCTTGCTTTGATCATCATCCACAAGACTTTGCTTTTCAACAGAAGCCTTGATCATTTGCCACTTAGGCATGCCACACAGGCAATTCACTCCATGCGATTGATATCCATCCATATATAACCTCTGAGCTCGTATGTCTCAGAGAAGGGCGTTAAGCAAGAGAATAAATTCTCCGCCGCCAAACAGAAATATATTTAATAGAAATCAATCACACAGACTAAAATCCAATGTCAGACACACAGTCCATTTACAAGTCCGTTCTGGGTCTGAACGAAACCGGAGGCACCTAGTACCCCGCATATCCATCGATCTCCAAGTACGTCTGGACGATCACCAACTGTTTCCATCTTCTTGGGTGTACAGCCCAATCAAGATCATCAGTAATTACCCAAACGACGTGAAGACCTCCGGTCTTCAACCACCGTCTTCATCTTCGACTTATCGTCATATCAGTTATTCAGAATGGGATAAACCCGGTCTTTCCGAATAACTCGCGTATATATTATAAAAGTGTTACACAAACACAACATACGCCTCATTCCAATTCATCAGTCACTAACCGTAAATTAACAAGAGAATAATTCCCCAAATATTAACCCCGAAGGCCGAAACCAACATCAGATCAATATCCAGAAAACCATTCTGCTTAGCTAACCGACAGTTAGTTTCTAAATTTCACATTCATAGGGAAAGGTTCCCATTAATTTTATCCAAGATAAATCATTAAAATTTATTCTCAAATCTTCTTTTGAATTTCGATTCAACTAGTCGGGGTTAACGAACCTTACCGAAGTAATCATTTGTTTTAATATCCCAATCCCAACCTATTCATCCCATGAAGTAAAACTGGTAGTACTTCATATCTAACACCACGGTGTTATCGGTAAATTCAATTACCATTTCACGTTCAAATCTAATTAAAGATTTAACTATCGCCTGGAGCAAAACTGGTGATACTCCATTCTCGATCATTTCAATCTAATTAAAGATTCATTAAAACTCCACTTAGTTTTAATCGTTAACTGGGTTAAAGAATCAGTGTCATTTAAAACACGGTTCACGATAAACCGAAAATCACATTCATTAATTATCGGGTTGAAGAATGAGTGTTATTTAAAACACTGCTCACGATAAACCCAAAGATCAATTCGAATTCAATTCCAATTAAATATTATTTAATTGGTACACTTCATTAAATCTAAATAAAAAGATATTATCTTTTCTCAACTGGGTTCAAGAACAGTGTTAGTCAAGACACCATTCACGACAAACCCAAATCACATTTGATATTAAATACAAGGCTCTGAATAGAAAATATATCGGCTTATATTCAATATCAAATTCTACGACCAACAGATATCGTATTGGAAATAACGATATATATATCTATATCTTTCAAATTTCCATAACAACATCTGTATAATCACGAAATCCAACATCGAAATATTCCGAAGACAATTTAGATTCAAATCCATTCCAATGCAATCACTGGAAATTCTGGTTATTTTCAAAACCATTTCAAATTCAATTTATTTATTTAAAAATAGATAGAGTTATAATTCTAGTTCAAAACTAGTTCATTTCGATAAAAACCTATTTTTATCTTTTCACATATGGGATTTTTCATCCCAGTTCTTCACAAATCATTTCTTATGATTTTACACAAATTATTACTATTTTTAATAATTTTATCAAGGCCCGTACAGTCGATTTCCATCAATGGTCATCGAACTGCACTTATAGCGACCTTTTTCGAATTTGATTTGGACATAACTCCAAATCCAACCATTAGATTTCAAATTTCTAATATTCGTTAGAAAGCTCTTTTCGATACGAACCCAACGGTTCCGGTTTTAGGAGAATCGGACGGTCGGATCTCCCGTAATGTCCGTTTGAAATAAATGGTCGAAATTCACGAACTGCAGCGGCGCGTTCTATTCAGGCCATTATATTATATATATAATATATATAATATATATATCGTCGATTTCTATTTAAAACGAATTTTATAAATAGTTTTGAATTCGTTTCAAAAACATTTTCAACTTCCATTTCAAATTCAAATCAAAGTTGAATCTTTCCTTATAAATTCGGTTTAAAATTCATTTCTATTCAACTCAAGTTTCAATTCAATTTGAATTCATTTCACTTCGTTTTAAATTCAATTCGAATTCGTTTTCAATTCGATTCAATTCAAAGCGGTTTTCTATTTGATTCAAATTCGTTATATATTTCAATTGAAATCAAATTCGTTTTCTATTCAAATCAAATTCGTTATATATGCAATTGAAATCAAATTCGTTTTCTATTCAAATCAAATTTCAATTCAATTTGATTTCACTTCAATTCGTTTTCAATTCGAATTCGTTTTCAATTCAATTCGAATTGGTTTTATATTCAGTTCATTTCGAAATCGTTTTATATTCAATTCATTTCGAAATCGTTTTATATTCAATCCCTTTCAAAATGAATAAAATCGATATAAATATCGTTCACGTCAAAATGGCGTCAATCTAATCAACACGGCTTTATATATTCCTTTATTCTATTCAACAAATGAATATTTATTTTTGTCAACACACGACTAATCTCAACGAATGAGTATTGTCCACGTGTGACTATTTCGGTTAAATTATTTCGTTCAACACATGACTAATCTCAATGGATGAGTACAGTCAACACATGAACCTTTATTTTATAATGTTCTTTATTTTCTAAATTGGAATGAGGCCCAATCAATCACCATATAATGTTAATTATATGGACTTTTCATACATCACACGTATATAATAGCTTTGAAAAATAATCAACCATCAACCAAAGTGCACTACACTGTATAAGCATCAAATATAAATATCTAACGCTTATAACAGTCTGTCAATCAATCGATCGACATATTTAATCAGTCAGGATGAGTGAACTTCAAATTTCATCCCAACACCCGTGTAGGGTTTCAAACAATCAAACACAGATTTTATTTGTGCAGTTGGGCGATGTGTAAAATTTATCGACCCAATCAATGTCCTTCAATTAGGTGTACATAAACAAACCGTCCGGTTTGTAAATGAATATTTATTTATTTACATTCACGTTAAAAATTATATTTTTAACGACAAAACATTTTATTTCAACATATGAATTTCTATTCAATTCATTTATTCTATAAAATGATATTGTTATTTTTCTAACTTATTTTAGAAAAGTTCGGCGGCATAACGGTACGATACTAGAAACGGGACAAGGCCTAGCCTTATCACCGGTCAAGTGAAGGCCCACGCCATTCACACATCAATCAAATCAATTCAAACAAAATATTCTAACTAACCACACAACCAAACAATTTAACAAACAAGCCATCCATGGTCTGTGGATGACGGGTGTCGGGTGCTACTAAACACCGTCTGCATCCTAGTATATATATAACTAGAAAATTAAATCAAAGAGTGAGAAATTCTCACCAAAGCTAATCCAACTTCACGACACTTCCTATGTAGAACATCTCCACCGTGCTCGCCTTTTTATCACCTTCGTTGCCCTTATTCTCTGCATATGTAAATCACATTTTTACTTCGCTATTCAATATATAAAAATCATCTTTTTAACTTCGTTATTCAATATATAAAAATCGAATTTTTACCTTTCTATTCAATATATAAAAATCGAATTTTTACTATGCTATTCAATATAGAAAAATCTAATTTTTACTATGCTATTCAATATAGAAAATTCTAATTTTTACTATGCTATTCAATATAGAAAAATCTAATTTTTCTCACAATGAAAATATTTTTATCGACGCTACTATATAGAAAAGATTATATTTCTTTATCGCTCCACTTCGAATAAAATTATATTTTTATTATTTCTGCTATATAAAAATCGTATTTTTAATACTCCTTAGTAATAAAGATCATATTTTTATTACTCTACATTAATAAAAATCGTATTTTTATTATTCTAAAAACATAAAAATCATATTTTTATTACATATCACTTCATGTATAATTCATATTTTTAAAGTCATGCTATTTATATTTTCAAATGAATGGTATTTTATATTTTAAAACAAAGTTATTTTATTTTTCAAAATCATATATATGAATCACTCTATATATAAAAATAAAATAAAAAACTGCATTTTTCAAATGATAAAACTGAATTTTTATGTAGTAGAAAACTACCTTTCTTCCTCCACAGAACAGTCTGTCGTTCTTCCCTTGCGTTGGACCCATCAACTCGAGTTCTAGGGTTCGGAATTTCCATCAGAACACTGCGCCGGAGGATGATCCAATGCCACGACGGGCTGCACCTCGGAGGGCGCCACCTATCGCCAGAGTTCTGGCGAACTCGCTCGCCTGAATGGCGCTGAAAACTTGCCTGAACTGGACGGCTTTGAGGGCTGATGATGGGGATCGGAGGAGGAGCGTTGGGGGGAATCGGCGATGGTGAAGTGGGGCGGCTCGTTGGCGGATAGCGGCGGTGGCGGGCTCGACAAGGGTTTCCCCCTTTTACGTTTTCTCTTTTTTTTTTATCCTGAGGGCGGGGTGAGAGAATATGGAGAGAGAGGAAGTTATAGTATATAAATATAAATATTTTATTATCTTTAATTTCAAAAAGGTAAATTTTAAATACGAACTCGAAATCAAGCCCACCGACTGTCGTCCCTAGCATTTTACCCCCATTCCGAACACAATGGAATATGTATCGCAAGCTGATTCGATCGTTTTGATCAGTTTCCGTTGAATTTACATTTAAATCACTATATTGAATTTTAAACGTACATTTCAAATTACCGGGGTCACATAACAACTCTATAAATTCCATAAAAATATTTTCTAGCTTCGTATTGACGATACGGTCCTAACAAAACAAGTTTCGTTGAATTCTGAGACCGTTGGAAAAATGGCCATTTTCCAGTCGATTAAATTCAACTGAAACTGGTCAAACACGTTTTCCTTTGCCACGCTCACATATTGATTCGAAAAATTATGAAATTTAAAACCTAGCAATAATTTGACACTGCGGATCCAACAAAAGTGGTTTCGTCGAATTACGAGGTCGTTTGCAAAATTCCCATTTTTAAGGGCCTGGATTCCATAGCGACTATTCAGAATTTTCAACTGGACATATCTTTTGATTCCCGCTATGAAATCTTGATTTTTCGGATTCGTTGGAAAGATATTATCAAATAGATCCTAATGTTTTTGGTTTCACTAAAATCTGGATTGTTTTGCACTAGGTACATTCAATTGAAGTTTGAAATCAAATTATCGAACTACCGCGCCATTTTTAATTCTATTATAATTATATATATTTATTTATATTCTAACGACGACGTATATAACATATACGTCGAATTCTATCCAAAATAAATTTCTCGTCGATTTTATTTAAAATAATTCATTTTAAATAATCAAAATTCGCTAAAATTGCCAAAATAAAAAATTTAAACTGGCCCAGATTTTCTGGGTTATTACAATCTCCCCCACTTAAAACTTTTCGTCCCCGAAAAGGAACAAAGTCGAAAGTGGTTTGATTAATCAACTCTACGTTCGATCTGGCTTCCATTCTCCAACTTTTCAGTTTCTGAGAATTTTCAAATTTTAAAAAATTTGGCTAACACCCGGAATTTTCGAAAAATTTCGCCATAACCTCCCCTGCACCGGGAGCCACGGGAAAATCCCGAAATTGCCATATAGGCCTTCTGATCTCAAAAAGAAAAAGAAAAAGCCAAGCGGCTAGCCAATAGGCTCATAAAATCATCATCACCCAAACGAAACAGTAAATTATGTAATAAACATGTACCTATTTGTCGGGCAAACAAATTTTATTCTCTGCTCTAGCCTCCTTGCTATGACCTGTTCAATGTAAATACATATATATGCAAGCAAATGCGACCAATTTTCAATACAATTCAATATTCGGTTCAATTAGGCTAAATGGTTCAAAATTATCAAATAAATAAACAAACAACATAAACATCAATCAATTAGTGAATTAACGTTTCAAATTCATAATTTTGATACATATACAGAAAATCATGTTTTTGATGCCAAATCGCAACAATAAACCTATCTATATAAGTTTTGGTTCTCACACCAGTCTGATGGAAATATATAGATATCACAACTTCGAAACACGAACATAAGTTCTGATGATGACCGATCAATCATCAGAACCATCTCCGGGTGTCTAGAATGTGATTCTATATCTATCCAGTATATTAAAATTTCAAATACACGTTTGCAAGGCGTATATGCAAAATCTTTATATATTGGACTGTCCAAATCAATATAAACTAAATAATCAAATACGAATAATTGATTTTAAATTTTCAAAACAAAATTGGTTTTCATTTTAAAAATATACTCTTCACACTCGTTCTAGGATACTACTGATCCCATCTCTAACGAGCCATTCTAATTGGATATTACTAATCCAATATCTGATGAATCCTTTCGTATGGTTCTAATGTGCCTTGTTCTCTGAGCTTGGTAAACCAAAGCAGTGATACCAACTGTGACGAAAAGGAATTTCGCTCGGTCCGAACCAGTCGCTAAACCGACCCAGACCAGTCGAAACGCCCTATCGTTTTGAGAACACGACAAAATAGAACGCAGACGGAAGAACATTTCGTTGTATATTACAACAATGCATCAGATTACAAGAATATACAGAGTATAAATGAATATTACACAGAAATATCAAAGGTTTAAATTACATTTAAATACATCACAGCGGAAAATAATACAATACACAATTAGAAGGAGATATACGGATACAAAGCTTTCCGGATATCGTTCCAGCTGTAAACCAGGATCCTGTGAATATACATCTGCAAAACCAAAACTACAAGCTGCCCGTGTGGAAAATAGGGGCACCCAGAGTTTAGGTTAAAACAATAAACTCCAGGTCAGTCATGTGACTGGTGTGAGAACTAAAACAGTTATAAATCTTTATTTTAAAGTTAGGTAAATCAAGGGACCACGCCGTATAACACGGAACGGGTTTCCTCCCAAGGATACCAGTGCATAAAACAAACAGCGCAATGCTAAATAAAGAAAAATGAAGCTATTATAAGACCCAGTTCCCATCACATAATGCAACGCAAGCCGGAGGATAGGGTTTTTACCTTATAATAGCCAAGAATGCTTGATACGTTTAAAACAAATCATTTGATTCTATTATAAGTGCATAGTGTATAAAACAACTTCAAATCATAAATATCAATCATAGGCGGCATGAGCGTCCCATGCCACTATGTCTCCATATATAGGTTTACAAATAAAACCGCAAAGTCACGTATTTGGAAATTGGGTTTCCATCTATGAACCGAGGCAAAAGATAGTCCTCAACCGACTTCGAGACTGTCTAGCCCGAGCCTCAGGGTCAGAGCGCATCGACCCTTGGATCCTCAGGGTCGGTCCACCGATGTGGATTAAACTTAAATCCTGAACATGCGTTTCCCCGCCCTTTGGGGCGTAAATAAGCCAACGAATGACTCCACCGGACCCGGATCGTCTGATCAAACCGAGGCACCTCGCAACAGCAACAACCACATAGGTGAAAAGTATATAAATGTCAGGGCTGGTAGGTCACTGACACCACCCTAGCTAGAAAGAAACGCATGCCCTCCCTGACGTCCTCTCCCGTTTTTGGTTCACAACCGGGGTGTGAGGCTCGTGAATCAACGCTACACAAAGCTATGCCACACAGGCCTTGCTTTGATCATCATCCACAAGACTTTGCTTTTCAACAGAAGCCTTGATCATTTGCCACTTAGGCATGCCACACAGGCAATTCACTCCATGCGATTGATATCCATCCATATATAACCTCTGAGCTCGTATGTCTCAGAGAAGGGCGTTAAGCAAGAGAATAAATTCTCCGCCGCCAAACAGAAATATATTTAATAGAAATCAATCACACAGACTAAAATCCAATGTCAGACACACAGTCCATTTACAAGTCCGTTCTGGGTCTGAACGAAACCGGAGGCACCTAGTACCCCGCATATCCATCGATCTCCAAGTACGTCTGGACGATCACCAACTGTTTCCATCTTCTTAGGTGTACAGCCCAATCAAGATCATCAGTAATTACCCAAACGACGTGAAGACCTCCGGTCTTCAACCGCCGTCTTCATCTTCGACTTATCGTCGTATCAGTTATTCAGAATGGGATAAACCCGGTCTTTCCGAATAACTCGCGTATATATTATAAAAGTTTTACACAAACACAACATACGCCTCATTCCAATTCATCAGTCACTAACCGTAAATTAACAAGAAAATAATTCCCCAAATATTAACCCCGAAGGCCGAAACCAACATCAGATCAATATTCAGAAAACCATTCTGCTTAGCTAACCGACAGTTATTTTCTAAATTTCACATTCATAGGGAAAGGTTCCCATTAATTTTATCCAAGATAAATCATTAAAATTTATTCTCAAATCTTCTTTTGAACTTCGATTCAACTAGTCGGGGTTAACGAACCTTACCGAAGTAATCATTTGTTTTAATTTCCCAATCCCAACCTATTCATCCCATGAAGTAAAACTGGTAGTACTTCATATCTAACACCACGGTGTTATCGGTAAATTCAATTACCATTTCACGTTCAAATCTAATTAAAGATTTAACTATCGCCTGGAGCAAAACTGGTGATACTCCATTCTCGATCATTTCAATCTAATTAAAGATTCATTAAAACTCCACTTAGTTTTAATCGTTAACTGGGTTAAAGAATCAGTGTCATTCAAAACACGGTTCACGATAAACCCAAAATCACATTCATTAATTATCGGGTTGAAGAACGAGTGTTATTTAAAACACTGCTCACGATAAACCCAAAGATCAATTCGAATTCAATTCCAATTAAATATTATTTAATTGGTACACTTCTTTAAATCTAAATAAAAAGATTTAATCTTTTCTCAACTGGGTTCAAGAACAGTGTTAGTGAAGACACCATTCACGACAAACCCAAATCACATTTGATATTAAATACAAGGCTCTGAATAGAAAATATATCGGCTTATATTCAATATCAAATTCTACGACCAACAGATATCGTATTGGAAATAACGATATATATATCTATATCTTTCAAATTTCCATAACAACATCTGTATAATCACGAAATCCAACATCGAAATATTCCGAAGACAATTTCGATTCAAATCCATTCCAATGCAATCACTGGAAATTCTGGTTATTTTCAAAACCATTTCAAATTCAATTTATTTATTTAAAAATAGATAGAGTTATAATTCTAGTTCAAAACTAGTTCATTTCGATATAAACCTATTTTTATATTTTCACATATGGGATTTTTCATCCTAGTTCTTCACAAATCATTTCTTATGATTTTACACAAATTATTACTATTTTTAATAATTTTATCAAGGCCCGTACAGTCGATTTCCATCAACGGTCATCGAACTGCACTTATAGCGACCTTTTTCGAATTTGATTTGGACATAACTCCAAATCCAACCGTTAGATTTCAAATTTCTAATATTCGTTAGAAAGCTATTTTCGATACGAACCCAACAGTTCTGGTTTTAGGAGAATCCGACGGTCGGATCTCCCGTAATGTCCGTTTGAAATAAATGGTCGAAATTCACGAACTGCCGCGGCGCGGCGCGTTCTATTCAGGCCATTATATTATATATATATAATATATAATATATATATCGTCGATTTCTATTTAAAACGAATTTTATAAATAGTTTTGAATTCGTTTCAAAAACATTTTCAACTTCCATTTCAAATTCAAATCAAAGTTGAATCTTTCCTTATAAATTCGGTTTAAAATTCATTTCTATTCAACTCAAGTTTCAATTCAATTTGAATTCATTTCACTTCGTTTTAAATTCAATTCGAATTCGTTTTCAATTCGATTCAATTCAAAGCGGTTTTCTATTTGATTCAAATTCGTTATATATTTCAATTGAAATCAAATTCGTTTTCTATTCAAATCAAATTCGTTATATATGCAATCGAAATCAAATTCGTTTTCTATTCAAATCAAATTTCAATTCAATTCAATTTCACTTCAATTCGTTTTCAATTCGAATTCATTTTCAATTCAATTCGAATTGGTTTTATATTCAATTCATTTCGAAATCATTTTATATTCAATTCATTTCGAAATCATTTTATATTCAATCCCTTTCAAAATGAATAAAATCGATATAAATATCGTTCACGTCAAAATGGCGTCAATCTAATCAACATGGCTTTATATATTCCTTTATTCTGTTCAACAAATGAATATTTATTTTTGTCAACACACGACTAATCTCAACGAATGAGTACTGTCCACATGTGACTATTTTTGTTAAATTATTTCGTTCAACACATGACTAATCTCAACGGATGAGCACAGTCAACACATGAACCTTTATTTTATAATGTTCTTTATTTTCTAAATTGGAATGAGGCCCAATCAATCACCATATAATGTTAATTATATGGACTTTTCATACATCACACGTATATAATAGCTTTGAAAAATAATCAACCATCAACCAAAGTGCACTACACTGTATAAGCATCAAATATAGATATCTAACGCTTATAACAACCTGTCAATCAATCGATCGACATATTTAATCAGTCAGGATGAGTGAACTTCAAATTTCATCCCAACACCCGTGTGGGGTTTCAAACAATCAAACACATATTTTATTTGTGCAGTTGGGCGATGTGTAAAATTTATCGACCCAATCAATGTCCTTCAATTAGGTGTACATAAACAAACCGTCCGGTTTGTAAATGAATATTTATTTATTTACATTCACGTTAAAAATTACATTTTTAACGACAAAACATTTTATTTCAACATATGAATTTCTATTCAATTCATTTATTCTATAAAATGATATTGTTATTTTTCTAACTTATTTTAGAAAATTTCGGCGGCATAACGGCACGATACTAGAAACGGGACAAGGCCTAGCCTTATCTCCGGTCTAGTGAAGGCCCACGCCATTCACACATCAATCAAATCAGTTCAAACAAAATATTCTAACTAACCACACAACCAAACAATTTAACAAACAAGCCATCCATGGTCTGTGGATGACGGGTGTCGGGTGCTACTAAACACCGTCTGCATCCTAGTATATATATAACTAGAAAATTAAATCAAAGAGTGAGAAATTCTCACCAAAGCTAATCCAACTTCACGACACTTCCTATGTAGAACATCTCCACCGTGCTCGCCTTTTTATCACCTTCGTTGCCCTTATTCTCTGCATATGTAAATCACATTTTTACTTCGCTATTCAATATATAAAAATCATCTTTTTAACTTCGTTATTCAATATATAAAAATCGAATTTTTAGCTTTCTATTCAATATATAAAAATCGAATTTTTACTATGTTATTCAATATAGAAAAATCTAATTTTTACTATGCTATTCAATATAGAAAAATCTAATTTTTACTATGCTATTCAATATAGAAAAATCTAATTTTTCTCACAATGAAAATATTTTTATCGACGCTACTATATAGTAAAGATTATATTTCTTTATCGCTCCACTTCGAATAAAAATTATATTTTTATTATTTCTGCTATATAAAAATCGTATTTTTAACACTCCTTATTAATAAAGATCATATTTTTATTACTCTACATTAATGAAAATCGTATTTTTATTATTCTAAAAACATAAAAATCATATTTTTATTACACATCACTTCACGTATAATTCATATTTTTAAAGTCATGCTATTTATATTTTCAAATGAATGGTATTTTATATTTTAAAACAAAGTTATTTTATTTTTCAAAATCATATATATGAATCACTCTATATATAAAAATAAAATAAAAAACTGCATTTTTCAAATGTTAAAACTGAATTTTTATGTAGTAGAAAACTACCTTTCTTCCTCCACAGAACAGTCTGTCGTTCTTCCCTTGCGTTGGACCCATCAGCTCGAGTTCTAGGGTTCGGAATTGCCATCAGAACACTGCGCCGGAGGATGATCCAATGCCACGAAGGGCTGCACCTCGGAGGGCACCACCTATCGCCAGAGTTCTGGCGAACTCGCTCGCCTGAATGGCGCTGAAAACTCGCCTGAACTGGACGGCTTTGAGGGCTGATGATGGGGATCGGAGGAGGAGCGTTGGGGGGAATCGGCGATGGTGAAGTGGGGCGGCGCGTTGGCGGATAGCCGCGGTGGCGGGCTCGACAAGGGTTCCCCCTTTTACGTTTTCTCTCTCTTTTTTTTATTATCCTGAGGTCGGGGTGAGAGAATATGGAGAGAGAGGAAGTTATAGTATATAAATATAAATATTTTATTATCTTTAATTTCAAAAAGGTAACTTTTAAATACGAACTCGAAATCAAGCCCACTGACTGTCGTCCCTAGCGTTTCACCCCCATTCCGAACACAATGGGATATGTATCGCAAGCTGATTCGATCGTTTTGATCAGTTTCCGTTGAATTTACATTTAAATCACTATATTGAAATTTAAACGTACATTTCAAATTACCGGGGTCACATAACAACTCTATAAATTCCATAAAAATATTTTCTAGCTTCGTATTGACGATACGGTCCTAACAAAACTAGTTTCGTCGAATTCTGAGACCGTTGGAAAAATGGCCATTTTCCAGTCGATTAAATTCAACTAAAACTGGTCAAACAAGTTTTCCTTTGCCACACTCACATATTGCTTCGAAAAATTATGAAATTTAAAACCTAGCAATAATTTGACACTGCGGATCCAACAAAAGTGGTTTCGTCGAATTCCGAGGTCGTTTGCAAAATTCCCATTTTTAAGGGCCTGGATTCCATAACGACTATTAAGAATTTTCAACTGGACATATCTTTTGATTCCCGCTATGAAATCTTGATTTTTCAGATTCGTTGGAAAGATATTATCAAATAGATCCTAATGTTTTTGGTTTCACTAAAATCCAGATTGTTTTGCACCAGGTACATTCAATTGAAGTTTGAAATCAAATTATCGAACTACCGCGCCATTTTCAATTCTATTATAATTATATATAATTATTTATATTCTAACGACGACGTATATAACATATACGTTGAATTCTATCCAAAATAAATTTCTCGTCGATTTTATTTAAAATAATTCATTTTAAATAATCAAAATTCGCTAAAATTGCCAAAATAAAAATTTTAAACTGGCCCAGATTTTCCGGGTTATTACATAAAATTAAATAGATTAAAATATTTATAGTTTTATTGAAATCCGATTTATTTTGAATCTTGTACATTCATTTGAAATTTGAAATCGAATTTTCAGACTGTCGCGCCATTTCAGGCTCGTTTTATAATTAAAATAAATTTATATGTTCTACTTTCGATTTAAAATAAATTTTTAGTCGCTATTATTTAAAATAAATCATTTTAAATATTCAAAATCCATTAAAATTGCTAAAATAAAAAAATTTAAATTGGTTCTGATTTTCCAGGTTGTTACACGTTAGTCTCAGAATTTGATATTGAATATAAGTCTATATGATTTCTATTCAGATCCTTGTATTTGATATCAAATTGCATATTGGGTTTGTCGTGAATGGTGTCTGCAATAACACTGTTCTTAAAACTAGTTGAGAAAGGAATAAATCTTTTTATTAAGACTAATGAAGTTTTCCAATTAAGTGAATATAATTGGAAGTTAATTTTGTGTTCATTGTGAATTATGTTTTAAATGACACCAGTTCTTAAACCAATTAACCGTAAAGATATGATTTGGAAGTTATAAATCTTTTAACTAAGATTTAACGGAATTTTCCAAAGTAAAGTTTTCCAATTTAATAAATTAAATTGGAATTGAATGGAATTCGAATTAGTGCTAATCGAGATGAGCTTCGGTGAAGGAAGGCATTTACTATTTATGGAATTTAAAAGGCCTCGCCGTTATTCCACTTACAGTATTAGCCCGATACGGAAATTTATATTGATTATAAATTGTTCAAATTTCCATGAAGATTCTATATTAAAAGGAAGAGTATTTTGGGTTTATTATGAACGATGTTTTACATTACATTTGCTTTTTAACCTAAGTAAAAACAAGATAGATTTCTAGAAATTTGAATAATCATTAAGTAATGATTTGTGAAATTAAAACCGAACTAGAGTTTTAATGAAGCTTTAATTAAATTGAAATGTGAATAAATTAACTAAATTTACCAAATTTACGAAATGATCGAGACATGGAGTATCACCAGTTTTACTCCATGCGATAGTTAAATCTTTAATTAGATTTGAAACGTGAAATGGTAATTAATTTTACCGATAACACTGTGGGTGTTAGATATGGAGAACCACCAGTTTTGCTCCATGGGATGAATAGGTGGGATTGGGGTTATAAAATAAATGATCACTTCGGTAAGGCTCGATAATCCCGACTAGTTCTATAAACCTTAATTTGGTTTAAGTGTGAAAGGATATTACAAAATCTTTTGAAATGATATCTAAAGGAAGATTAAAGAATAAGTTTAAAAGAACTTGTCTTTGATAAAATTAATGGGAACCTTTCCCTAAAGATGTGAATATTTGAATAAAAGAATATTCTAGATTGAAATGAGGCATGTGATGTGTTATTGTAGCACTTGATTATAAAATACACGAGTTATTCGGAAAGACCAGGTTTAACCCATTCTGAATAACTGATACGACAACTAAAAGTCGAAGAAGACGGTGGTTGAAGACTGAAGGCCTTCACATCGTTTGGATGATTACCGATGTCTTGATTGGGTTGTACACCCAAGACGAGGTAATAAGTGGTGACCGTGCTGACGTACTTCGAGATCGATCGGATATGCGAGGACCTCTCTCATGTATTGGACATATAAGATGAAAAATAAGGTGCCTTCGGTTTCGTTCAAACCCAAAACGAACTTGTAAACAGATTGTATGTCTAACACTGTAGTGTGTGCTATATTCATTGATCTCCGAAATATAT
This sequence comes from Allium sativum, assembly GCA_030737875.1. Taxonomy (NCBI): domain Eukaryota; kingdom Viridiplantae; phylum Streptophyta; class Magnoliopsida; order Asparagales; family Amaryllidaceae; genus Allium; species Allium sativum. Next base: position 384,870,808 of record CM060922.1, read on the forward strand.
ATATATATATATATATATATATATATATGGTGGCGGAGAATTTATTCTCTTACTTAACATCCTTCTTTGAGACATACGATCTTAGAGGTTATATATTGGTGGAAATCAATGGTATAGTATGGATTGATAATGTGGCATGCTAAGATGAAATGATCAAGGCTTTTTTTGAAAAGCAGGGTCTTGTGGATGATGATCAATGCATGGATTTAAAATAGCTTAGCTTTGTGTATAACGTTGATTTGCAAGCCTCACACCCCGGTATGAGTCAAAAACAGGATTAGGGACAGTAGGGAGTGCATGCATTTCTTTCTAGCTAGAAATGGTGTCAAGGTATGGAGCCCAGACTTTTTTTACTTATATGGATGATAGATGCGAGGTGCCTCAGATATGATTGGTCGCAAATGGCCATTTTGGAGGTCCGATAGGACCAGGAAAGATATTGTTCAGTAATAACCAATCCACAAACGTTAGGTGTGGTCCGGCCCTGCAAGATCCCAGGGTTGCCCATAGGTGTGATTCTGGATCATCTTGCTAGAGGTGATCCGAATCGGTGAGGAGGCATCCTTTGCCTCAACTCATAGATGGAAATCCAATTTCTACTATGTGAATTTTTGGTTTTAGTTGTAAACCTATATGGCGACATAGTAGGATGGGGTACTATGCCGTCTAGGATTGATACATTTATTTTGAAAGTGTTTTAAAACATTTAGATAGTAATAATAATATCAAATGATATTTTTTTTAAAGCATACCAAGCATGTTTGGCTATTATAAGGTAAAACTCTATCCTCCGGCTTGCATTACATTGTGTGATGGGACCTGAGCCTTATAATAGCTTCATTTTTCACAAAAACACTGCATTGTTTATAAATTGTTTCATTTAGAGTATTCATGAGGGTAAACCCATTCGGTGACATACGGCATGGTCCCGTGAGGTACCCTATTTTTAAGTAAAAGTTTAATATCTGTTTTGAGTTCTCACACCAGTCTCATGACTGACCTGGAGTTTAATATTTCAACTTAAAATCTGGTTGCCCATATTTTCCACACGGGAAGCTAGTAGTTTTGGTTTGCAGAGATTTCTATTTAGTAGGATCTTGGAATACAACTGGAGCTATATTTGGAATGCTTTGTATCCGTGTATCTCTTTCATTTGAGGTTTTCCGCTACACATTATGTTTTATATATATTTAAATGTAAATTATTAATCTCTGATATTGTATTTTTGCTGTGTAATATTCATTCATAGTCTGATATATTCTTGTACTTTGATGTAAATTATTGTAATAGCAAAGAAATGTTCTTATGTTTGTGTTCTGATTCGTCGTGTTCTCAACACAATCCGGGCTCTTCCATCTCTTCAGGGATCGGGGAAGTTTAGATCGTGATAGTTATTTACAATTGGAGAATATTTTTTGTTTTTGTCACATGAATAGTTTTTCATGATTTATTTTTTCCATTCTATTTATGGTATTTATGTTTCTATACTTGCAATAATATCCCGTAATCTATTTCATAGACGTGATACTATATTTTGGTAATAAGATATGTTTATAAGTCAAGCTTATTTAAGGGACGTACACATTCAGAGCTGAAAAAGGCAAGAAAGACAAATCCTTTTGCCATGCTTTTCATCCTGTAGTGAGTCCTTAGGAAAATTGATGTGCGACCATCATACCATAATTCATTTTCATAATTTTTAACAGCTAATAACAAAAGTATGTGATATTAGTCAAATACTTATCATGATTCATATTTATAAGAGCGAATGGTTATGCTTATTATTATGCAAATTAATATGTTGCTTGTAATTATAGTATTTCATAGCCTAGGCTATTTTACTTTTTAATGATTGTACGTATCGAACGTTTGAATTATTGTACTAAAATTAATTTATGATTTCTATGGATTATGGATACTACAGTTGATTTTTTTGTATTATCTTATTCAATATTCATTTGTGATCAATCCTCCCTACTCTAGTTACAATTGGGAATGGTCCTAAGAATAAGGAAGCAAGATTATTAGTTAAACCAAATCTCACTACATTCCTTAAAGGTAACACCGTAATGAAAGCAAATCTCCAACCTTGAACTCTAAGTCCATTCTCCTTTTGTCGGCATAGGATCTCTATCTTGGGCTATCTTCATCCTCTTTCTTAATAGTTCGATCTTCTCTATGGTTTCCCGAGCCATATCCAGCCCAAGCAAGTGTCGATATGTCATCTCACACCACCATAAAGGCGATCTGCATGATCATCCATAAAATGCTTCGAAAGGAGCCATCCGTATACTCCTCCGGAACCTATTATTGCATGCAAACACTAGCTAGGGTAGGTGCTTCTCCCAAGTACCTCCAAATTCTAAGATGCATAACATAACCACAATAAATCCTTAGGGACTCTATTCATCCTCACAGTCTGTCCGTCGGCTTGAGGTTGATAGGCCACACTCAATATAAGCTAAGTCCCTAATGCCTCTTGTAGGATCCTCCAAAACTCACTGGAAAATATCAGGTCTCTTTCGCTCACTATACTGGAAGGTATACCATGGCTGAACAATCTCTCTAATGTATAAATAACCTAACCAAGTCATTGCCCTCTTTCTCTTAACTGGAATGATAGGGTGCTCTTCGTTAGTCAGCCTACTACATCCTAAATACTAGTACTACCCTTGATCGGGGTAAACCATCTATAAAATCCATAGACACACTCTCCCACTTCCACTATGGCATGTCTAATGGCTGGAGAAAACCACCAGGTTTCCATTGCTCTACTTTAACTTTTGACAAACTAAGCACTTTGCCACATACTTATCGACATCCTTCTCCATGCTGTTCCATTTAGAACACTCTCCTTATATCCCTACACATTTTATCACCCCCATGGGGGATTGCCATATTCGAATGGTGTGACTTAACTAATAACGCCCTAACTAAGTTGCCAATGCAGGGGACACAAACCCTTCCATCTCTCCATAGCTAACCCTTATCATCCACAAAATATCATTGGAGATGCTCTGTGGCTTCACTCGTATCAAGCCGATCAAAAATGTAACAACCAGGGTTTTTGGATACGTGGGTAAACATGGTATAACGTGTTTTGTAATTTTAAAACTAACAAATATAAAATATGAATTCAAAATTCTAAATCGTATAATAATTTAAGATGAGAAATAGAGAATTCGTGATTTTTAGGGAAATTGTGTGTAATGCAGTAAACTAAATACATTTAGTATAATAAGAAAATTTATTCCAACCTATGCTTACTTATTAATAGTTTGATGGTTCGAATGAATATAGAAAGTATAAAATATTGATGAGCAATCAATATTTTAGTGAAAATATATTTTCAATATGAAGTTCTAAGTTGTTTAACAAAATAATTAGTAATTCGTAAATTTGTGAATGGAAAGTGTAAGTTCTTGATTATAAAATAAATAAGAATTTCATTTAAAACCATGTTTGAAATTGTTAAATAGATTTACAGAGTGATAATATAATGTTGAATTGTGTTAAGATGGAATAAATTGTAATTTTTTTTGTTAAAATGAGTTTTGATGAAAAATAGTGTTTGTTGAATTATCAAGTGTAAATAAAAATAAAAATATTGATTGGAAATCAATTATTAAGTGTGAAAAAATATTTTAATAAGGATCAATATTTATTTTGTTGAGAAAGTGAAATCTACGTGAATTAGAAAATTAAGAATGTTGATTTTGCGCAATTAAAGTGCAAAATGTGTTTTTTTGTAAAAATATGAATTTTAGTGCATTTACATTAAAAGTGGTGCTTAAGATTGTTAAAATATATTTAAACATGTGTGTTTGGATATAATTATGCGAACACAGCATTGTCTTGTGTCTGTGTGTTGTTAAAATGAATTTGAAATGCATTAATGGTGCTTATAATTATGTATTTAAGCCTAAATTAATTAACTTAGGTTAATTGGGATTTGCTTAAACCTATTATCAAATTAGGGGAAGAAAAGAAGGGTCTAAAAAGGAGAAAAAAAGAAAACTACATATTCTTTCTGCACACAGATAACTCCTTCTTCATGAGAATAAATAAAAAAGAGGTCCATTGCTTCTTTAAAAAAGTTACAAAAGTCATCACTCTTAGTTGCCGCTTTGATGGACATAAAAATTATGTTATTAAAAAATATATTGCAATGATTAAATATCAGAAATAAATGAAAAATAAAGTATTGTAACTAATATTAAATAGTTATATATATATATATTAAGATATTATAATTTGTGCGCAACAATAATGAAATGTTCTGTTGTTCATCCAAAAATAGTTCTATCGTCGATATGTGTGCATTGCAAATGAGTGTTAAATTGGACCCTTGTTACTCGATCAACTGGTACTTAGGTACATCATTGGTATATTTTTGTACTATTGCACAGTAACAACCCACAAATTCTGAACCAATTTAAAAAATTTATTTTAGAAATTTTAATGGATTTTAAACAGTTAAAATGATTTATTTTAAATAATAATGATGAAAAAATTATTTTAATCGATATTAGAATGAATATATTTATTTTAATTATAAAAGGAGTTAGAAATAGCACGGTAGTTTGAAATTTTGAACTTGAACTTTGACTGACTGTAAAAGATGCAAATTAAATTGGATTTTAGTGAAACAAAAAATATTTGAATCTATTTAAAAATATCTTTCTAACGAATTCGAAAAATTGAAATTTCATAGCGGGAATCAAAACTTATGCCCAGTTTAAAATTCATAATAGTCGATGTAGAATTTATATATATATATATATATATATATAAATATTAAAAATAGTCATTTTTCAAACGATCTCCGTTTTCGACGAATCCACTTTTTTTGGAACCGGAATGTCAAATTATTGCTAGATAATTTTATAATTTTTCGAATTAATATGTGGGCGTAGCAGAAGAAAATGTGTTTTGTCAGTTTCAGTCAAATCAAATCGACCGGAAAAAGGCCATTTTTCGGACGGTCTGCAAATTCGACGAAATTAGTTTTGTTAGGACCGTATCATCAAAACATAACTAGAAATAATTTTTCTGTAATTTTTAGAGTTAGTATATGGCCCTGGTAAATTAAAATGTACGTTCAAATTTAATAATTAAATGTTTTATAATTAAATTTGAAGAAAAACCTATCGAAAAAATTGAATTGGGTTATGAACCTATTCCATTGGGTCCGGAACAGGGGTATATGGCTAGGGAAGATATTCGCTGGGTTTGAATTGGAATTGGTATGAAATAAAGGGCCTTTTTGAAAATTGGATAAATTATTAAAATATTATAAATAAGCCTATCAACTATTCACAAAACCCTAATCCCAAATCACTATGAAAACCAATGGCCAATTCATTCCGATTTAAATCCTCCAAATTCATTAAATACAATTCGAATTAATCTCCTCCATAAAGCAAAAAATTGAAGAACAAAGAGAGATGATTAAATCCAATGGTCGAGATTCGATCTCGTTCAGCATGGAAGCCGTAATTCCTCTTGAACCCGCTGACGTTCATGGCGGATTTCATGAGGCTAGGGGGCACGAGTTCAATACTTGGGGTCAGGATAGGTGCACATCGCGATGGGGTTCAAAGGGGCGGTATCGATGGTGGCCAAGGCGATTGTTGGGGTGCGTTTTGGTGAAGATGGGTGGCATGCTATGGGTTCTGTGGTCCAGGCAAATTAAGGAAGATGACGGTCTAATTTTGGGTTAAGGGTAACGAAAATAACTAGGGTATTAATTAGTTTAAATTAATTAAAATAATGTACAAATGGTTAAAACCATGTATCTTTGTCATATCGGATCAGAAATTGACGAAACTGAATCCATTAGAACCGTATTTCCGAGATCTACAACATGAAGCTGACTAGATCTGAAATAAAGCAAATCGGAATTTGAAAAAAAATATCAAATCTGAACTATGCAGAATTAAAACCATCGGTGAGATTTCTGATTTAAATAATTAATTAATTTAATTTTTTTCCTCGCTATTTGAATCGCTGTGTGTATGTTAATAATCTATATCTGTGATGTTATGAAATTGTTGATTTGTTGTTTTGTGGTGTATGCAGATATTCATGGTTGATTAGATCCACAATTAAATTGCTTCCTTTTTGTTGAATCTCTAGTTGCGGTTAAACGTAGATCTAAAATAATATCATATTTTATTTCAGATCCATCCATTAATATAGTTGGGATTTATTCATAAAAATGTAGTTTTATTGAATATCATGAACATATAATTAATTTAGAATAAAGATTCCAACTTTATGTTGATTATGAACATATGCTTAATTTAGAATAAATATTCTATCTTTATTTTGATTATGAACATAGGATTAATTTAGAATAAAGATTCCATCTTTATTCTGATTATGGACATAGAATTAATTTAGAACAAAGATTTCATCTTGATTTTGATTATAAGAGTATATTAAAAGTTACATTCTAGATGTAAATAGAAACATGGATTAAAAAGTGAAATTTATATTTACATTTTAGATGTAAACAGAAACATGGATTAAAAAGTACATTTTTATTTACATTTTAGTTGTAAATAAAAACATAGAAATAAAAGTGACACTTGTATTTACATTTTAGATGTAAATAAAAACATAGAAAGAAAAGTGACATTTGCATTTACATTTTAGATGTAAATAAAAAGATAGATTAAAATGTTTCATTTTTATTTACATTTTTGGTGTAAATAAATGAATAGGTTAAAAAGTTACATTTTTGATGTAAATAAATGAATAGGTAAAAAAAGTTACATTTTTGATGTAAATAAATGAATAGGTTAAAAAGTTACATTTTATGTAAATAAATGAATAGGTTAGAAAGTTACACTTTAGATGTAAATAAAAGCATAGAATCAAAGTAACATTTTTATTTACATTTTAGTTGTAAATAAAAAAGATTAGATTAAAAGTGACATTTTGATTTACACCTTAGATGTAATCAAAAGGATAGAATTTAATGTTATATTTTTATTGTCAAAATGGAAACAATAAAAAGATTAGATTTTTGAAGTTACATTTTTAATGTCAATAGAATCCATAGAAAAATATGAATATAAAAATATACTTTTATATGTCATTAGAATCCATAGAAAAATGTGAATATATAAAATATACTTTTATATGTTATTAGAATTCATAGAAAAATGTGAATATATATAATATACTTTTATATGTTATTAGAAAATATAGGAAAAAGTAAACAAAATTATCATTTATTATTAGATTGTTGTAATTAACATTTATGTTAATTAGAAAATTTGATTCAAGCAAAATTATCATTTTTAATAGATTGTTGCAATGAACATTTATGTTAATTAGAAAATTTGATTCAAACAAAATTATCATTTTTTATTAGATTGTTGTAATTAACATTTATGTTAATTAGAAAATTAGATTCAAGAAGTAGACAAAAATATTCGTTTAAAAAGAATAAAGTCAAAACATTCATTTTTATCATTTAAATAGAATGAAACCAAAACATTCATTTTTATCATTTAAATAGGATGAGAAAAAATATACATTTTGTCATTTCAAAAGAATGAAACCAAAATATACATTTTTGGTCATTAAAAATGATTAAACCAGGAATGTTCATTTTTGGTCATTAAATAGGATTACTCAAAAATATATTAGTATTGACAAAATATAATTGTCATTTATGTCAAATAAAAATTGACAAAATATAATTGTCACTATGTCAAATTATAATTGACAAAATATAACTGACATTTATGCTAAATTAAAATTGACAAAATATAATTTTCATTTATGTCAAATTAGAATTGACAAAATGTAATTGACATTCATGCTAAATTAGAATTGACAAAATATAATTGTCATTTGTATTAAATTAGATTTATATGAAACCATAGTCACCATTTTGGTTAAAATAGAGTTGTACGATAACATAGATGTCATTTTGTTTATTAGTAGACTTGTATGAAATCATAAATATCATTTTGGTTAGAACATGTTATGTTAAAAATATCACGTTAGAATAATGTCATGTTAAAAATGTCGTTTATGTTAGAATCATGTTATGTAAATAAAACATGTCATTTAGGTAAAAATCATATTTAAACCAATTAGAATTGACAACTATAATGTCATGTTTAACAAATTAGAATTGTTGAACAAAACACACATTTTTGTAAAAATATAAATTTCTGTTCATAAAGCAGAATGACACATTTTTGTTCATTCAAAAGGATTAAACAAAACATACATTTTTGTTCATAAAGAAGAATGAGACATTTTTGTTCATTTAAAAGAATTAGACAAAAATATACATTTTCTTAATAAAAAGGGGTTAAACAAAAATGAATAATCACTTTGTAGTCATTTTGTTGAACTAAAGTTTTCAACAACAAAAAATATACAGTTTTAACATCTTGTTGAACTAGAGTTTTCAACAAAATGAAATATACATTTTTTTCCTTTGTTGAATTAGAATATTTCAACAAAAATGAAAAGAACCATTTTGATCAATTTGTCGAATTAAAATAGAGATATAGAAAAGTGTTCATGTTTTAGGATAAAAACATGATAACATTAAAAAATGCACATTTTTAACATAAAGGGTGATTTATGTAAATTATTCATAGTATGGATAAAATTAGGGGAACATTAAAAGAAAATTTTCATTTCTGATGTAAAGATAAAATCTATGTAAATGCTCACTGTATGGATAAAATCTGGAAACATTTAAATTTACAATTTTAATGAAAAGCATGATTCATGTAAAATCATCACCAGTTGAAATAGAAAAGTTTTACAATAAAATTTTACATTTTTATTGTGTATAAAAATGATGACAAATATTCCTTTTTTGAAATAGAGAAGTATAACAATAAAAATTTACATTTTATTGTATATAGGAATGATGAGAAATATTCATAGTTGAAATAAATTAGTTAATCAATAAAAATTACATTTTATATTGAATGTATGATTCGCTAGAACAATGCACAGTGGAAATAAATTAGTTGATCAATTAATGGTTTTGAATTCGTCGAGCGAATGATATATATATATATATATACATATAAATTTAAAATTAATATTAAACGAATTGCGCACGGTAGTTCCCGTTTCGAAATCGTAATTTTAAACGATTATACCGAATGATCCGACCGTCGGATTTTCCCAAAACTGGAACTGTTACGACCGCTTTGGGAAGATCTTCCCAACGATATGAATTTTGTCAAAATCCAACGGTTAGATTTTGAGATAGGTGTAAATCAAATTTTGATAAAAACAGCGCCAGGGCCGCCTTTCTACCCGAAGCGTCGTTGAATTAATTTAGCTATTTTTATATAAATAAAAATAGCATTAAATTGTTATAAAATATTATTAACGAAATGAAATGGTTTAAAATTATAATTATGCGAAAATCATTTGAAAAGACCGAGTTCAATCTCATTTCAAATGATTATACGACGATTTAAATAGAAGATATTGAAGACGGTGATTGAAGACCGGCGATCTTTGCATTGAATGGATGACTACTGATGCCCGACACTGGGTCGCTCCTCGTAAAGGGTTAAAGTGGTAGTTGCCTGGATGTACTTGTCGATTGTCTGGATATGCGAGCGCCTCTCCTTCGTATTGGAAATACGGGGAGGAATAACGTGACTCCGGTTTCGTTCAGACCCATAACGGACTTGTAAATGGATGTGTGTCTGACATTGGATTTCATTCAATGTAAATTAAATTGATTTCTATCTAATGTATATCCATCTAGTGGCGGAGAATTTATTCTCCTGCTTAACACCCTCAGAGTGTATATATGGGTAGTTATCGATCGCATGGTGAGAATTGTCAATGTGGCGCGCCAAGATGCAAATAATCAAGGCTTTTGTTGAAAAGTAGGCCTTGTGGTTGATGATCATAGCATAGCCTGTTTAGGCATATCTTTTTGTATAGCCTGACTTCGCGAGCCTCACACCCCGGTATGAGTCAAAAACGGGATCAGGACCGTAGGGAGTGCATACATTTCTTTCTAGCGAGAATTGGTGTCAGTGAATTACCAGCCCTGACATTTTTACTAATGTGGATGATGGATTATGAGGTACCTCGGGTTTTATAGGTTGTTAGTGGCCATGTCAGAGGTTCAAAAGAACCGGGAAGCGTATGTTCAGGCATAACTAATCCACTAACGTATGTGTGGACCGGCCCTACCGCATCCAACGGTTCACTACGGGGAGTCTTGAGGCATTTGCTAGAGTGTCTCGAATCGGAGAGGACGATCCCTAGCCTCGACTCATGATGGAAACCCAATTTCCAATACGACACCATGCGGTTTTGATTGTAGAACTAGTATGGCGACATGATATATGGTACCCACGCAGTCTATGATTGATACATTATGATTGAAACTATTTTTGAAACATATATACACTAATAATAATATCAAATCCGTTTTATTGTATCAAGCAATTTTGACCATTATAAGGTAAAACTCTATCCTCCGGTTTGCGTTGCATTGTGTGATGGGACTTGAGTCTTATAATGGTTTCATTTTTCGAAAAAGCATTGCATTGTTTTAACAATTTACTTTATTTCATGCACTGGCAATCCAATGGAGTAAACCCATTCTGCGGTGTGGTCCTGCGATTAGCCTTATTATTAGATTAGTTAAGTTAGATTTCTCACACCAGTCCCATGACTGACGTGTAGTTTGTTTCACTGACAAACTCGGGTGCCCATATTTTCCACATGGGCAGTCGAGTAGCTTGTTTTGCAGATATCTATCTCTTGAGCAGGATTCGGGATTGAAGCTTAAAGCTGTGTCCAGAGCATTTATAGTCTTCCGCGGCAATGTATTGAATTTATTGTAATTTATCTTCCGCTGTATTTTATTCAATGTACACTGATATTCTGTACTCTGATGTAACATTATTATAATGTTTTACAAAAGTCTTCTGTTTTTGTTCTGATGTGTTGTATTATTAAAGTTAAAGTATTCGAAGATTTCCAACTTTTGGATTAGATCTGTGTGGTTTACGGTCGATTCAAAGGGTGGGGATTTTCGGGTCTTTATAGTTGCACATAAAAATGTTAATATTTTATGAACTAACTTTGATAGCTCTTCTATTTAGGACTTACAACCGCAAAAACTTATTTTCAATGGTGAGTGGTATATATTCTTACGGTAACTCATACATACAATTTTGAAATTTAATAAAAATTGAATTAATGTGTAATTTTATCATTTTATAGTCAGTATTCACTACATGATTATAGAATAAATAATTAATACATTGGTTATAACAGAAAGTGATAACTTAAGAAATAAACCATATTAAGTTTCGCAAAACTGAGATCATTAATTGTGACATTACAGGTTGTAGAAAAAAATATATTTTATTTAGGCATTCCTAAACTTAATACATATGTAGTTAACTTGGGTCTTTTCTACATTCTTCCATAACATTACTCTTTCATGACCAATTTTCAAATGTGGAAGTACGAAGTAATACACCTGACATTCTATTGTTCACATATTTTTAGAAGAGAATTTTATTGCAGTTGCATCTTCCAACCATGCCACAATTCAGACATTGTGCACCCATATTTCTTTGCATTTGTTATCGTTTCATCTTATTATATGAAAATCTCAATAGTCCCACATGCCTTATTTTATGCTTACATAAGAAGGTCGGTACTGCCTCCTTGCCCTCTGAAATATTCTTAATTACACTTCAAATATAACATCATATTCTAGAAGAACCATCAGGATTCATTCAACCACTATAATCGTTATAAACTTTAGAGATTTCTGCAACATAATGATTAGAAAGTCTATCAAAAAATATAGGTAATGAAGAAAAATATTACAGTAAAAATGTAGGATACGTTTGAACTTTAAGATAAGAATGGTCATTAATTCAAAAAAAATGCATCATAATTTTCAAGTATAGCAATCAGACAATGAAGATATGCCTGATTCAATAACTTCATGTAGCCTTGTAGTAATATTTTCTCTCCTTTAATTCGAAGGAAACAGGCACCAAAATCATACATTGTATAGTTTAGGTACAAATCATGCTATCAAATATATTACCTCATGATAGAATTTAACGGTTGATACAAATCACGTGTAATCTTTAAGAACTTCTACTATGTACTTGCTTCTACTTCTTAATGCATTTGTGTGGATTTTTGAACAAAAAGCAGTCCTCTATTATTTTTTATTCTTACCTCTCAAGGTAATGATTGTTCAATAATTTTTATCTTAGCTATTGTTCCTATAACTGTCACATACTATAAGCTTCCCTTCTGGCCGGCTATATCAACTTCATCAAATGTAAGTATTAACTTGCACCAGCTTGAAACATAGTATAATTACTTTCCATTATATTTGTTGACAATTTCAAAATGAGAGTGTGATGCAAAATATATGCAATATCCTACGTATTAGATAAAAATAAAAAACAATACCTATAGAATGAGACTAAAATTACAGTGAGTATTGATGGTGGCATACCTCTTATATGTGCTACGAAATATACCTATTCCATCAGATCACATAAATTTCCATGTCCCTATTTAATCCAACCTTAATTACCGACATATCGAAAAATAAAATAAACACTTACAAAAGAAAGAACATGAATAATGAGACATGTAGTGATAATGAGTAAATGACAATGACACCTTCCAGAGCTATATGCAAAAGGTAAATTAAATAACTTAAATGGTCAGCTGATTCATCATCTAAAACAAACTTAATAGCTTGTCGTCTAATAATAAAATAAATTATATCCAACTAATCAAACAATTTTCTTATATTTGCAAACTAAATACTAATTTATTATGAATCTAAGATCACCGCCGAAATACATAAATTAAAAAAATGTAACGACCCAAAAATCCGTACTAATTTGAGCTGATAAATATCCTATACATTCAACTCAAAGTGCATGAAAATTCAGATCATTAATTGAAAGAAATAAGAGGATGAGAAAGATAAGATAGAACTAATAGAATAGAAGAAGAAGAAGAAGAACCCAACTTGAGCAGAATCATAGTAAACACGAATCTCACAGCGGAACGAAAAAAATGTATTATATAATATAACTTTTAAATACAAAACTGTATCGTATATACATACCATTATCAAAGTACAATACATCATATCACAGCGGAAATAATCTCTAAATACTAACGGTGAAGCCTTCTGCTTTTAGATCCTCCAAGTGCATCTACAAAGCCTGAAACACTTGACTGTCCGTACAAATTTGGGCACCCAAGAGTTTAGGGAAAAACAAACAAAATAAACTCTGGGTCAGTCATGGGACTGGTGTGAGTAAATTCCAACCATACGGTTTAACTTTGAAAATCCTTTTGAAAAAAAAGGATAATAGTAAGACCAACCCACACATAAACATGGACGGTTTTTACCTTACTATAACCCAAAATATTTTGATATCAAAATCCAGTGATATTATAATAATGTCTAATCAAGTAAATAACCAAATAGCAGAACACTTGCATCTCACGCTCTACATACATAGTATAAAATCAAAAACCGCAGGGCGATTATTGGAGATGGGATTCCAGCTATGACAAGGTATGGGACCACCTGCCGATAGTGTATCTCTAGAGGCGAATACACTAGGTTCAACAAGAACGTCTTGCAACCCGGCCCACACATGACCGACCACTCATTTCGCTTGAGTGTATCGAATGTATATCACCAACGGTTGGGCTCAATCCACCGTTTCCCGAAAAGGGACAGCATCGAATAGATTAAAGAAGTAAAGGAATTTCTCTAGATAGGTGATTATACACCCTAATGGGAGCGACACACATAGCCATGCTGCCTGCCCGATTTTTGTCATTTCCCGGTTGGGAAGCTTGAGGCTACGTCTATCTTTGAGAACATCTGGCCACCATACACTTTGAATGCCACATCGTCAAATCCATCAAATCACTAGTTGATCTTCCCAAAAATATTACGGGTATAAAAGCTAAGAGAAATGAATTTCTCCACCACCAGACGTAATACCTTGAAAAGATCATCTTATGTGACCGTTAGGAATACTCTGTCAGACATTCGTCTATACAAGTTGTCCTGGGACGGGACAAACAGAAAACACCATTCTGGAACAGGTTGACCCTTGCATTTCACTCCGTCTTCAATTGTCTTTAGCATAATCTAATTCGCAATGCTTATGCCTATACGGAGTGGTTTCAGATATTAAATCCAACCGGTCTCTCCGTATCGACAACGATGGTCAAAACACTTCGATAGTCGGTTATTTAACTATCGAAGTAAAAACAAACATTCATAACTAACATTACACCATCACGAGCACTTTTATTTAACATTCGTTTTCTTATTCGCATTCCCTTATCTTACCAGATATTTCTCAAATCCCGTTTTAGCACTTTCACACTTCTGGGAAAATATTCTCAGTTATTATAAACTCTTATTCTTTCATGTTCCATAAAACATACGTTATTAATGTTCGACACATTTCCACTCTTTTCACGTTCTTTATTTCCTAGGGAGTAGTGCTATATCTAAAAATCACGTTTAAACTTGGTCAACAACGTCAATTTATCGTTATAGTTTAAAAACTTTTCATATGCTATGATATTCCTCTTTATAGCTAATCTCGACATAACAGTCACGCTTAAGCCTATCAACAACGTTATTTTATCGCTATAGTTCTAAGACTTGTAGTACGTTGCCATATTCCCTTTATACTTATCTTGACATCTCTTTCCGTTACAAAAATCTTGACATCTCTTTCCATTACAAAAATATTGACATACCTTTCTGTTACAAAAATATTGACATCCCTTTCTGTTACAAAAATATTTTAAATGAGCTCCGCTTAAGAACCAATTATTTAATTAAAAATAATTAACTAATATTTTACTTTATAAAATGAACTATAAGGTACCAGTTTATATAAGAATTTCTATTATAGTTTAAAGCTTCGCTTTAATTATAAAAATCTAATTTTTTATAATTGGCTTCGTTGATTCGCCTAACGGCCAATCTACTTCTTACAAAACGATGTGTTTATGGTCGACTGTTGCCACTTCCTAAATTGATATGATTTATTTATTAAATCAAAACAAATGTTAAATTTTCATTCAACACGGTTCAAACAGTACATAAAAATATTGAGGAATCTGGTTGGATTCCTCCAACCGGTTCCCGCATACACAGATGTTAGTCAAACAATTATCACTGATTCCATACTAGGGAATATTATAATCGATGGAATCAGTATCCAACCGGTGAGGTGTACAAATGGAACGATATATAATATTTCAACCAATTTAACCATAATCTACCTAAACAACCATCACACAACATTCAACCATTATTTATAATATAAAAATATTTTAAATAAAACAGAGTTAGTGAATTTACTCACCTTGGTCGTTATCATTGAATAATGATTAACGTCGGTTGCTTCGGATCAGACATTTAATTCTGTCATAATTTCTGACGAGCTATAAATGGTCCTGAACTAGCACCATAGCGTAGCATTCTTCGATAGGATTTCAATGGTTCCTATTTCATTCGATTTCGTTTACGTATGAAATAGTTGTGCTTAATACAAGTTAATGCATATTAAATTGAATTAAGCTTGAGTTTCTAATTTAAATATGGGCCTATTAATTTGAAATGGCCTAATAACGACGTACCAGGTACCAGATGCTTCCTACCGTGTTCTCCCCTAACTAAACATCCACGTTCTTCCTTTAACAGTCCCACCAACTGACCGTCGCGATCATTTCCCTCAGGCCTCCATTCATTTTTTTTAAATTGGGCTTCACAAATGTTTCAGCCCAATACCCAACGGAAATCACACAGACCCGCTCCTCTCTTATATTACGTTTTCTTCCTCCAATAACTGCTCCTTCTAAATCCTTTTATTTCGAACGCCATCACCCTCATTTACGTACTCCGTCCTTCACCTATACTCCATGAAAAACGAAACGCAATCGCCATTAAACTCTACTTCGAATTCTCTTCCACCTTCTATCCATTTTATGTCATTCGATCACCCTTCAAGTATTTCCAGTTTTCAGGTATACCCTCATGCACAGTGATTAGTGCGAACAAAAATTTCGCCAAAAATTTCCTATTTTTGCCAAGGGTTGCTATCCTCTCTTTTGAATCCATCTGCTAACTCGCATTCCATCGTCATTTCTCAAACGACTCGAACCGATCAAATCTTAGAACGCTGCAATATTTCGAGCAACAGAACCCCTCTTCGCATCAACTCGCATGCAGTATGAAGGCCATACCTTCCAGCTCCAGTGCACGCCTTCCAGAAAGTTTCTCCTCCTCCATACGTACTTATGAGATGCTCCCCGAGTTCATGAGGTCCACTCCTTCCCATTTCTCCGTGTTGCTCAACTCTAGTGTTTGCTTTTTATTAACTCCATCATTCCAGTTTGTAACCGCTCCTATTTATATTTCTACATATATTTTTTTTCTATTTTTTTCCACGAGAAGAAAAAGCCGGTCTGAAATGGAAAAAGTAAGAAATGAGATTCTTTGATGCTCTCGTGAAGCCAAAACTCTGTATTTATATTTGCAGTTACTTGCGCGCCAAGGAGTATGAAACCGTAGGCTGTAGCATTTAGGTTGGATAGGCTTGCAGTTTGATTTTGGGTATACATAGTCGGCTTGAATTGTCAACAGCATTGAAAGGAAACAGACATAGCTTAAGTTCTCAAAAAAATGTGGCTGTGTGATTTGAAATTACACTGTTGTACGATAATGTATGGCATGAGACTTTGATAGGGGTAGTAGACCTGTGTTCTTAGGTAGTGACAATTCCAGATGTGGCCATTGCGTGAAGTCTGTAGGATAGATTAGGGTAAGAAGGCACCACTTAACAGGGAAGGATCTTTTATATAATATATATATATATATAATATGCTGCATGTGTATCTTTTCTTGCTTTAGCACCAAGGAATCAGTGGATTAAAGTTTTCTCCACTTATGTTTTTATTTGATTTTTTTAATAAAGTTCGGATCCATTTTATGGTTATCAACACAGCCGTTCAACGTGTATATCTACCCACTTCATTTCTTTGTATGTATTTTAAGTTGCTAGCTGCCCTATGGTCAGATGATATCATGTCAGTTTCCATCCGCAGTATCCTCACGCGGTTGATACGGTTGTGTTGAACATTCATCACCGTATAAAAGTTTATAAGTATCGAAACAAGTCATCCATACTTGATTTTCTGTATGGTCTATCCGCAAGGACATAGAGTGGAGAGGTCGGTGGTAAAACGCCTCATGCAGTGCTGACTTCAACTTGATATTCACAGCTACGGGTAAATTGTTGAATTTGTATTAAATTACAGAGTCAGGCATACCCCGTTACGAAAAATTACGATCATGTCCGAGCTGCTATGGACAAAAATAAGATTACGGCTGTGTCCAACGAGGTGCCACGATCCCAAAAATATATTAATATCGGTAGGTTAACTCATATTGTGAAACCTCGAAATGTCAATGTAGGGTGCAAATTACTCCAAAAAAAAGTTGCATATTTAATTAATTAAAAATTACAGTAAATTCCTAAAAATTACATTATCACTATGTCCCAAAAGAACCTTGTCCAAATTCAAAGCCAATATTTAAATATATTTAAATAAGCGCTATGGCCACAAACGAATATAGCGCTGCTTTTCTGTATATTTAATTTGGACATAACTTACAATATATAATCCGAAATCTCGATTTCCCACTTCTGTTAGAAAGATATAGTTTAACGGATTCCAACATTTCTTGTTTTGAGGAAATACGATTTATAACGAACCCTGTATAGTCGTTTGAAGTTCAGACTTTAAATTACGAACTACAGCGTCGTTTTGAGCTCGATTATTTTAAATATATGTTTTTATATGCTCAACTTCGTTTAATTAATATATAAATCCACTAATATTGCGAATTCAATATTTAAACTGATTTAAATATTTAAATACAAACCGATAAAACTGCGGAACATTACAATCCTTCCCCCTTAAAATAATTTCGTCCTCGAAATTGCTAAGCAGTAAGGATACTAAAATTCTAACTTCTCACAACCTACTTGGTGGAAATTCTGTACTTCACATTTCCATAATTAAAAATTTTACACTGAATCTTTTATCCTTATATAAATACCCGCCCTTCCATTCTTTTATTCCAAATGATATATCCTCCATTTTGGGACAATCTACTATCACATACTTATCATTAATCTGTAGGCCATCCTGTACACTTCCACATCTATTCCAAATCGATTTTTTTATTTAATTATCCTCAAATCCAGTTATTCTCTGACGTCCAAGACAAATTCTATTTCAAACTCCAATTCCACCTCGATTCCAAATCCTTACTCAACAACCCAATTCCATTCCAGATTTCCTCTAATCCAATCCCAATTTATTTTAACTTAACTTGGATTAAATTCTAATCTATCTATTCACCTTTTATCAATTTAACTTCATAAGTAAAATTTAAATTTTAGGATCCAAATTCCTGGGTTTTTGTTTCAAATCAGTTTGAAATCATATATATAATAATAGCAATTCAAAGCATTTGAATTTCTAAACAACTTATTTCCTTAAAACGATTCAAAAACAAAGTCCTTGGTAGTAATCCATCACTTAGAATCTCGAAAATGAACACTGATGATGCGGCCGCCATCATCAGAATTATTTTCCAATTATCGAAGTGAGTTCAATACTATATCATTTCAAAATTCATTTTTAAACACTTTCATTATGAACTACTTCAAAATACCATTTAAAATATTTGAGAAACAATTTCAAATCACCCATGATCTTGAAATTTCCTTATATTTAATTCAAACCTCATTTATGAAAACTTTTTCAACTTCCTAGAGTTTTAACCTCAATTTTTGGTTTAATTCCAGATTTAATTCATTTGAATTTATATATCACTCTTATACAAATTCTAATTTATTATTTATAACCATCTCGATTATAATCTGATTCGATTATAATAACAACCAACACATTAAATATATATTACCATAATTCCAATGTGTATACTTCTTTTATATCGAAAAATATTTTCAGGTAAAATTATTTCATTTACCCAATCTTTATAAACAATATTGTGTTGAATAACTTTGTTCAAGAGTTTAGAAACACCTATCGATACAGTTCGCAATCCAGTATCGAATAGAATTCATAAAACACTCGCCAAACCAAACAACACAATATAAAACAATTCTTATATAAATTTACAAATACGCGCTCATATATATACATTCAACTCAATCTAGAGTATTACTAACTCCATCTCTATTGAGTTACGCCACAGAGCCAAGGTAATCACTTAACCTTCAGCTCTGATACCAACTGTAACGACCCAAAAATCCGTACTAATTTGAGCTGATAAATATCCTACACATTCAACTCAAAGTGCACGAAAATTCAGATCATTAATTGAAAGAAATAAGAGGATGAGAAAGATAATATAGAACTAATAGAATAGAAGAAGAAGAACCCAACTTGAGCAGAATCAGAGTAAACACGAATCTCACAGCGGAACGAATAAAATGTATTATATAATATAACTTTGAAATACAAAACTGTATCGTATATACATACCATTATCAAAGTACAATACATCATATCACAGCGGAAATAATCCCTAAATACTAACGGTGAAGCGTTCTGCTTTTAGATCCTCCAAGTGCATCTGCAAAGCCTGAAACACTTGACGGCTCGTACAAATTTAGGCACCCAAGAGTTTAGGGAAAAACAAACAAAATAAACTCTGGGTCAGTCATGGGACCGGTGTGAGTAAATTCCAACCATACGGTTTAACTTTGAAAATCCTTTTGAAACAAAAGGATAATAGTAAGACCGACCCACACATAAACATGGACGGTTTTTACCTTAATATAACCCAAAATATTTTGATATCAAAATCCAGTGATATTATAAAAATGTCTAATCAAGTAAATAACCAAATAGCAGAACGCTTGCATCTCACGCTCTACATACATAGTATAAAATCAAAAACCACAGGGCACTTATTGGAGATTGGATTCCAGCTATGACAAGGTATTGGACCACCTGCCGATAGTGTATCTCTAGAGGCGAATACACTAGGTTCAACAAGAACGTCTTGCAACCCGGGCCACACATGACCGACCACTCATTTCGCTTGAGTGTATCGAATGTATATCACCAACGGTTGGGCTCAAACCACCGTTTCCCGAAAAGGGACATCATCGAATAGATTAAAGAAGTAAAGGAATTTCTCTAGATAGGTGAATACACACCCTAATGGGAGCGACCCACAAAGCCATGCTGCCTGCCCGATTTTTGTCATTTCCCGATTGTGAAGCTTGAGGCTACGTCTATCTTTGAGAACATCTGGCCACTATACACTTTGAATGCCACATCGTCAAATCCATCAAATCACTAGTTGATCTTCCCAAAAATATTATGGGTATAAAAGCTAAGAGGAACGAATTTCTCCGCCACCAGACGTAATACCTTGAAAAGATCGTCTTATGTGACCGTTAAGAATACTCTGTCAGACATTCGTCCATACAAGTTGTCCTGGGACGGGACAAACAGAAAACACCATTCTGGAACAGGATGACCCTTGCATTTCACTCCGTCTTCAATTGTCTTTAGCATAATCTAATTCGCAGCGCTTCTTCTTATACAGAGTGGTTTCAGATGTTAAATCCAACCTGTCTCTCCATATCGACAACGATGGTCAAAAAACTTCGATAGTCGGTTATTTAACTATAGAAGTAAAAACAAACATCCATAACTAACATTACACCATCACGAGCACTTTTATTTAACATTCGTTTTCTTATTCGCATTCCCTTATCTTACCAGATATTTCTCAAATCCCTTTTTAGAACTTTCACACTTCTGGGAAAACATTCTCAGTTATTATAAACTCTTATTCTTTCATGTTCCATAAAACATACGTTATTAATGTTCGACACATTTCCACTCTTTTCACGTTCTTTATTTCCTAGGGAGTAGTGCTATATCTAAAAATCACGTTTAAACTTGGTCAATAACGTCAATTTATCGTTATAGTTTAAAAACTTTTCATACGCTATGATATTCCTCTTTATAGCTAATCTCGACATAACAGTCATGCTTAAGCCTAGTCAACAACATTATTTTATCTCTATAGTTCTAAGACTTGTAATACGCTGCCATATTCCCTTTATACTAATCTTGACATCTCTTTCCGTTACAAAAATCTTGATATCTCTTTCTGTTACAAAAATATTGACATACCTTTCTGTTACAAAAATATTGACATCCCTTTCTATTACAAAAATATTTTAAATGAGCTCAACTTAAGAACCAATTATTTAATTAAAAATAATTAACTAATATTTTACTTTATAAAATGAACTATAAGGTACCAGTTTATAAAAGAATTTCTATTACAGTTTAAAGCTTCGCTTTAATTATAAAAATCTAATTTTTTATAATTGGCTTCGTTGATTCGCCTGACGGCCAATCTACTTCTTACAAAATGATGTGTTTATGGTCGACTGTTGCCACTACCTAAATCGATTTCATTTATTTATTAAATCAAAACAAATGTTAAATTTTCATTCAACACGGTTCAAACAGTGCATATATAAAACAAACAAACAGTACATAAAAATATTGAGGAATCCGGTTGGATTCCTCCAACCGGTTTCCAAATACACAGATGTTAGTCAAACAATTATCACTGATTCCATACTAGGGAATATTATAATCGATGGAATCAGTATCCAACCGGTGAGGTGTACAAATGCAACGATATATAATATTCCAACCAATTTAACCATAATCTGCCTAAACAACCATCACACATCATTCAACCATTATTTATAATATAAAAATATTTTAAATAAAATAGAGTTAGTGAATTTACTCACCTTGTTCGTTAATCATTAAATAAAGATTAACGTCGGTTGCTTCGAATCAGAAATTTAATTCTGTCATAATTTCTGACGAGCTACAAATGGTCCTGAACTAGCTCCATAGCGTAGCATTCTTCGATAGGATTTCAATGGTTCCTGTTTCATTCGATTTCGTTTACGTATGAAATAGTTGTGCTTAATACAAGTTAATGCATATTAAATTGAATTAAGCTTGAGTTTCTAATTTAAATATGGGCCTATTAATTTGAAATGGCCTAATAACGACGTACCAGGTACCAGATGCTTCCTACCGTGTTCTCCCCTAACTAAACATCCATGTTCTTCCTTCAACAGTCCCACCAACTGACCGTCGCGATCATTTCCCTAAGGCCTCCATTCTTTTTTTTTAAACTGGGCTTCACAAATGTTTCAGCCCAATATCCAATGGAAATCACCCAGACCCGCTCCTCCCTTATATTACGTTTTCTTACTCCAATAACTGCTCCTTCTAGATCCTTTTATTTCGAACGCCATCGCCCTCATTTACGTACTCCGTCCTTCGCCTATACTCCATGAAAAACGAAACACAATTGCCATTAAACTCTACTTCGAATTCTCTTCCACCTTCTATCCATTTTATGTCATTCGATCACCCTTCAAGTATTTCCTGTTTTCAGCTTTACCCTCACGCACAGTGATTAGTGCAAACAAAAATTTCGCCAAAAATTTCCTATTTTTGCCAAGGGTTGCTATCCTCTCTTTTGAATCCATCTGCTAACTCGCATTCCATCGTCATTTCTCAAATGACTCGAACCAATCAAATCTTCGAACGCTGCAATATTTCGAGCAACAGAACCCCTCTTCGCATCAACTCGCATGCAGTATGAAGGACGTACCTTCCAGCTCTAGTGCACGCCTTCCAGAAAGTTTCTCCTCCTCTATACGTACTTATGAGATGCTCCCCGATTTCATGAGGTCCGCTCCTTCCCATTTCTCCGCGTTGCTCAACTCTAGTGTTCGCTGTTTATTAACTCCATCATTCCAGTTTGTAACCGCTCCTATTTTTATTTCTACATATATTTTTTTTCTATTTTTTTCCATGAGAAGAAACAGCCGGTCTGAAATGGAAAAAGCAAGAAATGAGATGCTTTGATGCTCTCGTGAATCCAAAACTCTGTATTTATATTTGCAGTTACTTGCACGGCAAGGAGTATGAAACCGTAGGCTGTAGCATTTACGTTGGATAGGCTTGCAGTTTGATTTTGGATATACATAGTCGGCTTGAATTGTCAACAGAATTGAAAGGAAACAGACATAGCTTAAGTTCTCAAAAAAATGTGGCTGTGTGATTTGAAATTACACTGTTGTACGATAATGTATGGCAGGAGACTTTGATAGGGGTAGTAGACCTGTGTTCTTAGGTAGTGACAATTCCAGATGTGGCCATTGTGTGAAGTCTGTAGGATAGATTAGGGTAAGAAGGCACCACTTAACAGGGAAGGATCTTTTATATAATATATATATATATAATATGCTGCATGTGTATCTTTTCTTGCTTTAGCACCAAGTAATCAGTGGATTAAAGTTTTCTCCACTTATGTTTTTATTTGATTTTTTTAATAAAGTTCGGATCCATTTTATGGTTATCAACACAACCGTTCAACATGTATATCTTCCCACTTCATTTCTTTGTATGTATTTTAAGTTGCTAGCTGCCCTATGGTCAGATGATATCATGTCAGTTTCCATCCGCAGTATCCTCACGCGGTTGTTACGGTTATGTTGTACTATATGTTGAACATTCATCACTATATAAAAGTTTATAAGTATCGAAACAAGTCATCCATACTTGATTTTCTGTATGGTCTATCCGCAAGGACATAGAGTGGAGAGGTCGGTGGTAAAACGCCTCCTGCAGTGCAGACTTCAACTTGATATTCACAGCTACGGGTAAATTGTTCAATTTGTATTAAATTACAGAGTCAAGCGTACCCCATTACGAAAAATTACGATCATGTCTGAGCTGCTATGGACAGAAATAAGATTACGGCTGTGTCCAACAAGGTGCCACGATCCCAAAAATATATTAATATCGGTAGGTTAACTCATATTGTGAAACCTCGAAATGTCAATGTTGGGTGCAAATTACTCCAAAAAAAAGTTGCATATTTAATTAATTAAAAATTACAGTAAATTCCTAAAAATTACATTATCACTATGTCCCAAAAGAACCTTGTCCAAATTCAAAGCCGATATTTAAATATATTTAAATAACCGTTATGGCCATAAACGAATATGGCGCTGCTTTTCTGTATATTTAATTTGGACATAACTTACAATATATAATCTGAAATCTTAATTTCCCACTTCTGTTAGAAAGATATAGTTTAACGGATTCCAACGTTTCTTGTTTCGAGTAAATCCGATTTATAACGAACCCTGTATAGTCGTTTGAAGTTCAGACTTTAAATTACGAACTGCAGCGTCGTTTTGAGCTCGATTATTTTATATATATGTTTTTATATGCTCAACTTCATTTAATTAATATATAAATCCACTTATATTGCGAATTCAATATTTAAACTGATTTAAATATTTAAATACAAACCGATAAAACTGCGGAACATTACAAAAAATCCCTCCTTAAATTCCTTTTGCCTTGTTGGAAAACCTGTTGACATTCAACAATAGTAACATAGTGCATAACATCTAAAGAAGACCCAAATGAATCATCCAAATGTCCATAAAATGGTTATTCTTTATAAAAGTAAGCACCACTCAAATTTGCCATGATGATGAATTTCTGAAACTAAAACAAATTGTTATGAATCATGATCTTAATTTTTGTGATAAAATAAATTATGAAATAATGAAGTATGGAACACGAAGCAATATTATATCTATCATTTTAGCAGCTAATGCATAAAATAAATGTTAGCTTTGTGTTCATCCAACCATTCCATTTTGTTATGTTTACTTTGTATCATTTTACTTTAGTCATAATTCCTCCAACCACTTCAAATTAATAATATTAAAGTAGTCATTTTCCTGAACAAAAAAATCATCATATTACATGTTAAAAAATGGCTATAGTTTATTGGGAACTTGTCGGAATCAATCTAGAGAACAACAATCTAACTTACTATTTTAAAAAAATTGGAACTAGCATAATTGATAACTAAGTTATTTAGTGCCCCTAAATGGATGAAGGAATACAACAATGATGATAATAGAAATTCAGTGGATTGACTATTGTATAACACCATTGAATACTAAAACATTTGAAAACCCACCGTAATCTAACTTGTAAAAAGAAATGCTTTTAGTATGGAAAATAATTTTAGGATACTTAGAAATGAAAATAAATGGATATTCTTATGATTATAATTTTGCTTTGGTGAAAGAAAAGAAAAAAGGAAAATAAAATTATGCATGGTTATTATGAGAAATTATAAGAAATAAAAATTAAAAATATGCATGTCTTAAAAATTATAACTATGCACAAAATAAAAGTTACACTGATAATTTATTATACACATTCTTCGGTGAAATTAAACATGGAAAATAATGTTACATAGAAATTTCATGTGCCATAAATAATCTACCATATTAGTGCAAAATTGCGGCAGGTAATTAATTACACTGTATAAGCCAGTGCAGAACTATAGCAGTTAATTTTGGCAGCTGTTCCAGTGTAAGATACACCACCTATAATGGTCATTTCATGGAAGTTAACTATGACTACCAGTGAAAATCGATTATGTCACCTATAATTTTCTCTTCTTTGTGCTAATATTATGTAAATATGTTTTTTTATCACCAACTACATTAGGGTCATTGACTTCTAAATTTGGAACTCTTGTTATTTGTAATTGATCGTCGCTTTCCTATGAATTAGAAAAGCGCGAATTTTAAAATAAATTCTGCAAGCGTACAGGTGTGTAGCGTACAGGTCGAACACAGGGAGGTAGATTAAAATAAAATTATTTATTTAATCTCTTGGGCGAGTTAGACAAAGCCTGGAGATTTTGTTGAAATAAAAACAAATTGAAATTGCGAACTTAGGATTATCGTTGAATCTAATCAACGATTAATCACTGAAGAAAGTAAATTGCAAAACAAGAACAACAATGCAGAAATTAAAATTGCAGGAAAAGAAGAACAACAAAAAGTAAATTAGGATTGTCGTTGAAACTAATCAAATGACTAATCACTAACAAAAAAATGTAAAATAAAATTGGTGCTCTTCCAAAACTAATTGTGAAGACAACACCGATTGCTAAGAAAAAGAAAAATGCAGAAATAATAAAAAGAAGAAGAACTTTTATTAATGGAGAAGAGAATATAGAATAGGATAGGATGGTGGCTACAATGACATTACAAGGGTATTTATAGGATAGATAGCCAAACCCTAACCCTAACCCTAATACAATGATAGATGGGCCTTATGGAATTCACAAAAGAGTTTACAATGAGAGTTTCAAATGGGCCTTAGTTAAATCTATTAAATTTTTGGTTTTTCTTCTTTTCCTCTTGGTTCTTTGACAAGCTTCCCTTGATTTGAGAAATTCTTGGTCTTTCTACCAATCATTTTCTTGTCCAACAACAACTAGATGTGAGACCTTCATATACAATTATTCAAAATGTAAATGTATACCAATTTGATCTCCATTTCTATACTTTTCTGGTTGTATGCGGGCTGGGTTGGAATATCTGTAAAAGTAACAAAACAATACCCAAGTAATATTTATTTATATACAAAAGATAAGATATAAGAGCATAAAATAAACACATTTCTATGTCAATCAAATACCCCCACACTTATTTTTTACTCATCCTCGAGTAAAACAAAAATTAAAAACTAACTAGATAGGTCGCACTTTCGTAGGAAACACGATTGCATTGAGCGTATGCAACAAGCCATTAAACCTCTAAGTGTCCCTAGTAGGACGAGTGGTATCTCGTGAGGGTTTTCAGCGGATACTACCCACAAAATCCAAATGCAGTATGTGTGGATCTAATGTAACTACATGAATGCAAAGGACTTATGCAATTGAAAACAAAAATTGAAAACAAAAATTGAAAAAAAAATTGAAAACACGACTTGTTTCAGGAAAGTGGTACAACAAATTAAGTTAACAATTTCTAATCAGTTGATTTTATTTTAGATACCTCAACTTGTCACAAAATTTCAATATAAATCAAGTTTTCAAATGTTAAATTCCAGTTTGGCCAGTTGGTTCGGTTGATAACATAGTGCAGCCATGAAATAGATTCTTAGTTTGCTTGGCACAGTTTGCAAAGTGGTATTATTATTTTCTCATGTATGGCTAGTCAAATCAATAAGGTCAAGAAGTGTTTGGGCATCATCGCTTATTCTTTATTTTAAAATTTATGATTAAGTACATACACCTAACTCAGAAGACCAAGGTTTACCACCCATGCACTGCCTCGCGGACTAACGGAGAGTGGGTAAAGAGCTTGGCGGATTGTGCAGGCCGACTTTGACTTTGTCAACAACGTGTCGTTAAACCTTAAGTGTCCAATCTCATAGAATGAGACCAAGACATTCCAACGCTGACTTTGTCAACAACGTGTTGGATAGAGCTTGGCGGGTTTGCACACCAACGCTTGATATACAAGCAATGTTGGATACCCTTGGATTACTATTATTATTATTGAAAATATAAGCACAAAAGAGAGTTACGCGAATTCAACTTAACACAACTTAGTTTTAAAGATTCGAAAAGCCAATATAAGTATTTTAAGTCCTCCACTTATTTAAACAAAGTCTACAATATAGAATAGATTTCATGGCTATCACCTAAGAATCTCCCTATGTACCGGTTACACTATTATCCCTCAAAATTAAACTTTTCATTATATTTCATATTCGATCTTAGCTGAGAGAAAAAAATACTATCAACTGATTAACAATCCTTAACTTATTTTGTTGTATCAAATCCAAAATGAGTCGTATTATCAAAAAAAAAAAAAATTGGCATGTTACTACAATCTAAAATGCATGATGGTCCTATTTAAATGGCTGAAAATGAAAAGAAAGAAAAATAAAGAATAAACGAAAATGAGTGAAATGCAGACTCCCCCCACACTTGGACAAAACAGTGTCCACACTGTAAACATTTCCTAAATTTGAAAGATCGTACCCAAAGGTGAATGAGATGCAAAATTGTTTGAAGAATGAAATGCAATCTAACTATATGTAAGAATGGATCATATGTACAATGATAAATGTGTTTGCGATGCATGCGATGGAAAGAATGCCATCAACTTTTTCCCCACAATTGGTTCTTGCCCTATGAGTCCCATTTCCAATATGTCTAGGCATGTTTTCTAATAAGCAAAGGTTTTGAAAACCATCTCATCTTTAAACCTAGATTTATAGTCTAGGAGATAAATATCCAGGGTCGTCCTAACATGAAGTTTTTCAATCAAGCCAACATTCCAAAAGTAATTCATGTGCTCAACAAATTTATCAGTGTAATTGTTCAAAAATTTGTGATCGTATATAAATTCAGTGAAATTTGAAATCTGAGTGTTGTTCAAGACTATGTGATCACATTTCTCATCATTAACTGACAACGTATTTTCGACACTTATAATTTCAAGTTCGTTTGAAATTTTCTCAAAGTTAAAATTTTCGAACTCGTGACGTGAATCTACTTCTTCCTCATTTGGCAACTCATCCTCATTCAATCCAAAAAATTCATGTTCATTAAAATCCTTTTCCAAAGTTGAATTGAAAAATTCAACATTTTTATTCTGTTCAATTCCTAGAATTTCAAGTTTCTCACTACCTGAAAGTGGAAGATCAAAATCTGAGCTTAAATCTTTTTCCTGAAAAGAATTGAAGTCTAAATCATTGGCTGAATTTTGAAAAACTTCATCAAGATGATTATTCTCAATTTCCAAAGTCGTTATTTGAAAATTTTCAATGTCGGTAAGAGTTGAATTATTTCTGATTCATCGCTTATTTGAATTTGATTTTGTTGCTCTTATTGTTCTTTATAAGATGCCATTAAACAAAGAAGTTCATCCATCTTTTTATTTAGCCTTTCCGCCCTCTCATCAAAATGACATTCTTCAGAGTCGTTGATTTGAGAGCTCTCATTTTCGATTTCTTGATTATCAAAATTATAGTCCACATCAACTTCACAATCAATATTATTTCCAATGTGGTAGTTGTTTGAATTTTCAGAAAAATGATACTAGAATTCATTTTGATTTTGAAAATTATGTTCGTAACCAAAACTATTGGAATTTGAGTGAAAATTGAAATTTTGGTTATTTTCAAAATGTTGATATGGGCTATAATTTTGAAAATTTTGATTGATTTGAAAATCATTTTCATATCCAAAATTATTTTCGAATTGGTTTCCAACCCCGTATTGATGTTGATCAAAGCTATATTGGGTTTCAAAGCCATTTTGATATTGATGTGGCCCATAATCGAAATTATTGAAATTTGAATTGAAATCGCAATTTCGATCATATCCATGATTTTGAAAATATTGGTCATTTGAATTTTTTTGAAAATTGTTGGCATTGGGCTCACGAAATTTTGGAAAATTTTGCCTCATGAGTTGTAATTCGTACTCATACTCTTCAAGCGGACGTCTACTTAGATTATTATCCCACAATTCTCTCAAGGATTTTTTTGAATCAAACATTTGAAATGAAATCAAGACAAGACAGAAATTATTCTTAGTTCAAAATAGTATAAAAGAATGATTTGTGCTCTATTAATCAACTGATTCAATTAGAAGGGGGAAGAGGGTCTTATGGCCATTCACGTATAGTAAAAATACTAAGGGGTATGACCAATGTTTTACGAGTAGTATGCAACCTCTTTTGCTAATAGTTCAATAAATTGTACTACTATATATCCGCGATCCAATTATATGAGACAATCAACTTCACAAAGCACCACTTTTCAATTATAATATTTTGAAATATCTAATCAGATATTATTGTTGAGAAACGATGAGAATGATGACAGTAGTTATGGAAATTTCAACAATCAGAAAGAATAATTGCAGAAATTAAAAATTGTACATAGCAAGCCGCTGCCCCTGTAGAAGATTTTTACAAGCAATTTCTATAATTTACTGCTGCAGAACCTGTAGAGTTTAGAAATTTTTTTACAGTGGGGGTATGGCAGTTTGTCCGGAGGAGTTGAGTATCGCTAACAATTCAGCTCCACTATTTGAAAATCGGTTGACCTCTTAATTCCTTGTTCGCCTTGATCGAGTTTTGCTTCTTGCTTGGGCCTTTGATTCAACTTTTTTTTTTGTAAATTGAAACAAATAAAAACTAAATAGGGGGATAAAAAAAATCTAAAGTAAACAAGACAAAACAAACAAACCAAAATAAAAAATATTAACAACTCGACTAGATAAAAAAATAGCTGAAAACAACAAGGCCGATCAACAAAATTAGGTCGATCAACAAGCACCACTGTATAACACACGGTTGACCCTCAACAAAACAAAACCACGCTTATTCTATCTCGTTCAAAGCAGTTGGGAAAATATCTCTTCTTCTTTTTCTTTGAAATTGATTTGGGCATTTAGGCCAAAAGAGTTCGAGTTGAATTTAGTTTTCAGGATCTGGCTCTCGCATTGATTGTGGTTCGAATCGGCGATTGAGGCTGGCTTTGCAAATTGGGTTGCCAGTAGGGTTCCCAGTTTGATTTTGGGGTCTTTGAATTCGTTATTTGGGGTTCTTTTAATTGGACGCAGGGGTTGTGAATGGGATGTTGATGATGTTGTGGCGTACTAGGTTGGGGCTTGATGAGGTGGATGGGTTGTTGAGAAGAAAGGGAACGTTGAGTTAAGGCAAGTGGTTTTGTGGTAAGGGATTGATGGATTGCGGATTTTTAACGACTGAGGGTGTCTGGCTTCAAATTGAATTGAGTCTGAGATGGTATTGTTGGTTGCGGACTGAAGAGGGTTTGTGGATTTTGGACAGTGGGGGAGGGTATGACGTGTTGATGGGGTGATGAGGATGGTTATGGTAATGGGGTTCTGAGTTGCATGAGTATGGAGATGTGGTAAAAGTAGATGGGCGTTGGGTGGATTTGCGGGTAGAGGATGTGTGAACTGCAGGTTGAGATGTTTTTGGCTGTAGCAATTTGTGGAGTACGACTTGATTGCGAATTGGGATTTCAGAAAATGGGAACTGCGGTGATGGGCGATTTCGGTGGAGAGAATGAAGTTCGAAGGGAGGGGTTTCAGATTGTGTACTTACAGTTCTGTTTGGGTTCGAGATCTGGAAGTAGTGTTGCGGGTGAACTGTAAACTGAGGTGAAGGTTGATGAAGGATTTTTGAATAGAGGTTGGTATGGCCGTGATTTGTTTTTGTGAACAGGGGATGGACGGATTGGACTGTGACAGTGGGGCGATTTGTGGTATTGTATGGCGATGGTCAGAAAAGTAGATGAAAGGGTGATGGTCCTGTGATGGTGCTCTGCGGTTGTACAGTTTGGTCAAGAGAGTGGTATGTGAAAGGAGATTATTGGTGAATCGGTGATGTATGTTGGAGTGGGTTCAGGTGGATGGGTTTTGATGGAATTTGCGAGGAGGAACGTGGTTGTATGGCTCGGATGTTTAGGAGGGCGGAGTTGTTGATGGATGAATGGTTTGCTACGTGAGTTTGATTATGGTAGAAGCGAAGTTTGACGGGGTGAAGTTTTATGTTAGGCAGAAGTTATGGAAGTAGTTATTTGCGTGGAAAGGGTGGCACTGAAGGAAAGGAATATTACAGAGGATTTTTTTGTGAAATTGTTGAGAAAAAGGCAAGAATTTGCAGGATGGAGAGAAATAAATGGAAAAAAAGGGAAAAATTTGTATAGAAACAGGAAAGAAATCGAAGGAATTTGGCAATTTTTTTTAAGTTCATCATGGTACTAAATAATTGATACACCAAATCACCACTATTTTTTTTATATGTATACAAGAAAAAAATATATATATATATAAACTAACACGAATCGGAAATTAAATAAATAATAAAATTTAATTATTGCCTCCCCGGCAATGGCGCCAAAAACTTGATCGTCGCTTTCCTATGAATTAGAAAAGCGCGAATTTTAAAATAAATTCTGCAAGCATACAGGTGTGTAGCATACAGGTCGAACACAGGGAGGTAGATTAAAATCAATTTATTTATTTAATCTCTTAGGCGAGTTAGACGAAGCCTGGAGATTTAGTTGAAATAAAAACAAATTGAAATTGCGAACTTAAGACTATCGTTGAATCTAATCAACGATTAATCACTGAAGAAAGTAAATTGCAAAACAAGAACAACAATGCAGAATTTAAACCTGCAGGAAAAGAAGAACAACAAAAAGTAAATTAGGATTGTCGTTTAAACTAATCAAACGACTAATCACTAACAAAAAAATGTAAAATACAATTGGTGCTCTTCCAAAACTAATTGTGAAGACAACACCGATTGCTAAGAAAAAGAAAAATGCAGAAATAATAAAAAGAAGAAGAACTTTTATTAATGGAGAAGAGAATATAGAATAGGATAGGATTGTGGCTACAATGACATTACAAGGGTATTTATAGGATAGATAGCCAAACCCTAACCCTAACCCTAATACAATGATAGATGGGCCTTAGGGAATTCACAAAAGAGTTTACAATGAGAGTTTCAAATGGGCCTTAGTTAAATCTATTAAATTTTTGGCCTTTCTTCTTTTCCTCTTGGTTCTTTGACAAGCTTCCCTTGATTTGAGAAATTCTTGGTCTTTCTACCAATCATTTTCTTGTCCAACAACTACTAGATGTGAGACCTTCATCTACAATTCTTCAAAATGTAAATATATACCAATTTGATCTCCATTTCTCTACTTTTCTGGTTGTATGCGGGCTGGGTTGGAATATCTGTAAAAGTAACAAAATAATACCCAAGTAATATTTATTTATATACAAAAGATAAGATATAAGAGCATAAAATAAACACATTTCTATGTCAATCAGTAATCCAAAAATTTATCATCTACCATATCAGCACAAGAAGATAAACTTAAAAATGACACATAAACAAAATAAGACAAAATTGTAAAAGAATTCCAAATCATTGCCTAAGCAATACATATTAAATGTTCTTATTTATAAATCAATCAGTACGTAAATTATACATAGTTAATTAACTTTTATAAGAAATTCAATCTTGCCATATGCATGAATATCTATACAAAAATGTTAGTATTATAGAAATTTAAAACGTAGCTTCTTATTATATATAAAATTTTTTAAAAAATAACATATATACCATATAAGAAAAACACATAAAATAAAACCACTAAACGGAAATAGAAAGCGTAAGAAAACAACAGTAATAAGTAAATTATCAGCATACCCTACGAATAAATTGAATCCACATATATGTTAAGATATAGCTAATAATAATCCATTGCAACATCTAAGGCAATTAGAAAAATCATATTGCAAATAGTATTTCCGTTATGAAAAAAGTTAACTGTAAGGTAACCCAAACAAAATCAATTGATTTCTTTTGTAAAATCTCATCATGACACACATACATCTATAAATTAAAAAATAGCATTGCAAAATGTAAGATTCATTCCCTTAGGTAATATATGGTCAAAAACTTGCTTGTCTATTCTATAATTGAATATTTAAAAAGAAAATAACAAAAATAGATTTCAATCGTGCAAGTAAATATAAAAGAATCAATCGAGTAATCAAATATAATATTCCAAATTCTACCATATCTTATCATGATCGAGTCCTAGGTCATTGTGTAAGCTAGTCCATAAACAAATAAACAAATGGAACAAAACATAAAATCTAATTTACCATGGAGCATAAGATTTAGAAGAAAAAAATACAACACCCATACCGGTTTAGTTTCATACCTTCACAGGGTTAATTAAAACTTACACTTATCTATAATTAGACGTTTAAAAAAAAGATTCAAAACTACATATGTCGATGCTATTGTGTGAAGTACCAAATACTTTCTTGTAGAAGTCCTCAATTTGTATGAATTAGTGCCAATGTAATCTACAATCTACAAAGTTTCTGCAAATGACAAAGCATAATGTAAAGGCAGAAAAAAAATGTCGAAAGCACACATGTAAGCCAGAAGCAATTAAAAGCTTATGTACTTGTATATAATTTCAGTTACCTGAAAATGTTGAGAAGGAAACAACGATAGTGAAAGATTTAAATGCATTACTATGGGAGAGTAGTGGAAAAGAACCTGTATGGGAAATACATGAATAGTAAGTGGATATAACAAACTGTGTTTATAGGCTAGTGTTGTGGCTTCTAGAAAATGTGCCATTTCAAACACACATAGAGGTAACCTGAAGTAGATGCGAGGAAGTAGTAGTGGCAATGAGTAGAGTAATAGAATATATTCAGATGAAAGAGTGATGAATGTCATTGAACAAACTCTATGGTATATATAGGACCAGTCGATTTGTCTAGAATTCGTTTATCTAGTATAAGAATCTTAGAATATTTATTTCCTGAAAATGTGGAATAGTTGAGGAAGTCTAGTTGTAATTCCAAATCGATTATGTCACCTATAATTTTGTCTTATTTGTGCTAATTCCATATAAATATTTTTTCACAAGCTATATTAGGGTCATTGACTTCTAAATTTGGAACTCTTGCTATTTGTAATCCAAAAATTTATCACCTACCATATCAGCACAAGAAAATAAAATAAAAAATGAAACATAAACAAAATAAGACAAAATTGTAAAAGAATTCCAAATCATTGCCTAAGCAATACATATTTAATGTTCTTGTGAATAAACCAATTAGAAAAATCATATTGCAAATAGTATTTCCTTTATGGAAAAAGTTAATCGTAAGGTAACCTAGACAAAATCAAATGATTTCTTTCTAAAATCTCATCATGACACACATACATCTATAAATTAAAACAATTGCCTTGCAAAAAGTAAGATTCATTCCCTTATGGAATATATGCTCAAAAATTTGCTTTTCTATTCTACAATTGAAAATTTAAAAAGAAAATAACAAAAATAGATTTCAACCATGCAAGTAAATACAAAAGGAATAATCGAGTAATCTAATATAATATTTAATTATTTATGAAAGGTTGCATGCAAAGTTTTAGGGAAATAATTATACACAGCCAAAAGTAGTGAATATTAGGTGATATTTAAAAAGTGAGGGGCAATTTTGGTATTTCAAGGCTGGACCAAAGGTTGTAATAATTAAATGACCTTGATTGGATGAAATAATTAAACGAATCAGGGATATAATTGGAAATCCAGAAATGTAAGATTACTGGGAATTATTATATAGATAGATTAAGAAAAAGAAGGAGTCCCAATGTCTCATTTATTTAATGAGAAATCAATTTCAGTTAAACATCTAAGTTGGTTTTCTCTTAAAATCTAAGTAATAAGATTACCCTAAGGTACAGGAGGTTGCACATCTCTGCTTATTATCCTACAAGCTGAATTTGATTTCCGCCAAAAGTTATTTACTTGGAACCAAATCAAGCTAAAAGTCTTTTTAAAAGCAGTCAATCCAACTCATAATTTCTAGTTTAAAAACATAATTTAGTTTAATATAAGTTATCTGAGTTTTTATGAATTAAATTCATTGTTGCATTATACTTCGCTGTATATATTCCGAGTTAGTGAAATCTGAGTCCATGTCGAACTTTGAGATTGTATAACTTCTTTGATTAAAGCTAGATTTAAGTGAAACCTTTTTCAGTTGAAACTCGTTTAACTCTACTTTGTATATGCTAAATTTGAAGCGAATCTGAAGGTGGCAGTATATAGAAATAGTAGCATGGAGTTGAATTAGGAGCCAAAATTCATTGCTCGGACATTGATGGAAAGCATCTGCCCTCGCCCCTCGTTGACCACTTATTTACCCTCATTTAGTATAAGCATGTCCAACCTCACCACCCATGTAAGACTATCAATGATAAGCTTGAAAGGGAATGCTTTGTAACAGCCCGCATTTTACGTATCGGAAGATCGCAAAATATTTTTATTTAATTCCATAAGGGTTGGATTATTCTCATATTTTTGTATGTCATTTATGGTGATGTGAGACATGTTCATAACTTTTACCAATTTTATTTGTGACCATTTTGCCTCTGTCAGTCTTGTATAGGGCATAACTTTTGACTAGAATCGAACCAGGTGCTGATATCGATTACATTGGAAAGTAAATGGTGTTGCCAGTTCCATAAAGTGGTCACAGTAAAGATTTGTTCCAGTGGTTTGGGAGGAATCGATGTTTTAGTGCTGCAAAATTTTCTATTTAGGTTTATAAACCATTGATGGGTTGCTTTTGGGTGGCCCATTAGTGGGCTGGTTGGAGGTTATAAATAGGGATTAGAGGCATGGAGAATAGTTTACTTCTTCTTATTCTCATTTGATTGAGCTCGTGATCCTCCTTGCTCAATAAAATACACCTTTCCACCATTAAAATCGAGATCTAAGGAAGAAGATTGAAGATCTACATCGTCTGAAGCTAGATCTACATCAAGTGAAGAGAGATCGCAACAAATCGAGAGGTTTGAAGGTTGTTCTTCGCTGTTCGGATTCGAGATTCATTGTTTTTAAGCTTGTTTGAAGATTTAGTGAGTGATAAGCATCTCTCATGCGGATTCATCAGAGTATATGGGTTATTTGATCTTATTTTCATCATTTTAAGATGTCTTCACCTAGATCTACGTAATGGTAAGTATATTTTCATTTGAATCACCATAGGATCTAATCTAGAAAATTTCTATGTTAATTTCTATGTTTATGCAAATTAGATCCCTTTTTTTGGTTTATTCATTATTTAATCATGATTTGGTGAATTCTATATGATTACTGATGAATAATTGTCATTTTAGTGTTGTTGATGATTTCATAAAGTGTTGTTTGTTGAATTGGATGACTTGGATGAGTTGTTTGAATCGATGTTGTCAGTTAGTGGTGATTTGATCAAGATTGGAGCTAGATTGGAAAATCCTGGAGTCGGGTCATTTTTCTTACTCGGGTCGTTTTTGGCACAAGTCGTATGGCTCGGGTCGTCGATGACGTGGCAGTCCTGTGGCTTATTACTCAAGAAATGGTGATAACATGACATAGTTGGATCGGGTCGTTCGTGTTTAGATCGTCCAAGCTTAGGTCATTCGTATTCAGGTTGTTCAAACTCGTGTGTGTCTGGGTCGTTGGACGTTCTGGGTCAACTGAATTGGTTAGGTCACCTGGAGAGTTAGGTCATTGGAGCTTAGTCAGGTCGCTTGGAGAATTAGCTCGTTGAAGCTTGGTTGGATTGCTTGGAGAGTTGGGTCCTTCAAAGACCTGACTATTGGGCAAAAAATGACCCGACTATATTGGCCAAATAATGATGATATTTTTTGCTTTGGAAGGAATGTGGCTTCGATTCGAGGAGGAGTGTCGAAGTGTTGTGAAGTGTTCGTTGATCGATGAAATGCAATGAATGAGAAGACAACTCAAAGATGTTGAGTTGTGAATAATGGTTGTTTGAGAAGGTGCTTGAGCTATGGATAGTCGCCGATGACAACGACTAGAGATATCGAAGACTGAGGGATTAACGTTTTATTGGTTCTAGTAGACACAAAGCATGGGTATAATAGGGACGCCTAGAAGACCAGTTGTATGGTAGAATACCCTGGGTAGTCATGATGGGCCTAGAGATACAAGTCGCGTAGGCGTATGGAGTTTTGTTAGAACTGGGGTTACCATTACCCCTTGAAGTATAGCAGGGTTGGCCATCATACAATTAACGATGGTTTCAAATCAGGATTTGCGGTGATAGCTAGAGTCATAAATGTTGGTTGTTTTACTTGTAACGTCTCACATAGATTGTCTGACGTCAAAGGAGATGTTTCTTGAGTGCTTGTCTGATGGTTGTTTACGCATTCGGCGATTGTGCTTGAGGGATGTTGAGTTCGATTTGGATGGTTAACATGAGATATAATTTGTTGCTATGATTGCTATTGTCTGCTTACTTCGAGTTGCTTGTGAAGGCTATCACTGTCGGATGTGGGGAGGCCATGTTGGGATCTTCTCTGTTGATGTGAGTAGATTAGTTGGTTTATCTACCTATTCTCATATACTTGATTGACGATGTTAGTTAACTATTTTATCGCTCATTAAGACTGTTGTCTGACTCAAGGTTTTATGTCTCCCTCTAATTACCTTAGGCTGTTCATCCATTTGTTAGATGGGCAGACTGAGTAGAAAGTAGCAGATCTTAGTGGACGATGTTGTAGATCGATGGAGAGCAAGAGGCTTACATATCAGTTTACTTCTATTCATTAATAGTTGTTGTTCCGTTGTTGCTTATTTTGTATGATTCTCTGAATGACCATGTAGTGAGGCAGTTTGTACGGACATTTATGTTATAATCCAAGGATGTACAGATATTCTTTCTAGTTGTTATGAAAGTTCATGTTTTGCTCAAATGTGCTTCACTATTATTGCTTGTTGTATATGTTTTATTATATTTTATCCTTGTACTGTGAGTTATACGACAGGTTCCGCTTGTGTTCCATATCTCGATGATCGTCCATAGCAGCCTAGCACGTCTTTCAGTGCATTAGTTTCCTTGTTAAATGCAAGAGTTATGAGCAGTTGTCACATTTGTATCAGAGCTTTGGTTATTGATTTTATCCGAAGTTCGAAGACGTAATTACGTATGAGAGACATATTTGTAGATTTCTGATGAATGTACATTATATAATAGTGTATAGTATAATAGCGTTTGGACTCTATAGCGGTTTTCTCGTAAGTGGCTAGCCATTCTATATTGCAGATTTGAAATGAGTCGTCGAACATCGAGACATACTGCAAGGGAGGAGACCATTCCTGGATGGGAAAATGGCGGTGCACCAGATTAACCAGCCATGTTTGAGGCTATGATGGGAGCATTCATGAGAAGGGTACCCGCTCCAGAAGCAGCCACGGTAGATGTAGGGGTTCAGGTGCCTAGGGCTATGGATTTTGCAAAGCTGTGCAAAGATTCACATCTCTAGGAGGAAAAGGTTTAAAGGGCTAGAGCTGGTTGAAGAGGTTCAAAGATGGTAAATGCTTGTGTACGGATTTTTGGAGACTTGGGTATAGATGATACAATGAAGAGGAAGCTTGCATTGAGACAATTGTAGGGCAGAGCCATGGATTGGTGGAACTCTGTTATGCTAGAGACTCCGGAAGATGAGATAACATGGGAACAGTTCCAAGCTAAGTTCGAGACGAAGTTTATCTCTACTGCTCATAAGTCAGTTATGTTTAAGAAGTTTATGGAGCTGAAACAGAATGGTCAACCAGTGCTTGAATATGTTTCTGACTTCGAGGCTTTGTCGAAGTATGCTCGTCCATATGTTGATACTCCTTATCAGAAGAACGCGAAGTTTGTTATAGGTTTGGATACCTATATTAGGAGGCCATTGGTGGATCATTTTGGCGATCCATATGAGAAAATAGCGAAAAAAGATGTAAGGCAAGAAATCTTGTTTCCTAAAGAAGAAGCTGTTGTTGTTGTGGCTAAGGAAGCCCTAAAACCACAGCAGGGTACAAATAACAATAAGAAGAGGAAGTAGCAACAACAGAAAGGAAAGGATGACAAGAAGATACTTAAGAGTAAGGTGGTTTGCTTTAACTGCCAATAGAAGGGCCATTTCTTCAATAAATGTAAGACCCCAAAGGTGGAAAGGAAGTGTCACAACTGTGGAAAGTATGGGCATCTTTAGAAGGATTGTCTAGAACCGGCTAGGGGAAAGCAGATTGGGAAGGCGTATGCTTTGGAAGCTATGCCATAGTCTTCAAGGGCTCCTACTGCAGGGGAGAAAGGAAAGGTTTCGTCGTCCAAGGTAATCTTTCTGTTAGGGGTGTTATAGTTTGAGTGTTGTTTGATACTGGAGCATCACATTCATTCATTTGTAATGGGCTTGTATGCCGCTTGGGTTTGGAACCCAAGCTTTGTGATAGGCCTTTGGTTGTGACTAATCCAGTTAGGGGTTCGTCCAGCCTTGTATGCTTTGTTGTGGTCTTGTGTTATCGAGTCATGGTTGTTCTTTTTTGTGTGATTGCTTTGTCTTGAACTTTTTTGAGTTTGGGATTATCTTGGGTTTGGATTGGCTCAAGAGGTATGCGGCAAGAGTGAATTGCGAGAAGCTTGGGGTAAAGTCAGGGATGTGGAAGGGCGAAAGGTTTTGATTTGATGTAAGCCCGAAGATGTTGTCTTTGTGAGCTTTTTATTTTAGCTTGGGATTCCATAGGGAGACTTGTCATCTTTTTTGATTGCTAATGAGTTTGAGGATGTCTTTGAAGAAGTCAAAGGTTTGTCGCCGCATTGAGATATTGAATTTAGAATCAATTTGGTCGAGGGTGCTAGACCTATCGATATGCCTCTTAGGCGGAGGGCGCCTAGGGAGTAACGAGAGTTATACGTGACCTTTTTGGAAAAGGATTCATTCGGAGAAGTGTATCCGAATGGGGTGCACCAGTTGTGTTTGCAACCAAGGCTGATAGAACTTTGAGATTGTGTGTGGATTATCGTGAGCTGAACAAGGTGACCAAGTATTTGTTTCCAAGGATCGATGAGTTGTTCAATCAGCTTCACGAAACCAAAAGTGTTTTCTCAAATGGATTTGGATACGGGATTCCACCAGTTAAGAATGGCGAGGGATAATGTGTCGTTGACTGCTTTTAGGACACCATCTGGTTTCTTCGAATGGTTGGTCATACCATTTGGGTTGACTAATGCGCCAACGTATTTTGTGGATCTTACGAATCGGGCTTTCGGAGATTAGTTGAACAGGCTCATGCTTGTATTCATGGACGATATTCTAGTTTATTCCCGGAATGAGGAAGAGCATAAGACGCACATGATGGTTGTTTTGGAAATTTTGCGAAAGCATCAGCTGAAGGCTAAGTTTTCGAAGTGTCACTTTTGGTAGAGCAAAGTGAGGTTCTTAGGCCATGTTGTTTTTGGATATTGAATAGTGGTTGACCCCGCTAAAGTGGAAAAAATCCAGGACTGGGATAAACCAAAGAATGTGATGAATGTTCAGAGTTTCCTTCGTTTGGCGGGGTATTATCGTCGTTTTATCAAGGGTTTATCCAGGATAGCTTCACAATTAACAAGGTTGACGAAGAAGAATCAAGTGTTCATATGGGATGCAAAGTGTGAGAAAGCTTTTGGAATCCTGGAAGAAAGACCGATGAGTGCTCTTGTTTTGACCATTCCAAGTGGGAATGAAGAGATGGTGGTATACACCAATATATGTGGTACTGGTTTGGAGCAGTGCTAATGCAGAATAATAAGGTTGTGGCCTATGCGAGTCGACAGCTGAAGCCACGCGAAAGGAATTATCTGACTCATGATTTGGAGTTGTCAGTGTTCGTGTTCGCTCTGAAAATGTGAAGACATTACCTGTTGGGAGTTAAATTCGAGTACTTAGCAGGATTTGATTTCAGACCACAGTGTGAGTTGGAACCTGAAATGTTGGCAAGCTTACCAATAAGACCTACTCTCATTGAAAAGATTGGCGAAGGCCAAAAACGTGATGCAAAGCTTGTCGAGATTATCTAAAAGCTGGAGCATGAGGGTAAAGAGTTCGAGGTCGATCGAGAAGGTTGGCTTTGAAAGCAAGGACGCCTGGTTGTTCCTGATATCGGCGGATTGAGAGATGAGGTTCTGAGGGAATTTCATTGTGACACCCCACGTCTGTTAATGCCACTCGCAAATGGAATACATTAAGTTTTGTGAAGCGTTATAGGTAAACAGACACAGAATATTACAAGATAGATATAATTAAGATAGAAGTGGAAATTCAAATTTTTATTTCAAATATAATTCATACAACGTGGTCCAAAATACCATAAGTTTCAAAAACCATTACAACAACATAACTTCTGTCTTTTAACATCAGAGTACACAAATACTTAAAAGAAAACATAAATCCCCAAATAAAAGAGATAAAGCCATAGTATAGATAAAAACTTAAGCCATACTTCGGAAGCAGCTCTAGTAAGATGATATCTGAGTCCTGACTAAGCCTGAGTGTTTCCTTCCTGAGAACCTTGGGGGGGGGGGATGGAAGAAAGAAGAGGAAATAAAAGGGTCAGACATAAAATCTAGCGAGTCTAGTGACTTTTAACAAGTAAAAAAATAAAAGTAACATGACATGTATATAAAGTGGATAAGAGAGATTACTACATAAATGGCAGGTGTGACAAGGTGGACAGGATAAGGTGTGTATGCTTGTCTAATGAATGCTCTGCACTATTAAAAGTATAACCAGAATGAGATGATCCCTTTTACTATAAGGCGGTAGACTTAGGGCACACGTCCAAACATACCCTAACTACTACCCTAATCGATCGGCTCCCTTCTCCGTAGAAACCTTTGCTGGCCCCACAGTAGTAGTTATCACTTCTGAAAGTGGCAACCCTTCATTTCCCAAGATGTGCACAACCATATCTACTAGTGTCACGGTCATCTTATTCCCCTTTTCCCAGCTCATGCACGCAATGGCCTGGTCGATTTGCGCTGCCCACACCGTCCTTCACGTTTGGATCTCTTACAATCAGTCATTAAGCATGTCCCCTCTCCTCCTAGTACGGGGTACTTTTATTTGATACCTACTCCGGGTTACTGACTGAAATGGGTCCCACACAATATGATACAAGCTCTTCCCTTTGTCTTGTACCCCCACTAGGTTTTCACTAACTATGTATACCATTAGGTGTCTTTAATTACATAGCCCTATACAAGTTATGCTTATCCTGAAAGGTGTCTTTAATTACATAACTCTATTAATTTTTCCTGTTATGTATACCACTAGGTGTTTTTAATTACAAAACCTTATCGGGTTAAGTTTGTGGGCCTATATGTAAATATTACCCACCCCTTCCAGATTTGCTTAACCCATCCACTATCCAATCAATTTACTTAACCCTAACTTTAGTTCATAATCATACATTCCCTATAGATTAGATTTGGTTAAGTAGTCTAATTCATTACCATGTCCATTTATGGTTTATAATAGGCTGGACCTCCCACATTAGGCCTACAACGTGTGGATGCTGGATATGCCGGTCGGGTCCGGGCAGACTTACTCCATCGTTGGGCCTAACCTCGTGTCATAGCCCGATTCGTATTTGCATACTTAAAGCTCCCACATTAGGTTCAACATTAGTGGCTACTGGATATGTCGGTCGGGTCCGGGTAGACTTCCACCACTAATGCAACCTAACCTCGTGCCATAAGTGCAATTATAATTTCTTATTGTAATGACTAGACATTCCATTATTAATTAATTAATCAATTAATTAAACCTTTCCCTTTATAGGTGTTAATGCCCACTTTACTTAATAATTTGAATTATATGTCCAAAATATTCATATTCAAATTACGC
This sequence comes from Allium sativum, assembly GCA_030737875.1. Lineage (NCBI taxonomy): Eukaryota > Viridiplantae > Streptophyta > Magnoliopsida > Asparagales > Amaryllidaceae > Allium > Allium sativum. The sequence goes on from CM060922.1 coordinate 384,914,184, forward strand.
CATTATTAACCCTTTTTCCCCCGTTCCATAACTTGCGCACTCATAAAATTGACGGCATGCCTAGGCTAGACAATATACTAGTCATAAATGATAATAGGGAAAATAATGGGAATATAACCAAAGTGATCATTTTAACATAACTTGGCATAAACATAAACTAGCATGGTGATAAAGTGGACATATAAGCATAAAACTGATGAACTTGTGGCAGTTACTAGATCTATGTAACTATAATGTCATAGTGAGCATAATGAGATCTAAATTAACCATTTTTGGTGTACAACCATTTGGATCGAATATAATTATAATGTGGTCATAAAAACAGATCTAACATAATTAGAATGACATAGTAGCACGTTTAGATCTAAATATGGATTCACATGTCCAATTTACAATGTACCTAATTTGACCATAATATGATAGGTGGCAGGTGATTTACATAAAGAACTAGATCTAAGCAATGTTGTAACTATCTAATTTAACAGATTTACATTAACCATAATAAAGTTACAATTCAAGATCCACAAAGGCGACATAATAGAATAACCACAATTGCATTAGATATAGAGAAGAAGATCAATCATGACATGGTATAAGATTAATCATAGCATAGATTCATAGTATACAACATATCAAATCATAGTCTTTCACAATTTACTTTTAAATATTCAAATCTAAAAGTAACTAAAAACTCATTGCGTTAGGATTAGAAAAGAGAAAGAATGGATCTTGAATCTCTAGATTTGATTTACAAAACTGATAGTGGTTTGAAGAAAACGAATTCGTCTTAGTTCGCACACCGGCAGCATGTGGCTTCCATGATTTCCAGTGAAGAAAATAGGAGAACTGGACACATACATATAGCTGCCAGGCCCCCTGAAACCGAATGCCACATTATCCCTAGGAGTGTCGATACCCCTGTGGGTGGATCGACCCATAGGTCGGCACCCCTTAAGGGGGGTCGACACCCCTATAGGGGGGTCAACCTCCTAGAGCGGGAAATTTTCCGCCTTGACGAATTTTTGATTTTCGAACTGTTCTGGATACGGCCTAACTCATTATGTGTATATATGTTCTTTTTACGCATATACAAACTTAAAACCCTCATAACTTCTTCATACGGTGTCCGTTTTACAAAACCAAATGTCTATTTTGACCAGAATTTCGAGATGGATACAATGGCGTGGTCCGTTTCCCTTAGTTATGAATACTAAATTAATTATTATTTTATTTATCCTCTTTAATGTTAACAAAATTACGGGGTGTTACATTCCCACCTACTTAAAGGATTTCGTCCCTGAAATCTCTAAGTTGAGAACAATGCATATCCTACCACCCATCATCCATCTTCTCATCCATCAATCACTAGCATCCATTGTCCTTAAGGATTTCTAATGCTTATATGAATATATGCTAAGGTGCGTGTATATGTCCCAATACTAATGCAAAGATCAGGCGGTCTACTGATTCAGTTGACCTTCTTCATGCAATGCATGTTAGTGCCATGAACCCAATATGTATGCAAATAATCCTATTATCACATGTAAGCTCATATGTTTGCATATACTCATTCGTCCAAGTGCAACATCCATATGCTAACTCATCCATTTCCATCCATAAAAGAAAAGAAAATGCACTTACATATCCATATGCAGTATGAGAGTGATTGACCCGATCTAGTGCCTAATGTGTGTGTATGTGCCTCCATAGGCAACCACTTGCATCCATCAAACATAACATGTCTCAAACACATGTTTACATCCATAGGATTCCTATATAAAGGTCGAAAAATACTATGGATAAGATATACTCAAGTGATAGAAACAAGTACTGATAAAATTTTGTAAAGGGAGTTAAGAACATACCCTCGAAAACAAAAGGGTATGAAGCATGAATCTTGTCTTTGGTCTCCCAAGCCACATCTTCTGGGTTATCTCCTCATTGAACCTTTAGCAACTTGATATCTTTATTGCGAAGCTTCTTAACTTCTGATCACAGAATATAGGTAGGAACTGGCCTGATTGTCTCCCGTTCCACTTCTACTTCTTCCAACACACTCGGCTCAACAATTACTACGGTGTCATGGAGGCACTTCCGCAGATGGGAAATGTGGAAAACTTCATGAACACCAGATAGATTTTCTGGGAGCTTTACTCTATAGGCCATTTGGCCAATCCTTTCGGTTAAGGGGAATGGTCCCACAAACCTAGGTTCCAACTTCCCTAGTGATCGGAAGCGAACCACATTCCTCAAAGGTGATTCTTTGATAAAAACTAAGTCTCCCACTTCAAATTTGATGTCAGTCCTTCTCTTGTCTACATAGGACTTCTGCCTATCTTGAGTTGTCTTCATCCGTCGTCAAATAAGGTCAATCTTTTCGGATGTTTCTCTAACCATATTTGGTCAAAGTAATAATCTTTCTATAGATTCTCACCAACAAGTTGGTGATCTATAGGGTCATCCATAAAATGCTTCAAAGGGTGCATACCGATGCTGGTTTGATAGCGGTTGTTGTAGGCAACCTCTACTAAAGGAAGATGCTCTTCCCAAGTCCCTTCGAAGTCTAGGATACTGTAAAGACCCACAAAAATTCCGATCCTGATTATCGATACTAATACATATCCTGTATCACATATCGACTAATCAAACATCAGAAATTACCAGATCGTTAATATAAAGAAGTTAGAGGGTGAGAAATAGAAAGAACGAAAGTTAGAATAGAAGAAAAAAGAAGATTTGAACACAACAGAATCAGAGTATAACGAATCTCATTACGGAACTGAATAAAATATATTATATAACTTCTTGAAATACAAAGCTGTATTTACATACATACATCATCAGAGTGCAACTCATATACAACATAGCGGAAATAAACTCGATATATATAATGTTGAAGACCCTGATCCAAGCTCCTTCAAGTGAATCTGTAAAATCCTAAAACCACTTGACTGCCCGTACAAATTTGGGCACCCTAGAGTTTAGGGAGAACACTAAAAATAAACTCTTGGTCAGTTATGGGACTGGTGTGAGTAAACGATTTTAAAACAGATTGATTTAACGTTTAAAACTCTTTTGGAATAAATGATAATCGTAAGACCGATCCACACATAAATACAGAGGTTTTTACCTTACGAAAACCCAAACATTTTTGGAATCACATATATCTTCTGATATTATAATAGTGTCTAAATACAAATAAATAGCAATTTAGCAGAACGCTTGCATCTCACACTCCACATATATAGATACAATCAAAACCCCGGGCGCTTATTGGAGATTGGATTCCGACTATGACACGGTATGGAACCACCTGCCGATAGTGTATCTCTAGAGAGGAATACACTGGGTTCAACAAGAACGTCTTGCATCTTAGGCTACACATGATCGACCACTCATTTCGCTTGAGTGTGTCGAATGTATATCACCAACGGTTGGGATTAGCAACCGTTTCCTGGAAAAGGGACAACATCGAAATAGATTAAAGAAGTAAACGGAATTTCTCTAGGTAGGTGATTATACACCCTAATGGGAGCGACCCACATAGCCATGCTACCTGCTCAATTTTGGTCATTTCCTGGTTGTTAAGGCTTGAGGTTAGAATTTACCTTAGAACATTTGGCCAACATTTTCTTTGAATGTCACATTGTCAAATCCATCGAAATCACTAACTGATGTCCACAAAAAATACTCTAGTTGTTAGCCAAGAGAAGTGCCCTTCTCCGCCGCCATTTATGGTACGTTTGAAGAAATCAACGATCGTGACTCCTTTGGAAATACTCTGTCAGACATCCATCCATACATGTCATCCAGTAATAGGATGAACCGAAGGAAATCTCCTACTACACCCAGTATAGGAATCACCCCATGGATCAGTAGCAAAGAGTCCTTGCAAAATCCGAAGATTTCAATCTCGAAAGAATTACAAGTTATAATAACTCTGGCGGCCGCCAGTGAATTTTAACAAGTAGATCTTGCGGTCATGAAGATCTACGGTCTTTAACTTCATTTATATACGTATCATTCAAGTTAGTTTTATGTAAGGCCAGTTCGAAGTGGTTTTGTCTCCAGTTCCCATCCCGGTCGCTTCGAACTAACACGTAGGAAATATATTTGATAGTCGGTGTTTTAACTATCAAATTTAAACAATGTAGATGATTAAAACTTTTATACAATGCATTTTATACTATACAAAATTTCCATAACATACCAATTCATATGAATTAACTTATACAATCTAAACTCTGATTTCAGAATAGTAAATAACACAAGACGATAAAATACAATATGTCGACATTTTATTTTGACTACTTAGATTCAATTTATTACTATATAGCATAACAGAATATTAACAACAACCATAACAATTATAATCAACAATGATTTGACGTTTTATTTCAAACTAATAATAGTTTGAAATATTCGATCTCGAATAACCACTTACATCATATTTATTCCCAATCTGGTAAGAAATCAATTGATTTTCATTTATTTTGTTTTAATAGTTTATATAAATATTGGAGATACGAACTTAAGTTTAAGCGACGCTGACTATTTTTGCAATTTGCGAAATGGTTTTCCCATCTTCTCTTTTGTTTATATAAATACCCTTGCCATTTACTTCAGATGAAACCCCTTTTGTTTAAATTTGAGTAATTTAAATAAAATGATGATTTTTCTTCCTGACCCATTATGGTCCTTTCTGTCCACACCTATCTTCTTTAAGTTCGTCATTTGCTGTAAATTGGTTAAATAAACTTCTTACTTATTAAATAATATTATATTTTAAAAAGGAGGTTTAATTTCAAAATAACCATTAATTAAATCTTATTTATACTTAGGCCTAAAGCCAAAAATACCAAACATTCCATTTCCTGTTTCCTCTCCCATTTTTCTTCTCTTGCTTCATATGTTATCAGATCTCCCCTTTTCTTCGTTATGAACGATGGTCTAAATTTAAATCAAAATGAAACTTTTCTTTCAAATGTCTTATTCGTTTTCTTTTTTCATCATTACCTTGCCCATGGGCCCTAAATCTCGGCCCACCTCTCTTTTTATTTTGTTTCAACCTTTTCTTACTTTCCACTTCTGATTTTTCCTATTGACTAAATTTTGCTTTCTCTTTCGTTCTAGTGACCTCCCCTTTTTTCTAAGTGGTTAACCACTTTCACAAGCCATAACTTATCCCACTTCCAATGTAGACCATCAGATCAAACGCCATATGAAATTCCCAGACCTACCTCCTTGTCTTTGAACTCCACTGCACCATTATGTGTAAGTATTCAGAACACGCATGAGATCCTCAAAACCTTGTTTAAGTGTTTTTTTATTTCTCTTTAAATATTGGAACAAACAAGAAACATGCCTCCATTTATACTATGAACTGTTTCATTTTATTTACAAAATACACACCAAATTAGTTTCATACTTCCATGTATTACTCTTGGAAGACCACCATTTTAGTCCCAAGTATACCAATATAAATCCGAGGAAATCGAACTTATATAAACGTTTTGTGAGCTCCAGTTTTATATCATTCCAGGGTAGACATCTGAAACTAAACTCAATTAAGAAGCTCCTTCTCAAAACTGGTTCTCCATGACTGAACATGTCAAATGTGCTTTTTCCATGGTACTTTCCATGTATGCTCTCTCCAACGCCCCTAAATATTATTGTATCAGTAACATATTTCCACCACAGTTCACAAGCACTGAATATACCAGAGCCCATATAAGCTGCATGTTCCTTTTTCATTCCAGAGAGCAATGCAACAGGAAATGGGACAAGAGGAAGGTAAGTGTGTATACATAATACATGTACATATTTATATGTTTTAGATTTTTCATTTTCCTTAATCACGCCAGCTGTTGAGTAATCAATTTCCTTCCCGTTCGAACCCACCATGGCTTCTCTGATTCTTGCTGAGGGAATTCAATTTGCATTTTTTTTAATTTGTACACACTTGATTTGTTCTTTCACATGGATTGGTTTATAATGGCTTCTATAGTTTCTATTTTTCAATGACCCTTTAAATACTATGTATTCTCAAAATCTTGAGAGATGCTGATTTTAAATGGACAACCTTCCTTAGTGTTTGCACAAATTATCATTTTTTTATCACAAGAAATAGAAGGCTAACACTCATTTTATCATTCTGTTAAAGCTTGCGGATTGTTTGTGTCAAAACCAATAACCGGTTTTTCCTTGTCATTTTCACCAACATTATGAATTGTTTGCGTCATATTAATGTTAGCACAAGGGCTTCCAACATGCAGTAAACCATTATGCACAACATACAAGCCTATTTCACATTCTTTAACATTTAAATTGTCCACTTGTGTGTCAATGGCTTCTAGAAGATTTTCAAATTCATTAAACCCATTCATGTGTCTAAGCCCCAATTCCTACCCCACTGGTTTTTCTTAGTTGACACAACCTTGTTCCCAGTTTAATAGCTATAGGTATTTTTAACTTCATTCAGTCCCATTCATCTAAATTTACATACAGATTTACATTTACTACATTAGTTTACCAAATATATTGCCACTTGTTTTTTTCCCTGGTAATTTCTTCCACCATTTTAAAACCATAAAACAAGTTATACAAACATATGTGCATTTACTGGTAAGTATATCATCCAGTCATCGTTCAAAATTGTAAATTTCAGTGAAGCATATTTTCAAAAACTGTCCACTATCCATATATTACTGTGCTCCTTAGCATGATTGATCATATTAACACGTTCATTATTTAGTTATGCAGAATTCCGAGGGTTAACATAAATATATTGATGAACCATCGTAGGCTATATGTTTTCCCGGATCTGTTCAATTTTAAGCTAACTACTTTTAATAACCTTATTAATTTCATTCAATATGATGTGAAAATACCTACAAACACATGCAAGATTTGAAAACATTAGAGACATTTTAAGTGTTTACTCACAATGATGTTCACTGCTTATCGTTAAATTTCCAAGTTTTTGTTTAGTATATTGGTTTCAATGATCAACATGAATAATTATATATAAGATGATATATATTCAACAACACTTTATGCAGACAAATATAATTCATATGAAATCAAAAATAGATTCTTTAGGAAAGAGATTCGAGTTTACTCACATAGGTTGTGTTTACTATCCTGTGCCATATGTTCACTCCCTGTTTTGGCTCTAAATGCATTTGTTTCCAGTTTTATGCTTTGTGATTCTCGACCATTTTGATTTCCCGCAAGATACTTAGGGATGTGTGTATTTGTGTGGTTTTAAAGTATATTTATAGATGGGAATATCAGTAGGTTCAAGTCAGGAAGGTATCAAGGTGGGAAGGGTGTATGTATGCAGCAGCTTTTCTATGATTGAACTGAAATTTGCTAAGGTAGTCTCCATCACGTTCTTTCCTAGCATGTTCAGCTATATAGATATACTCATTTCCATGTGTAAATGGCTCATGGACTAGGCTTGTGTAGGCTGGTTCTAAGGTGAAATGATGGATGTGTATGCTATATAGGCTGCAGCTATAGATGGGTGATGGGTGATGTTAGTGCAGTTCAACTTTGTCCCTAAGTAATGCAACAAGGCCATGTTCTTACTGCACATTTGCACATGCATGTGCCGGTTGTACCCTTTGTACATGTATTTTTACTTTGTATATATATATATATATATATATATAACAAATCCATCCTTAGTCTTCAAGAACAACAGCTTACGTCAGGTCCTAGATGTATGCAGTAGGATGAAAATGAGTTTAAGGCGACCTATGATTTGATGGAAAGGGGGATGAAGGCTGGCTATACATATATTATCCAAAAAAAGATGTTCTTTGCTTCTTTTCAATCTTTTCTATTTGCAAATCCAAGGTCTAGGCTATCTAAATATTCGCAGCAGCACCCCTCTCCTATGAATGCAAATTCATGCCCTTGCATATGCTTATATATGAAGTAAAAATTGAATTATGCTTTACGTATTTTTTTTATTTACATGAGTTTAAAAGCAAGTTTCAAATGCAAAATAAAAATAGTTAAAACAACAAGCACTTGACTCTTTATAAATATAAACAAGACAAGTTGATATGTACACACATGATATTTAAAATAATTATTCTACTTTAACTGAGTTTGACTTTATCAACTTTATCAAATAAATGAATATCTTATATTATCTTATATTAAATAAATATCTTCCTATATCTAATTATAGAATATTAATCATCAACAAAGATATTTATTTGGAATTTCCTGGATATTTACCAGATATATAAATCACATTTAATTTAATTACCAATGTAATCTATATATTATAGATTATAAAATTAGTCCAGAAACCGGGTCGTTATAATCTACCTCTCTTAAAAGAATTTCGTCCCCGAAATTAAAGTGTAACGGGGAGATTCCCATTATAACTCAGGTTGTAGACTTATACATACACATATTTAAGTAATATACCAAATATCATAGCAACCACAACATACAGTACACACAGTTTATCTAACAAACATCCACAATAAACAAAACAAAATATACAATACACATGTCAACAATTAGCTATCTATCATAATTATTTTCATAACTAGAAATATTCGTTATTATAGTTGGGAAACATTTCCATTTCATACGCACACATTAGTATTCTTCCACATTCATCAGTTCCTAACCGTAAACCGGTAAGAAAATAATCCTCTAAGTATCAACCCCGAAGACCGAAATCAACATTAGATCAACACTCAAAAAAATCATTTATCTTACTCAATCTCTAGTTACGTTCCAATTTCTTAACTCCGTATCTTAATTCGTTATCATACAAATATCCCATTTTCCATTTAAGAAAATATCTTAGATTACATTCGGGAAATAAATTCATGATCTTACCTACTTCATCAATTTCAATCAATCATATTCAAACATATTTGCCTGCTTCAAATTATCCTTTTAAACTCAAATCCAATTTAAAACTATTCAACTGAGTTTAGACCCGTGCTTCGCACACATGTGTAATATGATATTGATTAAGAGGAATGTGTAATGAAGATGTTAAAGTAGAGTTTGATTTGACACAAATAAACAGTTCATGTTACTTATACTCAAGGAACGTTATATATACCAACTTAAAATTATCTTCTAACTTACCTAAATTAAAATCTTAAAATAAAAGTAACTAAGCATATTAGGTACAACTAAATAGGAGATTAGGCATGTTTGTCCCAGGCCACAGTATAACTATTAATATTTGGGGTATGTTAAAAGTGGATTAGGCCTAAAATAACATTCCATTTCTATCTGTCTCTAGTTGAATTTTCCAACTCTAGAATCCTAACTTCTATTTTTATTTGGAATCAAATATCTTTTTTTTTTCATTTTAAATTCAGAACCTTTGAATTTTTTTCAAAGCATTTTGATTTTTTTCAAAAACTTCTCCAATTTGTCTTATTTGTATATTTCATTCTTTATACAAATTCAATTTTGTTATTTTATAACCATTTCGATTTTTATAATCATATACCAGATTTTAATAGCAACCAACATAGTCATAACTATTTCAGAAAAACATTCTTTTATATCAAAATAAATTTTTTATATCAATTTACAAATACGCTCTTATATATATATATGTACTCAAACTCAATCTAAGGTATTACTAACCCCATCTCTATCGAGTTACACCACAGAGCCGAGGTTATTACTAAACCTGGCTCTGATACCAACTGTAATGACACACAAAAATTCCGATCCTGATTATCGATACTAATACATATCCTGTATCACATATCGACTAATAAAACATTAGAAATTAACAGATCGTTAATAGAAAGAAGTTAGAGGGTGAGAAATAGAAAGAAAGTTAGAATAGAAGAAAAAGGAGGATCTGAACACAACTGAATCAGAGTATAACGAATCTCACTGCGGAACTGAATAAAATATATTATATAACTTCTTGAAATACAAAGCTGTATTTACTTACATACATCATCAAGTTGCAACTCATATACAACATAGCAGAAATAAACTCAATTTATCTAATGTTGAAGACCTTGCTCCAATCTCCTTCAAGTGAATCTGTAAAATTCTGAAACCACTTGACTGCCCGTACAAATTTTGGGCACCCAAGAGTTTAGGGAGAACACAGAAAAACAAAATCCGGATCTGTTATGGGACTGGTGTGAGTAAACAATTTTAAAATAGATTGATTTAACATTCAAAACCCTTTTGGAATAAATGATAATCGTAAGACCGATCCACACATAAATACGGATGGCTTTTACCTTACGATAACCCTAACATTTTTGGAATCACGTATATCTTCTAATATTATAATAGTGTTCAAATACAAATAAATAGCAATTTAGCAGAATGCTTGCATCTCATGCTCCACATATATAGATACAATCAAAACCCCGGGCGCTTATTGGAGATTGGATTCTGACTATGACAAGGTATGGAACCACCTGCCGATAGCGTATCTCTAGAGAGGAATACACTGGGTTCAACAAGAATGTCTTGCAACCCAGCCCACACATGACCGACCACTCATTTCACTTGAGTGTATCGAATGTACATCACCAACGGTTGGGATCAGCAACTATTTCCCCGAAAAGGGACAACATCAAAATAGATTAAAGAAACAAGCAAAATTTCTCTAGATAGGTGATTATACATACTAATGGGAGCGACCCACATAGCTATGCTGCCTGCACGATTTTTTTCATTTCCTGGTTGTTGAGGCTTGAGGTTAGAATTTACCTTAGAACATCTGGCCAACATTTTCTTTGAATGTCACATTGTCAAATCCATCGAAATCACTAATTGATGTCCACAAAATATACTCTAGTTGTTAGCTAAGAGAAGTTCCCTTCTCCGCCGCCATCTATGGTAAATTTGAAGAAATCAACATTCGTGACTCCTTTGGAAATACTCTGTCAGACATTCGTTCATTCAAGTCATTCAGAAAGAGGATGAACCGAAGGCACTCTCCTACTACACTCAATATAGGAATCACCCCACGGATTAGTACCAAATAGTCCTTGCAAAATCTGAAGATTTCAATCTCGAAAGAATTACAAGTTATAATAACGGTGGCGGCCGCCAGAGAATTTTAACAAGTAGATCTTCCGATCATGAAGATCTATGGTCTTCAACTTCATTTATATACGTATCCAGCAAGTTAGTTTTACGTAAGGCCTGTTCGAAGTGGTTTTGGCTCCAGTTCCCATCCCGGTTGCTTCGAACTAACATGTAGGAAATTTATTTGATAGTCGGTGTTTTAACTATCAAATTTAAACAGCGTAGACGAGTAAAACTTTTATACAATGCATTGTATACTATATAAAATTTCCATAACATACCGATTCATATGAATTAATTTATACAATCTAAACTTTGATTTTAGAATAGTAAATAACACAAGATGATAAAATCCAATATGTCGACATTTTATTTTGACTACTTAGATTCAATTTATTACTATATAGCATAACAGAATATAAACAACAATCATAACAATAATAATAAACAATGATTTGATGTTTTATTTCAAACTGATAATAGTTTGAAATATTCAATCTCGAATAACCACTTACATCATATTTATTCCAAATCTGGTAAGAAATCAATTGATTTTCATTTATTTTGTTTTAATAAGTTATATAAATATTGGAGATACGAACTTAAGTTTAAGCAACGCTGACTATTTTTGCAATTTGCGAAATGGTTTCCCCATCTTCTCTTTTGTTTATATAAATACCCTTGTCATTTACTTCAGATGAAAACCATTTTATTTAAAATTGAGTAATTTAAATAAAATGATGATTTTTCTTCCTGACCCATTACGGTCCATTCTCTCCACGCCTATCTTCTTTAAGTTCGTCATTTGCTGTAAATTGGCTAAATAAACTTTTTACTTATTAAATAATATAATATTTTAAAAAGGAGGTTTAATTTCAAAATAACCATTAAGTAAATCTTATTTATACTTAGGCCTGAAGCAAAAAATACCCAATATTCCTTTTCCTGTTTCCTCTCCCACTTTTCTTCTCTTGCTTCATAAGTTATCAGATCTCCCATTTTCTCCTTTATAAACGATGGTCTAAATTTTAATCAAAATGAAACTTTTCTTTCAAACTCTTATTATTTTTCTTTTTTCATCATTACCTATCCTATAGGCCCAAAATCTCGGCCCAACTCTCTTTTTATTTTGTTTCAACCTTTTCTTACTTTCTCCTTCTGATTTTTCCTATTGACTAAATTCCTGCTTTCCCTTTTGTTCTAGTGACTTCCCTTTTTTCTTTGCTTGGTTAACCACTTTCATAAGCCATAACTTATCACACTTCCAATGTATACCATCAGATCAAATGCCGCATGAAATTCCCAGACCCACCTCCTTGTCTTTGAATTCCACTACACCATTATGTGTATGTATTCAGAACACGCATGAGATCCTCAAAACCATGTTTAAGTATTTTTTTATTTCTCTTTAAACATTGGAACATACGAGAAACATGCCTCCATTTATACTATGAACTGTTTCATTTTCTTTACTGAATACTCACCAAAATAATTTTATACTTCCAAGTCTTACTCTTGGAAGACCACCAGTTTAGTCCCAAGAATAACAATATAAATTCGAGGAAATCAAACTCATATAAATGTTTTGTGAGCTCTAGTTTTATATTATTCCCAGGCGGATATCTGAGACTAAACTCAGTTAAGAAGCTCCTTCTCAAAACTAGTTCTCCATGACTGAACATGTCAAATGTGCTTTTTCCATGGTACTTTCCATATCTTCTCTCTCCAATGCCCTTGAATGGTATTGTATCAGCAACATATTTCCACCACCGTTCACAAGCACTGAACATACCCGAACCCATATCAGCTGCATGTTCTTTTTTCATTCCAGAGAGCAATGCAACAGGAAACAGGACAAGAGGAAGGTAAGTGTGTATACATAATACATGTACATATTTATATGTTTTAGATTTTTCATTTTCCTTGACAACACCAGTTGTTGAGTAATCAATTTCCTTCCCGTTCGAACCCGCCGTGGCTTCTCTGATTCTTACTGAGGGAATTCAATTCGCATTTTTTTTAATTTGTACGCACTTGATTTGTTCTTTCACATGGATTACTTTATAATGGCTTCTATAGTTTCTATTTTTCAATGACCCTTTAAATATTTTGTATTCTCAAAATCTTGAGAGATGCTGATTTCAAATGGACAACTTTCATTAGTACAAACATTAGTGCACAACTTATCATTTTTTTATTACAAGAAATAGAAGGATAACACTCGTTTTATCATTCTTTAAAACTTGCGAATTGTTTGTGTCAAAACCAATAACCTGCTTTTCCTCGTCATTTTCACCAACACTATAAACTGTTTGCGGCATATTAATATTAGCACAAGGGCTTCCAACATGCAGTAACCATTATGCACATCATACAAGCCTATTTCGCATTCTTTAACGTTTAAACTGTCCACTTGAGTGTCAAGGGCATCTAGAAGATTTTCAAATGCATTAAACCAATTCACGTGTCTAAGCCCCCAATTCCTACTCCACTGGTTTTTCTTTGCAGACACAACCTTTTTCCCATTTTAATAGCTATAGGTATTGTTAACTTCATTCAGCCCCATTCATCTAAATTTACATAAAGATTTGCATTTACTACATTCGTTTACCAAATATGTTGTCACTTTTTTTCTCGGTAATTCCTTCCATCATTTTAAAACCATGAAACAAGTTATACGAACATATGTGCATTTACTGATAAGTATATCATCCAGTCATCATTCAAAAATGAAATTTTCAGTGAAGTGTATTTTCAAAAATTGTCCACTGTCGATATATTACTGTGCTTCTTAGCATGATTGATCATATTAACACGTTCATTATTTAGTTATGTAGGATTCCGAGGGTTAATATATATATTGATGAACACCGTAGGCTATATGTTTTCCCGGATCAGTTCAATCTCTTAAATCTAAAGCTAACTACTTTTAATCATCTTATTAATTTCATTCAATATGATGTGAATATACCTACGAACACATGCAAGATTTAAAAATAGTAGTGACATTTTAAGTGTTTACTCACAATGATGTTCACTAACTATTGTTAAATTTCCTGGTTTTTGTTTTGGATATTGGTTTCAATGATCAACATGAATAATTATATATATAAGATGAACAGCACTTTATGTAGATAAATATAATTCATATGAAATCAAAAATAGATTCTTAAGGAAAGAGATTCGAGTTTACTCACATAGGTTGTGTTCACTATCCTGTGCCATATGTTCACTCTCTGTTTTGGCTCTATATGCATTTGTTTCTAGTTTTATACTTTGTGATTCTCAACCATTTTGATTTCCCGCAAGATACTTAGGTGTGTGTGTATTTGTGTGATTTTGAAGTATATTTATAGATTGGAAAATCAGTATGTTAAAGTCAGGAAGGTATCAAGGTGGGAATGGTGTATGTATGCAGCAGCTTTTCTATGAATGAAATGAAATTTGCTAAGGTCTTCTCCATTACATTCTTTCCTAGCATGTTCAGCTATGTAGATGTACTCATTTCCATGTGTAAATGGATCAGGGACTAGGCTTGTGTAAGCTGGTTCTAAGGTGAAATGATGGATGCGCATGCTATATAGGCTGCAGCTATAGATGGGTAATGTAAGTGCAGTTCAACTTTTTTCCTAAGTAATACAACAAGGCCATGTTCTTACTGCACATTTGCAGATGCATGTGCTGGCTGTACCCTTTGTATATGTTTTTGTACTTTGTATATATATATAACAAATCCATCCTTAGTCTTCAAGCACAACAGCTTACGTCAGGTCCTAGATGTATGCAGCAGGATGAAAATGAGTTTAAGACGACCTATGATTTGATGGAAAGGAGGATGAAGGCTGACTATACATATATGATCTGAAAACAAGATGTGCTTAGCTTCTTTTCAATCTTTTCTATTTGCAAATCCAAGGTCTAGGCTATCTAAATATTCGCAGCAGCACCCCTCTCCTATGAATTAAAATTCATGCCCTTGCATATGCTTATTTATGAAGTAAAACATTGAATTTTGCTTTACGTATTTTTTTATTTATATGAGTTTAAAAGCAAGTTTCAAATGCAAAATAAAAATAGTTAAAAAAACAAGCACTTGTCTCTTTATTTACATAAACATGACAAGTTTATATGTACACATATGATATTTAAAATAATTATTCCACTTTAACTGAGTTTGACTTTATCAAATAAATGAATAACTTATATTATCTTATATTAAATAAATATCTTCCTATAACTACTTATAGAATATTAATCGGCAATAAAGATATTTATTTGGAATTTCCTCGATATTTACTAGATATATAAATCATATTTAATTTAATTACCAATATAATCTATACATTATAGATTATAAAATTAGTCCAAAAACCGGGTCGTTACAGATACACAGCCTTAAAAGATCTTCAAGAATCCTGTTCACCCTCTCCATCTGTCCATCGGTCTGAGGATGATAAGAGATGCTCAAACACAACTGTGTACCTAATGCTTCTTGCAAGCTCCTCCAAAATTCACTAGTAAAGATGGGGTCACGATCGCTTATGATGCTAGAAGTCACCCCATGAAGATGAACTAACTCACGAACATAAATTGCTGCCAACCATGATGACGTCCTCTTGCTCTTAACTGGAATAAAATGAGCGCTCTTAGTGAGTCCATCTACCACAACCCAGATATTGGTGTTGTCTTTCTTCAATCTAGGCAAACCATCTATGAAATCCATAGAGATGCTCTCCCTTTCCACTGAGGAACCTCCAAAGGATGAAGTAACCCCCCGGGCTTCTTTCGCTCAGCTTTAATTTGCTGGCAAACTAAACATTGAGAAACAAATTCGGCCACATCTTTCTTCATCCCTGCCCAAAAGAAAACCCTCTTCATGTCTCTGTACATCTTATCACTACCTGGATGAATCGTCATCTTAGAATGATGGGCTTCTTCTTGGACTGCCTTTATCAAACTTCCAATTTGAGGAACACAAAGCCTTCCATCTCGTCGCAATCACCCGTTTTCATCTATGGCATATCTTTTGAGATGACTACAGGTCTCCCCTCTTCTGAGTCTTCCCATGAAGTCTAAAATATGTGGGTCACCTTGTTGCGAAGCTCCTATTTGATCCATAAGAGTTGGTCGTATCTACAAGGATGCAAACAAATCAGGCAAAATCTCGATTGAGGGTCAAAAATCAAAAGATGATATGAACTCCAAGTTCTTTCTTTCCCCAAACAGAGGACTTAAGGTCATCCTCTACTTACTTAGTGCATATGCCACCACATTACCCTTGCCAGGGGTATAAGCAATCTCAAAATCATAAGAAGCTAGAAACTCCATCCACCGTTGTTGCCTAAAATTGAGGTCTTTCTACGAGAACAAATACTTGAGAGATTTATGATCGGTGTATAACTCGAATTTTTCTCCAAGTAAATAATGACGCCATGTCTTTAACGCGAATACTATGGTAGCTAGCTCTAAATCATGGGTAGGATAGTTCTTTTCATGAACTCTCAAGTGTCTACCCCTATAACACACAACTTTCCCTTCTTGCATTAGAACCGCACCAAGCCCTGTACCACACGCATCAGTGTAAACAGTAAACACCTTACTCCCGTCATACAAAGTTAAGGCTGGGGCTGTTGTCAGAGCCCTCTTCAGTCGTTGGAAAGCAACATCGTAGCCTATATCCCATGAAAATTCTAAGTTCTTCTTCGCCAGCCTGGTGAGTGGGGCTGATATCTTTGCGAAGTCCTTAATGAACTTCCTATGGTAACCTGCCAACCCAAGAAAGCTTCTCACCTCGGTTTCACTGTTAGGAATATTCCAATCCTGCATTACAACCACCTTCGCAGGATCTATAGCTATCCCTTTTTTGGAGACAACATGCCCTAAGAATCTCACATCTTTTCTCCAAAAAGGGCATTTGGAGAACTTTGCCTTAAGCTGATGGTCACAGAGGGTTATCAAAACTTCTCTCAAATGTTGGGCATGCTCTTCTTCGCTTTTGGAGAAGATCGAAATATCATCAACAAAGACTACCAAAAATTTATTTAGGAACTCCCGAAACACCCTACTCATCAGATCGACAAAATAGGCGGGTGCATTCATTAGCCCAAAAGGCATCACAGCCATTCAAAGAAACCGTCCGGAGTTCTAAAAGAAGTCTTATCTATGCTATCCTCAGCCACCCTCAACTGATGAAACCTCGTAGCCAAATCTAAATGAGAAAATACTGAGGCATCAACAAGATGATCAAATAAATCATCAATCCTCGAGACCGGGTTCCTATTCTTCTTGGTGAGTTTATTCATCTCCCTATAGTCAACACACAAACTAAGCGAACCATCCGCCTTAGTCGCGAATACTACTGGAGCACCTAATTCAGATATGATTCGTCTAATAAACCCTTTCTCAAGCTGCTCCCCTGCTTGCTTACTCAGCTCCATTCTTTCCCTCTGAGCCATGTGGAGCACTGGTAATGCAACTGGCTTTGCATTGTCCATCAAATATATACGAAAGTCGATCTCGCGCCCCGGTGGTAAACCCTGAACCTCATCAAAAAAATTGGAATAATCTCGGACTACTGGAACAGATTGCAAGTCATCTATAGATGCATCAAGTGACTCTAGGAAGCTAAGCATAACAGACCTTTGAGGGTCACAAGAAATCTCGAGGGTCCTCGAATGGCAAGTCAGTAGCCTAACGACCCTCTTCTCACAATCCAGAATGGCACCATAAGTGGTAAGCCAGTCCATTCCTTGAATCAACCCATAGCCCATAAACCCGAGCACATACGCATCGCATTCAAACTCGATGCCTAACACAGATATTTTCAAACCCCAACAAATCATAGATAAATGAGCTGAACCACCAATGGGGTTTGAAACAACTACGAGATCCACTACCATACTAGTAATTAAGTGCAGAGATTCAACCATAGAACTTGATATAAATGAATGTGAAGCGCCAAAATCAAAAAGTGTTTTTAAATAGGATGGTTTGAAAGAGAAATTAAACCATCCATAAAAAAAATTCTACCTTTATCAGGAGCATTGATCGCGAGAGCATGCATCTGCCCTCCAGAAGTCCCTGTCCTTGTGATCCTTGTTTCTTCGGCCCCTCTCTAGCAAAGTATCCGTCCTTTCCACATTGGTAGCAAGAGTTCTTCCTTCGCTTATAGTCTTTAATCAGGTGACCTTCCTTCTCACAATTACGACATTTTTTCTTATTCTTTCCTTTATCATTCTTCCCTCCTTTCTTATGCTGTTGTTTATGTTACTGTTGTTGTTGTTGTCCCTTCTTGGGCCACACCTTCCTATTTTGCGAGGTCTCCTCAACCTTCTTTTCTCCCTTGTCTTCCTCATGCATTAGGTCCATATCGACAAGCTTTTCAAAAGTGGCCCCCATTGGAATATGGGACATGGCTAACCCATGCAGAGGCTCATTCAGCCCTTTAGCAAATCGCAAAGTCCTTTTGTGCGGTGTATCCACCAACTCTAACATGAACCTTGCTAGATTGTTGAATTTATTCACATATTCTTTCACCGTTAAGTTTCCTTGTTTGAGCACTAATAACCTCTCCATCTACATGTTTCTCTCAACTTGGGAGAGAAATTTCATTTCGAACCTCTGTCAAGGACGTCCAGCTTGGGTGACTTCCCACCAAAATGAGGCTTCGTCTTTCAGTAGCCAGGCGGCAAACTGAAACTTCCTTTTATCCTCGACTTCAAAGATTACAAACAAGTCCTTCTCCTTAAGCCAATTCTGCGCTTCTACGAATGACTCGTTCCCATGGAATGGCATCCCTCCCATAGCACAGAAGTCTTTGCATATCTTGGCGAATTTGTCTGCTCTTGGAGGGAGAGGAGGAGGAATAACTGGTGCAGCTGGGGAAGGAACAATTCCTTGGCCTTCGGCAGGCGCTGTGCCTCCAAATACCTATAGAACCATCCAGGTATCGTGACGCCCTCTGGGATATTAGGAATGTTTCATACCCCATACATGCTAAAAAGGAAAAAGGAAGATATTTAGACAAAGGACAGAAGGATATTACATATGGATTTTTGGGGAATGTTTTTCAAAACTGACTTTTCTTTTTGAAAATGCTTTCTTTTAAAATCATTTTGAAAATAATTTTCAAAAATTTATCCAATCTGGTAACCTTCAGCTCTGATACCAAGTGTGACACCCCACTTCCGTTAATGTCACTCACAAAGGGAATGAATTAAGTTCCATGAAGCGTTACAGGTAAAAAGACACAGAATATTACAGACAGATATAATTAAGATACAGCGGAAATTCAAATTTTTATTTCAAACATAATTCATACAACGTGGTCCAAACTACCATAAGTCTCAAAAACCATTACAACAACATAACTTCTGTCTTTTAACACCAGAGTACATAAATACTTAAAAGAAAACATAATTCTCCAAATAAAAGACATAAAGCCATAGTAGAGATAAAAACTTGAGCCATACCTCGACGGCAGCTCTAGTAAGATGATATCTGAGTCCTGACTAAGCCTGAGTGTTTCCTCCCTGAGAACCTGGGGGGAACGGAAGAAAGAAGAGGAAATAAGAGGGTCATACATAGAGTCTGGCGAGTCTAGTGACTTTTAGCAAGTAAATAGATAAAAGTAACATGATAGGCATATAAAGTGGATAAGAGAGATTACTACATAAATGGCAGGTGTGACAAGGTGGACATGATAAGGTGTTTACGCTTCTCTAATGAATACTTTGCGCTATTACTAGTACAACCAGAATGAGATGATCCCTTTTACCATAAGGCGGTAGACTTAGGGCACAAGTCCAAACGTACCCTAACTACTACCTAATCGTTCGGCTCCCTACTCCGTAGATACCCTATGCTTGCCCTACAGTAGGAGGTATCACTTCCTAAAGTGGCAACCCTTCTGTAACAACCCGAATTTTTATAACATGTTAAAACCATAAATCAAGGCAGAATTAAATTTTAAATAAGAATCAAGGGAAACGGATTATGCCGTTGCGTTCATCTCGGAATTCTTCATGAAATATAGTCCAAGTTTTCAAAAATCGGAGTCTAGATGAAGAAGTTATGGCCTATAGAAAATTCAGCAAATTTCAGACGAGGCAGGTCGACCTGGGGGTCAGGTCGACCATGTGGTCGACCTTAGGGTCGACCTAACCCCCCAGGTCGACCATATGGTCGACCTCCCCCCTTACAGGTCGACCTGGTCGGCCTGTTTTGACCCAGAACCCATTTTTGAAGCCTGAGACGTGTTTTGATGGTCCAGATTGATTCTAGGGTTAATCTACGAGCCTAAACTAGTTACTACCCCGTTAAATACATCCTAAGACCTAGCCTAATTCATACAAATCATTCTTACACTGCTATTCTGCTAATTTACCTCTTGAACCATGGCTGCCGCCTCCAAATTAAAGCTTAAGCACTCAAACTCGATTCAAATAAAAGATCAACGCTTCTACAACAATTCAAGAGAATAGATCAACGACACCGCAACGTTCTACGACAAATTTCTAGACTTGACTTCTGCATCTAAATTTCTTAGACCACGATCTGCAAGTTCCAATTACTTTTAGATAAAAACTATAAATCTAATATGGGCATGTTAAATTGGAATTGATTTATGTATGATTCATATCTATTCTTGTTTTCTTCTTGGATCTTGACTATTGGGAATATTGTCTACGACGTTGAAACTATTGTTAATGGCATAAGACTATGACTATGCCTAGGACTGTGAACATAAGACCATGACTATGCCTATGACCGTGAACATAAGACTATGCCTATGCCTATGATTATGACGGTGAACATAAGACTATGCCTATGACTATGACAGTGAACATAATACTATGCCTATGCCTATGACTGTGAATATAAGACTATTGCCTATAACTATGACAAGGACAATTATGACTAATCACCTATGAGGTAATTGCCTAGGATTATGACTATGAAAATTGGATCCAAGCTTGATTTTCTATTCAGACCTATTTTCTTTATTTGTCCTTGGATCATGATTTTGGGGTTTTTTCTATTTAAGTTAGATCTATCCATGTTCTTAAATCTAGATTATTTTTCAAATCTTTTCATGTTCATGATGTTATCAGATCTATATGCATGCGATGTTTTAATCAATTTATTCAGTTATGTCATGCCTTGAAAAGAGACTGATTATGTTATTGAATGATACTGATCTATGCTTGTGGTTCTATTTTATTATCATGTTGAATTGGTAATTAATGAATAAGTCTATTCATATGTATAGGAACTTGAAGTATAACCTGTTATGATAAGTTGTGTAGTTTATCGTGTTATTCAAGTTTTAGGTTGTGAAATCATATCACATATGTGACCAAATGTTAGATCTACATGTTTATGGGTATATGTTAAACCTATGTCATATTTCAAGTTCACACTTATTCATATGTTCGTGATTGATTTGCAAGTTCACATATATGTAAGTTGATTTAGTCTATGTTGCAAATTTACATATATGTATGTTGGTTTAGTCTACGTTGCAAGTTCACACCTATGATATTCATGTTGATTGTTTTGCAAGTACACACCTATGGTGTTCATATTGACTATGCCAAGAATGCCAAGTTTACACCTATGTCATGTTAATGAATTTCTTTATGCAAATTTTGTGTACGTTAAATTAGGCTAAGTTTTTAGCCTAATATAATGCCAAAAATCATGCGGACGAAAAATTAGGCTAAGATTGTTAGTCTAATATTTAAAGGGGTAACGTTGGGAAAAATTGGTAATTATAGGAAACTTGGTATGAAACTTGACATGAACATTGTTATAACTTGAATCTGGATATGGGCATGAAACTTGCCTTGAAACTTGACACGAACATGACATGAAACTAGAGCATGGGCGTGACACTAGAATGAATTTGAAAATGGCCAACTTGAGGTTGGGTTGAGTTTGCAGTGTAATTCTGCCCGGAACAGCCTGACAAATCCAGTTACTGCAAACAATAGGATCCAATGGGGGTAGTTGGTCATATCGCGCTTGAAACCCGAGGTCGGACTGAGTTGTGGTGTAAATCTGCCCGAAACCACCCAGCATATCCAGTGATCACAACAATAGGTCTGATGTGAGAGGTTGGGGTGCATTAATGAATTAATGCCACAGGATAGGGTTAAGTCATGAACATGAAAGACAACACTTAACCAACTTGACGCATGATTCGTAGGGCTAAGTCATGAACTTGAACGACAACACTTAGCCAATTTGACATGACACGTAGGCGGGTTAAGTCACGAACTTGAATGACAACACTTAACCAACTTGACATGCTAGACTGATAGGGGTTAAGACACGAATTTAAATGACAACACTTAACCTATTAGACGAAAACCCTAGTTACGCGGTCCATTTCAACTGTAACCCACTAGATGTATCATGATACCCTGGAACTAGGCAAGGTGGGGCACGATTACTGGGCTGATTGTAAGCGACCAGAATGATGGCTGTGTTGGTGCACCAGTGTAGGTTCATGCGGGCTATGGTCGTCATGTGATCCGGAGTTGAAAAAGCAGGCATTGGGCATCAGTAGGTTTATCTGTGCATGCTTGATTCGTGTCGGTGGTTGGCACCATAGGGCTTGATACACCCTATGGTGGACCTAGCACCGATGACTACATTCGTGATAGGGTCGTATGACACAGACACATGACGAGCTAGAACTTGTAGGGAGCCAATCGACTAGTGGATCGTTTCGTTGGACCTAGAAATGGGTCATTTCATGATATTGGGCCAAGGGATTATTTCATGATTTATATAAGACATGGGTTTGGGATTCTAGTACAGTTGATGCAGCGAACCTTGAATATGTGATGCTACACTTGATTTATACTTGATTTATCATGTTATCTTAGTCTATATTGCCCATCTTGACAGCATCGTTATATTTACTTTCAGTTTATACATGTCACGTTACCTTTATCTATTTTTATGCTGAAAGTCACTTGGACTTACCAGTCTTTATGACTGACCCATTTTCTTTCGCCTCTTTTTCTTCCGTTCCCCCCTCCCCCAGGTTCTCAGGGAGGAAACTCTAGCACTTAGCTTGGATTTCACTTGCTTTCAGTTCAGCTCATGTACGGTTTGATCTTGAGCTATGCTATGGCTGCATTTCTGCTACCTTTAGGGAATTAAGCTCCTTTTGTTGTTTCAAGTTTATGCTTCTTTTTTTATGCAAGACAGAATTTGTTGTAATGGAAAATAATGACTTTGGCTATTTGGTACTTTGAATGAAAAAGGCTTTAACTATTTTGAAAGTAATGAAATTTATCTTTTGATTCTTTCGCTGTTTTATTTAAGTTCTGTCTTGTAATATTTCTGTATTTGTATACCTCGATAACGCTCCTCCAAAACTAGTGCATTCCCTTTATGAGTGACCCTAGCGGAGGTGGGGTGTTACACCTTCATTTACCAGGATGTGCACAACCATATTTACTAGTGTCACGGTCATCTTATCCCCCTATGCACGACTCATGCACACACATGGCCCGGTCGTTTTGTGTCGCCCACACAGTCCTCTGCGTTTAGATCTCTTACAATCAGTCAATAAGCATGTCCCCTCTCTGCCTAGTACGGAGTACTTTTATATGATACCTACTCCGGGTTACTGACTGAAATGGGTCCCACACAATATGATACAAGCTCTACCCTTTGTCTTGTATCCCCCACTAGGTTTTCACTAACTATGTATACCATTAGGTGTCTTTAATTGCATAGTACCAGTTATGCTTACCCTAAAAGGTGTCTTTAACTACATAACTTTATTGTTTCCTCCGGTTATGTATACCACTAGGTGCCTTTAATTACATAACCTTATCGGGTTAAGTTTGTGGACCTATATGTAAATATTACCCAACCCCCTCTAGATTTGCTTAACCCATCCACAATCCAATCAATTTACTTAACCCTAACTTTAGTTCATAATCATACATTCCCTATGGATTAAATTTGGTTAAGTAGTCCAATTCATTACCATGTCCATTTATGGTTTATAATGGGCTAGACCACCCACATTAGGCCTACAATGTGTGGATGTAGGATATGCCGGTCGGTTCCAAGCAGACTTACTCCACAGTTGGGCCTAACCTCGTGTCATAGCCCGATTCTTATTTGCGTACTTAGACCTACCATATTAGGTTCAACATTAGTGGTTCTGGATATGCCGATCGGGTCCGGGCAGACTTCCACCATTAATGCAACCTAACCTCATGTCATAAGTACAATTACAATTCCTAATTGTAATTACTAGACATTCCATTATTAACTAATCAATTAATTAAACCTTTCCCTTTGTAGGTGTTAATGCCCACTTTACCCAATAATTTGAATTATATGTCCAAAAATGTTCATATCCAAATTATGCCATTATTAAACCTTTTCCCCCGTTCCCTAACTCGCGCACTCATAAAATTGATCGCATGCCTAGGCTAGACAATAGCCTAGTCATAAACAATAATAAGGAAAATAATGAGAATATAACCAAAGTGATCATTTTAACATAACTTGGCATAAACATAAACTAACATGGTGATAAGGTGGACATATAAGCATAAAACTGATGAACTTGTGGCAATTACTAGTTCTACATAACTATGATGTCATAGTGAGCGTAATGAGATCTAAATTGACCATTTTAGGTGTCCAACCATTTAGATCCAACATAATTAAAATGTGGTCATAAAAATAGATCTAACATAATTAGGATGACATAGTAGCATGTTTAGATCTAAATATGGATTCACATGTCCAATTTACAACGTATCTAAATTGACCACAATATGAAAGGTGAAAGGTGATTTACATAAAGAACTAGATCTAACCAATGTTGTAACTGTCTAATTTAATAGATTTACATTAACCACAATATAGTTACAATTCAAGATCCACAAAGGCGACATAATAGAATAACCATAATTGCATTAGATCTAGAGAAGTAGATCTATCATGACATGGTATAAGATTAATCACTAGCATATATTTATAGTTTACAACACATCCAAATCACAGTCTTTCACAATTTATTTTTAAATATTCAAATCTAAAAGTAACTAGAAACTCACTGCATTAGTATTAGAAAAGAGAAAGAATGGATCATGAATCTCTAGATTTGATTTGCAAAACTGATAGTTGTTTGAAGAAAACAGATTCGTCTCAGTTCGCACACCGGTAGCATGTGTCTTCCATGATTTCCAATGAAGAAAATAGGAGAATTGGACACATATATATAGCTTTCAAGCCCCATGAAACCGGGTGTCACATCAGCCTTAGGGTGTCGACACCCTTGTGGGTGGGTCGACCCATAGGTCGACACCTTTTAAGGGGGGTCGACACCTCTCTAGGGAGGTCGACCAATAAAGCGCGAAATTTGCTGCCTTAACGAATTTTTTATTTTTGAACTGTTCTGGATAGGTTTTGACTCATATCTGACTCATACGTGACTCATATGTGTATATATGTTCTTTCTACGTGTATACAAACTTAAAACCCTCATAGCTTCTTCATGCAGTGTCCGTTTTACGTAAAACAAATGTCTATTTTGACCGGAATTTCGAGATGGGCGCAATGGTGTGGTCTGTTTACTTAATTCTGAATATTAATTTAATTATTATTTATTTTATCCTATTTAATGTTAACAAAATTACGGGGTGTTATAGTCATCACTCAAAGTTGACGATTCATCCCGGTGGTAATAATATGTATCAGGACATGAAGTGAGCGTACTATTGGTAAGGTATGGAAAGGGATGTTGGAAAGTTTATTTCCAAGTGTATGAACTGTTAGTTTTTGAAAGTTGAACAGAAGAAGCCGAGTAGTTTGCTTCAGCCATTGGAAGTTCCAACGTGGAAGTGGGAGCCGATATCGACGGATTTTATCGATGGACTACCTAGAACCAGGGCAGGAAATGAAGTGTAACACCCAGTATTTTCTATGAACATAAAAGTAACAAAACAAAGTATAATTAATTTCTAAAAGAAGAATTAAGGAAAATGGGTTACGTCATTGTGTTCGTCTCAGAATTCTGCTTGAAAAAAGTTCGAGTTTGCGCAAATCGGACTCCGTATGAAGAAGTTATGGCACATAGAATTTTCAGGAATCTAAAATAAAAACCAGCCCGAATTCAAAATTTAAAAGTACGAAATTCAAAACTCACAACTGGGTTGGGCGGGAAATTTCCCGCCTAGGACCCAGGTCGACCAGGGGGTCGACCTGGGTGACATAGGTCGACCATGGGGTCGACCTGGGGGTCGACCATGGGGTCGACCTGGGGGTCGACCTCCCCCCTATTTCTGGATCCGTGGACAGATTCGTTTTTTTTGCATTTAGACGCCCGTTCTGACCAGATTTTTGATCCCAATGCTATATAAACACCCCTAAGGCTACAGTTTTCTCTACACAATTTCATTACCTTATACTCTGCCCTAATTCATATTAAAATAAATCAATGGCATTGCTACTCTGCTGAAACCCAAGCTAGAACTAGTGCTTCTTCTTCTTCCAATCTGAATAGGATTAAAAGAGAACAACTACAACCCTTTTTCTTTTAGAATCCAACCGAGGTGAGTACAGTTATTTTCAGATATGAAATTTAATTATGATCTTGACATGGTTATGAATCTGAATTGGAGATTATGCTTATTCTTTTTTATCAGATCAGTTTTTCTGTGTAGATCTATCTTATTCTTCTTTATCGGATCTATTTTTCTATGTAGATCTATCTTATTCTTGTTTATCAGATCTGTTTTTCTGTGTAGATCTATCTTATTGATATTACTATAACTATTCTGTATCTCTTCCTTCCTTCTGTTCTATAGCCAGGCTACCACGAGCCTGGGCCAAATCTCATATGAGATTGACGCACGAACGCTAAATTTGGGGAAAATAGTGAATGATGCATAATTAGACATGACTGATTTGTGACTAATTTGAGAAAAGAGCATATGTTTTAATTTAAGATCTAGATCTGGGCATACTATATATGATAGTCTGTGATTTGGAAGAAGGAGAATTATTCTGTATATAACTTAGGTGTAAAGATCTATATTAAAATATGATAACAATTAAACGTGAACTCACCTAAATGGGGATTTTTGGACATTTGACATATGCTAAAATAAAAGGCTATAATTTGGCATAATTCGTATTTTATATCATGATTTGAGTTTTTTGGAGAATATTCTGTACTGTGTAAATTTAACTAAAATTTGGGGCATATGTTATATTGTGAATTATGACTATAATTTGGGCATGTATAATTAGGCTTAATTTTATGATTAGGCGAGGTATGTCAATGGAATTTTAAGGGATGATTAAATCTGTTAAATTGCCTAATCTGCTAAATCTGTTGAAACTGAGTACTGTAATTTGGGGTATGAAAATATGTAGGCTCGGTCTAAAATTGAGCAAAACAAGTTAATAGAACTTTGAATAATCTGTTATAACTTGTAAAGAAGTTCAATTTGCTGAATTGGAATAATTAGTCTGATATTGGCATAATCTGTGAATGAATACTTTAGCTAAAAATAAGAGTGCTGAGACACGAGGTTAGACTCTGTTTGTGGTAGAAGCCTTCCCGGACCCAACCGGCTTTACCAGCAACCGCAAACTGTCAGTCGAATGTGAGAGGTCGTATACATAAAGATGATTAAACACGAGGTTAGGTATGGCTTGTAGCAGAAGTCTGCCCGGAACCGCCCGGCACATCCAGGGGCCACAAGCTACCGACCTAATGTGAGAGGTCTGTGCATTA
Source organism: Allium sativum (assembly GCA_030737875.1). Classification (NCBI taxonomy): domain Eukaryota; kingdom Viridiplantae; phylum Streptophyta; class Magnoliopsida; order Asparagales; family Amaryllidaceae; genus Allium; species Allium sativum. The sequence goes on from CM060922.1 coordinate 384,942,031, forward strand.
ATATTTAATTAATGCAAATATAAGATAAATATGATGCCTAAAAACGTGTTGGGTGTATAAGGTTAAATCAACTGGACTAATGAATCTAATAAACCCATTTGAAAATCTGTACGCCCAACACAAGGTTAGATGAAACAATCTGTAAGTCTTTTAATTTGTATATCTGATCTGCTAGTCTGAAAACTTGTTAATCTGTATATTTGATTCGTTAATCTGAAAACTTGTTAACCTGTATGTCTGATCTGAGAACTAGTTAATCTGGACTTTGCACATCTAAAATCTATAAGCAAGTAAATCTAAAATCTGTTAGCCTGGGGACACAAGGTTAGGAGGTGTAATTACTTGATTCATCTGTTGTTTGGGACCGATATTTGTCAGTAACCCTTTCTGGTATCAAAACTATGACCCAACACTAGGTAGGGGTCCAGGGCACGCTTACTGAACTAATTATAAGAGGTTCATTCTGATAATGGCGAGGGGTGTTGATGGTGCATTCCAACCGGGTCTTGTGCGTGCATGGATCCGGTCTGCTCTAAGGATGTAAGACGCCGTGACATTTGTAAATAGGTCTGTGTTTTTCTGTAGGTTGCCACTTTAGGGAGTGATACACCCTTCTGTAGGGCCGGCACAGGGTATTTATGACTTAGGGAGCCGATCGCTTGGGGTAGAATTTAGGGAACAACTAGTTCTATTTGTTTTTTTTGGGGTACCGCCTATTTCCGTTGGGTGGTAGCACCTGTCTTTTTATGCGTGGTACCGTCTGTTGGGGTGGTAAAAGCCCGTCACTAGTGTACAATAATTCTAACATTTTGTTTCCATAGGGAATATTCTGTTTCCGTCTCTGATTCCGTTTCTGCTTCTGTTTCTGTACCGTCTGTCTCTGTTCGGGTGGTAAAGGCCCATTACTAGCATTCTGTTTCTGTACCGTCCGTCTCTGTTCGGGTGGTAAAGGCCCATTACTCGCATTCTATTTCTATACGTCTGTCTCTATTAGGGTGGTAAAGGCCCATTTCTAACATCGTGTTTCTGAAGAGATCATTCTGTTTCTGTTACAGACATTAGGACAACACCTAATTCTGTTATACTAGTATTAGTGCAAAGAAGTGAAGAGTAAGTAAAAAGCTTAGCTTAGCCTTTATCATTATGTTTCTTCTGTTAGCCTGCTACTCCTGTTACGGTTATGTCTCATCCAGTTTTATTTACATGTCATGATACTGCTATCTGTTTATATGCTGAAAGTCACTGGACTCACCAGACTTATGTCTGACCTAGTTTGTTTTGCCTCTTTTCTTCCGTTTCCCCCCTCCAGGTTCTTAGGGTGGAAACATAGGAGCTTGATTCAGATTCCATCTGCTTGAAGTGCTATAAGTGCTTGAAGTATTGCATGTCTTTGATTCTACCTATTTGTGGCATTCTCTATTGGGGATTATGGCTTTAAAATTTTGTACTCTGAAGGCTTTTGTACAAGACTGATATTTATGTACTTGAATTTTGGTATTGTGGTTTTGAAAGATGTAACCAAACTTATTTCTGTTTCCACTGCAATAAAGTTATAAAAATTTTCAAGTACTGCTTTAAATATCTATCTTGTAATATTCTGTTCTGTTTACTTATAACGTTCGACCGAAGTTAAGGCATTTCCTTTTGTGAGTGACCTTAATGGAGGAGGGATGTTTCACTTAGTATCAAAGCTGAAGGTTACCAGATTTGATAAAAAGTTTTTGGAAACTATTTTCAAAAAGGTTTTAAAAAGAAAGTATTTTCAAAAGTAGAGTTTATTTTGAAAAACATAACCCCAAAAGCCGTATATCTATCTTTCGATTCTCCGTTTTGAATCTCTTCCCTTTTTCTTTTCAGCATGTCTGGGGTACCCGAGATACCCGAGGGCATACCGATACCAACTTGGTTCAAAAGGTATCTAGAGGCTAGGGCCACAGCCGCAGGCCCAGCAGATGTTCCTCCTCCTCCTCCTTCCCCTCCCCGCATTGATACTTTTTCGAAGATATGCAAGGACTTTCAAGCAATGGGCGGGAAACCTTTTCACGGGTCAGAGACGTTTGTTGAAGCTCGAAATTGGCTTAAGGAGGTGGAAGATTTGTTTGGTATCTTCGAGATAGAAGATGGAAGGAAGGTCCAATTAGCTGCTTGGTTAATGAAGGACAAAGCCTCATTTTGGTGGGAGGTCACGAATGGAGAGCGTCCGGTAGAGACATGGATGGATTTCAGGCATAGGTTTGAGATGAAATTTCTTTCACAAGCAAAAGTGAATTTATACATGGAGAGGTTCCTAGCATTGAAGCAAGGAAATTTATCAGTAAAGGAGTACGTCAACAAGTTTAATCAGTTGGTGAGATTTTGCTTAGACTTGGTGAACACACCTGAAAAGAAGACCTTGAAATTCGTTAAAGGTTGTAATGAGCCGCTACACGGGTTGGCTATGACCCACATTCCTATGGGGGCTACATTCGAGAAATTGGTTGACATGGCGTTAATGCATGAAGAGGAGGCCAAAAGTGAGAAGAAAGAAGAAAAGCTCGAAGGACCACAGAACAAGAAAGCGTGACCCAAAAAGGAAACACAAAAGAAGGATGAAAAGTTTGAAGATAAGAAGGAGAAAAAGTGCTTTACTTATGGAAGCTTGACTCATTTGAACAAGGATTGCAGAAAGAGGAAGGGCGCTTGCTTCAACTATGGAGAAATGGGACACTTCACTAGGGACTGTCCGAAGAAACGAGAGCAAGGGCAGAGGGCAGAACCTACTTCTGGAGGGCAGGCGAATGCTCTCGTGGCTGGTGGATAGGATAGAGATAGGAAATTTTCTGTAGAATGTTTAATTTCCTTATCTGATTATTGAGTTAAAACTCTTTTTTTTATTTTGGAATTTTGATTCTCTAATTGAGACTCTGCACTTTAATACTAGTCTTGTTTCTGATCCCTCTATAGTCTCAAACCCCATAAGGGTTACGACTCATCTGTTTGTGGTAGGTTGGGGTTTGAGGGTATCTGTATTGGGCGTTATGTTGACTATGACGCATACATTCTGGATTTTGTGGGATATGGTGGAGTTTTATCATGCTTAGTTTCCTAAGAATCATTTGATAATCTGATCTGTACCAGTAGTCCGTAAGTATCTGAATATTTCTGAAAAGGATAGGGTTTTTACTTGAAGCGTGAAGTAGATTTCCAGTTTTTACATTGTATAATGGGAGTAATTCTCTAAATGTCAATCTGATGTTGATTTCGGTCTTCGAGGTTGATACTTAGGGATTTATTCTCTTAACCGATGTATAATGGGAACAGAACTTTTGTTTTAATTGTACTTGCTTCTATTACTTGGCTATATCCTATCGATCGAGTCTTCGACCTTTAGGTAGAAACTAATGGGTGTAAACATGTGTTTGAGACATGTTATGTTTGATGGTTTTAGTTGGATGCAAGTGGTTGCTAGTGGTTACTCGTGGATGCATATACACACACTAGGCACTAGATCGGCTCAAAAACACTCTCATACTGCATATGGATGTGTGCGCATTTTATTATTATTTTTGTGGATGCAAAATGATTAACTCATCACATGGATGTTGCATTTGGATGAATGGTTATGCACTCATATAGAAATGATGTGTATCAACTAGGATTTCTTGCATACATAATTGGACTCATAGCACTAACATAATTCGCATTGAGGAGGTCAACTGAATCAGTAGACCGCCTGATCTTTGCATTAGATAAGAGACATACACACACACTTTTTCATATGTTCATACAACATTAGATGTTTTATAAGGACAATGGATTCTTGTGGATGATGGCTGAGTAGATGAGTGATTGGATGGTAGGACACATTCTTCTTAACTTGAAGATTTCGGGGTCGAAATCCTTTAAGGAGGGGAGAATGTAACACCCCGTTTTTTCTGTGAACATAAAAGTAACAAAACAAAGTATAATTAATTTTTGAAAGAAGAATTAAGGAAAATGAGTTATGCAATTGCGTTCTTTTCGGAATTCTTCTTGAAATAGAGTCCGAGTTTGCGTAAATCGCACTCTGTATGAAGAAGTTATGGCACTTAGAAGTTTCAGGAATTTAAAATAAAAACCAGCCCGAATTCAAAATTTAAAAGTTCGAAATTCAAAACACACACCTGGGCTGGGCGGGAAATTTCCCGCCCAGGACCCAGGTCAACCAAGGGGTCGACTTGGGGGTCGACCTAGGTGACATAGGTCGACCATGGGGTCGACCTCCCCCTTATTTTTTCAGATTCGTGGACAGATTCGTTTTTCTACATTTAGTCACCCGCTCTGACCAGATTCGTTGATCCCTATGCTATATAAACACCCCTAAGGCTACAGTTTTCTCTACACAATTACAATACACCTATACTCTGCCCGAATTCATATTAAAATAAATCAATGGTGTTGCTACTCTGCTGAAACCAAAGCTAGAACTAGAGCTTCTTCTTCTTCCAATCCGAATAGGATTAAAAAAGAAAAACTATAACCCTTTTTCTTTTAGAATCCAACCAAAGTGACTACAGTTATTTTCAGGTATGAAATTTAATTATGATCTTGACATGGTTATAAATATAAATTGGAGATTATGCATATTCTTGTTTATCAGATCTGTTTTTCTGTGTATATCTATCTTATTCTTGTTTATCAGATCTGTTTTTCTATGTAGATCTATCTTATTCTTGTTTATCAGTTCTGTTTTTGTAACACCCCATCTCCATTAAGGTTACTCACAAAGGGAATGCCTTAATTTTGGTGGAGCATTTATTGTGTATAGAACAGAAAAGTAAATAAGACAGATAAATATATTGGTACATGGAAAATAAAAACCACTTTTATTGCAGTGGAGAAATAGTTTGGTAACATCACATCAAAAACCAACTACAAAACCAAATACACTTATTATCCATCTAGACAAATAAGTTCTGAGTACATAAAATAAAAAACATAACCCCAACATAAAATAGCCATAAATAAGATAGGCTGAACTTTACTTTAGCAATCCAAGCAACTTCCAAAAGAAAGAGATAAAGCTGTCCAAATCAAGCTCCACTAGTACTAGTCCCACCCTGATCACCTTGGGGGGGGGGGGGAAAGAAAAGAGTTGGAAACAAAGGGGGTCAGACATAAAGTCTGGCGAGTGCAATAACTTTAACAATATAATCAGTAAAGTAACTAGGATAAGGCATAAGCTGGAAGAATAGAAAATGACTGTGAATAAATGGGCATGACAGAGCAAACAAAGGAAATAAGATGAACAAAAATAACATTAAAGGCACACTTAATCACTATAAGATAATTACTATACTGCACCAATGCTAATTACACCGCACCCATACTAGTCACCCTAAAAGCTGATCCCGCCCACCGAACAAAGTAATATTAATGGTAGTTTCGTGTACTCCTATCTGTCTTCATAGGTGCCGTCTGCCCCTATCTCTGCTAGTCGTACCTCCTACCCTCCCTATTCTAATTACAATGTTTATTCATAGTATGGAAGTTATACTCCTAGCTGTCTTCATACGTGCCGTCTGCTCATATCTCTGCTAGTCGTACCCACTACCTTCCCCCATTCGATCGGCTCCCTGACTCGTAGATACCCGTGCTGGTCCCACAATGGGGTGTATCACTCCTTAATGTTGCTACCTGATACCACTAAAGATGCACGGCTTATATCTACACGATGCAACAACGTCTTACTACCAGCCCGGGCTCACGCACGCACATGACCCCGTTGGACTTGAGTTGCCACCGCTAACCCATTTTGACCTCTAACAATAAAATCCAGTAAGCATGTCCCATCCTCAACTTGGGTCGAACTCACAAAGATACTAAATGGGCTACTGGTTTGAAAAGGGTCCCCACACAAGCTTTCCACGTATGCTTGGTCCCCGCTAAGATTCACTATTTAACCCCTTCTTATTCATGTCTTCTTACATGTTTTCAACTTGGTTAAGTGATTATAATTATATCTCACATGTCCCCCATGTTATCCACTTAACAAATCAACATGTGTTATTGGTTAAGCTTGTCTTAACCCTACCCGCTTATCAGATTGATATATTATTGGTTAAGCTGGTCTTAAGCCCATCCAGTTATATCTTATTGGTTAAGTTCATCTTAACCCTATCCGCTTATCTGATCAATACATTATTATTGGTTAAGTTTGTCTTAACCCTATCCACTTATCAGATTAATATATAGGTACATATATATATACACACTATTGGTTAAGCTGGTCTTAACCCTTCCCACTTATCAAATTATTGGTTAAGCTAGTCTTAACCCTACCTACATATATATTATTGGTTAAGCTGGTCTTAACCCTATCCACTTACCATGTTTTACTTAGTTTATGATTAAGCACATCTTAGTTCATAGATACATTGGTTAAGAGAATAACTCCCTAAGTTCCAACCCTGGAGACCGAAATCAACATCAGATTGTTACTCAGAGAATCGCTCACTCAACCAAACTTCTGTTTGTCATTCATATTTGTCTTTAATCAGCATTAATTAACTATTAAGGCAACTAATCGTATATCACATGCCACCCAAGGCACCCACTTAATTTCACATGCCACCCAAGGCACCCACTTAACCCCACATGTCCCACCACATGTTTATCTGGTTAAGTGTTACTTAATTCATTAGAACTGTAACCTTGTAAAGACCTCCCACATTAGATTGGCATTTGCGGTTACTGGATTTGCCCGGCGGGTCCGGGCAGTCTTATACCGCAAACGAGCCTAACTTCGTATCTTTACAATTATTACGCATTTAATTCGTGCCTTTGACCTCTCACATTAGACTGGCATTTGTGGCTGGTGGATTTGCCGGGCGGATACGGGTAGTCTTACACTACAAAAGAGTCTAACCTCGTGTCTTAGGCGGTTTATTATTACACATCTTTGTTTAACCCCAAAGTGGATTAATGTCCCTATCCAAATTTATAAATAAATTCCAAATATACTTAAGTCCATAATTGTCACCTAAATTATGTCCATTTATTTCAGGTATATAAATTATACCTATTATTGCCTCAAAATAATTGTATGCCTTTTAAGGCCATTACATGCCAAATCTCAATATGTGTATATTCAATATTACCCTCATCGTCCCCACGTTGTTCGTTCGATTATCATGACATATATATATATATATTAGACTAGCAATTATTCTAATGACATAAAAGGTAAGAAACATCGCAAGTTTGCATAACACACAAAATGGATCTAACTTATGAATAAGGATTACAACATATCTTGCATAAACTTTGTATTGTCATGAATCTAAACATAGACCTTAAGGTGTGAACTTGCAGGTATGAACATAGTTTTCACCCAAACTTGTATAGGCCATAGTCACAAACTTGCATAAAACTATGTATGTCATAGATCTAAATCTAATGGTGTAAACTTGTATATAAGTGAATCCAATTTCTGCCTAAACTTGCATATAGTCACTTTATTTGGTTCACATGTAAACTTGTGTACAATTCACATAGAAACTAGCATATAATCTACACCCAAACTTGCATATAAAATGATGTCAAACATGAATCAAGTTGAACATAGGTGATTGGGCATATACAAAGGAATCCACAACAAAAACTGTCATTATGAACAACTAGCATATATTCACAAAATATCACATTTTCCCAATGTTTCACAAACATAGCCACATTACCCAAATTATAACTCAACCCAATTAACTTGTTAATTATCTTATTAAAGAAATTGAACTCACAACTCAAAGAAGGTCTTAAGTTTTGGGATCTGTGTTCTGAAATTGATTTAGCTCACCTATGAAGTAGACAAATTCGTTGTTGTTGTTATTATAGACTTGAGTTGAATTGAGTTGATTAGCTTTACTTTTCCTCTAGTTGGTGCCGACTACTCCAGGTTACAGGGTGATAGCATGACGGACATGGTTCTAATTTTGATTAGGTTTTAGGGTTTGAGTCTACATGTGTTTATATAGAATTTCAATTTAATTAGAGCCGTCGGATGAACTTAAAGTTAACCACAACCATTCAGTCCAGATCAGAACTATCCAGAAACCCTAGTGACTCAGCGACAAGTCATCAAAATTCAGATCTGGCCAGGGGGGAGGTCAGGTCCACCCCCAGGTCGACCCATAGGTCGACCCCCATATCAATCTGTAGGATGGGGGTCGACACTAGGGTCGACCCCCAAGTCGACCTGGGTCCTGGACGGAAATTTTACCACCCAGCCCGCTTCTGACTTCTGTTTTGAATTTTGAATCCGGTTTCGAGCTGTTTGAATTTATTTGAATTTTCTGGAAATTTGCGACAACCATAACTTCTTCATACGAAGTCCAATTTACGCAAACTCGGACTCTATCTCAACCAGAATTCCGTGAAAACACAATGGCATAACCCATTTCCCTTGATTCTCACATTTAAATTTAATTATTCCTCAATTCGTTAGTTTATATTAACAGAAAACACAAGGTGTTACATTCTCCCCTCCTTAAAGGATTTCGACCCCGAAATCTTGAAGTTACGAAGAATACATATCCTATCATCCAATCGTCCATCTTCTCAACCATCAAACACAAGCATCCATTGTCCTTAAAATACTTCTAATGCTTTCATATTTATATGCATAGTGTGTGTACATGTCCGTATCCAATGCAAAATCAAGCGGTCTACTGATTCAGTTGACCTCCTTAATGCAAATTATGATAGTGCCATGCGTCCATTATGTATGTAAAAGATCCCTAATGATACATATTATTTCTACATGCGTGCGCAACCATTCATCCAAATGCAGCATCCATATGATAACACAGCCATTATACATCCATTAATCTAAATAAGTACACATTTATATGCAGTATGAAAGTGATTGAGCCGATCTAGTGACTAAGGTGTGTGTAAATGCATCCACGAGCAACCACTTGCATCCATTTGCATCCATCAAACATAGCATGTCTCAAACACATGTTTGCAACCATTGGGTTTTTTTCTAACTAAAGATCGAAGATATAATCGAGAGGACACACTAAACAATAGAAAAAAGTGATAGAAGAAAGAGAAGTTAAAAACATATCCTCAAAAAGGAAAGGGCACAACGTATGCATCTTGCTTTCCGTCTCCCAAGTTGCGTCTTCTTGATCAGCTCCCCATTGGATTTTAACCAACTTGACCTCTCTGTTGCGTAGCTTTATGAACTTTGATCCAAGGATGCATGTAGGAGCTCGTCTAATTGTGATATCTCACTTCACTTCCACTTCTCTACGTATGCTCGGCTCCACTACCTCCGCCGTATCATGTAAACTCTTATGAAAATGTGACACGTGAAAACACGTCATGAACACCCCTAAGCTAGTTGCCTTCTCTCATGTCCTTCCAAAATCTAGGATACATAATCTCAAAAGATCTTCAAAGATTCTATTCACCCCTTTCTATCCATCCACCTGTTTGTGGACGATAAGCGATGCTCGTACTTACCGCCTTCTGCCTATCACCTTTTCCTCTTGCATCGAAAACTGCTCCAAACCTCGTCCCGCAAGCACCGGTATATATTGTGAACGGTTTGCTCTCATCTAGCAAAGTTAAAACTGGGGCTTATATCTTCGCAAAGTCCTTAACGAACTTCCTATAGCAGCCCGTCTTCCCTAGAAAACTCCTTACTTCCGTTGCTTTTCTAGGAACCTTCCAATCTTAGATTGCCACCACTGTTGCAGGATCCACTACTATTCCTTCCTTAGAGATCATGTGTCCTAAGAACCTTGCCTCCTTTGCCCAAAAATGATATTTGGAGAACTTAGCTTCGAGTTGATGCACTCGTAGAGGCCTCTAAGACTTTTCCAAGATGTACGGCATGTTCTTCCTCGCATCTAGAGAAAAGCAAGATATCATCCACAAAGACTACCACAAATCTGTTTAGAAACTCCTTAAACACTCTACTCATTAATTCAACGAAATATGCGGGTGCATTCTTTAAACCGAAAGACATGATGAGCCGCTCGAAGAAACCGTCAGGAGTTCTAAATGCAGTCTTATCTATGCTGTCTTCTGCCACCCTTAGCTGATGAAACCCTGTAGCTAAATCCAGTTGCGAGAAAACTGAAACACCCACCAACTGATCGAATAAATCGTCTATCCTCGACAATGGGTATTTGTTCTTCTTTATTAGCTTATTCAGCTCTCCATAGTCCACGCAAAATCTAAGTGAACCATCAGCTTTTGTAGCAAAAATGACTGGAGCACCCAACTTCGAAATGCTTCTTCTTATGAACCCCTTCTCAAGGAATTCTTTCACCTTCTTACTAAGTTCTCTTCTCTCCCTTGGATCCATGTGGTGCACTGGTAATGCAACTGGCTTTGCATTATCTACTATATATATTCAAAAGTCTATCTCATGCCTCAGGGGTAAACCTCGAACCTCGTCGAAGACGTCACTATATTCACGGACCACATGAACAGATTTCAAATCATCATTGGATGGTCAAGGGATTCTAGGTAGCTAAGCATTACCGGATCTCTAGTGTCACAAGAAATATCAAGGGTCTTTCTACAACGAGTCAACAATCTAACTACCCTTCTTTCACAATCTAGGATGGCATCGTATCTAGTTAGCCAATCCATACCTAGAATCATGCCGTAGCCCATGAAGCCAAGAACAAAGGCGTTGCATTCAAACCCAACGCCCAAGATAGACACTCTCAAATCCCGACAAATCATAGAAAGATGAGCCGAACCACCAATAGGATTTGAGACTACTATGGGATCCGCAACGAGACTAGTATTTAGGTGCAGTGTTTCAACTAACGAAGCAGATACAAACGAGTGTGAAGCGCTAGAGTCAAACAAAGTACGAATAGGATGATCAAACAGAAAAAATAAACTTTCAACGAAAATGTTTCTACCTCTCTCCTGTCCTGGTGCCAAGAGAGCCTGAATCTGCCCTCTCGCCTACCCTGGTGCCATGAGAGCCTGAAGCTGCCCTCCAGACGTTCTTTGCCCTTGCCCATGTTTCCTTGGGCAGTCCTTAACTAGATGACCTGCCTCTCCACAGTGGAAACAACCAGTCTTCTTCTTTTTCCTACAGTCTTTACTCAGATGGTCGGGTGTCCCACAATTAAAGCACTTCTTCTTTCCTTTGCCATTATTGTTCTTCCTACCTTTCTTGTTTTCTATTGTGGTCTCTTTTGGTCCCCTTTCTTCTCCGATGCCTTATTAGGATTAGCACCTTTCTCTTCCTCATGCATAAGCGCTATGTCAACCAATTTCTCAAAGGTAGCCCCATAGGAATGTGGGTCATAGCTAACCCATGCAGTGGCTCATTCAAACCCTTAACGAACCTTAAGGCCTTCCTCTCAGGTGTGTTTACCAATTCCAAGCCAAATCTCGCCAACTGATTGAACTTGTTGATGTACTCCTTTACTGATAAATCCCCTTGCTGCAATGCCAAGAATTTTTCTATATATAAATTCTCTTCTGCTCGTGAGAGAAACTTCATTTCTAACCTACGCTTGAAATCCATCCATGTCTCCACCGGACGCTCTCCGTTCGTGACCTCCTACCAAAACGAGGCTTCGTCTTTCATAAACCAAGCAGCCAATTGGACCTTCCTCCCATCGTCTATCCTAAAGGTACCAACAAGTCCTTCACTTCCTCCTAGTTTTGAATGACGTCCCAATCCCATGAAGTGGTTTTCCACCCATCGTACAGAAGTTCTTACATATCTTAGAAAAAGCGTCTATATGCGTGGAGGAAGAAATTCAAAAAGGAAAGAGGAAGAGATTCAAAACGGAGAATCGAAGGAAAGATATATGGCTCTTGGGGGTTATGTTTTTTTTAAAAAAAAACTTTTCTCTTGGAAATACTTTCCTTAAAACATATTTTTGAAAGTATTTATTTATAAAATTATTTTTGAAAAGTAGTTTTTCAAAATTCATATTTGGTCTGGTAACCTACAGCTCTGATACCACGTGTAACACCCCATCTCCATTAATGTCACTCACAAAGGGAATGCCTTAATTTTGGTGGAGCGTTTATTGTGTATAGAACAGAAAAGTAAACAAGACAGATAAATATATTGGCACTTGGAAAATAAAAACCACTTTTATTGCAGCGGAGAAATAGTTTGGTTACATCACATCAAAAACCAACTACAAAACCAAATACACTTATTATCCATCTTGACAAATAAGTCCTGAGTACATAAAATAAAAGACATTACCCCAACATAAAATAGCCAATAATAAGATAGGTTGAACTTTACTTCATCAATCCAAGCAACTTTCAAAAGAAAGAGATAAATGTAACACCCCGTATTTTCTGTGAACTTAAGAATTACAAATATGAGTATAATTAAAATATAAAATCAGAATCAAAGGAAACGGGCTATGCCATTGCGTTCGTCTCGGAAAAATACGCGAAATAGAGTCCGAAATTTCGTAAATTGGAGTTCATATGACCAAGTTATGGCCTTCTAAAGTTCAGAAAAAAATTAAACAGCACAGACCATGTCGACTGGGGAGTCGACCCTAGAGTCGACCTGCCCCCAGGGGGTCGACCCTAGAGTCGACCCTAGTGTCGATCTAGGGGTCGACCTGCCTCCCGAATCTGCTTTTCTGCCTGGGTTCGTTCTGATGTATCTGGTCTCGTTTTCTGTCTAGATTCGTCTGCCTAAACCTATTTAAATAGCCCCAAACCCAGCCTTCCCTGCACACAATTCTATTCTGCTTCTTCTCTGCCTCTGTTCTAATAAAAATGAAAATGGCGTCGCTACTCTGCTGGAATCAAAACTATAAGCTAATCAACATCAACCTAAGCAATTCAATTCAAATTTGAGATAAAAGCTTCTGCAACAACTAGAGTTCTTTCTTTAATCCAATTAAGGCAAGTACAGTTATTTTCCGCTATAAACGTTAATTCTGATTTTGACATGAATTGTGAATCTGAATATGAGATTATATCTGTTCTGTTCTGATTTGATTTATCTTATTCTGTACCTCTTTCCTCTTTCTGTTCTATAGCCAGGCTACCATGAGCCTGAGCCAATCTCATAAGAGATTAAAATACGCTAAAATGTTTGGGACAGTAAAATAAATGATGCATGAATTTTGCATGGCCAATAGGTGACTGATTTGAGGAAAGAACATGGAATGTAGCTAGAACATAAATCTGAGATGATTTGACATGTTATGTTTATAACATAAAAAGGTATTGAACATATGATTTGTGGACACAACATAAAAAGGTATATAATTGAACCTATGACTTGAGTTTGCGGCATAAAGACTATTGAACATACGACTTGAGAAGTTGGTTAATCTGTGACTGATTTAAGAAAAAGGACATAGGTTGTAAACTAGATTTAGATCTACGCATATTCTGTGAATTGGAAGAAGAGGAACCATGGTATGTTAACATATGACTTGAGATAAGGAGAATATGGTTTAGGTATAAAGATTTACATTAAAGTAGGATATCTATCAAATATGAATAATACCTAAGTAGGAGATTTTTGTCAATAGCTATATTTGGTATAATTTATATGTGAATCTTTTGTACTAGGCAAGTTGAACTAAATTGGGACATGTAAATTATGACCATAATCTGTGACATGCAAATTTAACGCAAACATGGGGTATATGAACATATCGTGAATCATGACTATTATTTATGCATGTGAACTTAGGCAAGATTTATAATTAGGCAAGATATGTTGTGAAACTTTAAGGAATGATTAAATCTGTTATATTTGCCTAATTTGCTAGTTCTGCTATATTTGCCTAATCTGCTAGTTCTGCCCTACTGCCTAGTCTGCTAGATCTATTCATCTGCCAAATCTGTCATCTGCTAATTCTGTTAAAAATGCCAACCTAAATCTGTTGAGATGCCTAATCTGTTATCTGCTAAATCTGCTAGTTGTTTAATTTGCTGAATCCGTTAAGTCTCCTAAACCTGTTATCTGCTATGTCTGTTAAGTTGATATATTCAGTCTGTTATTGACATAATCTGAATTAGCTATGAATAATTGACATGTATATTAGGCGTGGGTATAAATGGTAAATCATTAATTAATTGGCCGCAAAGATAAACATGGCTAACTCGAGGTTAGAATGAGTTTGCGGCGTAATTCTGCCCGGAACCACCCGGCATATTCCAGTGGCCGCATACAATAGGTTCTAATGTGAGAAGTTAGTCATAACGTGCTTGAAACCCGAGGTTAGACTCAGTTTGCGACAGAAATCTGCCCGGAACCAACCGGCCTAACCAGTAGCCGCAAACTGTCAGTCTAATGTGAGAGGTCTGTGCATTAATATTTAATTAATGAAAATCTGAGATAAATATGATGTCTAAACCGTGTTGGGCGGATAGGATTAAACCCACTAGACTGATGAATTTAATAAATCTGTTCTGTGAATCTGTAGGCCCAATTACAAAGTTAGACAAATCTGTAAGTCTGTTAATCTGTAACTGGTTAATCGGTAAGTCTGTTAAATCTGTATATCTGATCCGTTAGTCTGAAGACTTGTCTGTGAACTAGTTGTTCTGAATTCTGTATGTTTGAACTTGTAAACAAGTTAATCTGAAATCTGTTAGTCTGGGGACACAAGGTTAGGAGGGGAATTACTTGTGTCGTCTGTTGTTTGGGACCCATATTAGTCAATAACCCTTTCTGGTATCAAAACTTTGACCCAACAGTAAGTAGGGTCCGGGCACGCTTACTGAACTGATTATAAGCGGTTCATTCTGATAATGGCGAGGGGTGTTGATGGTGCGTTCCAACCGGGTCATGTGCGTGCATGGATCCCGGTCTGCTTCTGAGGATGTAAGATGCCGTGACATCTGTAAATAGGCATGTGCCAATTGGTTGTCACTTTATGGAGTGATACACCCTACCGTGGGGCCGACACAGGATATTTATGTATTAGGGAGCCGATCGCTTGGGGTAGGGTTTTAGGGTACACTTAGTTCTGTCTGTTTCTGTTGGTACCGTCTGTTTCTGGTGGGTGGTAACACCTGTCTGTTTCTGTGTGGTACTGTCTGTTCGGGTGGTAAAGGCCCATTACTAGTGTACACCTAATTCTACATTCTGTTTCCGTAGGGATTAATCTGTTTCTGCTTCTGTCTGTTTCTGATCGGGTAGTAAAGGCCCATTATTAGTATTTTGTTTCTGTTAAATTATTCTGTACCCGTTCCTGCTTCAGTTTAGACATTAGGGTGACACCTAATTCTGTTATACTAGTATTAGTGCAGAGAAGTGTAAAGCAATAGTTTATGTCATTCTGTTCTTCTGTTATATCTGCTACACCTGTTACAGTTATCCCCCATCCAGTTTTATGTTCATGTCATATTATTATTATTATTATCTGTTCATATGCTGAAAGTCACTGGACTTGCCAGACTTTTTGTCTGACCCTTGTTGTTTCGCCTCTTTTCTTCCGTTTCCCCCCCCCCAAGGTTATCCAGGGAGGGAATACTTTAGCTTGATCCGGATTTCTCTTCGCTTGAAGTGCTTAAAGTATGGCTTGGCTCTGTATAGCTTCCGTTCTATGGGGATTATGATTTTAAACCATGCATTTTGAAGGCTTTTGTACAAGACTGATATTTTGTACTTGAATTCTGAGATTTGAAAGGATGTAACCATATTGATTTCTGTTTCCGCTGTAATAAAGTTAAAAAATTTCAAGTACTGTTTTATCTGTCTTGTAAGTTTCTGTTCTGTTTACTAAAATGCTCCACCAAAGTTAAGGCATTCCCTTTGTGAGTGACCTTAACGGAGGTGGGGTGTTACACTTGGTATCAGAGCTAAAGGTTACCAGATTAGATAAAAGTTTTTGAAAGCTATTTCCAAAAAGGTTTTAAAAGGAAGTATTTTCAAAAATAAAGCTTATTTTGAAAAACATAATCCCCGAGAGCCATATATCTTTCTTTCAGTCCTTTTTGTATTGAACCTTTCCTTTTTCGTTTCAGCATGTCTGAAGCATCTGAGATACCAAAGGGTGTTCATGTACCCGGTTGGTTTCGTCAATATCTTGAGGCTAGGACCGCCGCTGCAGGTCCAGCAAATGATCCCCCACCCCTCCTCGTGCAATTGCTTTCTCAAAGATCTGTAGAGATTTTAGGGCCATGGGTGGGAAGGATTGCAAAGGAACTGAATCATTCGTAGAAGCGAGGAATTAGCTCAAAGAAACTGAGGATCTATTCATTATCTTCGAGGTGGACGATAGGCAGAAGGTACAGTTGGCGGTATGGCTGCTCAAAGACGAAGCTTCCTACTGGTGGGAAGTCACTAACGCCGAGAGGCTGGTTGAGACATGGATGGATTTCAGAACAAGGTTTGAGACAAAATTTCTCTCGCAAGCTGAACGGAGTTTACAACTGGAGAAGTTCTTATCTCTTAAGCAAGGAAGTATGACGGTCAAGGAATACGTCAACCAGTTCAACCAACTAGCTAGGTTCGGATTGGATTTAGTCAACACTCAGCATAAAAAGGCTCTCCGCTTTGTTAAAGGATTGAACGAGCCACTGCACAGCCTAGCCATGACCCATGTACCCATGGGAGCGACTTACGAGAAATTGGTGGACATGGCACTACTGCACGAGGAAGACAAGGGCCCGAAAGAGACAAAGAAGGAAGAACCACAGAATAAGAAAGCGGCGCCCAAAAAGGAAACACAAAAGAAGGATGAAAAGACTGAAGATAAGAAGGGGAAAAAGTGCTTTACTTATGGGAGCTCGACTCATCTGAACAAGGATTGCAGAAAAAGGAAAGGCACTTGCTTCAACTGTGGAGAGATGGGGCACTTCACTAGGGACTGCCCGAAGAGACGAGGGCAAGGAGGGCAGGCAAACACTCTCGAGACTAGTGGCCAGGATAGAAATAGGAAAATTTCTATAGTAGGTTTAATTTCTTTATCTGATTATGGAGTTAAGACTTTTTCTGATTCTGGTATTTTGATTTTGTAATCGATACTCTGCACTTTAATACTAGTATTATTTCTGAATTCCGCTGTAGACTCAGACCCATAAGGGTTATGGCTCATCTGTTTGAGATTGGGGTTTGAGGTATATTTGTGTTAGACGTCAAGTATGACGCATACATTCTGAGTTTTTATGGGAAATGATTTTTATCATGCTTAGCTTCCGAAGAATCATTAGGGAACCTAATCTGTATCAGTAGTCTGTAAATATCTGAATACTTCTTATAAGATTTCCAGTTTTGACATTATCTAAAGAGGGTAACCCTCTGGGTGTCAATCTGATGTTGATTTCGGTCTTCGGGGTTGACCCTTAGGGGAATTATTTTCTCAACCAATGTCTGATAGGAATCAAGTTTTTGTTTTATCTGTACCCGCTTCCATCACTCGACTGTATCCTATCGATCGAGTGTTCAACTTATAGATAGGAATCCTAATGGGTGTAAACATGTGTTTGAGACATATTATGTTTGATGGTTGCAAGTGGATGCAAGTGGTTGCTAGTGGTTGCTCGTGGACACATATACACACACTAGGCACTAGATCGGCTCGAAAACACTCTCATACTGCATATGGATGTGTGAGCATTTTAAATTTTTATGGATGCAAAATGGTTGAATCAGCACATGGATGTTGCATATGAGTGGATGGTTGTGCACTCATATAGAAATGATATGTATCAAATAGGAAAATTGCATACATATAGGACTCATGGCACTGACATAATTCGCATTAAGGAGGTCAACTGAATCAGTAGACCGCCTGATCTTTGCATTAGATAAGGAACATATACACACACTTTTGCAAATGTTCATACAGCACTAGAAATTTCTAAGGACAATGGATGCTTGTGGATGATGACTGAGTAGATGAGTGATTGGATAGTAGGACACATTCTTCTTAACTTGAAGATTTCGGGGACGAAATCCTTTAAGGAGGGGAGAACGTAACACCCCGTATTTTCTGTGAACTTGAGAATTACAAATCTGAGTATAATTAAAATATAAAATCAGAATCAAGGGAAACGGGCTGTGCCATTGCGTTCGTCTCGGAAAAATACGCGAAATAGAGTCCGAAATTTCGTAAATCGGAGTCCATATGACCAAGTTATGGCCTTCCAAAGTTCAGAAAAAAATTAAACAGCACAGACCAGGTCGACTGGGGAGTCGACCCTAGAGTCGACCTGCCCCCAGGGGGTCGACCCTAGAGTCGACCTGCCCCCAGGGGGTCGACCCTAGAGTCGACCCTAGTGTCAACCTGGGGGTCGACCTGCCTCCCGAATCTGCTTTTTTGCCTGGGTGCATTCTGATGTATCTGGTCTCGTTTTGTGTCTAGATACGTCTGCCTAAACCTATTTAAACAGCCCCAAACCCAGCCTTCTCTGCACACAATTCTATTCTGCTTCTTCTCTGCCTCTGTTCTAATAAAAATGAAAATGGCGTCGCTACTCTGCTGGAATCAAAACTAGAAGCTAATCAACATCAACCTAAGCAATTCAATTCAAATTTGTGACAAAAGCTTCTGCAACAATTCTGCAACAACTAGAGTTCTTTCTTTAATCCAATTAAGGCAAGTACAGTTATTTTCCGCTATAAACGTTAATTCTGATTTTGACATGAATTGTGAATCTGAATCTGAGATTATATATGTTCTGTTCTGATTTGATTTATCTTATTCTGTACCTCTTTCCTCTTTCTGTTCTATAGCCAGGCTACCACGAGCCTGAGCCAATCTCATAAGAGATTAACATACGCTAAAATGTTTGGGACAGTAAAATAAATTATGCATGAATTTTGCATGTCCAATAGGTGACTGATTTGAGGAAAGAACATGGACTGTAGCTAGAACATAAATCTGAGATGATTTGACATGTTATGTTTATAACATAAAAAGGTATTGAACATATGATTTGTGGACACAACATAAAAAGGTATATAATTGAACCTATGACTTGAGTTTGGGGCATAAAGACTATTGAACATACGACTTGAGAAGTTGGTTAATCTGTGACTGATTTAAGAAAAAGGACATAGGTTGTAAACTAGATTTAGATCTACGCATATTCTGTGAATTGGAAGAAGAGGAACCATGGTATGTTGAGGTAAGGAGAATATGGTTTAGGTATAAAGATTTACATTAAAGTAGGATATCTATCAAATATGAATATACCTAAGTAGGAGATTTTTGTCAATAGCTATATTTGGTATAATTTATATGTGAATCTTTTGTACTAGGCAAGTTGAACTAAATTGGGACATGTAAATTTTGACCATAATCTGTGACATGCAAATTTAACGCAAACATGGGGTATATGAACATATCGTGAATCATGACTATTATTTATGCATGTGAACTTAGGCAAGATTTATAATTAGGCAAGATATGTTGTGAAACTTTAAGGAATGATTAAATCTGTTATATTTGCCTAATTTGCTAGTTCTGCTATATTTGCCTAATCTGCTAGTTCTGCCATACTGCCTAGTCTGCTAGATCTGTTCATCTGCCAAATCTGTCATCTGCTAATTCTGTTAAAAATGCCAACCTAAATCTGTTGAGATGCCTAATCTGTTATCTGCTAAATCTGCTAGTTGTTTAATTTGCTGAATCCGTTAAGTCGCCTAAACCTGTTATCTGCTATGTCTGTTAAGTTGATATATTCAGTCTGTTATTGACATAATCTGAATTAGCTATGAATAATTGACATGTATATTAGGCGTGGGTATAAATGGTAAATCATTAATTAATTGGCCGCAAAGATAAACATGGCTAACTCGAGGTTAGAATGAGTTTGCGGCGTAATTCTGCCCGGAACCACCCGGCATATTCCAGTGGCCGCAAACAATAGGTTCTAATGTGAGAAGTTAGTCATAACGTGCTTGAAACCCGAGGTTAGACTCAGTTTGCGACAGAAATCTGCCCGGAACAAACCGGCCTAACCAGTAGCCGCAAACTGTCAGTCTAATGTGAGAGGTCTGGGCATTAATATTTAATTAATGAAAATATGAGATAAATATGATGTCTAAACCGTGTTGGGCGGATAGGATTAAACCCACTAGACTGATGAATTTAATAAATCTGTTCTGTGAATCTATAGGCCCAATTACAAAGTTAGACAAATCTGTAAGTCTGTTAATCTGTAACTGGTTAATCGGTAAGTCTGTTAAATCTGTATATCTGATCCGTTAGTCTGAACACTTGTCTGTGAACTAGTTGATCTGAATTCTGTATATTTGAATTTGTAAACAAGTTAGTCTGAAATCTGTTAGTCTGGGGACACAAGGTTAGGAGGGGAATTACTTGTGTCATCTGTTGTTTGGGACCCATATTAGTCAGTAACCCTTTCTGGTATCGAAACTTTGACCCAACAGTAAGTTGGGTCCGGGCACGCTTACTGAACTGATTATAAGCTGTTCATTCTGATAATGGCGAGGGGTGTTGATGGTGCGTTCCAACCGGGTCATGTGCGTGCATGGATCCCGATCTGCCTCTGAGGATGTTAGACGCCGTGACATCTGTAAATAGGCATGTGCCAATTGGTTGTCACTTTAGGGAGTGATACACCCTACTGTGGGGCCGACACAGGATATTTATGTATTAGGGAGCCGATCGCTTGGGGTAGGGTTTTAGGGTACACTTAGTTCTGTCTGTTTCTGTTGGTATCGTCTGTTTCTGTTGGGTGGTAACACCTGTCTGTTTCTGTGTGGTACCGTCTGTTCGGGTGGTAAAGGCCCATTACTAGTGTACACCTAATTCTACATTCTGTTTCCGTAGGGATTAATCTGTTTCTGCTTCTGTCTGTTTCTGATCAGGTAGTAAAGGCCCATTATTAGTATTCTGTTTCTGTTAAATTATTCTGTACCCGTTCCTGCTTCGGTTTAGACATTAGGGTGACACCTAATTCTGTTATACTAGTATTAGTGCAGAGAAGTGTAAAGCAATAGTTTATGTCATTCTGTTCTTCTGTTATATCTGCTACACCTGTTACAGTTATCCCTCATCCAGTTTTATGTTCATGTCATATTATTATTATTATCTTTTCATATGCTGAAAGTCACTGGACTTGCCAGACATTTTGTCTGACCCTTATTGTTTCGCCTCCTTTGTTCCTTTCCCCCCCCCCCCCGGTTATCCAAGGAGGGAATACTTTAGCTTGATCCGGATTTCTCTTTGCTTGAAGTGCTTAAAGTATGGCTTGGCTCTGTATAGCTTCCGTTCTATGGGGATTATGATTTTAAACCATGCATTTTGAAGGCTTTTGTACAAGACTGATATTTTGTACTTGAATTCTGAGATTTGAAAGGATGTAACCATATTGATTTCTGTTTCCGCTGTAATAAAGTTAAAATTTTTCAAGTACTGTTTTATCTGTCTTGTAAGTTTCTATTCTGTTTACTAAAATGCTCCACCAAAATTAAGGCATTCCCTTTGTGAGTGACCTTAACAGAGGTGGGGTGTTACAATAAAGCTGTCCAAATCAAGCTCCACTAGTACTAGTCCCACCCTGAGCACCTGGGAGGGGGGGGAGAAAGAAAAGAGTTGGAAATAAAGGGGGTCAGACATAATGTCTAGCGAGTGCAATAACTTCAACAATATAATCATTAAAGTAACTAGGATAAGGCACAAGCTGGAAGATAAGAAAATGACTGTAAACAAATGGGCATGACAGAGCAAACAAAGGAAATAAGATGAACAAAAATAACGTGAAAGGCGCACCTAATCACTATATGATAATTACTATACTGCACCAATGCTAATTACACCGCACCCATACTAGTCACCCTAAAAGCTGATCCCGCCCATCGAACAAAATAATATAAATGGTAGTTTCGTGTACTCCTAGTTGTCTTCATAGGTGTCGTCTGCCCCTATCTCCGCTAGTCGTACCCCCTACCCTCCCCATTCTAATTACAATGTTTATTCATAGTATGGTAGTTATACTCCTAGCTGTCTTCATAGGTGTCGTATGCTCCTATCTCCGCTAGCCGTACCCACTACCTTCCCCATTCGATCGACTCCCTAACTCTTAGATACCCGTCTTGATCCCATAGTGGGGTGTATCACTCCCCAAAGTGGCAACCCGATACCACTAAAGATGCACGACTTATATCTACACGATGCAACAACGACTTACCTACCAGCCCGGGCCCACGAACGCACATGACCCCGTTGGACTTGCGTTGCCACCGCTAACCCGTTTCGACCTCTTACAATCAAATCCAGTAAGCGTGTCCCGTCCTCGACTTGGGTTGAGCTCACAAAGATACTAAATGGGTTACTGGTTTGAAAAGGGTCCCCACACAAGCTTTCCACCTATGCTTGGTCCACACTAAGATTCCCCACTTAACCCCTTCTTATTCATGTCTTCTTACATGTTTTCAACTTGGTTAAGTGTTTATAATTATATCTCACATTTCCCCCATGTTCTCCACTTAACATATCAACATGTGTTATTGGTTAAGCTTGTCTTAACTCTACCCGCTTATTAGATTGATATATAATTGGTTAAGCTGGTCTTAACCCCATCCACTTATATCTTATTGGTTAAGTTGGTCTTAACCCTATCCGCTTATCCGATCAATATATTATTATTGGTTAAGTTCTCCTTAACCCTATCCACTTATTAGATTAATATATACATATATATATATACTAATGGTTAAGCTGGTCTTAACCCTTCCCACTTTTCAAATTATTGGTTAAGCATGTCTTAACCCTACCCACTTATTTATTATTGGTTAAGCTAGTCTTAACCCTATCCACTTACCATGTTTTACTTAGTTTATGATTAAGCACACCTTAGTTCACAGATACATTGGTTAAGAGAATAACTCCCTAAGTACCGACCCCGAAGACCAAAATCAACAACAGATTGTTACTCAGAGAATCACTCACTAAACCAAACTTCTGTTTATCATTCATATTTGTCTTTAATCAGAATTAATTAATTATTAAGGTACCTAATCGTATTTCACATGCCACCCAAGGAACCCACTTAATTTCACATGCCACCCAAGGCACCCACTTAACCCCCCATGTCCCACCACATGTTTATCTGGTTAAGTGTTACTTAATTCATTAAAACAGTAACCTTGTAAAGACCTCCCACATTAAACTGGCATTTGCGGTTGCTGGATTTGTCGGGCGGGTCCGGGCAGTCTTATACCGCAAACGAGCCTAACCTCGTGTCTTTACAATTGTTACGCATTTAATTCATGCCTTTGACCTCTCACATTAGACTGCCAATTGTGGCTGCTGGATTTGCCAGGCGGGTCTAGGCAGTCTTACACCACAAAAAGTCTAACCTCGTGTCTTAGGCGGTTTATTATTACACATCTTTATTTAACCCCAAAGTGGATTAATATCCCTACCCAAATTTATAAATAAATTCCAAATATACTTATATCCATAATTGTCACCTAAATTATGTCCATTTATTTCAGGTATATAAATTATACCAATTATTGCCTCAAATTAATTGTATGCCTTTTAAGGCCATTACATGCCAATTCCCAATATGTGTATGTTCAATATTACCCCCATCGTCCCCACGTTGTTCGTTCGCTTATCATGACACACACACACACATATATATATATATATACACACACACATTAGACTAGCAACTAGTCTAATAACATAAAAGGGAAGAAACATCGCAAGTTTGCATAACACACAAAATGGATTTAACTTACGAATAAGGATCACAACATATCTTGCATAAACTTTGTATTGTGATGAATCTAAACATAGAGCTTATGGTGTGAACTTACAGGTATGAACATTGTTTTCACCCAAACTTGTATAGGCCTTGGTCACAAACTTGCATAAGACTATGTATGTCATAGATCTAAATCTAAAGGTGTAAACTTGCATATATGTGAATCCAATTTCTACCTGAACTTGCATATAGTCACTTTATTTGGTTCACATGTAAACTTGTGTACAATTAACATAGAAACTAGCATGTATTCTACACCCAAACTTGCATATAAAATGATGTCAAACATGAATCAAGTTGAACATAGGTTATTGGGCATATACAAAGGAATCCACAACAAAAACTATCATTATGAACAACTAGCATATATTCACAAAATATCAAATTTTCCCAATGTTTCACAAACATAGCCATATAACCCAAATTATAACTCAACCCAATTAACTTGTTAATTATCTTATTAAAGAAATTGAACTCACAACTCAAAGAAGGTCTTGAGTTCTGGGATCTGTGTTCTGAAATTGATTTAGCTCGCCTTTGAAGTTGACAAATTCGTTGTTGTTGTTGTTGTTGTTATAGACTTGAGTTGAATTGAGTTGATTAGCTTTACTTTTCCTCTAGTTGGTGGCGGCTACTCCAGGTTACAGGGTGATAGCATG
Source organism: Allium sativum (assembly GCA_030737875.1). Classification (NCBI taxonomy): domain Eukaryota; kingdom Viridiplantae; phylum Streptophyta; class Magnoliopsida; order Asparagales; family Amaryllidaceae; genus Allium; species Allium sativum. The sequence goes on from CM060922.1 coordinate 384,966,384, forward strand.
ACGGCCATGGTTCTTATTTTGATTAGGTTTTAGGGTTTGAGTCTACATGTGTTTATATACAATTTCAATTCAATTAGTGCCGTCGGATGAACCTAGAGTTAACCACAACCATTCAGTCCAGATCAGAACTATCCAGAAACCCTAGTGACTCAGCAACAAGTCATAAGTCGTCAAAATTCAGATCTGGCCAGGGGGGCAGGTCGACCCATAGGTCGACCCTCTGGTCGACCTGTAGGGGGAAGGTCGACACTAGGGTCGACCCCTTATCGACCTGGGTCCAGGGCAGGAATTTTCCCGCCTGGCCCGCTTCTGACTTCTGTTTTGAATTTTGAATCCGGTTTCGAGCTGTTTGAATTTATTTGAATTTTCTGAAAACTTCCGACAGCCATAACTTCTTCATACGAAGTCCAATTTACGCAAACTCGGACTCTATCTCAACCAGAATTCCGAGACGAACACAATGGAGTAACCCATTTCCCTTGATTCACAGATTTAAAATTAATTATTGCTCAATTCGTTAGTTTATGTAAACAGAAAACATGGGGTGTTACAGTTTTTCTGTGTAGATCTATCTTGTTAATATTATTGTAACTATTCTGTATCTCTTCCTTCCTTCTGTTCTATAGCCAGGCTACCACGAGCCTGAGCCAAATCTCATAAGAGATTAATGCACGAACGCTAAATTTGGGAAAAATAGTGAATGATGCATAATTAGACATGACTGATTTATGACTAATTTGAGAAAAGAGCATATGTTGCAATTTAAGATCTAGATCTGGGCATATTATATATGATAGTCTACGATTTGGAAGAAGGAGAATTATTCTTTATATGACTTAGGCGTAAAGATCTATATTAAAATATGATAACTATTAAACGTGAACTCACCAAAATGGGGATTTTTGGACATTTGACATATGCTGAAATAAAAGGCTATAATTTGGCATAATTCATATTGTATATCATGATTTGAGGTTTTTGGATAATATTCTGTACTGTGTAAATTTAACTAAAATTTAGGGCATATGTTATATTGTGAATTATGACCATAATTTGGGCATGTAAAAGTAGGCTTTATTTTATGATTAGGCGAGGTATGTCAATGGAATTTTAAGGGATGGTTAAATCTGTTAAATTGCCTAATCTGCTAAATCTGTTGAAACTGAATACGGTAATTTGGGGTATGAAAATTTGTAGGCTCGATCTAAAATTGAGCAAAACAAGTTAATAGAACTTTGAATAATCTGCTGTAACTTGTAAAGAAGTTTAATTTGCTGAATTGGCATAATTAGTCTGATATTGGCATAATCTATGAATGAATACATTAGCTAAAAATAAGAATGCTGAGACACGAGGTTAGACTCTATTTGCGGTAGAAGCCTGCCCAGACCCAACCGTCTTAACCAGCAACCACAAACTGTCAGTCTAATGTGAGAGGTCGAAGGCATAAAGATGCTTAGACACGAGGTTAGGTCTGGCTAGTGGCAGAAGTCAGCCTGGAACCGCCCGTCACATCCAGCGGCCACAAGCTACCGACCTAATGTGATAGGTTTGTGCATTAATATTTAATTAATGCAAATCTAAGATAAATATGATGCCTAAAAACGTGTTGGGTGGATAAGGTTAAATCAACTGGATTGATGAATCTAATAAACCCATTTGAAAATCTGTAGGCCCAATACAAGGTTAGGTGAAACAATCTGTAAGTCTTTTAATCTGTATATCTGATCCGTTAGTCTGAAAACTTGTTAATCTGTATATCTGATACGTTAGCCTGAAAAATTGTTAACCTGTATGTTTGATCTGAGAACTAGTTAATCTGGACTTTGTACATCTAAAATCTATAAGCAAGTAAATTTGAAATCTGTTTGTCTAAGGACACAAGATTAGGAGGGGTAATTACTTGTGTCATCTATTGTTTGGGACCCATATTAGTCAGTAGCCCTTTCTGGTATCAAAACTATGACCCAACACTAGGTTGGGATCCAGGGCACGCTTACTGAACTAATTATAAGAGGTTCATTCTGATAATGGCAAGGGGTGTTGATGGTGCATTCCAACCAGGTCATGTGCGTGCATGGATCCGTTCTGCTCTGAGGATGTAAGACGCCATGACATCTATAAATAGGTTTGTGCCTTTCTGTAGGTTGCCACTTTTGGGATTGATACACCCTTCTATGGGGCCGATACAGCGTATTTATGTATTAGGGAGCCGATCGATTGGGGTAGAGTTTAGGGTACACCTAGTTCTGTCTGTTTCTGTTGGGGTACCGTCTGTTTCTGTTGGGGTGGTAACACCTGTCTGTTTCTGCGTGGTACCATCTGTTGGGGTGGTAAAGGCCCGTCACTAGTGTACACCTAATTCTAACATTCTGTCTCCGTAGGTAATATTTTATTTCCGTCTTTGATTCCGTTTCTGCTTCTGTTTCTGTACCGTCTGTCTCTGTTCAGGTGGTAAAGGCCCATTGCTAGCATTCTGTTTCTGTGCCGTCTGTCTGTTCGGATGGTAAAGGCCCATTACTAGCATTCTGTTTCTGTACGTCTGTCTCTAGTAGGGTGGTAAAGGCCCATTTCTAACGTCGTGTTTCTGAAGAGATCGTTCTGTTTCTATTTAAGACATTAGGACAACACCTAATTCTATTATACTAGTATTAGTGCAGAGAAGTGAAGAGTAAGTAAAAAAGCTTAGCTTAGCCTATATCATTCTATTTCTTCTGTTAGCCTGCTACTCCTGTTAAGGTTATCTCTCATCCATTGTTATTTACATGTCATGATACTGTTATCTGTTTATATGCTGAAAGTCATTGGACTCACCAGACTTATGTTTGACCTAGTTTGTTTTGCCACTTTTCTTCCGCCCCCCCACCCCCCCAGGTTCTTAGGGTGGAAACATAGGAGCTTGATTCAGATTCCATCTGCTAGAAGTGCTTAAATTATTGCTTAGCTTTGATTCTACCTATTTATGGCATTCTCTGTTTGGGATTATGGCTGTAAAATTTTTGTACTCTAGAGGCTTTGTACAAGACTGATATTTATGTAGTTGAATTTTGGTATTGTGGTTCTGAAAGATGTAACCAAACGTATTTCTATTTTCGCTGCAATAAAGTTATAAAAAATTTCAAGTACTGCTTTTAGTATCTATCTTGTAATATTTTGTTCTGTTTACTTATAACGTTCCACCGAAGTTAAGGCACTCCCTTTGTGAGTGGCCTTAACGGAGGACGGGTGTTTCACGAAGGGATTTGGGTCATCGTGGTTCGTTTAACCAAAAATGAGAGGTTTACTCCTGTCAAATCGACTAGGACAATATCGAAGTTAGCTGAGCTTTATATTAAATGGATTGTTCGATTCCATTGTGTCCCGAAGAGTATAGTGAGTGTTCGAGATCCATTATTCACGAGTGGATTTTGGAAGAGTTTGCAAAAAGTTTTAGGAATCGAGTTGTGTTTGAGCACGACTTATCATCCCTAAACCGATGGTCAGACGAGAGGGTTAACTGAGTTTTGGAATATCTCCTAAGGGCTTGTGTATTGGACTTCGGAGGATCATGGAAAGACCATCTACATTTAGTTGAGTTTGCATATAACAACTGTTACCAGTCGAGCATTGCGATGACACTATACGAGGCGTTGTATGGCAGACTGTGTAATTCTCCAGCATGTTGGTTAGAACTAGAGATAAGTTGATACTTGGGCCAGAGATAATTAGAGAGACGTCAGATTGTACTGAGATCGTTCGATAATGAATGAGGGCAGCCCAAGGTTGTCAGAAGAGTTATGATGATAAGCTTCGTAAAGATTTGGAATTCGACATGGTGATATGGTTTTCGTAAAGATTTCGCCGTTGAAGCATGCGGTTCTATTTTAAGTGAGGGAAAGTTATCTCTTAGGTTTGTTGGACCGCTTCCGATAGTTGAGCGGATTGGAAAGCTTGCATATAGATTGGATTTACACTAGAAGATGTTTAGTGTGCACAATATTTTCCATGTGTCATTTCTACGGAAGTGTGTGCATGATTCTAATGTTGTGGTATCTCGAGAACAATATGAAGACCTAGAAGTCGAGACCGTAATTACGAAACCTCGTAAGTAGTGGGGAATGACACGAAACAACTTAGGAGAAAGACTGTTAGGTTAGTCAAGGTGCAATGGAGTGAGAATGAAGATGACTGTACGTGGGAGACGGAAGAGAGCATGAAGACGAACCATCTAGAACACTTCATTGGTATGACCCATTAATGTCGAGTCACCTTATGCCATTGTAACTTGTACTACTGTGATTGTTGTTGTTGTTAGAATTTCGCATACTAGGATAAGGCTATGGATGCACGGTTTGATGGTTGCTAGTTTGGATGATAAAATTGGTTGCTTATGGATGATAGGCATGTGAATTTTTTTTGGTTGCTTGTGTTTGCTTGGAATTTCGGGGGAGAAATTCCTAGAGGGGTAGGGGGGAGAATGTAGCAGCCTGCATTTTATGTATCAGAGGATCATAAAATATTTTTACTTAATTTCTTGAGGGTTGGATCATTCTTATTTTTTGGTATGTCGTTTATGGGGATGTGAGATGTGTCCATAGTTGTTACCAATTTTATTTATAACCATTTTGCCCATGTCAGTAATGTATAGGGTATATCTTTTGAACGGAATCGAAACAGGTGCTATGATCGATTTCACTGGAAAGGAAATGATGTTGCCAATTTCGTAGAGTGGTCACATTAAAGATTTTGTTCAGCGGTTTGGGAGGAATCGTTGTTTTATTACTGCACAATTTTTTGTTCAGGTTTATAAACCATTGACTGTCTGATTTGGGGTAGCCCATTAGTGGGATGGTTGGAGACTATAAATAAGGGGTTAGAGGCCTGGAGAATAGTTTACTTTCTTCATTATCTCATTTGATTGAGCTTGTGATCCTCCTTGCCCAATCAAATACAACATTCCACCATTAAATTCTAGATCTAATGAAGAAGATTGAAGATCTACATCGTTTGAAGCTAGAACCACATCAAGTGAAGAGAGATCGCATCAAATCGAGAGGACTGAACGTTGTTCTTCGTTGTTCGGATTCGAGGTTCATTATTTTAAAGCTTGTTTGAAGATTTGGTGAGTGATAACCATCTTTCACGCGGATTTAATCAAGCATATGGGTTGTTCGATCTTATTTTCATCATTTTAAGTTGTTTTCACCTAGATCTACATCATGATAAATATATTTTCATTTGAATCACCATAGGATCTAATCTAGCAAATGAAAACTGGTAATTTCTATGTTAATTCATATGTTTATGCAAGTTAGATCCACTGTTTTAGTTTATTCATTATTTTATCATGATTTGGTGAATTCTATATGATTATTGATGAATAATTGTAATTTAGTGTTGTTGATGATTTCATACAGTGTTTTTTGTTGAATTGGATGATTAGGATGCGTTGTTTGAATTGATGTTGTCGTTTAGTGGTAATTCGATCAAGATTGGAGCTAGATTGGAAAATCCTGGGGTCGGGTCGTTTTTTTTGCTCGGGCCATTTTTGGCAAGGGTCGCATAGCTTAGGTTGTCAATGATGTGGCAGTCATGTGGTTTGTTACTCAAAAAATGTTGATAAAATGGCATAGTTGGGTCGGGTCATTTGTGTTCTGGTCATCCAGGCTTAGGTCGTTCGTATTCGGGTTGTTCAAACTCAAGTGTGCCTGGGTCATTGGATGTTCTGGGTCAACTGAATTGGTCTGGTCGCCTGGAGAGTTAGATCGTTGGAGCTTGGTCAGGTCGCCTGGAGAGTTAGGTCTTTGCAGCTTGGTCGGGTCTCCTGGAGTGTTGGTCATTCAACGACCTGACTATTTGTAACGAATTGGGATTTTCAATCCTAAAAATCAACATAAACACCATGTCGACTGTTCAAGAATCTTAAATAACGGATCATAAATAGAAAGACGGTAGAGGGTGAGAAATAGGAAGAAAGAATGTTGGAATAGAAGAAAAAGAATATCACAACACAACAGAGTCAGAGTAAACACGAATCTCACAGTGGAATGAATAAAATATATTATATAACATAACTTTTGAAATACAAACTTGTAATTTGTAATTCATACCATTATTAGAGTACCACGTATAATATCACAACAGAAATTAACTCTATATATCTCTAATGTTGAAGCTCCCTTCTCTAAGCTCTCCAAGTATCTGTAAACCCCGACTACTTGATTGCCCATAAAAATTCGGGCACCCAAGAGTTTAGGGAAAAAAATAAACTCTAGGTCAGTCAAGTGACTAGTGTGAGTAAACTCTAATCATTTGGTCTAAATTTTAAAATCCTTTTAAAAGAAATGATAATCATAAGGCCGATCCATCAATAAACACAGACGGTTTTTACCTTACGATAACCCAAAATATTTCATAAGATCAATATTTTCTGATATTATAATAATGTCTAAATCAAGTAAATAGAAATCTAGCAGAATGCTTTCATCTCACGTTCCACATATATAATATACAATCAAAAACTGCAGGCACTTATTGGGAAATGGATTTCCAACTATGACAAGGTATGGAACCACCTTCTGATCAGTGTACTTTAGAAGCGATACATTGGAGTTCAATAAGAACATCTTGCAACTCGGCCACACATGACTGGCCATTCATTTCACTTGAATGTTCTGAATATATTGTCACCTTACGGTTGGTATACCAACATAACTGAACCTGGGAGATACAGAAGCGAAAGAAGTAACAAAGATGAATATTCTCTAGATGGTGACAGTATACCCTACTTGGGTGCGACCCACTTAGCCATGTTGCAAGTCTGATTTTTATCATTTCCCGGTTGATGAGACTTGAGGTTATAACATATCCTTTTTCGCTTCATATACCTTGAATGCCACATCATCATACCAGCCAAATAACAAATTGATTTCCCTAAAAATACCGTGGGTATAAAGCTAAGAGAAATGAGTTTCTCCGCCACTAAACGTAAATACGTTTGAAGAGATCAACTTACGCGATTTGTTAGATATACTCTGTCATATATTCATCCATACACATTATCCTGGGACCGGACTAACCAAAGGCATTATTCTGTAAATCCATCTTAGGAAATTTCTACCTAGGATTGCCAGAATAACCCTTGCACAAACTCCGTCTTCAATTGTTTTTGATATATTTGATTCGAAACAATAATGCCCATATGGAGTGGTTTTTAGATAATAAATCTAATTCCGGTCTCTCTGTATTGACAATGGAAATGGTCAAAAACTTTAATAGTCAGTTATTTAACTATCAAAGGAAAACATGTGTACAAACAATGGTCGTATTCCCAAATAGAAATCTTACCGATCAATCATCATTTCATTTCCCAATTTCCCATTTTATTTCTTAAAAACCCGTTCTACTTCTCATGATTTTCTTGGAAAATGTTTCCATATATTCACAACTCTTAATATTCCCCTATTTCTAAAATACACGCTATTAACACTGGAAAACATTTCCATACCTTATTCACACACCACTATCCATCAGTCCTTAACCGTAAACCAGTAAGAAAACAACTCCCTATGTATTAACCCTGAATGCCGAAACCAACATCAGATCAATACCCAGAAAAGACGTTCAACTTAACTAGTCTCTAGCCAGTTTCTAATTTCCTTAACTCCATTTTAAATCTGTAAAACGTTTTCTTTTAAATCATTATTCTCTTTAAATGTGAATATTATTTCTTTACAGAAAACAAAACTCATTTTTATTAAATCAAATTTTGATTTGAATAAATATTTTTGATACAGTTTAATATCCCATCTATCTAGTTCTTTTATAAATTCATACTCGTATTTCACTCCATATAGTCCATTTTAAATCAACTTTCAGTTAAATAATATAAATTTATACTTAATCCCGATTACCAATTAAATTACTAATTTTTTTTAAAGTAAACATTAACTATCTTGCCAATTACTGAATTATATAATATATAATTTATAAGAATAAATTATTTGAATAACATTCGACATCGTTGAAGTTAAATTACAAATCCTTATTGATTTGTTCCAATTCTATTCCCATTTCGAATATTGAAATTATTTCTTCATTTTCTTTCTAATGATTTCCATTTTCCTTTTCAAATAAATTCTTTTCTTGAATTTATATTTTTAAAACAATCTAATAATAATCATTTTGCTTTGTTTACAAATATCGTTTATAAATCAAATTACTTGTTTTTATATAAATCAAAAACAAGTTATTATATTCTAACTAATCGAAATTCCATTTCTACTTAAAAATAGAAATTCCATTTTAAAACCCCAATTTCTTGTCTAATATATTTTGAATATATTTTATGGTATTTTGATACCAATTTCTTGTTCAAACGTCCCAACCCATACAATAATCAATCATAGATTATTCGTCACATCATATAATACAATATATGAAAAACAACAATAAACTGTTGAGAAATCCAGTTGGATCCCTGCAACATGTTTCCCTGCATCCACAGATGTTAATCAACATTTATTTCATGTCAATATGAAATAATAAAATAAATAAAATCGATATTTAACTAATGATTTATATATATATATGTGTGTGTGTGTGTGTGTGTTTGTAATTTCAAACAATTTATAAGCAAATCATCCAAACAACCATCACACACAGCACTCACTTAATTTTATCAACATTACATAATGTTTATAAAATTATAAAACTGAACAGAGTTAGTGAGTTTACTCACCTTGGTCATTAACAGCTAAATAGCGATTAACGTCGGTTGATTCGAATCAGGCGTTTAATTTTGCCTAAAATTCAAATGAGCTCCAAATGGCTCCAAACCAATTCCGTGGTGTAGCCTACATCCATACAATTCTAATGGGTCCAGATGTTTATCGGCCTATTAGAAATCCGGCCTGCTCCATAAACGAACAATGTACTTCTTAGTTCTTCCCAATCCCAGGAAAAAACAGCGAGCCCCTTTTTTCCAAATTCACCGTCTTTTATAAAACTTGGGGTTCACCAATATTAACACGGTCCACTTCCAATATTTCCAAGCCAGATATCACTTCAAAACATTAATTCATCTTCTACATCATAAAACTAAACCGCCTGCTCCTATTATTCAACACACATTTCTCTTCTGTTTAATTTTCTCCACTCCGGTATTTTACTAATGGCCATCGCTCCTTTGTTCCTCCACCCTAAACAAACATCACCGTTAATCTAAACAATGCCCCAAACTCCACACTTACGTCTCCCTCCTGCATATGCAAATCCCCTTCATGAAAACCTAAATACCCCTTTCCATGCATTCCCGTAAAAAACTTCCACATCTTTTCACTAAACCATTCCACCACTTCACTGATCCTCTTCCCATCATCCCATGCAACTGTGTATGCACCGCAAGTCCTCCATCATCGTCCATGTATACGCCATCGTCATTTCCCCGTCGCGCATCTCTATAAGTATCCGACTTCATCCCAAACATATGGCCATTTTTTCGTTATACCATATCCACGTTGTAGACTGTACGGCTCTTCCTCCCTCTTCAAAATTTCGAACACCACTCCATCAAGACTAAAGCCATGGCCAATATATTTAATGCTCCTGTATAATCCAAAACCACCTAACGTATTCAGCTCTCTCCCCCTTCTATTTTCAGTAAAATTTGTGACCAGTTGCTTGCGTTCATTTATATTTTGGAGGAAAGAGAAGTTGACATGGGAAAAAAAAATTCTGTCAAAATTTTGGGCTTAGTTTGGTATGCGATGTTGTTTATTTATACAAGGGAAGACTTCAATATTAAGTCTTCATTGAATTATCACTTCATAGCACTACGTGATTTTAAAATATAGGGTAGGTGTTTATTTTACTGTGTTTAGCAAGTGAGGTTGTACGAATTCTTCACTTGTAAGTAAGGTAATTTTTATTTTATTATTTATAGTTGCTACTGAATTTCTCGCGCAACACACGTTCAGATGGTTTAGCTATACAGGAGAATTTGGTCGTTGTCCTATCTCGGCCATAATGGTTGCAATAGTAAAGTTTTTATTACAAAGGTGCTAACCATATAATATAAATCCTGTATTACTTCTGCACGTATATTATATTCAAAAGCAACATTAACTTTACAAGATAAAAGAACGGAGTTAAAAATGTCATATTTATAGATACTAAAATCATACACAATTCAATAAATTTATGGGTAGTAACGCTGTTAATATCTATATAAAATAAATGAAATGAGATCATATTCAATGGTCTGCGTTTCATCCCTTATCAGTCTGCGCGATTTATGTGTAGACAGTGGTACCTTGATGCTAAGATAAATATATTTGTTTTGCAAAGGTTAGATATTTATTAACTATACCCTATTGTAGAAATTTGTTTGTCGATGGACTGATATCGACAAATATTAAAATATCATTGAGATGAGCAACGTGCCACGATCCCAAAAATATAATAAAACAGACAAGTTAACTTATTCTATGAAAACCCAAAAGTGCTGATATAGGGTGTAAAGTAATCCAAATAAAAAGTTGCTTATTTTCCAAAATAAAAATTATAGAAAAATTCTAAAAATTTAATTATAACTACGTCTCAATTATCTTGTCCAAATTCAAAATCAATATTTAGTTATAATTAAATATATTGTTATGGCTTATAAATGATTCCATAGCGATTTTTTGAAAATTTGAGTTAGCCAAATTTACAATCTATAAGCTAAAATCTAGATTTTTCACTTCCATTAAAAAATACTACTCAATAGATTCCAACGTTTCTTCTTTCGAAGAAATCCGACTTATAACGAATCTTATACACTTAGCTGAAGTTCAAATTGTAACATTATGAACTGCCACGACATTACGAGCTCGATTATAATTTATATTATAATTAATACACTCAATTGTCATTTAAATAATATATTCGTTGTTACAAATCAAATATAAACTAAATTAAATACTTAAATTATCCAATTCTCGCAGCATTGCTAAATCACTAATTCCGACCATTTCGGAACTAAAAATTATTATTCCACCATCTATATTAATTAAATATTCAAAATATTTGAATTCGAACCATTTAAATTAACAAACCAATAAAATAAAAATAATTAAATATATTAATTATTAAATCACTGAAAATTCGGGACGTTACATTATTTGGTAGAAAATGACCCAACTATATTGGCCAAATAATGATGATATTTATGGCTCAGGAAGGAACGTGGCTTCGACGTGAGTTCAAGGAGGAATGTCGAAGTGTTGTGAAGTGTTCATTGATCGATGAAATGCAATGAATGAGAAGACAAATCAAATATGTTGAGTTGTGGATAATGGTTGCTCGAGAAGGTGCTTAAGCTATGGATAGTCGTCGGTGATGACGAATAGAGATATGAAGACTGAGGGATTATCGTTGTTGTAGGTTCTAGTGGACTCAAAGCAGGGGTATAATAGGGACACCTAGAGACCGGTTGTATGGTTGAATACCCTGGGCAGTGACGAATGGCCTAGAGATACGAGTCTCGAAGGCGTATGGAGTTTTGTTAGAGTCGGGGTTACCATTAGCCTTTGACGTACAGAAGGGTTGACCGTCATATGATTGATGATGATTTCAAAGCAGGATTGGCGATGATAGCCAGAGTCATGAATGTTGGTTATTTTACTTGTACTGTCTCACGTAGATAGTCTTACGCCGAAGGAGATGTTTCTTAGGAGCTTGTTTGATGTTGGTTTAGGCCTTCAGGGCATGTTCTTCAGGGATGTTGAGTTCGATTAGGATGATTTACGTGAGATATAATTAGCTACTATGATTGCTATTGTCTACTTACTTCTAGTTGCTTGTAAAGGCTATCACTGTCGGATGTAGGGAAGACAGGTTCGGTTCTTCTTTGTTGATGTGGGTAGATTGGCTGGTTAATCTACCTATTCTCATATACATTATTGATAATATTAGTTAGTCGTTTTATTACTCATTAAGAATATTGTCTGACTCAAGGTTTTATGTTTTCCTCTTATTACCTTGAGCTTTTCACCCATTTGTTGGATGGGCAGACTAAGTAGCAGGTTACAGGTAGCAGATCTTAGTGGACGATGTTGCAGATCGATGGCGAGAAGGAGGCTTACTATTCAGTTTACTTCTATTCATACATAATTATTGTTCAGTTATTTCTTAGCAAACAAATATTCTAATTTGTGCTTCTGGCCCAGTCCTCTGATCTGAATCTTATTTATCGGTCACTTATATACTTCCTTACTTCAGCATGTCCTGACTCAACACCCATGTTGAGACCATCAATAATATACCTGAAAGGAAATGCTGCTTGTATGGACTACTACTATGTTTTACTTTTTAACTTAACATAATGATCTAAATTTTTATAATAATAAGCCTTTTAAATTCTCTTTTCAATTATAAACCCCATGTATAATTCTAGTTGCAAATTTCCCAAACTTGCCTATTATGATTTACTAACATGTCCATATAGTTATCATATTTATATACCCATTCACTATTACATTTTAGATTACATCCCATGTTATAATTTATTGAAAATCCTCATCTATTTTCCTAATTCAATCTAATTTCATTTTAAGTACAGATCTATAGTTTATGCACATAATTATATTAATTTATTTCTTTTCTTTTAATCTGTGTTTATGAAGTTATTTCTTATTATTTTATTTCCACATGAACAAAAAGAGGATTAAATTATGCGTCAATTTAGCTAACATTTACATATTTAGGCTTCTTTAGGAACAAACTTACATAATTGTAGAAACTATAAATAATTAATAAAAACAAATACTGATTAGAGGAAAACGACTGTAAATTGTTATAGAATTTAATTAAAAGGAAAACTATAAGAGAGAATAAAGAAATACTTGTAGAAAACAGCATAGAAACACTTAAATAAAATTTATTAAAAATTATATAAAAAACTACAAGAATAAATACAATTATTATATATCCTAATTTCCTAAATTACCAAAGAAAACTAAATAATAACAACACTCACTTGTAGTCCTTAGATTTTGGAGTGTGCACAGTCTTCCCAGACCTTGTCCTAAAGTTGATTAGTAAAAAAATATATTTTTACAAATCTCTTACTAGATAAAAAATTAACTTTTAGTTCTATCTCAAATAAAAGAGAACCTAAAGGGAAGAGATTTATGTTGTGAATGATGAGCTAGACCAAGGGTCTTACTTATAGTGAAGTCTATGGATATCAGGCCGTCAAATTTAAAGATTTAATTTGGTCTAAACACATCACATGTTCAATTGTTGCCTTAAGATTTTAGCACAAAATGGACTAGAACAAGTTGCATCAATTTGAAAAATGTAAATTTTTTGTTGGGCATATACCTGGTCAAAAATTCATCCAGGTTGCAAGGCGAGTCAACCCGATCCCCTTGTTGGTCGATCCATATGGGTCTATCTTTTCTTTTTTTATTTATTAATTTTAGAATTATTCTTTTAATAACTTGTTTATATAATAACTTCTCATACTAAAACTGTTTTGATAAGTTATACATGTAAATTGCTCAGAAAACTGCCATGAACTCAGTGGTGCAACTTGCATAGCTAAATTCTGACAATTCTACAATCTTGTTATTTTCTTAATTAATTTTTTAATTAATTATTATTACTCAATTTTTAAGGTAGTTACAGGATTCCACTTAAAATTGATGAGCGTATTGCCAAAAAAGACTCGATTGTGCTATAATACTAGTTTACATATCTTCCTAGTGAAGCTTTCATAACTATACATGATGGAGAAACCATTACACATTAAGTAGTATATGAGTGTATTCCTCTGTGATGTTCGAAGTGTGCCTATTTTTAGCATCTCACTAATATGTGCTTAGTTAAACAAGTCTGGAAGGCAAAAAATCCAATTCAAATATCATGCATAGAAAATTTTTCTTTAAAATTTTTCTTAAAACACAAGTTAGATGAAGATTACTTTCTTTTTGAAGAAGAAGCTTAACTAAAATTTGATAATTTAGTTAAATAAGTTTCAAAAGGCGATCTTGAAATGAAAGGTAAAATTGTTTTAGAAAAAATACGTTTCTTTGAAAACATTAGAAAAGATCCAAAAATGATTAATCCAAAAGATACGTTTGAAGGCACTGATGAAGCTAAGGGTATGGAGATTATCCATACATAAGCTACTTCTACAGAGATTACAAATCAAGAAAATAATTAATACAGCTACAGGTCCCTCTTAATAATTAAATAATAACTTTGATGAAACTTCAAATCCTAATTGGAACTCAATCGGCAACACAAAAGATTTTCAAGTTGTTACAAAGGAGAATAGTGTTAAGTTCTTGGGTAACCTTCCTTCGCAAAAACATCCAAGTTTTATTACGGACAATTCATTACACAATACAAGTTCGAAGGCAAATTCTTTTATTACAGTAAAATAGTATTGGATAAAGCTCCAATTCTGAGTTCTAAGAAGTTAATTGAGAATGCTGATGTCCTCCTTTCTTCTTCCTCCTCACCTATAAGCAAAAAAATAAAAAGTGCAAGAAAAGGAATTAGTAGGAGATTACAGATGAACTAGTCAACAAAAGTCATTTGAAGAAAAATATATCATCAAAAATTCAGAATGGACGAACACTTAAATTTCATTGAAAAAACCCTTCAAGAAAAAAGTCAAAAGCATAAACAATATAGAGATCAGGAAGAAATCCATTGAGGATACTGAAGTTTGCAGCTTTGGTTCATCGATTTAGCTAATGATAATGTTCTTTATAATATCCCTCTTATTTTTTTATACTAACGAATATTATTACATGGAATGCAACGATTTTATTTCACCTAAAAGAAAATTAAATTTTTCCTATCTTCATGCTTCTAAGAGCACTCCCAGTAGTGTGCTTATGGCTTAGAGGAGGAAGCAATTTAAAAATGTGAAAAACATCACACCATTCCAACGGTCGGTAGGTGGCGAATTACCTATATTTTTTAATATAAAACACCTTAAACAGTTTTCCCAAAATCATTTAAGGCCAAAAGGTTTTCAGAAAACCATTTAAGGCTAAAGTTAAAAGATATCCAAAGAGCGCTTTTTACAGAGACATTCGTCTTTGTGAAAGAAACACTCGACCATGGCAGCAACCGAATAATACCCTTAACCTAATATCCTTCAATCTTCCCAAAATTCATATCAAAATCACAAATATCCAATTTTATAGCAATATCTTCACTCTAATACAATCAGTTTCTCCATTACCATCTCAAAAAAAAAAAATCTGATTTTTCAAATTTTAGGGTTCGCTTCTTCAATGATTATCGAAGATGGAAGGTGAGAATATTGATGGTTCTATATCTGCATCTTGTATCCATAGAAGAAAAACATCATGGAGGAATAGAAAGACACTTAAAGGAGAAGAGGGCGGATATGGAGTTTGGATGGACACCATGATTTCCTGATCATTTCCACTTAGGTCGATCACTATTCTACAGGAAGGGTTCAACATACTTTTAAAAAAGGGATAGAGCTTACTTTTTTTTTTTCATAGTGGTAAAAATTTAATTATTCTACATGAACAAACAATTTACATTATGCC
Organism: Allium sativum; assembly: GCA_030737875.1. Classification (NCBI taxonomy): domain Eukaryota; kingdom Viridiplantae; phylum Streptophyta; class Magnoliopsida; order Asparagales; family Amaryllidaceae; genus Allium; species Allium sativum. Next base: position 384,981,944 of record CM060922.1, read on the forward strand.
ATTTTATAAATAAAATCATGATAAAATGAGATGCCATGGAGCATTCACTACAATGTTGAAATGGTGGAAGAAAATAAATGTTCGTCCTTAAATTTGAGATCCGATTTTGAAAGTATTAGGTAGATTTGTGGATATTGAGTTGAAAATTTCTAGTAATAGATGCATACAAGCTATAGTTGAGGGATGGTGGCCAACTACACATACATTTTTATTTCCTAGCATAGAGATTAGCTTTACACCTTTTGATATTACGATGCTGACATTCATACTCGTTGAAATGAGTACACTACTGGTACTATACAATGAAAGTTGGTGTCAATTTGCTTATGCTATTCAAGTTTTTCCACTACTTGTTGAGAAAGATATTAGTGTTGGAAATGTTGCCATCTCGCATCTTGTTAAGTACTTTTGATAATTAAATTGGGGCCAATATTAATAAAACACATATTGTATGAATATATGTTTTATTCATTATGTGAACTCTCTTTTTTACCACCACAAATGACATGATTAGTCTTGTATATTTGGTGGCTATATTTGATTTGGAACTAGCTTACCAGTTTGATTGGGATTCGACAATTATGGGTTATCTTTACTAGAGTTTGGGCATAACTATTACTATGGGAGGTCACCTTACCAGTTTTATCGAGCTATTGCAGGCTTTTTAATTTACAGTACACACAAAATATTTGTTCTTTAATGTTTATTTATTATATTACTTACTATTGCAACTTTGTGATCTGCACTATTGGTTCTTCGAATATATGATGGTGTGTGGTTATATTGTGAAAGAATCTATGAAGCAATCTTCATGTCGTAGATTGAAAGTGTGGGAGAAAAAGAATAGCCTCGTTACTTATGATACTTTAGTCCATTTGTTTTCTAGCATGCGTTATCATTCGATCATCAACATGCAAGCCATATAAATTGGAATCCTTGGCATAATTCAATTGCGTTAGCTTTTGATGAGGTTGTTCATGCTCTCTACTTCTTGATGAAACAGTTGTCTTTGATTGTTCCACCAGGAAAATTTTATAAGATGTTTTTAGGAGAGAGGTGCATGCCTCAGCTGACAAGATGGATGTCTATTCCTATAGATCCAACTTCTACATGACATGCATGATGACATATTCAATGTATGCGGAGATGCAACAAGCCCTCTACCAAGTTAACTACCAAAATTATATATATCAAGAGCAAGTCATGGGTTACAACATGTATTAGCAATCAATTGGTAAATATGTTGGTCCATCACTAAATACTGCAGGATGTATTGGTAACATGGACTTTTTTGGACCTTCTGCTTTAGAGACAGGTATTGAAGCTGTGACGATCCCAAAACCCCGTGACACGGTGTTAAGGATAATCATTGGAATATAACACATTAATCATCATTAGCAGATCACAGATAATAGCATAAACAGAAAATAGAATAATTTACACATATATGACAGCGGAATCATATAGATATCATCACATCAGAGAAGCACAGTACAGGATACAACTTAGTGCATAATGATACATAATCAGTCACCATCGCCAATGGCGGAATCATACATAAAGAGTACACAAAAGGAATATCAGTCTACATCGCCAATGGCAGAATCATAATATAGATATGGCGGAGAAAATCCAAGTCAGCACAGTGTAGTCAAGCCTCGCCATGAGCCAAAAGATGCGTCAGAAACCTGTAACTAGGCTGCCCGTGTGAAATGAGGGCACCCGAGTTTGCAAGGTGAAACAAACTACGAGTCAGTCATGGGACTGGTATGAGAAATCTACTCAACTTATTAACAACAATAATAAGGCAAATCAAAGGACCACGCCACTTTTGCGGAACGGGTTTACTCCAATGAGTGCTAGTGCATGAAATAAAATAAACGATTAAATCAACGCAATGCTTTTTATAAAATGAAGCCATTATAAGACTCAGGTCCCATCACACAATGCAACGCAAGCCGGAGGATAGAGTTTTCCCTTATAATGGCCAAAAATGCTTCATACGAATAAAACAAAAGTGCTTGATATTATTACTAGTGCATATATGTTTCAAAAGCAAATTCAATCATAAATAACAGTCCTAGACGGCATGGGTACCATATATCATGTCGCCATACTAGTAATACAATCACATCCGCATATTTCGTATTGGAAATTGGATTCCTTCATGAGTCGAGGCAAGGGGCAAGCTCCTCTCCGTTCGAGACACTCTAGCAAATGCCTCGGGACCGCACACAACAATCCCCTGGATCCTCCAAGGCCGGTCCTCTCTTACTTTTGAGGATTAATTATTCCTGAACACACGTTTCCCGGTCCTTACAGACCTATAATCGAGGCGCCTCGCATTCGAACAACCACATAGGTGAAAAGTAGATATAAATGTCAGGGCTGGGAGGTCACTGACACCACCATAGCTAGAAAGAAACGTCATGCACTCCTTGGGTCCTTCTCCCGTTTTTGACTCATACCGGGGTGTGAGGCTCGCGAATTCACGTTATACACAAAGCTACGTCACACAGACCATGCTTTGATCATCAACCACATGACTTTGCTTTGCAACAGAAGCCTTGATCATATGCCACTCAGGCGTGCCACACAGGCAATCCACTCCATGCGACTGATTCCTGTCAATACATAACCTCTGAGCTCGTACGTCTCAGAGAAGGGCGTTAAGCAAGAGAATAAATTCTCCGCCGCCAAACAGATATATATTTAACAGAGATCAATCAACACAGAACAAAATCCAATGTCAGACACACAGTCCATTTACAAGTCCGTTCTGGGTCTGATCGATACCGGAGGCACCAATTCCTCGCATATCCGTACAATCAACAGTATGTGTGGACGGCTACTACTTCAATTCCTTCATGGTAGCTACTCCAATCACGAGCATCAGTAGCGCCCATCCATCCAATGTGGAGATCGTCGGTCTTCAGTCATCTTCGACTCTTCGACTTCTCAACGTCGATCGATTATTTGAAATGAGATAAACTCGGCCTTTTCAAATAACCCACGTATATTTAGATTTTCAAATCAGTTAACCGCGTGGTTGGTCTATTCAACATTCACATTTCAGTTATTTAGGTATAATTTTCATGTCAAATACATTCAACCGTCACATATCAAGCAAACACAACAAAATTGGTTTATTTCCACTCTATATCGTCTATAGTATTTTATAACGATATATCGCCATTTTTATTTAATTAAAAACGACCAAATCTAATTAAACGACGATTCAGGTCGTATCGATGCACTGGCGCTGCTTTTTACTAATTTTGTTTTACACATATATGAAAATCTAACCGTTGGATCTTCACAAATTTTACATCATTAGGAAGGTCTTTTCAAAACGAATCCAACGGTTTCAGTTTTGGGAAAATCCGACGGTCGGATCTTCCACACTAACCATTTGAAGTTACGATTTCAATTTACGAACTGCAGCGTCGTTATTCGATTTAATTTAATTATATTTATATATATATATATATATATAATCGTTTCTGGCGCTGTTTTTCTTCGGTTTTGAATTAAACATTCTAGACAATCCAACCGTCGGATCTTCACAAAGTTGGTGCCGTTGGAAAGATATTTCCAAGGCGAACCCAACGGTTGCGGTTTCGGGAAAATCCAATGGTCGGATTTCCCGCACTAGTCGTGTGAAATCACAGTTTCAAAACATGAACTGCACGGCCACGTTTCGTTTTAATTCTATTTATATTTATATAGTTATATAAATATAGTTCCTTCAAAAATTCCTATATCGTTTCCACTTCAATTATTTCACTAACGCCTTTAAATTTTGGAAAATTTCGCCATAACCTCCTTTGTACGGGAGGGTCTGGGAAAATTCCCAAATAGCCACATGGGCGTCTCATATCAAAAAGAAAAAGAAAAAGCCAACAGGCTCATAAAATCATCACCCAAACAAAGCGGTAAATGTGTACCTATTTGTCGAGCACAAAATTCTATTTCTCTTCTCTAGCCCCTTTTGCTTTAACCTGTTCAATAGATATGCATGTACATATATACAATTTCTAACATTCATCAATTTCCATTCAATTTCATATTTGATTTGCTTTGGTTTAAAAACACCATTCATTTTAATATTGCATGCATAGGCTAAAATCATATCATTAGCTAGTTAATGTATATTTCAACTCATGCACGTTTATTTGAACAAGTGGCTATTTTTAACACTTCGCATTTCAAAGATGATAATTTTGGCGAACTAAAATAGATTTCAACACATGACTATTTTATTTAGTTCCTATGCATGTTAAAAATAATATTTCTATCACAAATATTTATTTCAACGTCCGCATATCTTTAGCATATCACACATATGATAAAAATGATATTTTTATCATTTAAAATATTTATTCAACAAATAGATGTTTCTGCACTTCATAGTTTAAATAAAAATGTAATTTTTATCGTTCGATCTTTTTATTCAACACATGAATATTTCCACTACACACAATTCTCAACAAATGAGTATTTCCACACATGGACATTTTATTTATGTTGTTCATATTAGAAAGATGGGATTTTTATGGTTGAAATTATTTATATAAGGCGAATATTTTTCATATTTCATATACATATAAAAATGTGATTTTTATTGTTTAAACACTTCACTCATTCACAATTGAATTTAATTTTCACACAACACTTTTCAACACACAAATATTTCCACACATGGATATATTTTCAATATATGGCTTTAATTTCGACGCATGAAAATAATTTCAACATATGAAAATAATTCTAACACAAAGATTATTCAAAATTTCGGCAGCATAACGGCAGGGTAGTTAAAACCGGCACCGTCACTAGTACGGCTCCTCGCTCTACCTTAAAACCTCGCGGTTTTTGACAATGGGGATTCATGCATCTAATTCGCACGCAGGCGACATGTTTATTTTTATTTCCACAAATATTTCCAATTCATTTCAATCACCAATGGGTATTTTTCAACCACAACCAAACAATATCAACCACAAACAATTATTCAACCATTCGTATTTTTCATCCAATATTTCACACCAATTCACCACAATAAATATCGTCCATGGTTTGTGGACGAGGGGAGTATATATATATATATATAATATAATATATATTTGCTATATTTCACTAGCATTTCAACACATATATCAATTATTCAATGCATGTAAAAATTCATACTTCGCTTATATAGCTTACACTACGCATGTACATGAGGTATACAACACGTATGTAATTTATATTTCACTTATATAAATTATACACGACATTTTCCATTCAATTTCACGTTAATTTAGATTTCTCACCTTGGTTTTCTGAGCGCTAAAAATCGATACGATGTCAGAAAAATCCGCAGCTTCTTCTATTGGGTAGAGAGCTTCCTTGCGGTCTCGATGTTTCCTGTTTCATCGAATTTCGTCAACACACCAAAAAGATATGATTTTTCAAAGTGTAAAGATCAAAGAAAAACTCACTTTCACGAAGCTTCAAAACTAGGTTTACAGTTTTCGCAAAATCTGTGGCACGTGGGGACGAACAGGGAGTTGGACGTGGAAGAGGGAAGAGAGGGCTTTAAATCGGTGGTGGTTTGGTGGCGTTCAGTGGTCGGTGGCGTTCAGGGCGGCGGCG